>OY755236.1:102074112-102756337 GCA_963576725.1 Azorinus chamasolen
TATTTATCACAATGGTTTCAAACTACAAAATTCTAAAAGTTTCCTTTTCTAGAGATGAATTAATGCTCCTTTTCGGTAGATTTATTAAAAAAGGACGGGTCTAAAATTAGCATAGGAGAATTAAAGGGATAAAGGGTAATTTGCATCTGAAATACCCTTGTAATATCTGCAGCCCTACAATTAGAACAATTCTGTTACTTACATCAAGCATAGCTTAAATGTTGCACTTAAGCAAGCAAACACAGTCATTTAGTTTATTACCTTCAAAGCTCTTGGTGATTCTTCATATTTGGAAAGGCAGTCTGGTGTTAGCGGGTCATAGAACGCTGGCCAGGGAGTGTTATGTTCATATTTCTTTGAGCTGTGGAACAGTTCTGTATCACATTGTGAGCAGGCATACACCCCTGTGGTAATTAAAGTATAGTTAACTCTGTATTCCATGAATATTCATACAAGAAGTAATGATATCACGATTATTTATTAGATCATTTTTTATAATGGCACATGAACATAGGACTTTTTGGCCATGGCAGGAATGGTAGAATAATATCTACAGTAAAACCTCGATTATTCGAATTTTCGTTATAAACGAATTTAGACCCTTTTAGGCAGGTGGCTGCTTAATGCATGATGAAAGTCATGCAGAAAGCTCCTAGAGGAGCTTTCTGCATGACTTTCACCATGCATTAAGCTGACACCTGTCTTAAAGATCGATAATAATACGTATTTTAGTGTTCGGATAATCGAGGTTTTACTGTATATTATTTCATGAGCAAACATAGCAGATCCTGATCAGACGGCACCTATAGCAGCGATCTGATAAGGGTCCATTCTATTTGCGAAGGCGTAGAAAATCAAACTAATGGAGTAAAATGTTAAGTCTCTGTTATATTGTCATATTCTGCTGTCAGAAATCCCAATCAGCAAAAGAATTAGAATTGCAGAATCTGAATAGGACGTATGCTTTTACTATGGGGTACTGGACAAAAAAACCAGATGAAGGACTTTGCAGACCTTGATCTAGAATTATAAAGAAACTAGAGTAGCAGATCTAGCTATCACCTACAAGACTGAATAGAAGTTCAGTACACCTAAATGATCAAGGGATACTCAACTTCTATTTACTGGTATAGGGGCTAAATCTGCCGCCATTGCGGACCCAATATTTTGGCAAATTGCACAAGGCTGTGCAAACCCTGTGATTGGAGACAAAATTTGAAAACGATTGGATGCATTTGTTTGTGTTAGAGAGTTAGCTTGAGTTAGAAAAGTTCACAGATGGACGGACAGATGGAGGTTCTTACGGGTTGAGTGTATGCGACTATTCTTTAATTCAAAATAGCCACATAAACTGAAAATTAGCCACATAAAAAAGATGAAAACAAAAGATCTTGTGTTCTCATAGTCACGTAAACAGGAATTGTTAGTGCAGATGGACAGACGGACTTACGGACAGCACCACAACATAATACTTCCTGTCTGAAGTCAGGCTTATAAAATTAATTTGATATGATATTTAGGGTTGTAGTGATGTATTTTAATTTTTAATTATCATGGTGTTTTTGGTCCGGGGTCATAATTTGAACAATCTTTGTAGAGGACCATTACATGATGCTACATACAAAATATCAAAGGTCCTTATGGAAAACTGATAAGCGCCGGGACGGGGGTATCACTAAAATACGAAAAGGAAATAAAGTACGAACTGGAACGAAATAGAACCCAAACATACGAAATGGAGACACAATTTTTTAATTAAACTTTTTTGGCAAAACTGAATTCATATATGTGTACCTATTTTAAAAACAGACTTGTGTTCAAAATTTTAGCCACAAATTTTGAAAAAATTAAGATTTTACAACGATTTATATATTCCATGCATTAACAGTCAGACCTGAAATGGAATCTGAACATACGGAATGGAACCATATCTTCAAAGAGGCATTATATCAACAATATTCATTTATATATGCATGTTTAAACATTATTTTTGACACCTCCGTAACTTTAGAAACAAATTAGTAAAAAAATTAAGATTTTATAGCAAATTACATATCCCCATATTGGAAACTATACATATGAAACGGAAACACAGTTTTTTAATAAGGGCGTTTTTGGGCAAAACTGTCTTATGTATGTGTACGGTATCTAATATAAATGCAGACTTGTGTTCAAAATTTGAGTCAGAAATTTTGTAAAATAAAGATTTAACAAAATTTTCAGAGCGAGACCTGAAATGGAATCTGAACATACGAAATGGAACCATATCTACAAAGAGAAGAATAGTATCAACAATATTCATTTATATATGCACATACTGAAACAGAAACTATACATACAAAATGGAAACACTGGTTTTTAAACAATGTAAATGCGTTTTTGCAAAACTGAATTTATTTTGGTATTATCTAATATAAATACAGACTTGTGTACAAAATGTCAGCAGACTCAGGGTTTTTTCCCAGTCCTGAGAGAAAGGGGTCCGGGCCCATAGCCGGGGGGGGAAATTGTAGCACGGACGAGCCAAAAGGTTTGTTTTTTTCATTGAATGATGTATAACCTATTTGTATTAAAATCTTAGCTTATAGCATGTTAATGTGCCCAGTTTAGCTAAGAGTAGCTCAAATAAAACCATTTACTTATTCCATAATTTATATTAACTAGGTCTAACTATCATCCAGCAAGAGGGGAATTTTTTTGAAGATGGGGGGGGGGGGAACATACTTTTCAGAGGGGGGAATGGGACCTTATTTCTCCGTATATTTAAGTGAAAAAAAACCAACCTGAATATATTCTACGCATTAACAGCCAGACCTTAAATGGAATCTGAACCTACGAAATAGAACCACAGCTTCAAAGAGAGGCATTATATCAACAATGTTCATTTATATATGCATGCTTAACCTTATTTTAGACACCTGCATAACTTTTGGGACAAATTGACTAAAAAATAAAAAAAAATATAGCAATTTACATATCCACATATGGGCATCAGGCTAAAGGTAACCCATCTGAAATGGAATCCAAACATACGAAATGGAAACACAGATTTTTATGTAATCGTGTTTTTGCAAAACTGAATTTATATGTTTGCCATTTTTTTTTTTTTTTTATGAGCTTTCTAACTATCCCAGACTATTAAAATGACAATATCGTTGGGTTTTTTTAACTTCGATATTTACCTATATATTATTTATCTGTTTTGAAAACAGACTCATCATAACTATGCCAGATGGGCCTGCAGCTTTAACTGTCTTGCTGATTGCTTTCTCAATAATCTCAGCTGTGATTGGGATACTTGGGCCCTAAACAGGAGGCTCATCTGTAAGGTCATCTGGGTTCCAAGGGACTTCAACATTTAGCAGGCATTCATAGTGCTGCATCCATGCAACTTTCCTTGATTCCTCAACATGGGAAAGTTCTCCCTTATAGTCATTCCTGACTGGTTTCTCACCCATTACATCTTGATTGTCTCGGCGCATCTGCTTGGCCAACTTGTAGACGTCTCCTGTCTTTGGGTTGATGTTCTGAAAAACCTCTTTCTCTGCCTCACTCTTGGCATAATGAACAATCTGCTTGGCAATGCATTTGGCAGCATTATAATCTTCCCTACTGCCCCCCCTGTCTTCCATTATAATCTTCCCTACTGCCCCCCCTGTCTTCCAGGCTGTAAAACATCGCCTCTTTCCACTCATTGCTTCTTCCACAGTGTCGTTCCACCACCAGGTCTCCTTTCGCCATTGGTGCTTTGTTGAAAGACCACAGACCTCAGTCGCAGCCTCATGTAGGCCATCTGTCAGTATTATCCACAGTTCCTCAACATTGGCTGTGTTGATACCCCTTGTCTTTGAGGCAAAAATCTCAGCAATCTCTGCTTTTGTGGATGGATCTTTAATATTCCACAGCCTTATGCATGGATTGAACTTGCGCTTGTACTTGCGCGTAGACTGAACCTTGAGGTCATAGACAACTAGCTTGTGTTGTACGGCGCATTCTTTATTGAGGATGACTATATAAAATCACATTTGTCACATATTTCCTGAAACTACGGCGGTACAGCATGTAGTCGATCTGTGTGCCGACCTCTCCAGATTGGTGTGTGACCAGGTGTCTATGGTGCTTTTTGAACAGGGAGTTGCCTATCACTAAGTCATTTGCGACTGCAAATTCAAGCACTCTTTCACCTTCAGGATTGAGTTGACCTATGGCGTGCCATTCCTCATATCCATTAGAACTGCTTCCTATGTGACCATTCCTGTCCCTACATACAAAGAGTTCCTGGGAATCCACTGAAGATGGGCCAGTTGCAACCAGGCTCTGCAGCTGCCCATAGAAGCTGTTATTCTCATCTTCACTGAGACTATACAAGGTAATTGCCCCCTGGCTATGAAACAGGCCTTACTCTTAGCTAGCGAATTCCAATTTCACCCACATCTATTTTGACCCAAAATCCAAAATGTGGGAGAAAATGGAAGACACGTACCGCTTAATACCCCCACAAGCCTCCAGATATCAATTATCGTAGTGGTCCTTTGTCAAATAACCAACAGGGGACAGTGATTATTACATGACCAGCATCCTGTATATTATGTATTGTTTATTACTGTTGCACAACAGCAGAGTATATACGTAGTCTGACTACTGTAGAACAGGTTTTATTAGCGACACTATATATTTCGCGCTAATTCGCGAATGCGTTTCCCCGCGAATTCAATATTTTCGCTAATAAATCAGTAACAAGTATAAAATGGAGTAACGTCCGAAATCGGTATATCAGGAATATGGTCAGATTTATCACGTCGGCGTCCATGTATTTTCTGCATAAATAAAATTCTTAGTTCAACACAAATGTTGTATTCCTACCATTTATAGTTTGTTTAGTAAACAAAAAAGTGTTTAAATAAAAAATACAGACCGGGAAATGGAAGAATGTTTCTCTTTTTCGTTGATCTCCGTGAAAAGGGAAGTAACTCTTTATACATGTACGGCAAGTGGTAAATTGTCGTAGATAACATCTGGTTGTTTTGTATAATTACGGACTTTTGAAATAGGTTTAACTATATGTGTTTGTGAAAAACAATTCACTCATTTTGACTATTGAATACCGGCTTATTCCAAGCAGCGTTTAACAGATCAACACGTATACACAAACTTGTCAATTTGTTTTCACACGTTTTCCATCCAAGTTTCAATAGGGGCACTGATTTAACCTTTAGCCTCGTAATGGACTAATCGGGATAACTATTTCTTTTGCAGACAGTTTCGATCCAAATAAGACCCCGAAGTAATAAATGAGTAGTAACTTTGTTGCTTACATTTCCACCATTTCATCAGTAGACCGGTGTGTCACCTGTGCCATATATCCGAGTTTTGGGTAAAGGTCTCAGAACAATTACAAAATTGAATACTGGTAAATACAGTCCTTAACGCATGCTATAAATTATCGATTGATAACCCCTAAATTGCCGACGGCAGTTACATACATTCGGCAGAAATTTGTTCTTTGCCCTTTTTACAGCGTTATGCAGAGTTTTATACGATTCTATTTCCGTTATGTTAATTTAGCGAGATGGACGCCGTAGCGAAATCATCATGACGCGAATTAATACAAAATCACATTTACGCGAAATAATCATGACGCGAATATAACCTGTTTTACAGTAGTCTCATCAACAAGCTGTAAGACAGCATGCTAATTTTGTGATGGTTGCCGTCTTACAATCTCATATGGCAATACGTCAAATAAGGGGTGGAAATCGTTAATTTTATAATTTACAATCTGGTCATATTGGACCTAATTTTCAATGTAAATCTGCACTTTTGTGGCAATTACGTCATTCAAACAACAACTGACCTCAGATATGCTCATAAACCCAGACTGCTGTAACGTCACACGATGCAAGTGTATACACACCAGTGCCATAATGGGGTTACTGTAACGCTACGAGGAAACAGATTAGGTGGATTAAAAGCAACCACAAAATAACTCTTCGGAAGTTCTCTTGGGCAATGTCCTGGAATAGCCCCCACAGCTATTACCGCAACATCTCGGAATGAGTGTATACTTAAATCCAATGGAGGCAATGTCAAAGGTATTCCAATTTATTCCGTGGTGAGGGGAGTTATTCTAGGATATTGCCTTCTCTTGTCAGGTACATACATTTAATCTACATCTACATATGTTGTCCTGTCAAAACTTGACAATTATATCGTCGATGGCCCTGTTTCGGTGCATGCCCTATTTCGGTGCACTTTACTTGGGAAACGATATCTTCTTTAAGAAGAGCTGAATTACGTCATCACTTTTTGCAATCCACAAAATAAACAAATACCTGTCATCGCTGCAAAAAAATTCTAAAATATACTGCAAACAGTTAAAGTTACTTACTATATTTGATAACGCGTAGCAATATCAGCCATTTTCCTTATGTCTGTTTTCACTTAGATAATGTTTGTTCCAAAAAATACTGTCTTGAAATCGTTTCTCTCAATTTTGTAGGGATACACATTTATTGCCATATGCTGCAGCAAAGTCACACGACTTCGATGTCTCTGCTCATTTTTTTCAAGTACAGGCTTTGTCCAAAAGTATGTCCTTCACTATATTTTTCACATAGGAGAGAGACCTTACAGAGCAGAGATATACTTTAGTTTATTCATACAGGATAGAGACTTACTTTTATTCATGCCGGAAAGATACCTACTAGATTTAAATCCAATAATATTTTACTGGAAAAAAAGTCTTTCTAGAGTTGTTTTTAGTCAAAATGCACAAATCCCAGGGGAAAAATGAGTTTAAACAAGGTAAGAACATTGACAATAAATGGTTCTTGTTATAAAAAAACTTTAAACTCGTTACAACATGCATAATTTGTTTGATATGCATTTCATTTTGTTTTAACAGTTCAAAGTTAAAAAATAAGTTACAGACCTACTACTTTTAATTTACAAATGTAGTCATACACTTTTGTTGAACACTGTATTTGAATAAAAAAAAAAAGCCGCACCGAAATAGGGCAGATAAACACAAAATAACACAAAATGGCTACGTCATTAAAATGGTTTCAACCGCGATAAATATGGAATATTTTGGGAATTAATTTACACTGATTTAACTTAGAAGACCTATTACAAAGGTACTATTAGTTTGTTTTATAAGATTTGTGATCACCGCGATCAGTTTGATTGCTAAGTGCACCGAAACTGGTCCATCCACGATACAACAGTGCGCCTAGAGAAAGATAAGACAAAAGAGAAATGGTAGATAAAGTAAGAAGAGATCAATACATATTAACCCTTCTCTTGCTGAATTTTAAAATATATTTCTCCTTCTTTACCAATGCCCTGTTCAACAGGGCATTGAACTTGTTAACCCTTCGCTTGCTGAATTTTAAAATACATTTCTCCTTCTTTACCCATGCCCTGTTGTATAATTACATACATCTTCACTGTGTACAAGTATTGCGCTGTGCAATCACTGCTGTGGAGTGCACTGGTTGCACAATCAACTTGTAAATAGTGCAGACCCTGATGAGACAGCTCCTGCAGGAGCTGTCTCATCTGGGTCTTCACTATTTACAGGTAGGTATATTGACGATTAGCAAGCGAAGGGTTATTTATTAGCTACTAAAATTGTATATTTGCAATTAACCTGCATTTGTTTAGTCTAGTCCTCATTAATGACCTGTAAGACAGCATGTTAATTTGTTATAGTCTAGTTGCCGTCTTGCAGTACTCTGCCGGGATATCGTTAAAACCGAAAGTAGCTCGATATCACCATTTAGACTTTAGAGTATTGTTTAGTCCATCCCAATTAGTAGGCCCTATTGGACACTCGCTGCAAAAGCCATAGACCGGTGTCACATGTATCAAAATAGTCAGCGAGATTGATTGTATGAATAGTTACAAACCTTTTTCGAAGTGATCCCTATACTTTTCCCCACCGAACCACGAACAGAAAGACATTTTCCCGAAAGAACCTTTTACATAAGAATGGTCTAAATAGAGTTGTCTTTTCTTGATGAGTAGGATCCGGTCATTTCGTAATCATTCCATTTCGTAACTGAAACGACAAAGGCCGAAATGCTCAGGGCCCGAAACGCGCATAAAATAATGGTACAAGATCTGAATCTGAATGATACGTCACAGATACCAACACTGGCTTATACGTGACGGGGAGAGTGCGCATTTAATCGATCTGAAGAGTGAGTCTTTGTTTGAAGGATTCAACAGTGTCAGCTGTGACGAAAATAGGTCAAACCGGCCTCCAAAAAGTCAAACCGGACCTCAATTTGGTCAAACCGGCCTCCTTATTATATTTGGCTGGTCAAACCGGCCCCACGAATATAAAAAAAAGCGTCTAGTATATATCTTTTTAACAATGAAATGTTTTATTGATACTTTTATTACCTTTTTTATCACGAAATATAATATTCGAGAAACCTGTGATGAGGAAAATTTCCATTTCTGCATTAAATGTAACAGAGCAATTAACACTTTTCTAAGACGCACACGCTAATTATTGCCTTTAATCACGAAGTAAATACTTCGTGCTTTAATCTAACTGAACAATGAACACATACTTATTTTTTTGCTACAAATATTAATTGGTATGTTATGCATGTGGCGGTAAATTTAAGGTACCTAACTCTTTCCCTGTGCTATGCTTATTTCAATACATATCGAATATTCAAGGACAAAATAGTTATAATTAAATATGGAAGGCCATTTTAAAAACTAAAGGAAAAGATCTTTCAAATTCCATTAGCAAACAGAGCAGACCCTGATCAGATGGCTCCTAAAGGAGCAGTCTGATCTGGGTCAACCCTGTTTGCAAATGCGTGAAAACACGTTTATGAGGGAAGGGTTAAAGGTGTTAATCCCATTTATTATTGTTAAAGATGAACACTAATTGCTAAGGGATGCACGTGGCGGTAACACATAAATGTATTTAAGCCGTTAATCCTTTTATTTTCAGTGTTGGGTTCCGTCAATAAACAGGCTACATTAATTTTCGGCGTTTTTTAAGAGCAATCTTCTGTTCAGTGATTGTTCCACCTGAACAATGCGGACAAGATTAATTGCTCTACGAACAAATTATTTATGTGTGTCTTACATAGGAAGTATTCAACGGACAGGTTAATTATATGTGTTTTAGAGTATGTATGATGTTTTAGAGTATGTATGATGTTCTGTGTATATGGTCCATGCTCATTAAACAGATACTTTTTAACCCTTCAATCCAAGATTATTTATGTTAGCAAGACCTATAATATTCCATAGCAAACAGAGCATACCCTGTAAGACTCAGAGCTATCTGGTCTAGGTTTCCTTTGTTTGCATTGATGATAATATATTGTAGTCAGCCCTTTAATCCATGAATATTCCTATATAATGCATACAGAGTAGACCCAGCTCACATGGTTTCTATAGGAGATTTCTGATCAGGGTCTGTTCTGTTTGCTTACAGTATACTATAGATCTGATTTCACTTGATATCATCATTTTAAACACTGGGAGTTATTTGTGACCTGGTTTTCGATGATGTTTTTAGCTCACCTGAGCAAAGCTCAGGGTGAGCTTTTGGGAGACTTGAATGTCCGTCGTCCGTCGTCCGTCGTGCGTCGTGCGGTGTGCGTCGTGCGTCGTGTGTCGTCGACAATTTGCCTGTGAACACTCTAGTGGTCACAATTGTAGTCTAATCTTCATGAAACTTGGTCAGAATGAATGTCTTGATAAAATCTCGGACGAGTTCGAAAGTGGGTCAAGTTGGGTTAAAAACTAGGTCACTAGGTCAAATAGTAGGAAAACCTTGTGAACCCTCTACAGGTCACATTTTTAGCCCAATTTTCATGAAACTTGGTCAGAATGATTGTCTTGATAAAATCTCGGAGGAGTTTGAAAACTGGGTTATGTGGGGTAAAAAACTAGGTCACTAGGTCAAACAGTAGAAAAACCTTGTGAACACTCTAGTAGTCACAATTTTAGTCAAATCTTCATGAAACTTGGTCAGAATGAATGTCTTAATAAAATCTCGGACGAGTTCGAAAGTGGGTCAAGTGGAGTTAAAAACTAGGTCACTAGGTCAAACAGTAGAAAAACCTTGTGAACACTCTAGTGGTCACAATTTCAGTCCAATTGTCATGAAACTTGGTCAGAACGAATGTCTTGATAAAATCTCGGACTATTTCGAAAGTAGGTCAAGTGGAGTTAGAAACTAGGTCACTAGGTCAAACAGTAGAAAAACCTTGTGAACACTCTAGTGGTCACAATTTTAGTCCAATCTTCATGAAACTTAGTCATAATGATTGTCTTGATAAAATCTCAAACGAGTTTGAAAGTGGGTTATGTTGGGTTAAAAACTAGGTCACTAGGTCAAATAGTACGAAAACCTTGTGAACACCCTAGAGGTCATATTTATAGCCAAATCTTCATGAAAATTGGTCAGAATGATTGTCCTAATAAAATCTTGGACAAGTTTGAAAGTGGGTTATGTGAGGTCAAAAAGTAGGTCACTGGGTCATATCTTAGAGAAATCTAGTTTACACTCCAGTGGCCACATTTTTAGCCCAGTCTTCGTCAAACTTGCTCAGAGTGTTTTTCTTGGTGATATCAAGGTTGAGTGTGATCATGCGTTAGGTGGGAATAGAAAGTAGGTCACTAGGTCAAATCTTAGAAAAATACTTTAGAGAGCACATTTTTAGCGCAATCTTCATTGGTCAGAATCATTGTCTTGATAAAATCAATATACTAAATCTTTGAAAATCTTGTTATGCAGAACCACTGCTCATGATCCACTATCAACATTGTTCATATATTGTCCCTAAGTTCAATATTGACCCTACCCATGGGCTACCCTGCAAAAATCTTAAATCTATGGTAATCAGGTGAGCGATTAAGGGCCATCTTGGCCCTCTTGTTTTAATAAAGTCCTCGTCCTGTTTTGCTCGGATTGTTCTTTTTGGCCTCATTTGTTTAAAGTATTGGTCCATGTTTATAGCTGGTATTACAAACAAGATACAAGAAGATTTATTTTACGTCGGATACCATAACAATAAACATTAGCTGTAACAGCTATTTTCCGACAAACATAAGTATAATTTAAACAAGAGTAAAACAGGCTGTAAAAAGAAGGGATTGGCATATAAATAGTAGATTAATATATGTGGGGGGAAAACCACAGCAAAATTACAACATAAACAGCAAGCAAGCTCTTGACAGCGGCAAGAAGCAGCATTCAACATACACAAGCAAAAAGAAAAGAAAAGTAAGCAAAATGGCATTTTTCTCAAGACCACTGTGGCGCCATGTTAATTACATCTTAAGCCAGCGCAGGTATATGCGAAAAAACACCTGTTAACCTTAGAGAGAAAAGCATTTGTAGAGAGAGGTATGGCAGGTCTCAGTGAGATTGGGAAAACACACAGCACATTTACAGAAATAATAAAAGCATGCAAACACTTGGCAGTAGCAAGTAAACAGAAACATTTATATAAGACAGACTAACAACGACATATGGCACAGCCACAGCTAGGTCCAGTCCAGGTGCGGATCAACCTCCCGAACTCTCTAAAGTCTAATGTTGTTCTGAGGTGATTTGGGAGGCTGTTCCACACCCGTGCTGACTCGAAGCGGAAGGATCTCCGACCATATGTCGTAGTCCGAACTGTCGGTACATGAACTGTATTTTCGTACCTGAAAGTATAAGAAGATTGTTTAAGTTTAACTAAATCTCTGATATAGATAGGTGACATATCATTGATACATTTGAATGTACGAAGCCTCCCTAAATGCAGTGTTGGTAGATCCACTCTATTTAACAGGTCTGGGTATGGGCTTGTGTAGTCATTAAAAACAATTTTCAGGCCCCTATGTTGGAGTTTTCCCAAATTTTCTGTACTGGATTTGCTACAGAAATACCAGATGATTGGACAATAATTAAATTTTGAACTAATATAGGATTTAAATACCAGAAGTCTATTATCAGTATTTAAAAACTTGCTGAGACGCTGAAGCACATTTAGCTGTCTTGCCACCCTCTGGCAGATTTTGGTGATCTGTTCATTGAAATTTAGTAAAAATTCAATATCTATGCCTAAAAGTTTAACTGTTTCTTCACACTGAATAGAACTGTTTGCTATACTGAAGCTTTTTAGTTTGCCGAAAGAGTTTTTGCCAACGGCTATGACCTGAAATTTATCTGGATTTGCTTGCATTTGGTTAAATTTGAACCAGTCTATCAGAGTGTGACAATCCAGCTCCAATGTCGACTTCAGTGCCTCCGCATTTTTACAACAGAAAGATAAGGTGTTGTCGTCAGCATAGTTGTAAAGTGTAGAATTTAATACAAAATAAAAGATGTCATTAATGAAAATGTTAAAAATAAGAGGCCCCATAATGGATACCTGGGGTACCCCTTTGATAATATTCTGCCAGGAGCTGAACGAGTCAAAGCTTTACTCTCTGCTGACGACCTGAAAGGTAGCTATGTAATAAATTACAGGCCTGGGCGGAAACACCATAAGCCTGGAGCTTGGCCAATAACAAATCATGGGGGATGCAGTCAAATGCCTTGGACAAATCCATCAGAACGGCTCCAACATGTATACATGTTTTTGTCCAAGGCATCCTTCCAATCCCCAATGATACGGAGCAAAACAGTCTGACACCCAAAAGAGGCTCTAAAAGCAGATAAATAGTTGTGAAATAGTGTTAAAATGTTCTGTCAGTTGGTCGCTAAAAAGATGTTCATAAATTTTGGAAAAGGTGGGTAAAATGCTGACAGGGCGATAGTTTTTTTTCAGTGAAAGGGTCAACTTTTTTGAAAATTGGTGTTACTTGAGCTTTCTTAAGTTGGGTTGGAAACTGCTCTTTGCTTCTCTGTCCAGAAAATATGCCATTGTAGGTAAATATGCCCAAGGTAAATATGGGAATGAAGAGACTCATATGACAGCATCATATACAGAGAGATCAGGGATATATCTGATGCTGAACTTCTTCAACTAGATCTTGAGGCAGCTGGCAGGTGGGAACAGGACTGGCTTATTCATTTCCACCCCGATAAGTGTCAAGTCCTGTCTGTCACTAAACAAAATTCTCCTGTTCATTTTCAATATAAATTAAATGGTCACTCCCTGGAAAAGGTTAATAGTGCAAAATATTTAGGCATCACCCTTCAAAATGATCTTAAATGGGACAAACATATCAACTCTGTTACCAGCAAAGCTAATGTTTGCATGTTGTGATTGTCAAACCGACTCTAAATAAAAGTTGAAAATTTGAAAATGAAATCAATCTCTTGGTTTTCTTAAAAACAAACTTGAAAATATCCTCTTCTAAAGTTAAAGATCACGCCTACAAAGCACTTGTCAGACCTAAACTCGAATATTCATCCACTGTCTGGGTCCCTTTCAACAGAAACAAAATCAATCAAATTGAAAAAGTTCAAAGGAGGGCAGCTAGATTTGTGAGTAACAGATACCACAATACAGTAACAGACATGCTGGAAACCCTAGGCTGGCCACCCTTAGCAACACACAGGACAAGGGCTCGGCTAATCATGTTTTACAAGATTGTACACTACATCGTTGCCATCCATCCAGGTCCAAATTTCTTAATTCCTTCAGACCCTAGAACCCGAAATTATACCCGTCATAGCTTTAGACCCATTGGTTCAAATAAAGATACTTACAAATATTCATTCTATTGTCGAACCATCCCACAGTGGAACCTTCTGCCAGAGATAGCTCACATAGCACCATCTGTTCAGACATTCAAGTCCATAGTGACTATCCCTGTAGTAGTGAATTTGTGCTAGGACTCAATCTTTTTTTATTTGTTTTGTATGCATGTCACTGTAAAAAGTTCTCACCTATCTCCAATTGTAAATTAGTTTCAATATTTTACCCAGCGCCTTCACATAATCATCATCAATGATGGAGTGAAGTAATAGAAATAATAATAAGAAGAATACACAAAATCAAATGTGTTCAATGACCGTAGGTTTCATTGGTTGGTCCATTTGCGATACGTTCTATGCCAGAATTCTGCCCCAACCACATTCCCCCAAGATACAAGATACAAGAAGTTTTATTTTCAGTCGGGTTTACAACAAATAACATTGGCTAGCTATATCAGAAGCTATTTGCCTATATTTTTATTCAAGTAGATCTATATCATTTTAAATAAACTGAACTTCTCAAAACGTAAACAACGGTCATAAATATGTACAAAAAGCAATACTCTCGCATTTAGACTCTGAGTCTAAAATATTTTTTTTATATATGAAACATTTAAATGGTTTTAAGTTACAGATTACGAGTATTATATGATATTTATAACATTTTTCCACACTATACCGTTTTCCTTTTATAAATTATTACAATGTTACCCAATTGTTTTATATATACCTCTGGCATTTTTACCTATGGCATTTTTACCACTTTACCTACGGCATATTTGTCTATGGCATTTTTACATATGGCATAGTTACCTATGGAATTTTTACCTACACTCATAAATAAATGGGTAGATATTGGTTCAAGTAAATCTATAAATATGTGACATGCGTTTTCATTTACTAGGGGTTATGGTTTCAGTCTAATAAATGTTTCTCAAGCTTTTGCTTGGTCAGATTTGAGTTCTCAAGCTTTTGATTGGCCAGATTTAAGCCAAAGGCTAATTTGACCAATCAAAACTTGAGAACGATCTCAGACTCAACTAAAAGTTTTATAAGCATGGATCTGCATAAATTTGCTCAGTGATACATGTATATGTTTCAGTAGAAATTGCGATTCAGGACAATCGTCGATTCTCCTAGGACAGATTGCGATTGCAGTCTCTCCTAGGACAAACTCCGATCGTCTTTTTAAATAATTCACAATTATGTGTTGTTTGTCATGTTTTGAATATAGACTTGTGATCTTAAAATAATCTATTCTTCCAGTAGAATTGTAGATTTTCTTTGTAGAGTTAAAGTGTCATATAATTATAACACTAATAATAACTTCTTCTAGTAGAATTGTACCTTTTCCTAGAATAATTAAAGTGTCATATCTAAAACTAATAATTTAAATTCTTCCAGTAGAATTGTGAATTGTCATGATAGAATTACAGTTTGTCCCTGGAGAGACTGTGATTGAAATCTGTACTAGTATACTAAAAGAATCGTCGATTGTCCTTACAATGTATTAGGTTCAGAGTCTGTCCTAGGAGAGAATGCGATCGCAATCTGTCCTAGGAGAATCGACGATTGTTCTGAATCACAATTTCTACTGTGACATAAACATGCATGATTTTACAGTGTTGTCCTTGCTTTTTTGCACGTGTTATGATATGTAAGCCAATGCCTGCTATTGTCAGAAAGACAATAGGCATACCTTTACATTTTACAATATGAATGTTATAGATCTACTTGTCCTAAAATATACTGTGATAATGTTTGTATTGCAGAACTGTGATAAATTTGTCGGTTCAAAAGTCCAGTTAGGGCATATGTTGAATGTTATGTATCTTGATAAATATATTGTAATACTACTTGTATTGCAAAACTGTGATACATTAAGATTATAGTCTCTTAAGCTTATAATTTAACTTGCAATTTTTAAAGGATTTGAATCCAGACCAGATCTCATAATGATTACTTGGGCATTGATCAGGCACCAAACTTTTAGTCTAGTTGGCTAATCTAAGTGTGATAATAACAGTCCTTATACATATAGCGGCTAAGCCTATGTATATATTTATAACATTTGTGACAACATGCATGAGACATAAGAGATTGTGCAAATGATATTTTGTATTAACTGCATATATATACAATCTCTGTTGAGGTAAAAATTTCAAATGGGAGATGTCTTAAGAGCTACCAATTTTTTGGCGCCAAATGTAACAACGGGGGCGGGGGGGGGGGGGGGGGGGGGGGCGGCGGGGGGTTGACTCGCGACCGCATGGGACTTGAACCCAGGGCATTTGGCTTACAACAGTAACTGATCATGAAAAACTTGACAGTCTTGGGCAAAAATATCAAAGTATATGAATGTTTGTTGCATCATAATAAAGAGACTACCAATAACTCACTACGAGAATTCAGTCATATACATACATGTATGTATATGTCTCTGGAGAAATCAATAGATTAGTCAACCCTTTCCATGTTCTATGTTTATTCCCAATTTCAATACCTACTGAATATTCATGGACAAAATAGTTATAAAAATATGGAAAGTGGAACATTGTAGACATTTTAGAAAGCAAAGAAACATATTAGCAAACAGAGCAGACCCTCGACGGCTCCACTAGGAGCCGTTTGATCTGGGTCTGCTCTATTTGCAAATGCGTGAAAACACGTTTATATGAGGGAAAGCGTTAAGCTAAAAATCCGAATAGGAACCTATATCCTTCAAACGAATAGAGCAAGCTTTAATTAGAACAATAGACTTTACAAGTGTAGAGAAAATCAAGAAGACATAGGACAGTTCCTTTTAGAATGTAATATACTAAAACATGTCAGACAACCTAGCTACGTGTATACTAAATGAAATTCCCAAGGAACTACAGACTATTGCAAAAATTGACCTCGAAAATCTTCATAGAAACAGAAATTGGACATTATTATAGACTGTGTCCATGTAAATATACCCCCCCCCCCCCCAAAAAAAAAAAAAAAAAAAAGAGAGAGAATTGGAGCATTTATCAGCTATAATTCAATTGCCGGCTTCTCATGTACTCCCTAGATTGTGCAAGATACAGAATAATACGGGTAACTATAGAACTGATAGGAATAGGGGAGACGGCACGGTCTTTGGTGCTACCTCTCTTATAGATAATGTAACAGGTGAGGTTTTTATACGCAAACGTAAAATGGCTGCGTAAAACATGTATAAGCAGGATAGAGAGCAATATCATTACATGTATTTAGTAATTTTGATTATGCAAGGATATACAAAGTTCTGACCAAAAGACGATCAACTGCCTTCTGAAATAAGCAACTGTTCCTCTAAATAGGTATGAGTTTTGTTCCAGCTGCTATTGCTTTGGGTTTTGGCATTTATAAAAACCTTTGCAAACAATCTGGATCCAGATGAGACGCCATGTAACCTCATGATCATCAGGGTCCAAACTGTTTTTCGCTCTGACATTTGTTTTTGAAAATACATGGAAGGGAAAAAAGCAAGCAGATGGCAATATTTGCAGACATTAATTGCTCAGAGTTCAGGGTCCATGCTTATAAAGCTTTTAGTTGAGTCTGAGATCGTTCTCAAGCTTTCGATTGGTCAGATTTGAGCCAAAGGCTCAAATCTTACCAATCAAAAGCTTGAGAACTCAAATCTGGCCAATCAAAAGCCTGAGAACGAAACTCAGACTCAACTAAAAGCTTTATAAGCATGGACCCAGAAGTATTTGGTGTACATTATGCTGGGCAACAAATGAGATATATACCAAGAGAGGGTCCACTGTAGGTTTTTTTTAATGATTAACAATGAAATGTTTGGCCATGACAAAAAGTTCGGAGTCAGATCTATACTATTCCATAAGGAGCAGACAGTGCAGATTCTGATCAGACAGTTCCTGCAAGGGCTGTCTGATCACGGATATAATCTGTTTAACCTTTAGCCTGTTATGGGTGGATGAGTGAATACCTATGCAAACAGTTTGGATCCAGATGAGACGCCGAGTAACTCGGCGTCTCACCAGGATCCAAACTGTTTTACACACTTATTGCTTTTTTGTAGATTATAGCTTGAATTTTAAAATGTAGTAGGTTAAAAATTGTGCAAAAATAATTTGCTCAGCAGGCTAAAGGTTTAAAACAACATAAAAGGCGTTTACAACGGGTCTACTCTGTAAATGTGCTAGAAGTCGTCTATATGAGGGGAATGGTCTGAATGTACATGTTATGCAAATTAGTTCAAGGTTTATCAAGAATTTAAACCATTCCCCCTAGACTAGTTTTAGACACATCCTCTTTGAATAACTCTACCGAAGAGGAGCATATGTGAGAGAAAATGAATATTCTAGAATTTTTTAGTTTTTGAAACCATTCTGATAAATAGAGCATTTTAATGCTCTATTTATACACAGTGGTTTCAAAAAGTGCTTTTTACAGAGACGCCAAAAGGCACCAGTAAGAGGGAATCTTTTTAAAAACGACGTTGAGTCGTGTTTATAAGGAACATGTATACATATACACACCTCATATCTCGCTTAACAATTATCCGGCCAAGCGCGACTTGACTGACTTTTGCAAAAAGCTTGGGTGTATTACCTAGCTCGGTGTCTCGGTGTTACTTATTCCCTCATATTGACACCCTCTGACACCTCTTTGAAAGTCACTCCTTCAAACCATTGTGACAAATAGAGCATTTGCTTCATAGAAGCAAATGCTCTATTTATCACAATTGTTTCAAAATTACAGAATTCTAAAAAAAAACTTTTTTTGCCAGTCAAAGCTTTATTCAAAGAGGGCGAGTCTTAAAATAATCTATGAGGAAACTGGTTAAACTTCAGTCAGTAGTTTCTCAAACGCTTGAACGCGTCGGAAATAAGTAGCCGATCATAGTTTAACCCATTCCCTCATATCACGAAGTAAATACAGATCTGTATTTACTTCGTGCTCATATTGACGACTCTGTAAAAGTCACGTTGTGAAACCATTGTGATAAATAGAGCACTTGCTCCAATAGGAGCAAATGCTCTATTTATCACCATGGTTTCAAATTACAAAATTCTGTAATTTTCCTTTTTCTCTAGTTAATGCTCTTTTTGGGTAGATTTATTCAAAGAGATTGTATCTAAATATAGCCTATGAGGTAATGGGTTAAGCAGACTTTTTTCAGCACGATAAGGGTTATCCATTTACCGCATGGATATTTATGACGTCATGAATATGAATTAGATGTTTTTAAATAAGTGTGTTTGAACACATGAAGTTTTGGCTTTGGCAGACACTGTATAATCAGATCTATGGTATAGCACAAGTGGCTAGGTTAACAAAGCAGACCTTAATCAGACAGTTTCTGCAGAAATCCTCTGTTCTTGGTCTCCTCTGTTGGCGAGTGTGGGAAAAGAGGATTCTATCAGGTAAAGGGTTAAAATATGTGAGACATCTCTTGGTTGACAGAGCTTGAATCGTTGAGTTATAGCAGGCATATATATGATTGTATTACAAATGTATTGTCGTCTGCTTTAGTTCTGATGTTTATTTTCAAATATGCAACCATGGTATCAAACAATTTGGGTCCTGATGAGACATTTAACCCTTTACTTCATGAATACGCTTTTCTACACCTTTGTAGACAGCGTAGACCCAGATCAGAAGGCTCCTATAGAATCAGTCTGATCAGGGTCTGCTCTGTGTTTTTGTTTCCGCATTTCCATGTATATAAATCTGATTTTACAGTTTCTGTCATGGCCAAACCTTTCTGTGACCGTGTATTATTAATATTAATGAAGTCATTATTTCTTACATGACTATTCATGAAGGAAAGCGTTATGTTACCCGTCGTCTCAGCTGTATCAAGACTGTTTGATATTCTCGCCGCGACTCGCCACACTCCCAAGTCGACACGACATTTTCATCGTGTGTTGCCGCGCAGTCTGTCCTCTTTGCATGTTGTGACAATGTCTCATCGCGGGTCGCCACACGACATCTTCTTCAGGGTCCCAACATGACACCCTCCTTGTAAATCATCGCACGACTATACATAGGGAATCGCCTTGCAACATCCTCACCGCAAGTCGCCACACTACACCTTCAGCGCGAGTACTTAGTCACACGATATCAATAATACAAGTTGACATACGACATCCTTCTCGCCGGTCGCCATACGACATCCTTCTCGCCGGTCGCCATACGACATCCTTCTCGCCGGTCGCCATACGACATCCTTCTCGCCGGTCGCCATACGACATCCTCCTCGCCATACGACATCCTTCTCGCCGGTCGCCATACGACATCCTCCTCGCCATACGACATCCTTCTCGCCGGTCGCCACATGGCATCTTTCTAGCAAGTCGCCACATAACATTCTCTTGCAAGTCACCACATGGCACCCTCTTCGCAAGTCGCTACATGGCGTCCTTCTCGCAAGTCGCCACATTACATCACCTCGCCATTCGTCACATGGCGTCCTCCTCGCCAGTCGCCACATGGCTTCCTCCTCGCAAGTCACCACATGCCATCTTCCTCGCCAGTCGCTACATTGAATTCTCCCCGCCAGTCGCCACATGGAATTATCATCGCCAGTCGTCACATGGCGTCCTCTTCGCCAGTCGCCAGATGACGTCTTCCTCGCCAGTCGTCACATGGCATCCTCGCAATTCGCCACATGGCACCCTCCTAGCAAATCCCCGCACAACATCATCTCAAGTCGCCATGTGACATTCAACTCGCAATGAGGATGTTATAAGGCGAAGTAAGGTTTTTACTGAGAAAGTGAACCCAAATTTCAGAAATAAGCCTCTAAACAGGTATGAGTTTTGTTCCAGCTGCTATTTCTTTGGTTTTTAGCATTTATAATAACCTTTGCAATGCAAGTAAATTTCTTTATTTACTGTTGTTCAGTTCTACAGATTATTTCTCTAGCGTGCTAATGTCAAATATGCCAGAGGATATTCTTGCTGCCAGAGTGATAACTATTACGTAAGGATGCGATAAAATCACAATAAGAATATTAGCGTCAGATACCATTGTTCACGCTTCAACCTGTCAGAGAGGTCACGTGGTTCATTAATATGCGTGGCCAATCCACTTTTCTATTTCTTTAGCTTCTGGATAAAGAAGTTCGAAATGTTGGTTTTACACGAACGGCAATAGCATCGGCCGGAAATTGTAGTCTATTGGGCTGCGACAGCAGCCCAATCTTTGATGAAAATTCAAAATGACCATGGTCTACTGCGAGACTACACTCCAGAAAAACGCAGCTGCAAGATTTTTCACTGTGTCCACTTAACCTCACCAATGCCCATGAATTAGTTGATGTTTGACGTGTTGTTAACATTATGCAGGCCATTTGTTGTCCAGCATAATGTACTCCAAACACCTTCTGCACTCTGAGCAATTAATGTCTGCAAATATTGTCATCTGCTGCAAAACTAATTTTCTTTCATATCTTTTCAAAAACAAATGTCAGAGTGAAAAACAGTTTGGACCCTGATGAGATGCCAAGTTACTCGGCGTCTCATCTGGATCCAGACTGTTTGCAAATGTTATTATGAATGCTAAAAACCAAAGCAATAGCAGCTGGAACAAAACTCATACCTGTTTAGAGGCTTATTTCTGAAGTTGCTTATTTCAGAAGTCTTTGGTCATAACTGTGTATGTCCTTGCATAATCAAAATTACTAAATAATAATATTGCTCTCTGTTTTATCTTCTATCCTGCTTTAAACATGTTTTACGCAGCCATTTTACGCTTGCGTAAAGCCTCGCTTGTTTTACTGGGTGGCATCAGTCACCATTTATTGTGTTTGGAAATCCGATACCAAAATTTAAACTTGTCGTTTGCTTTATTTCTTATAGTTTATGTGTCTTAGAATATAACTACCATCCGTTTCTTTTAACACGTGTATCAGAGTGTAACTCAGTTTGGATCCTGATGAGCCGCTGAATTGCCCGGCTTTTCATCTGGATCCAAGCTGTTGGCAAAGGCCATAAAAAAGTTACCGAAACAGTTTAACCCTTTCACCGCCGCATTCACATAAATGCAAAACGACAAATAGTGCAGTCCCAGATCAGACGCCGCCTTTTCAAGGCGGAATCTGATCAGGGACTTCACTATTTGTCTCAATCTCTATTTCTATACACATGTATGTGCTTTGTTCCTTTGAAATTTGCATTTATTTATCTCATTTCCTTATTTTACTAAATTATTTAACTTGTATTGCAGACGACAATTATCCTATGAAGGAAGGAGATAATTTTCACCAAATTTCATAGGAATTGTCGTCTGGTGACTCTCTTTTAAAGATGTCCCAGTATAAGCAGGTCACAGGAGCTAAAAGCTAAACCAATATTTTAAACAAAAATTTCCTTAAACGACCATTGAATGAATTATGCACCAATAGTCACGGGAATGGTCGTCTTGTGTTTGATTAATCCTTCCGGTCCGAGCATAAGTAGGTAAGATTTTAAGCAATTTTAAGAACCATAACATGGCTTGTTTATATTATGAATCACATAAGCCAGATTATTCTGTTACATATACCCTTTAGTTAGTCAAAAAATACTTTATTATCCCTTTTCTCCATTAATACGCCTTGCTACGCCCGTGCAAACATATGGGTCTTTTCGCTCCCTGGGAGTGTATATATTATTGATCGCCGCATGAGCGGCGATCACTAATGGAATGTTCAAAAGTATTTACCCATGTAGGAGGGGTAGCGACAAGTTTTACAAGGTCTATTCAGCGTATATCGGTGAGGAGAACGAAATGAATTGGCTCATGAGAGCGTGGCAGAGAATAGTTTCTATCTGCATTATTGATGTAGTGAAATATGTGATGTAAAAACCTTCATACGATGTTTAAAAAGAAATTTATCAAATTTATTGATTAAATTATCATGAGAGTGATAAATGTTTTAATGAAGTTTTATTGTTTTATTTATTTTTATTTAAAAAAGTCGTCAATATAGTAGCATGATAACTTTATATACATCTTCAATTTCCCTTGAAGTATGTCTGGCCTGATAGCGTAGTGGTTAACACGGTTGCCTATCGTGCAGTCAGCCCTGGTTCGATTCTCACCGCTGACGAAACTTTTTTTTTCTCTCTTTTTCCTTTCTATTTTTTTTTTAATGATAGTTAATGATAATTATCCATATTAAGTGTTTTTTCTTTCAACTTATACGTTATTTTTGGTAAAACAAATTTGTAGAAAAATTTAAAATAGTTCCTGTTGTAAGAAGAAATTCCTACACCTACTATACAAATAAACCTCTACTGTACATATAAACTTAGTTTTAAAATGCTACCCCTTTATTACGTCACTAGCGGCTGTAGAGACGGGATAAAAATTTTATCCTCTTACGTTTTGGTATCGTCAATATGCCTCCGAACCAATCAATGACCGCCCTAGATATTTGTGTCAAGTTTCATGTGATACTTCCAACAATGCATATGTCATAATAGTTTTACCAGGTATTTACTTGTTACAGTTTGCAACAGAGTTCTTTATCAGCATGCCATTGTATATATAGGTCTTTGATTTATCCTCATTTTTTTAGCTCACCAGAGCACGACGTGCTCATGCTGAGCTTTTAGGATCGTTGGATGTCCCTCGTCTGTTGTCCGTTGAGATACCACATCAAGTGGCTACAAATGTTATCAGATCTTACTGAAATTTTATCAGAATGTTTGTCCACATGCAATCTTGGTCAAGTTCAAATATGGATCATGTCGGGTTCGAAACTAGGTCACTACGTCATTACACTCTAGAGGCTACATATTTCGTTAAGTTTTTAATGAAATGTTGTATTTCAATTGTCTTAACAAAACAGTTCCTTATTAAAAACCTTCCTTGTACACAAATTTCCCGGCGATCCAATGCCTTGCATCAGTATTCGTCTTGTATATACGTGTATTACATACAATAGGCTCCCAGGGAGCGGTATAGACACCTGTAGAGTAGAGCCCAGGTCAGACGGTTCCTGTTCCTATAGAAGCCGTCTGATCAATGTCTGCTCTGTTTGCTTTTGGAATAATACAGCTCTGCGTAGGCTTTTTATCCATGGAGTCAAAATGTTATTCCTTACATTAGTATTCGTGGAGTAAAGTGTTAAATGTTCGCCGTGTTGGCATAGTACATAGATTCTCAAGAGAACCGAGAACAGTCCCAAGTGATATATACAAGTACAGCAAAAATCGATACTTTTAGTAATGAGAAATTTTAGTATTGAAGAATGTGTACCATTTTAGGCAGATGGCTGCTTAATGCAGGGTGAAACTCGTGCATTAAGCGGTCACCCCAAATGCGTAGAAATGCGTATTTATGGAGTAAAGGGTTAAGATTTTAATAAGCATCTGTTATCTCTGGGGTGCAACTAATGATCAATATTACAATTCAAACCCTATATAATAACCATTCAGTAAAGAAACATAAGTGTTTCAGTCATTTATAAAAAAAAAAAGAACAAAATTAAACTAAAATTACAGTGTCAGCTTTTCGTTGCACTTGTTGGCTCTATATTAGGGTATGTCTCTGAAATATGAGGTTAAAGTAAATCAAACGAAATTGAAAAAATCGTTTAATTTTTGTAAATGTGAGTGCAACCACTTCCAGGATGGGCGTGAATGGTGAGTTAGGCGGGTATCCCCTTTACATATCACGTAAAAATAGTGAAATAAAAAAACTAGTATAAACTGTTGAACACAGATAATATTATATTGCATACAGTTTACAACATGTATTTATAAGATTATAATAACGGGTATAAAAGCTGGTTTGCTAACCCTTTACCTGTTCCATATCCATGAAAGAAATAATGGCATCGTGGATATTTATTAGCTGAGTTTTTATAATGCAAGCTTTTCATGTTTTTTTTTTTTTGCTTAACAAAAACTGTAGAATCAGATCTATATTACGTCAAACGCAAACAGAACAGACCATGATCAGACGGTTCCTATAGCAGCCGTCTCATCTGGTTCTACTCTATTTGCAAATGCGTGAAAAGGCGTTTATATGAAGGAAAGCTATAATATACAAAACAGGGTTTGCTTTGATTTGGGATCAGCGGAATATTGTAAATGTTATTAACCCTTCGCTTGCTATTCACGTCAATTTACCTACCTGTAAATAGTGCAGACCCAGATGAGACAGCTCCTGCAGGAGCTGTCTCATCAGGGTCTGCACTATTTACAAATTGATTGTGCAACCAGTGCACTCCACAGCAGTGATTGCACAGCGAATAACTTGTACACAATGAAGATATATGTAATTATACAACAGGACATGGGTAAAGAATGAGAACTGTATATTAAAATTCAGCAAGAGAAGGGTTAATCTATCAGCATTTTCAAACATCATCTTTTGGATAAATTCCACCAATTTTGGTATTCTGGTTAAAAAAGCACTATGTACAATGCTACGTCTTTATAACAATGTAACAATATCGCTCGGTTAATGACACATATTAGGGCGTCTTACATTTCGATTTAAGAACTTATATTACTAAAATCAGAGTATCGGCTCACATTTTACACATATAAACAGATATCCAAGAAATGTTGTTCCAAAGAATGAAATGCAGTATAACCTGTTTTAAGCAGTTATCAAAGATATTATATTATGGAACTGTAAGTCAAGTGGTAGCTTAATACAGGTCAAAAGTATGCAGAAAGCTCCTATAGGAGTTTTCTGCATTGGCCTATATCCTGCATAAAGCAACCACATGTTTTAAGACTCCTGGGTTCAATCAATGAATGGCCGCTTAACCCATTCCCTCATATAAACGTGTTTTCACGCATTTGCAAACAGAGAAGACCCAGATCAGACGGCTCCTATAGGAGCCGTCTGATCAGGGTCTGCTCTGTTTGCTGATGGAATTTGATAGATCTGGGTTTTTTTCATTTCTAAAATGGCTACAATGCTCTACCTTTCATATTTCTTTATCACTATTTTGTCCATGAATATTCAGTAGGTATATAATTTTGGAATAAATATAGAACAGGGAAAGGGTTAATACAGGTTCTGTGTATTGTAGACAAGCCAAAAGAGGACGAATTCCACTTTCTTATTTACCTTTTCACTGTTGAATGTTCATGTCAGAAATAACAAGCAAGGTTTTACGCAAGCGTAAAATGGCTGCGTAACATGTATTTAAGCAGGATTGAAGAAAAAGAGGGAGCAATATTGTTTAGTACTTTAATTAACAGATACACTGGGAAAACATGACTGTTATGTATGAATTAATACATGTAGCAGAAACGGGGGAATGTTTTAATGAGCCATGGTGCATAATACCTTCGTTTGACACCAATAATACACATTACATCACAGATCAATGTTATTCATTTGCTGAAACACACTGACGTAGAAACCATTATCACATTATCACAAGGCATACAAACTCCCATACTTACAGTCTACATGAAATTATTCCAATGGGTCGACTCAATGCCCATTAACTTTTTCACTTATATTGTCCCCAATTAAGATCAGGTTAGTATAAGATAATTATACATTTAAGTTGAAGCAAATGCATGCACAATGGTGAAATATGCAAGACGGTCAACAAAACCACGAGTAAAAGGTCTCAGCTAAATAACTTTAACAAAGCCAAAATGCAAACAAAGGACTTATATTTTTATGCACAAAATGGTTTTAAACACCAAGGGTGCTAAGAAAATATGAGAGAAAAAAAAATAATTCAGCTTCCACCGAGGATCGAACCTACGGCCTCGCGTTTCCTAGTCCATCGTTATAACTCTTAGACCACGCTGACAGCTATGATTGGGAATGTGATTTTAATCATTTATACCTAACTCACTAGCATTTTTACTGAAACTGGAACATGGCAGAAAAGAAAGAAATAACCCCGACAAAAATATGCTGAGAAAAATATATGAATCAAAATAAATAAAATAAATTAATATATATTAATAAAAACTTGTCTAACAGTAAACCATAGTTATTAAAAAGATTGGCTTAAGCCTTTTATAGAAACACAGGACCGCAAAAACGCATGGTCAAAATTCAAAGCCGTATGCAAAAATATGTGCAACCGCTGAAAAATATATTACAATGCAGTAAATAGCAGCCAAACAAATATAAACTCTACTTGGAATTTTCTATCAAACATTTAAATAAAAACTAATCCCGCAGAAACGCATAAGGACTTTTTAAACCGCTAAACGATTGGCTGTGGCTATCGCCGCAGCCAATAACTCCATAAATATGTATTCGTTGATTTTTAATGGCACGGTCCACCTAATTGCAGGATATTTTGATATTGGTAGAAACTGTACAGTCAGATCTATTATAATCTCATAAGCAAACATAGCAGATCCCGATATGGGTCGAATCTGCAAAGGCATGAAAAGGCGTTTATATGAAGGAAAGGGTTTGAATGTTGTTATACAGGTATATCAACACTTGATGGTTCTATTCTAAGCTTGATATACAAATGTTCAGTGTGCATAATTCTCAAATTCACTACATGTATATCAAACATGAACACTTTCGGTGAACAAATAATTAATTAATTTAGAATTTAAGTTTCATATAATAATTAGTAATCATGTGCCTTAGATAAATGATAATAATAGTAAACCTAATAATACAATACTTATGGCATGTGTATCAACGACTGAGAATTGTTTGGATCCTGATGAAGAATCCATCTAAGTCATTATCTGTTATAGGCTTATCAGGGGTAGTATCTGTGATAGTACGCCAGTATAATTGCAGAAAGGTGTTACTTTGAAAACCCTAATGTTCTTAACAGGTGGAATCAGTCAGTTGGTGCTAGCTTTGTTGTTAACTGAATGATATAATAACCTCTTTACATTTGCGAATCCTTTGACAACCATATACGATAGATGAAGTAAAATCACTGGGGTTAGAGTATTAAGAGTCTTAACACACTGACAACCGTATGGTACACAATTAATTAGCATCATTCCATTAAGTCTCACAGGGTTTCACGGGTTCGCACTGACCAAGCATGCTGATCCAGTTGGAAAGCATGTGATTGGCTGAAATCCAGCGACTTGCCTACTCCTCCCCTCTTGCATATTCAACAGGGAGTTCTAGTTTAGTTTTTGGTTAGAGAAGACATAAACTTTTCGGGTTTACACGAACGGCAAAACATCAGCCGGGAAAATGTAGTTTTATATTTACTGGGTGGCAATGGCCACCCCTTTCTATGTGTTAGAAATTCTAACACTTATACAATTATGGTATTTCTACAACTATCCTTAGTTTGGATTTTCATACTGGACATTTACTTGCATATGATTTCTTATTTGATGATCTTGTCATACCTGTATATGATTTGGAACTATATTAATTACAACACTGAAACTACAAAATGGACTTGTTCATTTCTCCAAGCCAGACTTCCACTGTCATACATTCATACATATATATTTTGGATATACATGAACATTTTCTCATGATGACAATGTCCATGCATTTCTAATCTAAGGAAAAACAATATTAACAGACCAAGCATGATAACGTTTATTATGCCGTTGCAAGCAGATAATATTGAAACTTTTTAAACCTGTCAATGTGTTTCTGGTGGCTTGGCCTAGTGGGTGTACTTTGACTGGTAACCCAGGGGTTCGAGGATCGAATCCCGGCTTGGGTAGCTCGAAATTTCAGAGACGCTTTTCAGTGTCTCCCACCAGTGTCTCTCTCCATCCAGGGGTTAAAATGGTAATCGCACCATAAGTTAGCAGTGTATGAAGCCTGTTCTGTACCAAAACTCCAGACATTTTGACCGCTTATCCTGTTTGAAAAGAGTGCTAGATCTACATAAATGTGGTATAATAACAATGATATTTAAAACCTGCCTTTGCATTGCGCTTTACTCTTAGCCATAATGTATAGTAACTAACTGTTAATCCATATAGTGAAATCTAAATAACGAAACACATGACACAATATAATTTTATTATTGTATTTAATAATGAAAAAATACATAAGACTGGCAATTCAATAACTATATATTAAGAATATATGCCTTTTGTGTGTGTCTAGATCGAATTTCCTGATCAGTAGGGTAGGGACCCAAAATAACATACACATACTGTATATGAGCTTTTTGGTCAATCCATCCAGATTCTATAGTACAAACAGCTCATTTAGAGGAATGTTGTACGATTTATTTAGATCTAAGTAAAGTCGTTCCTTGCGGAACAAACGACAATAAAATAATAGTACATAACCATATCACAGGAGTCTGTACCGCTTCATGGGAGTTTATATATTATATAATATTATGTAGATCTAGTATATATAGACTCCCATGAAGCGGTCTCTAGACCCTTGTGAACCGGATGAGCTGCTTTCTTCTAGACTACACGGCGACTGATCAAGATTACCATGGTATTCAGATATAACAGATAAAACCGTGAGCTATTTCGGCGCGGATTTAGAGGGGCGGAGCGTACGCCCCCTAAAATTGCCCAAACAAACCTTTTTAGTAATATTTTAGATCTAGATCTACTAAAAATCAATAAAACATTTTTTATTTCCCTCGCCCAGTTACGCTCTTTTTCAACATGTTTTACAAAACACACTACATGTATTTATTTATGTCATCAAGCATAAAAATCTACGCCCCCTTCCAAAAAAAATTCTATCCCCCCCCCCCCCCCCTTTATCTGAAATCCTGGATCCGCATCTGATTTAGCAGTGGTGACCTATGGTCAAATGTCAAATCGGTTCTGGATTTGCACTGCCAGTCGTACGCTTAATATAAATACCGGTGGTTCATGATTCGATAGGGGTTATACTGCATATGCCATTGCAAAGTTTGGATCTAGTTGAGACGCCGTCTAACCAGAATTCAAACTGTTTGACATAGTGCTCAATGTTTGCTATATTATTATAACTAAAAAGCAGACGAAATTGTTTGCAGACGAAAATTATTTGGCGTCAAAATAGTTAACAAAATAGTGCAGTTGCGTTAAAAGGATTCGATCAGAGATTACAATGTTTTTGTGCGTTCAAGTGTATACGAACCAATTCCTTTGTCTGAAATATCTAAAAAGGTTTTCAAAAGAATTTGCTGTCATACTCAGTGATGCGTCCTACTTGCGGTTTCGAATTCGAATCTACGGCTATTGCTGTTTTTTACCTGTAAGTTAGCTTTGTATTGTTTCGCGATTTTCATTGGATAATAATTATAGACGTGCCTTTGGCGAATAATTTCAATAAACCAGGGCAGTAGTCAAACCGGTTTTTCAAGTCCACACATCACTGAATTCCATTATTATGTTTCTATTTATAGCACTGAACAGCCTACTGTTCATTATGAAAACGCCGGTTAGTAAGGTTTTCTGGTTACGGGCTACTGCACAAGGCGTGGTAAACTACCTACCCCAAAACACACGCACAGGTTGTACAGCGCAGGAGACTGCATTTTCAGTGACAGCAACTCCACGGGCTGGGTGGAATCGAGAAAACAATCGTTTGGATATATTTTCGACTAAAATCACAACTAAGGTGAAATATACAGGTAAGACGAATTAAGTTTTATTTGTTTACATTTTATTATAAATTAAAATTACGGGACAACATAATTCACGCAGTTTCTGTATGTTTTGGTGAAAAGTTGTTGTATCGACTGATTCGAACAGCTACTGTATGTTATTAACAATGCTGGCATGTATACTTGCATGCTCAATTGTGATTTAAAAATACTAATTTAATTAGTATTAGATGGACATGTGATGATTATTTGATCAAACTACAAAAGGCGTGTTTTTTATACTTGGGACATTGCCCGCTGATGATAGGTGATAACAAGTGTTGAATAATAGGGCGGTGCTATATATAATTGAATTGAGGAACCAAGCATAAATTTATTTTCAGTTATTAATGATAAATCCCTCGACCCAAATCAACTTTGAACCTCAAAAATGTTGTCTTTATCACATATTAATACACACTTTTTTTTATCCAGAAAGATAGATTTAGATCGATCCACTGACTCGGCTCACAATCTTGAAACTTTTTATAATTTATGATATTTTCTAGACTGATCTAAAAGGTTGTTGCTAAAACACAATTTGACCAGTATCCCTATTGAACAGGAATCCCTGCCAGAAATAATGACATTACGAATATTTATTAGCTAAACTTTTGTAATGGCATCTATATAGGCGTTTTTATAATTTCATAGGCTTAATTATGGCGCATGGGATACAGGAATATTTGGCCATGGCAGAAACTATAGAATCATACCGTATCTTTATTATATTGTAAGCAAACAGAGCAGACCTTGTTCAGATGTATCCTATAGAAGCTGTCTTATCTGGGTCTACTCTGTTTGCAAAGGTGTAGAAAGAAGTTTCGTTGTATGAATTAATTAAAGGCCGGTTAATATCCTGATGAAATCCCCAGTTACTAGACCCTCCCATAGCATTCAAAAACGTATATATAGTTAATCCATTACCTCATAGTCATAGGCTATTTTTAGACCCCTCTTTGAATAAATCTACCAAACAAGGAACATTTACTGGAGCAAATGTAACTTTTAGATTTATGTAGTTTTTAAACCATTGTGATAAATAGAGCATTTGTGGCTTATGTAGCAAATGCTCTATTTATCACAATGGTTTAAAAATGTTAGTTTTACAGAAGCATCAAAAGGCATCAATTAATATATGAGGGAATGGGTTAATGAGTATACATAAAGATTTGAACCCTTTGAAGTGGAATATTCAGTCATTGGTTCGTGAGGCCTTTCAATATGAAAAGGTATAATTTGTGAAAGAATTTAACCCTTCCCTCCATAAATATGCCTTTCTACGCCTCTGTAATAATTCACTTCTTGAGACCATTGTGATAAATTTAATACAACATTTGCTCCATTGGAGCAAATGCTCTATTTATCACAATGGTTTCAATACTACACAATTCTAACATTTTCCTTTTCTCAAGTTAATGCTCCTTTTTCAGTAGATTATTATTCAAAGAGTTTGGGTCTAAAAATAGCCTATGGAGGAAAGGGTTAAGAAACAAAGCAGATCTTGAGCAAGTCAAGTCAAGTCATATTTATTTACAAGTTGGTACATAATTAACAGATAACATAAGCTCGACTGAGCTTTTAACACTGACATTAAGGTCAGGGGACTTCTCTTGGAGTAATCTGTACTGGGTCTTCACTGTTAGCAAATGCCTGGATCAGCTCTTAGAATGCTTTTGCAAAAAATAACTTCCAAAACTAAATTAATGCATTCATGTTGTTTTTTTGAAACCGGTTTCTGAATGTAAAACATGTTGGTTTAAATTGAAAAGAAAATCAACAGACCGTGAATACGACTGGGTTTAAATTTACCAAGTGTTAACTTTTAACATAGGCTGCATCTGCTATTTTTTCACTTGGCAAACATCCCGCCAAAGATAAGTTGAATATATGTAATATTGAAAACAAAATTTAAATGTTAGTAGTTGCTGATCAGTTTGCTAAATGCAATGTGTCATCTAAATTCAGGTAGGTGGTTTTTACTCATTTGAAGTGGTTGGAGCATTACTCACATAATGAACTATATTTTTCATGTCTATGCACAGCTCTGTCTGCATGGCTGAGTGCATGCGTTGGGTGTGTGTCATGATAAAAAATAATCCTATTTGCCAAAACTATTTGTACACTTAATTTCCACTCTCCATCAGTTTGAAAAGTGGAATAAGTCAGTTTTCCTCCATTTTTATTGCTTAGATTAGACTGACATAGTATCGACTATCGAATAGTGTAGATCCTAATCAAACAGCTCCTTCTGGAACCATTTGGAGGGGCACCTCCCTATTTGGCTTTGGTTGTCTGTTGTATTAGGGTAATATTTGCAAATAGATGTATACAACTATAATATGGGATCAACATGTTTTTGAACATTGACATAACTTTTGAAAAAGTGAAGACATTAGTGCACATTGACTTTTGACATGCTTACATAATGGTCAATTATTTTAAAACTTTTTTGCTCTGTTTGCTTAGGATTTATGATAGATCCAACTTTATACAGTTTGTACCTATTCCAAGCATTCATGTGCACATATGCCATTATAAAAACAACAACATATAAATTTGGAAGAAATCGTATATCATAATGCAACAGGGAAAATTAAAGTTTAATATTGATAATAATAATAATTATAATAATAATAATGATAATGATAATGATAATAATAATAATGACTTTATTTTTAAGTGAATATTCATGTAAGAAATGACATCATGAATATTATATTATTTACTATAATAGTAAATGGACACAGGGCGTTTTAGCCATTGCAGAAACTATAGAATCATACCTATCTGTATTATATCATTTATAAGCAAAGAGAGCAGACCATGATTAGACGGCTCCTACATGAGCTGTCTGATTTGGGTCTTCTGTTTGCAAGGGTTTTTATGGAGTAAAGGCCCTTGCAAAGAAACATTGTAGCCATTTTAGAAAGTAAAGAAACAGATCAAATTTCATTGGCAAACAGAGCAGACCCTGATCAAACGGCTCCTATAGGAGCCATCTGATCTGGGTCTACTCTTTTTGCAAATGCGTGAACATGCGTTTATATGAAGGAAAGGGTTAATGTCTGAATATTTAGTGTAACTGGTAACCAATGTATTTTGACTTACAGTGACATTGAGGTTGACAACTAGGAGCAACCATGAGGCCTCCTGGTGGCAGTGTCAAGGCACAACTAGCGTTCCTCGTTTTCCTGGTGTTCTTCAAATATGGACTTGCACAAGTTCAGTCTCCCAGTTCTAATCCTTGTAAGTTGGACAAAGATATTTAGTGGATCCTCAATATCTCAAACAGGGATAACTTAGCCTGCGATATAACTGCATTTAAAAGTCCCTTCCAAAATGTGTAATACAGAAGTGTTCTAAAATTCGCCATTGCACATGTCTATTAAACTTTATAAAGAGTTAGACATGCAACAGCATGATGCAGGTTGCATCCTTCAGGAGAGAGCTTTCAGCCATTTACTTTTGACCTGAATTAAATTGTCACATCCAGAAAGTTTCCAGGCTAGAAATAGAATGACTCATCATACTCCTGTTAAATGTATCACGAAGTAATTTGTACGATTCCCTTGAAGTTTGAGATATTGGAGTTCCACTGTACTTGTAAAATTGAAAACTGAAATCTACTTTGTATACGTTAGAGCTACAGATAAATGTGTGTACTCAGATCATTTATCCACCAAACACTATGTAGTGACAAGTCTTTGAGTTTGAAATGATCTTAATCCATTCCCTCATAGGCCATTTTTAGATCCAACCACTTTGAATAAATCTACCGAAAAGGAGCATTAGCAAAAGAAAAGATTTTTGTTTTAGATTTTTGTAGTTTGAAACCATTGTGATAAATAGAGCATTTTCTCCTATAGGAGCAAATGCTCTATTTATCACAATGGTTTCATCAGGTGATTTTTACAGAGGCGTAGAAAGTCGTCAATATGAGGGAATGTGTTAGGAGTGGTCACAACGTAGGGTTTGGTGGAGAAATAAAGAAGTTATTCTTAAAGATGTTTTAATATATGCATCTTATCTGGACTTCTGATACATTTTTTACTCCACTATTTCGAAAAGAGGAGCTATTGTCATGACCCTCTAATCAGCAGCTTCGGTGCAATTAGGAAATCTTAATGTTACATAAGTAAAACCCTTTTAAATCGGACTGCTAGTAGAGAAAAAAAAATAGGTACTATAAGGCAGGTGGCTGCTTAATGCAAGGTGAAAGTCATGCAGAAAGCTTGTAGAGGAGCTTTCTGAATATATTTCACCTTGCAGTAAGCTACCACCTGTCTCTATAACCAATAGTTATACTAAATTAAATGCCCAGTTTAGAGGCGTCTTACTTATAAAACGCTTTTTAGCTCCACTTTTTCAAAAAGTTGAGCTATTGTCATGACCCTCGTCGGCGTCGACGTCGGTTAACCTTTTTGTTAAGGTCCCTTTTCTCAGAAACCATCAAAGATATTTGGTTCATATTTGGTATGTATGTTTACTATCACAAGGGGAACCCATTTCACAAGGGTAGGTAACCCTAAAATTAATTTTGCTATAGTTATGTCCCTTTTTCGACTTAGATTTTTCATTGTTGGTTAAGTTTTACGTTCAGGTCTATGTCTTAGAAACTGTCCAAGATATTTGATTCAACTTTGGTATACATGTTAACTATTACAAGGGGGACCCATTTCACAAGGGCAGGTAACCCTAAAATTAATTTTGCTATAGTTATTTCCCCTTTCTGACTTAGACTTCCACTACACTATCCAGCACTAAAGAAAGTGGAGCGCACTGTCTGCGGACAGCTCTTGTTATGTTTATCTATCAAACCCCTCTTTGCTGCTTCTCATCAGCAATAGTTAAGAAATAATGACATAATGAATATTAATTTTTACTCGGTTTGCAAAGGCTTAAAAAGGTTAATTTATGGAGTAAAGGGTTAAAGCTCTTTTTAACTTTATATATGTGTACTCCTTAAATACACCTTTATACGCATTGGCAGACAGGGTTGACCAAGATCAAGGTCCATGCTTATAAAGCTTTTAGTTGAGCCTGAGATCGTTCTCAAGCTTTTGATTGGTCAGATTTGAGCCAAAGGCTCAAATCTGACCAATCAAAAGCTTGAGAATCAAATCTGACCAATCAAAAGCTTGAGAACGAAACTCAGAGCTTTATAAGCATGGACCCTGCTCTGTTTACTCATGGAATTATATTGATCTGATTGTTTTATTTTTTTATTTCCTGTGTTTATGCACCTCTATAAAATATAATCTAATTGATGTTTATGATATCATTATTTTTACATGAATATTCATGGAGTAAATTTAAGAGTTAAAATGTTGTGATATTTTTCTTGTATCTTTTCAGGCCAGATTTATGATCTTGATAGCGGATTGGTAATAGAAGGTCAATCGCAGATAGATGTTGTAGCTCAAGAGACAGGTAAGGATAATACAGAAAACTGCTTTATGAGATGTTTGCATTACTTTCATCCTGCATTAACCCTTCGCTTGCTATTCACGTCAATTTATGTACCTGTAGATAGTGAAGACCCAGATGAGACAGCTCCTGCAGGAGCTGTATCATCAGGGTCTGCACTATTTACAATTTGATTGTGCAACCAGTGCACTCCACAGCAGTGATTGCACAGCGAACTTCTTGTACACAGTGAAGATATATGTAATTATACAACAGGGCATGGGTAAAGAAGGAGAAATGTATTTTAAAATCCAGCAAGCGAAGGGTTAAGCTACCAACTTCTAAACCATTTACTTCATAAATATTCATGCCAGACTACTTCCATTTGACTCTATGAAAAATCTGTAACATATTCGCAAACAGAGTAAACCCTGATCAGACTGTTCCAAAATAAAATGATAACGTAATATACTACTATATTTATGCTTAATTACAGGACACCCAATTATTGGTTAGTGGTTAGTTCAGTACACTTTGCCAATTATTTTTATTCTATGGTTAGTTCAGTACTCTTTGCCAATTATTTTTATTTTATGGTTAGTTCAGTATTCCTTGCCAATTATTTTTATTCTATGGTTAGTTCAGTACTCCTTGCCAATTATTTTTTATTCTGTGGTTAGTTCAGTACTCTTTGCAAATTATTTTAATTGTATGGTTAGTTCAGTACTCTTTGCCAATTATTTTATATTCTATAGTTAGTTCAGTACTCCTTGCCAGTTGTTTTTATTCTATGGTTAGTTCAGTATTCCTTGCCAATTATTTTCAGGCCAAATTCTAGGGTTAGTTCAGTATTCCTTGCCAAATATTTTTATTCTAGGGTTAGTTCAGTATTCCTTGCCAATTATTTTCAGGCCAAATTGTATGGTTAGTTCAGTATTCCATGCCAATTACTTTCAGGCCAAATTCTAGGTTTAGTTCACTACACCTTGCCCATCATTTTCATTCTATGGTTAATTCAGTATTCATTGCCAAGTATTTTCAAGTCAAATTCAAGGGTTAGTTCAGTACTCATTGCCAATTATTGACAAGCCAAATCCTATGGTTAGTTTAGTATTCCTTGCCAATTATTGTCAGGCCAAATTTAAGGGTTAGTCAGTATTCAGTATGAAAGTTGATACACATCGTGACATGATACAAATACTTCTTTCCTGTATCTAACTTGTCTAACATGAGTTGTCTGTCCCTGAACTTGTACCATATGTAGCTAAACTAAAGTTAATGGAGTGAACTTCTACATAGTTTTTAACATAATTCAATGAAAGTTGATACACAGGATCTCTGTGAAGTTTACACAATTTTATACTCTGCCCAATGTACTCTGTTACTGTATTAACCTTTTACTCTATGACAATTCATGTAAGAAATGATCATCCTGAATATCCTGGGTCCATGCTTATAAAGCTTTCAGTTGAGTCTGAGATCGTTCTCAAGCTTTTGATTGGTCAGATTTGAGCCTTTGGCTCAAATCTGACCAATCAAAAGCTTGAGAACTCAAATCTGACCAATCAAAAGCCTGAGAACGAAACTCAGACTCAACTAAAAGCTTTATAAGCATGAACCCAGATTAATTTTTAAAATGGCATAAGTACACAGGATTTTTTTTGCCTTGGCAGAAATTGTATACATGTATACATATTATAATTTCACAACCAGACGGATCAGATGGCTCTGGGTCTTATCTATTTTCAACAGTGCTTAACCCATTACCTCATAGGCTATATTTTAGATCCAACCTCTTTGAAAAGAAGCATTAACTAGAGAAAAGGAAAATTTTAGAATTTTGTAGTTTGAAACTATTGTGATAAATAGCGAATTTGCTCCTATAGGAGCAAATGCTCTATTTATCCGAATGGTTTCACCACTTGACTTTTGCAGAGGCGTCAAAAGGGAATGGGTTAAAGGTGCTTTTGATGGACTATAGGCTCATTCCCTCTTATTGATGTCTCTGTAAAAGTCACATTTTGAAACCATTGTGATAACATTTACTCCTATGAACAAATCGAGGGCTTGGTGCAAAACTATTCTAACTCCTTCACAAAGTGAAGGAGTTAGAATAGTTTTCCACCAAGCCCTCGAAATGCCCTATTTATCACAATTGTTTCAAAACTACACAATTCTAAACCTTTTCCTTTTCTTTAGTAAATGGTTCTTTTTGGTAGATTTATTCAAATAGGTTGGGTCTGAAAATAGCCTTTGAGGAAATGGATTAACTCTCACATTGTGGGACACGAGTCACTAATGCCTTTTGCAAATAGTGTATACCTAGATGAGAGGACTCCTAGAAGAGAGGTGTATGGTGAGGACTCCTAGAGGAGCCCTCTCATCAGGGTATGCACTGTGTTTGTCGTGTTACACTTCTTTAAATATTCACCATAAGCTTGACATAAACTTTGCAATAGTCTATTTGAAAATGCTGCATTATAAGGGTTAATAATATTATCTGTTTCAACATTTTTAGCAGGTTTCTGAAGTACATATTTCTAATAAAACATTTATTATGGTGGTTTTTTTGTTTTGTTTTTTTGCAACAGACTATCTAACGTCAGCTGACAAGTCACAGAGTATTATAGTGCCAATCGCTGGGAACAACTTGATAGATGATATCTTCATCACGGAAGCACCTACCAGTGGTGTTAACCCAGGTGCTAATGAGTTAGGGATTTACTTCGAATTTAGAAATGGATATTGGTATCTGGTAATCCCAGAACCCATAGACAGAGATGTAAGTATTACGTTATTTTGTGGAAATAGTGAAAACTATTGAAATATTGTCAATTGATTAACTCTCTACTTAATGATTTTTTTTAAAGAACTACAAAACTACACTACCACCCCAAAGAGCTTTAATTCCTGGTGCTAGATGCAGGTGGTAGCTTAATGTAGGACAAAAGTAATGAAGAAAGCTCCTATAGGAGCTTTCTGCATTACCTTTGTCCTACATTAAGCTACCACCTGCTTATAAAGACACCCATGTATATTTATTAAGTAGTTGCATTAGAGGGGTTAACTGTATTAACTTTATGAATATTAATTTGCTGAAATGGTATAAGGAGTCATCTGATCAAGATCTGCTGTGTTTGCTTATAATAGATCTGACATATCCTTTGTACATATGCCATTATAAAAAATCAGTTAATAAATAGTAATGATGTCATTATTTCTAACATGAAAATTTGACAGGGAAAAGGGTAAGCAAACCATGATCTGGTCTTGGTATTCCGTTTGCACATGGATAGATATATGTGTTATCCCTTTCCCTGTTCTATGTTTATTCCAAATTTCAACACCTTCTGAATATTCATGGGCAAAAAAATATAATAAAGTATGGAAGGTGGAACATTGTGGCCATTTTAGAAAGTAAAGGAACAGATCTTTCAAAATCTATTTGCAAACAGAACAGACCCTGATCAGATGGCTCCTATAGGAAAAAGGCATTTATAAATATGAAGGAAAGGTTTATCAAGTTTCTTTTGAAGGACTAAATTGTTTATGTTTAGATCCACTTAGTATTGAGAGACATTTTGCATTTTGATTTGTTACACAGAGGTGAATATTGATAATATATGATGTTTAAACAATTGTAAGTCATTGAATGGTTTTATGTGATATATGTCAGTAATTTTAAAAAGTTTTGTCTTTTTTAATTTCAGAATACTGGTACCAACGCCGATGACTTTGAAAGTTTTGGTTTCAAATTCCTATGTCAGTATGTTCTACCAAATGCACAAGTAGCTGATGTAAGTAAAATCCCAACACTCCCCCCCCCCCCCCCCCCCCGGGCATACAATAAATATACAATTATATATCATTAGAATATATAGTTATTACCATGACCCAAACAATATAGACTCAGATCAGATGACTCCTGTAGGAGGTATCTAATCAGGGTCTGCTGTGTTTGCTTATGAAATAATAGAGATCTAATTCTACAGCTTCTGTTATGATAACAATATCAATATCATTTATGTAATTCCATTCTTGACTTAACAAGAGTTGGAAACCTGTAAGGCAAATTGAAGACAAAATGTATTGATTAAAACATTGGCATTTCTTTACCTAGTATAATCGTGTTTTCACACAATTACAAGCAGAGTAAACCCAGATCTGACAGCTCCTATAGCAGCTGTATGATCAAAGTCTGCTCTGTTTGCTAATGGAATTTGAAAGACCTGTTTCTTTACTTTCTAAAATAGCTACAGTGTTCCATCTTCCATATTTCATTATAACTATTTGTCCCATGAATATTAAGTAGGTACTGAAATTTTGAATAAACATAGAACAGGGACAGAGTTAAATGCCTGACTAGAAGTAGAGGTAAATTTTACTAAAGATACTTTTTGTGTCACCTGCCGAGAGGCAGTGTGTCACTTAGGGATCACTTTTCCGTCATCTGTCTGTCTGTCCGTCACTTTCGTTTTTTGACTGTCATTTCTAAACTAATCATTGTAGAGCTTTCAAATTTCACACACGGAGTAAGCATGATGAGAGGAAGTGTCATGCACATGGGCCACAACTGTAGCATCATTCTGAGTTATTCCCCTTTTTCATATTTTTTGTCTGGACAATAACACTTTATCTACTGGTTCAATTGATTTCGAACTTCATATATTGAACAAGCATGATAAGAGGAAGTGTCATGCACAAGGGCCATAACTCTAACATCAATATTTTTTGAGTTATTCCCCTTTTTCATATTTTCTTGTCCTGACAATCTCTTTATCTACTGGTTCAATTCTTTTGAAACTTCACATATGGACCAGGCATGATGAGAGGAAGTGTCATGCACAAGGGCCATAACTCTAGCATCAATATTTTTTGAGTTATTCCCCTTTTTCATATTTTCTTGTCCGGATAATAACTCTTTATCTACTGGTTCAATTCATTTGAAAGTTCACATATGGAACAAGCATGATGAGAGGAAGTGCCATGTACAAGGGTCATAACTCTAGCATCATTATATTTGGAGTTATTCCCCTTTTTCATATTTTTTTTTTTTTACAAATACCATTCAGGTTTGTCATGTATATACCATTGTCAGCTACACCATGGGTGGGTGGGTCAGTGGTTGTTTCTTTTAATCCGATGGGGGAATCATGTATTGCATAGCAATGCAACATTAACTTGTTCCCCTTTGTTCTGATTTTCGCACTCCAGCCTATTTACAGTTTATGTGTCAGCTGCGAGCAGGTGACACATGTGATCCTCCGAACACTCATGATGATGTATCTGGGCAACTAAAAAACAACCGCAAAATAAAACATGGTAGAGGCAACCAATTATCCCTTTCCCGCATATAAAGACATTTTCACGCATTTGCAAACAGAGTAGACCAAGATCAGACGGCTCCTATAGCAGCCGTCTGATCAGGCTCTGCTCTATTTGCTAATGGAATTTGAAAGATCTGTTTCCCTACTTTACATGTTTCACCTTCCATATTTCATCATGACTACTTTGTCCATGAATGTTCAATAGGTATTGAAATTTGAAATAAACATAGAACAAGAAAAGAGTTAAGCAAAGGGTTAAGCAAATACAATTCAAGACATTTACAAGTAGATATATGGTCTGAAAACAGGTTTTAACCCTTTCCCTCATATAAACGTGTTTTCACACATCTTCAAACATAGTAGACCCAGATCAAATGGCTCCTAGAGGAGCCGTCTGATCAGGGTCTACTCTGTTTGCTAATAGAATTTCAAAGATCTGTGTCTTTACTTTCTGAAATGGCTACAATGCTCCATGTCCATATTTCATTATAACCTTTCTGTCCATGAATATTCAGTAGGTATTGAAATTTGTAGTAAACACAGAACAGGGAAAGGGTTAAGTAAAAGGCCATGGGAAGGGGGAGGTGGGATGGTCTGTAGCTTAATCTGCATCCTTCTACGAGCAAGGTCAACACACTAATGAACTAAAGTTGCTGCCCGAATGGCTGAGTATGTCACAAGGAATAAGGCACGCTTTCTGATTTGTTGACTCTCCCTTCTTTGTAGCTGTTCTCTCAATGCTAAACAATAACTCAGCCTAGATACTGTTATGTTGGGTCGAAACATAGCCTATGAAGTAGTAGGTTTACATGTTACTTGGAGCTTAAAATAGGTTTTAGAAATAAGTTATACATATGGTATCAGTCCACTCCATAAGTAGGTCACAGAAGCAAGAAATAGATTTTAGAAATAAAGCCTGTTTTAAAATTGAAATACAGTGGCCTGAATAATATTGGTAAGTGTACATAAAAGATCTTTCTACCTTTTAACCCAGGTGAGTGATACAAGTCCATCATGGCTCATCTGTTGAAAAATTATGTTGGAAACTGAAACCGATGACATTATTTTCTATTGACACAAAAAGTGTTCTAAGTATAACACATCTCTTTTTTTCTTTTAGCGTTACATTGATGTTGCAGTGAGCATTGAAGATGCAAACGACAATGTCCCACAGTTTTCACACTCAACTTACAGCACTAGCATTGGAGAGGTAAATTTACCCACATTTGTTTATTCATCTCAACCCTTTCCTTCATATGAATGCCTTTTCATGCATTTGCAAACAGAGTAGACCCAGATCAGATGGCTCCCATAGGAGCTGTCTGATCAGGGTCTGCTCTGTTTGCTTATGGTTTGATATAGATCTGATTCTACAGGCTCTGTCTGAGACAAAACATCCTATATATATTTGCCATCATAAAAATTTAGTTCATAAATATTCATGGTATCATTATTTCTTACATGAATATGCAACAGGGAAAAAGGGTTAACCCACATATAGAAATGTTTTATTACCAATGTATGGTACTAAGTTACATGTCAAGTTTTGCTATAATACAGCAGCATATGCCTAGATTTGTATCCATGCTTATAAAACTTTTAGTTGAGTCTGGGTTCGTTCTCAATTTTTTCGATTGGTCAGATTTGAGCCTTTGAGAACTCAAATCTGACCAATCAAAAGCTTGAGAACGAACTCAGACTCACTAAAAAGTTTTATAAGCATGGACCCTGATGTAATTAGATTGATATGACTCACCATCAGCTATCCAGCATATGATATGTATTGATATGCAGCATTTAAAAATACTGCGGATTCTGGTGTGTATCAAACAGTGTGCACACCCAGATCATTAGATACGAGGTGTCAAACAGTGTGCACACCCAGATCATTAGATATGAGGTGTCAAACAGTGTGCACACCCAGATCATTAGATACAAGGTGTCAAACAGTGTGCACACCAAGATCATTAGATACGAGGCGGCTGACCTTAGTCTACATCATTAGAATGTCGTTTTTCATGACATGCCTCATTAATGTTTTTATAAACTTCGGACAACTTTGATCAAGATCAGATGCCAAATTAGTACCAATTTCAATGCTGAATTTTTATAGTGGAATAGTCTTTCTTTATATATTGAATGTGGTTGAGTCATTAAAATGCTTGACTGCAATATCAGCAGGTGTCCCGTGTTTGATCCCCCATTCAGCTCTAAATTACCATCATTGTTGATGGGCCATAAAACACCATTCATTCATTCGATCCCCTGCCAGACCAAGTCCTGCAAATGAAACTTTATAAACTTAGGTCCAATGTATTAGTGCTTTACACTAACTGTCTGAGCATACTGAAGAACCAGAGGAACTCTCTCAATAATAGTAATAGAGCATCATACCTGCCAGGGTTTCTCTGTATCCACTCTCCTCTCTGTGGCGTCCATTTAGCCCATAGTTGGCAGAAAAAAAGATGTTAATCTACACAACCAACCATCATTGCTTATTGGTAGAGTCCATACATTATGAAAGGGTAAAATTTGTGAGATAGTTTTGAATAACAAACTGCAGACCTTGTGGAGCCGTCTGATCATGGTTTGCAGATGACAGTGCACTCGTTTCCCAAATTCAAAGAGTTAATTTCATCAAAAAAGAATGTGTATTAATAATACTCTTGTACAGTAAAATCTCGATTATTCGAACACTAAATTATGCACAGTGCTCCCTCTCTACAACGACACCCTTTGGGATAAGAAGATTGTATGTGTTGTTCAGAGGGAGTTGTTATAGGGAGGGAAAATCAAACATAATTAGCTTGTTTGCAGATCCCCAGATAAGGTGTATTTCGAGAACTAAAACACTTATGCCTCAATCAAACCCTATGTTGTGACCACTCTTTAGAATCGTCACAAAGTGATGATTCTAAAGAGTGGTCACAACATAGGGTTTAATGGAGGCATAAATAAAATACGATGGAAAAGGGTTGTTTCTGGAGCCTTGTTGTTTCGGAAACAGTGACATGCGTTGTTGTAAGGAGGGGATCATTATTGAGAGGGTTGTTGTAGGGAGGGAGCACTGTATCATTATCGATCCTTAAAACAGGTGACAACTTAATGCCCTCTAGGAGCTTTCTGCATGACTTTCACCATGCATTTAGCAGCCACCTGCCTAAAGGGTCTCAATTGGTCTATACAAAAAACTCGAATATTGAGATCTTGGGTGGCGGTGGTCTAGTGGTAACGCGCTTGACTATCAGTCCGGAGGTCCGGGGTTCAAATCCCGTCCCACCCGGAAATTTCAGAGACGCTTTTCCGTGTCTCCCACCCGCACATACTCTCCACCCAGGGGTTAAAATGGGTACCTGTGAGGGTCACTCGCCGGTACTGCGGCTGCATGATTGCGCCATATGTTAGCAGTGCTCAATATTGTAGGCCAATGACTCAATGACCAGGGGAGTAAATGTACAGTCGGCTGAGCGGTCATTCGGACTGAAAGTAGACTATAACTAGGTACTTTTTTTATCTTGCTCTACTTTCTTTTCACAGACAGCCATTATTATCACTATAGTTGTGCTTATTTCAGGGAAAAGTTGCTGACCCATGATTTTTTCTGCTTGTCATTTCAGCTACGACCCATTGGCACCACCACGTTTGGTGATCTTGTTGCCACTGATCTAGACAAAAATCAGAACAAGCGTACTATATTTGAGCTAATTGAAGGAGGAGTACATGTAAGTAACTGTATAATGAGAAGCATCACTTTTTTTTTTCATTGATCACCCCTTGAATGTGTTTTAGATTTGTACTATGGACGAGGGGCAATGGCAAGTTCTACCTATTACTGTTCTGCAACAGTTTGCGAAATATTTTGGATGAATTTTCACTAGAAAGTGTAGCACTGAATAGTTTAAAGAGAGTAAAGTTGATCTTAAAGTTACATAGTAATACATAAATACATTGTTTGGGATAGTAATATGTTTGTATAAATGGTCCTATACAATAGATTTAACTTTTTTGAGGATGTTTGGTAATGTGTCCCGACGTTTGTGGTCGTAAAGTCTAAATGGTGTTGGGTCGTTTCGGACCCAAGTCGTTTATCATTTCTGTACGGAACTTCGATATGAATTGAAGCTGAACTGTTTCCATGTATTATGATAATTTTCTGTCTCTATCTTTATAGTGTAAACAGATTAGTTATACAGGAAAATTCAAATTTATCTAGATCTACCTGTGATCTGAGTCCAAACTAAATGGTTATCTCCTATGGCATGTGCCTATTTTACATTTGAATGTGATTGGCAATTGTGTGCCGTTAAGTTTTAATCTCATTGTTTTCTTTAGCACTCTTGTCACACTTCATTGGTTTATCGCATTAACACCTCGCTTGATAGATTGAACCCTTTCACTGCCAATACCTTATCTGCTTTAATCCATTCCCTTATAGGTTATGTTTAGATCCAACCTCTTTGAAAAAATCTACCGAAAAGGAGCATTAACTACAGAAAAGGAAATTGTTAGAATTGTGTAGTTCTGAAACCATTGTGATAAATAGAGCATTAATTTTGCGGAGGCGTATTTATGGAGGAAAGGGTCAAACATCTGCTCTATTTCCCATATTTAAACCTTTGGTAAATAATTAAAAGAAATCTCGTCAAGAAACTTAAACAGTTTTGAATCTGATCAGGCATGTTACGTAATGTTTAATCGTTTTTTTCAAATAACCTTTAAACTCAGTAAGAGGCAGTGAAGGGGTTAATTGCTCTAATTAAGAATATCATTATTAGCTCGTCTGTTTCGAAGAAAAGTCGAGCTATTGTGATCACTGGGTCGTAGGCGTTGTCATCGGCGTTGTTGATGGTGGCGGCGGCGGCTGCCTGCAAAAACTTTAATGTAGCTCATTACTCAAAAAGTATGAGGTATCAACATGAGACTTCATAGGTTAGTAGATCTCATTGAGGGGAAGGTGCCTACATAAGAATGATAACTCATGATTTCGAAATTTTGGAGTTATGTCCCTAATTTTTTTTTATTTTTTTTTAATTTAGCTGGACAAGCACCAAATCAGAGGAACATTGGCACCACATGCTGCTCTTGTTAGATTCAAGCCATTTGGTTTCTGATAAGACGTGTTTGCAAATAACCTTTATTCTCTGGATCAAGAAAGTGAAGGGGTTAATTATCGAAGTTAATTTCTTATTCTATGTTTATTAACCTTTACAATAGATGTTCCATGAATCTATCTATTTCAGGATGGAGAAACAATATTTACCATGACTGATGAAACTGGGATAATCATGCTATCAGCAAATGTGGATTACGAGACCCTAGCTGTTGAGAACAATACTATGTTTACACTTCTTGTTCGTGTTAAGGTGAGTTAACCCTTTATCATAAGTGCTTTTTAACCCTTTCGCTGCCAAATTCTGTCGTCTGCTAACTTTGTCGTCTGCTACAATTTTTCATTTTTTTATTTTCTACATTTTTGTTTCAAAAACATAGTAACAGTAACAAACAGTTTGGATCCTGATCAGACGACGAGTTACTTGGCGTCTCATCTGGATCCAAACTGTTTGCATAGGTTATCACAGATCCGGCATTGGCAGCGAAAGGGTTAATACCTTAGCAAGCAGAGAAGAGTCAGATCAGACAGCTCTTATTGATCAGGGTCTGCTTTGTTTGCTTTATAGATATGATTTATATTTATATGTTATATTTTCAAAATTAAGCTGATGCATGACCTAATTATTACTCACATAAATTTTGAATAGGTAAAGCAGAGCAACAGATAAAGGTGCATATTCAAATACATAAATCGTCATTTCTCCACCAAACCCTATGTTGTGGACACTCTATAGAATCGTCTCAATGATTTAGAAACAACTCTTTGAGATTTAAAGAGTGTTCACAACAAAACAATTTTGGTTGAGAAATAGCAATTTAATACATGAATGTGCACTTATAACTCTGGTTCTTTGATTTAAATCTGTTATATACTCTGTTTGCAAAGGCGTAGAAAAGCATATTTATGAAGTAAAAGGTTGATAAATTAGAAACTGTTTACTTTATTAACTTATTAAACTGAAAGTCTCTACTTGCAACATGTTTTATAAATGCGTAACAGTTACATAAACCATTTGTTTAAAACGAAGAAAATATTCCAAAAAGAGAATCAATATAATACATAAATTCTTGAATTGCTCTGATCTAATATTTCGACCACTAAGGACCTTTTTCAAAGATTATCATGTCAAAATACACATCACGTTTTTGTTACATGCATCCAGCCATAAAATCAAAGAGAATAATCTTTTATATACTCTGTTTAAGTATTTGATTATTCTCTTTGATTTTATGGCTGAATGCATGTAACAAGAGAGTCGTCAGGGGTGACAAATGCCCCCAAAGTGTTTGACACCACAATGCATTTTGGCGGAAAAACAATACAATGTAATGCAGGTGTTACATGAAATTTTGATGCTGTTAAAAATGACACAGGAGTCCGTTCTTAACATTAAAAACAGAACCTTTGACGATTATAATAGCTAAGAAAAGAGCCGGGGTCGAAACTTAGTTAAAAAGGACCCTAGGTCATTCTCAACGTTAAAAAGGACCCTGGGGTTGATTGTCAACATTAAAAACAGATCCTGGGTAAATTCTTAACATTTTAAAAAAAGACACAGGGTCAAATTTGGAATCCGTAGCTGATAAGGTATAGGAGATATTATCTTAGATCAGAGCAATTCAAGTATTTATGCATTGTTTATATCCAGAGGTTTATCGCAAGAAAACCAGTCAAATAAATTTTGAAAAAGACAAAACTTTCATGTATTGATATGTTATTCCGCAATGTATGAGTATTTATTTGGCTCGCATTTTAGTTTCTTTACTGTTCGACCAAGGCTGATCATATTTTATTGTAGAACAAAATTAAATATCAATGAGAACGGTTTATTTTGTATCATGGGCATTTTTTCAAAATAATTTCAAATTGATAATCTTCATATTAATGATTGAACATAACAAATACCAAGTATGGTATTATTGAAAATATGCATTCATTGTAGGGACTTCCTCTTTAATTGAAAATATGCATTCATTGTAGGGACTTCCTCTTTAATAGTACACTTAGTATTGACTCTTTACACCATAAATATATGCCTTTCTACTCCTTCACAGAGTAGAACCAGATCAGATAGCTCCTGTAAGAGCCATCTGATCAGGGTCTGCTGTTTGCTTAATATGAAATAATACTGAGATGTTTCTACAGTTTTTGTCATAGACAAAATAATCTATGTCAATGTGCCATTATGAAAATTAATCTAGTTAACCCTTCGCTTGCTATTCACGTCAATATACCTACCTGTAAATAGTGAAGACCCAGATGAGACAGCTCCTGCAGGAGCTGTCTCATCAGGGTCTGCACTATTTACAAATTGATTGTGCAACCAGTGCACTCCACAGCAGTGATTGCACAGCGAAATACTTGTACACAGTGAAGATATATGTAAATATACATCAGGGCATGGGTAAAGAAGAAGAAATGTATTTTAGAATTCAGCAAGAGAAGGGTTAATATTGATGTTGTTATTATTTCCTACATAAATATTCAGGGTGTAAAGGGTTAAAAGGACACATTTGTTTTTGCAGGACGACCCCATAAACCCAGCGCTTGCTCTGAGTTCTACAGCCACCGTTTTCATTGAGGTGTATGACATGGATGATCTTCCACCTGCATTCTATCATCCCAGCTGTGTTGTCCTTGACCAGCTAGCTTTCTCTTGTGATGGTGTGGAATACGGAACAGCAGTTACTAGTGGCACTGTATGTATCATTTACTCATTCCCTCATAGGCTATTTTTTACCCACCCTTTTTGAATAGATCTACTGAAAAGGAACATTTTACAAAAGTATTGTTTTAGATTTGTATAATTATGAAACCATTCTGATAAATGAAGCATTTGTTCCTATGGAACAAATGCTCAATATATCACAATGGTTTCAAAAAGTGACTTTTACAGAGGCATCAAAAAGCATCAGTATGAGGGAATGAGTTAAGTCTATTGATTTCATCTACATTGTATTTATGTGTTCCCCACATAGTAGGGAAGGAACCGTTGATTTTGTACTTTCTATTAACATTTTGTCTGTTTGTCTGTCTGTCACAAAGTTTGTCTGCTCTTCTCAGAAATGACTGGCCAGATTTCAATAAAACTCCACAGCAGTGATCTCCATGGAGTGAAGTTGTGCATATCACCATAAAGGACTGGTTCAATTATTTTTTACAGAATTATTTTCCAATATATACATGCTAAGCTCTCTTGAATGACTGGTCAGGTTTGGAAAAAAAAACTTCACAGCTTTGTGCATACATACATGTGATCTCCTGGTGGTAATACAAAAACTCTTGGCTCTCAAAGATCTATCCTGCATCCAAATTTTCTCTGAAAATTCTTGACTTTGGCAAATTCCAATTATAGGTTCTATTATAAACATTTATCTTTAATAGCAGAAAATTTCCTTAATTAAAAATTACCACTAGCCAATCAAATCACAGTATCAGTACAGCTAAACCTCTCTAAACTGGAATTTTAGGTGAGAAGAATTTCGATACTTTTAGGCAGGCGGCTGCTTAATGCAGGGTGAAAGTCATGCAGAAAGCTCCTAGAGGAGCTTTCTGCATCACTTTCACCCTGCATTAAGCTGCCACCTGCTCCCAAGACCGATAGTTATACTAAATTTAATGTCCGGTTTACTGAAGTTTTACTGTATTTTGCGATTGCACATGCATTGACCCAGTCTACTTATCATTAATACTCAAACTTGTAATATAATATTTTAGATAATTATGAAAACAGTTGTAAGATTTAGGCATCTACTGTTCTCAGTCTGCAAAGGGGTGAAAAGGCATCATTTTCAGGTAAAGGGTTAGAGATATAACATTACCAAGCACTTATTGCAAACAGGGTATACCAAGTAACTTAATTTGTGGGTTTGGGCTTTATTACAGGTTGATCCTGCAAGTGTTCTTGAGCTGACTCCGCTGATTGCTGGAAACAACCAGAATGTCTATCCCATGTTGGCTTTGGATAGGGACGCCCTTAATGCAGCAGTTGAATTCGTCATCATTGACAGTGAGTGGATCAGGGCAGATACCATATCATTTTAGTATAGCAGTGTCATTAACCAGGACTATTGTTAATAAAACTTGTTTTATATGAGTTAAACCATTCCCTTGTATGCTATTTTTAGACCCAATCTTTTTTAATAAATCTCCTTAAAAGGAGCATTTACTAGACAAAATGCTCTATTTATCAGAATGGTTTCAAAAAAAGACTTTTACATAGGCGTCCAAAGGCGTCAATATAAGGGGATGAGCTAAGTCTGTTTGGTCAGAATTCAAGTGAAACTCTAATCCTGAATCTGACCGTTACTGATGAGAATGACAGTTCAAGATCAAAAGTGTTATAACCTCCAGATCAGACTTTGCTTCCTATATGTACTGGCATTTGCAAATGGTGTACGCTGGGGTCAGAGGACTCCTGGAGGTGTCCCCTGATCAGAGTCTTATCCTGTTACAAATTATACCCTTTCATACTAAATGGACTACATGTATATTGTTAACCCTTTACTCCCTGAATATTTATGTAGGAAATAATGACAACATCAATATTAACCCTTCTCTTGCTGAATTCTAAAATACATTTCTTCTTCTTTACCCATGCCCTGATGTATATTTACATATATCTTCACTGTGTACAAGTATTTCGCTGTGCAATGACTGCTGCGGAGTGCACTGGTTGCACAATCAACTTGTAAATAGTGCAGACCCTGTTGAGACAGCTCCTGCAGGAGCTGTCTCATCCGGGTGTTCACTATTTACAGGTAGGTATATTGACGTGGATAGCAAGCGAAGGGTTAAAAACCAGTTTACACTTTTCTAGAGTAGAACCACTGAATGAATAAACACAGGCATCTTGACACAGATGATGGTTTAAATAGACACAGCTATAACATCTATGCAATTGATTTGTGAAGAAAGATTTTGTGAAATGTATAACCCTTTACTCCATAAATACGCTTTATATGCCTTTGCAAACAGAGTAGACCCAGATCAGACAGCTCCTATAGGAATCAAGTGATAAGGGTCTGTTCTGCTTGCTGTTGATATAATACAGATGGCCATGGCCAAATATTCCTGTTTCCAAGTGCTACATTTAATCTAATCAATATTCCTCATTATTTCTTACATGAATGCTCATGAAGTCAAGGGTTAACTAATCTCTTATTTAGAGTTCTATTTACCCTTTCCTCCGGTCGGCCCGGTATCAAGATAATGTGACTGGGTGGGGTGCCCTTGCCATGTACCTGCAGCAGGGGTATTCCAGTGAGGCAGCACTATAACTTGTCTCATGCGGGTGCCGTCTGCAAATAACTGAAATACTGTTGTTTGGACGTAAAACCCAACTCACTCACTCACTCCTTCATACATACGCCTTTTCATGCCTTTTCAAACAGAGTAGACCTAGAACAGATAAATCCTATAGGAACTGTCTGATCAGGGTCTGCTCTGTTTGCTTATGGCATAATAAGATCTATTTCTGCAGTTTCTGTCTGACCCAAAATGTCACGTATGCCATTATTAAAATTAATTTAAATTGATATTAATAATGTCATTATTTCTTATATAAATGTTGAACATGGAAAGGGTTAAGCCTTTCCTCCATGTGTATTCATGTAAGAAATACAGAAAAACCTCTCTATAATGGCCACCAAATTACATCAAGCATATTGTGTTAAAGGCAGGTGGCTGCTTAAAGCAAGGTGAAAGTAAAACAGAATGCTCCTATAGCTACCTGCCGTAAATACCAACTAATTAACACAATTTAGTGGCCATTATAGAGAGGTTTTACTGTAATGATGTCATGAATTTAATTAGATTAATTTATTTCAAAGCACCTGGGCACAGAAATGTTTATTTTTGGCAGAAACTGCAGAATCATATCTTTATTATATCATAAGCAAACAGAGCTGACCCTGATCAGACAGCTCCTATAGGAGCCATCTGATCTGTGTCTCCTCTGTTTGCAAAGGCGTAGAAAGGCATATTTATTGAGTAAAGCGTCAAGACTGACAATGCTTGTGGAGTGTAAACCATGATTAGATGCTTTTGCTTGTCTGGCTCTACCATATTTGCCAAGAGACTTTCTAATGGACTTGGTCTCTTACTGTGTTATCTTTTGGTATACAGGTGATCCCCCGGAATATGCTGCCAGCTTTGATATTAGCACTACTGGACCAATAGCAGATCCTACAAACTTGTACCCTGGACGGGATGTTTACCAAGCATCGCTGCGGCAGACTGCAGTGATTCAACGCAGTGTAGACCAGGACGTCACACTCAGAATTCAGGTCAGAATAAAAAGTGTTTGGAAAGACTTTTATAGATCTGCAAATTTTTGTTTGTTTACCGTAACCCATTCCATCCTTCTGACGCCATTTTGCGCATCAGTAAAAGTCATTTTTTGAAACCATTGTGATAAATATGAAAGGGTAATAAATATTCATCACAATGGTTTCAAAACTATACAATTCTAAAAATCCTTTTCTCTGGTTTATGCTCCTTTTCAGTAGATAGTCAAAGGGGATTGGTCTGAAAATAGTCTGATTGTTAAAATTCATTGTGTTAATTGTGTTACTCAGATTGTGTTATTGAAGCTAAGGATCTCTTTGAAAGTTTAGCAGTCATCAAATCAAACATTATTTTTTATCTCTGCCCATACCAGAGGATTCCTAGAGGAGCCCTCTGTTTGGGGTTTGCACTGTTTGTCACTCAAAATCCTCTCTCAAATTATGATCATTATACCCCCACAAAAGAAGTTTAACCCTTTCCTCCATAAATACGCCTTTCTAGGCCTCTGTAATAGTCACTTCTTGACCACTGGGCGAAACTTGGCCCTGCCCCAGGGCTTATCAGTTTTCTTTGGAAAAATATAAATATTTTTCTCTGAAACCATAAGGCTTAGACCTATAATTAATGGCATATTTCTCTACCAAATGTGTACACATGATTTCTTGTGGTCAAAAATGGCCCGCCCCTGGGGTTATGTCTGGTGAGCGCTTCAGGGCCTCATGGCCCTCTTGTTTCTAGTTAATGCTCCTTTTCGGTAGTTTTATTCAAAGTGGTTGGATTTAAAAATAGCTTATGGAGGAATGGGTTAAGTGGGGGTATAATAGGAGTCGGTATAATAGGTGTTTGTCGGTCGGTCGGTTGGTCTGTCTCACCGTGGCACAACCTGGTTAAATCCATATATTTACATAACCCTTTGAGATAAAGATTTGAAACTTTATACACTTGCCTACCATCACAAGCTTCATCAGTAGGCAAGAGTACATAACTCTGTCAAGCATTTTGTCAGAATTGTGGCCCTTTTTAACTTGAAATTTTTGGTTAAGGTTTATGTTAAAGTCCACTTATTTTCATAACCCTGTGAGATAAAGCTTTGAAACTTGGAACACTTGTTCACCATCACAAGCTTCATCTGCAGGCAAGAGTATATATAAATCTGTCAAGCATTTTGACAGAATTATAGCCCTTTTTAAGGTTTTGTTTGATTTCCGATCAAGGCAGCTGAGCTGAGCATTCCTTCACATTCCAAATTCAGCATTCAAAGGGTTAACCCTTTCATAAGAAATAATGACGTCATCAATATCGATTAGTTTTATTTTTAACCCTTTACCTGATAGAAGCGGCTTTTAGCGTGTTTGATTTATTCCTCCGCTGAAGAAAATAGTTCAAATTCATACAGTCATGAACATATTGCATAATAAATATTTTCTATATCCTAGTAGGTGGTAGCTTAAAGCAGGCTGAAATTAAAGCAGAATGCGCCTTAAGGCGCATTCTGCTTTACTTTCAACCTGCTTTAAGTGGTCATATGTCTTCAAAACTAGAAACAGGCTATTGGGTAAAGGGTTAAGGACAATTTTTGCTTTGACAAAAAACTGTAGAATCAGATTTATATCATGTCAAAAAGAAACAGAGCAGACCCTGATCAGATGGCTTTTGTAGGATTTGGCTGACCTGTGTCTACTATTGGCAAATGCGTGAAAAGGCATTTATATGAAGGAAAGGATTAACCCCTTTCCTCATACAGACACCTTTTCATGCCATTTACAAACGGAGTAGACTCAAGCTATGCTCTGTTTGCTTATAAGATAATGTAGATCTGATTCTGCAATTTCTGCCAAAGGTAAAAACATTTATATTGACCATTACAAAAATCCAGCTAAAACATATTCATATGTCATTTCTTACATGAGCTACAACTTATTCATATGTCATTCCTTACAGTTACTAGCAAAAGGAATGTGTAAGAACTGTGTAGTTTTGAAACAATTGCGATAAATAGTGCATTAGCTCTTATGGAGCATAATTTTAATGCTCTATTTATCACAGTGGTTTCAAAAAGTGATTTTTACAGAGGCGTCAATATGAGGGAATGGGTTAACAGGTAAAGGGTTAATATAAGCATGGGTTCCATTGCTTGTTTTTGTGGTTGAATGTTTACAGTTTAACTCTTGAGTTCGTTCTCAAGCTTTTGATTGGTCAGATTTGAGGTCTCAAGCTCTTGATTGGTCAGATTTGAGCCTGACCGATCAAAAAAAACTCAGACTCAACTAAAAGTTTTATAAGCATGGACCCTGAAGTTTACAAGTGAAATGATCCATCATTGTTAAATTGCAGAGGCAATTTAGTTTAAAAGGTTTTGACTAGCAAATAGATTGTTGAATGACAAACAATGCTGATCTTTGTCAAAGGTCCCTCTGATCACGATCTATACTGTTCAGGATCTGCACCATTTACAAAAAAACAGTTCTTCTGTACTAACTCTGTACTTTTCATTTAACTCTTTACTCTACCAATAATGAGGCAAGAAACAATGACACCATAAGTATCAACTTATTGAATTTTTAATACAGTAAAACCCCTCTAAACCAGAATTCCAGTAAAGAAGAATTTAGATACTTTTAGGCAGGTGGCTGCTTCATGCAGGGTGAAAGTCATACAAAAAGCTCCTAAAGGAGCTTTCTGTGTGTCTTTCACCCTGCATGAAGCTGCCACCTGTCTCCAAGACCGATATGTTTACCAAATTTAATGTCCGGTTTAGAGGGGTTTTACTGTATAGCACAAATTCTTTTATCATGACAGAAACTTTAGAATAAGATCTACCGGTAAATCATATCAGAGCAGACCCTGATTAGATGGCTCCTACAGGAGCTGTCTGGGCTGGGCCTACTCTGTTTGCAACAGCGTTAAAAAGCTATTTAAGGTTTCATATAAACTCTGTTTCACACCTTTCACACCCGGGTTTCTCTGTATCCTCTCCCCTCTCTCTGGGGCGTCCAATTAGCCCATAGTGAGCAGAAACGGATGTTAATCAACACAAACAAACAAACACCTTAACAAAGAGAGTAGACCCAGGGTCTGCTCTGTTTGCTTATGAAATTATAATAGATCTGACTGTATAGTTTCTACCAATACAAAAAGTCCTTGTGTAAATATGCCATTATAAATATTCTGCTAATAAATATTCATGATATCATTATTTCTTACATGAATATGCAACAGGAAAAGGGAAGAATTTTTAGTAGAGTTTAGAATGTGTTTTCCACTGCAGGCTCGACAAAACGATAACCCGAGGTACAGATATAGTGTGGCCTTTGTGAGAGTGAGTGTTAACCCAGGGAATGTCCATGATCCAGTAATTTCTGGTCCTAACTTTGGTGTGATCAAAGAAACCGACATAATCTGCACTAATGTGAAGAGTTCAGAATTGGGACCTATTTTGCGATTGACAGTCACAGATGCTGATCTGGTATGTATTTCCATTCCTTTCTTTTCATTTGACCAACATTAAGCCCTTACGGTAAAACCCCTCTAAACCAGAATTTACGCAGGTGGCTGCTTAATGCAGGATGAAAGTCACGCAAAAAGCTCCTAGAGGAACTTTCTGCATGAGTTTCACCCTGCTTTAAGAGGCTCTTGTTTTAATTTTAATTTTGAGGCATATAATGTGGACCATGTATTTACCATCATAATTTGATTATTCAGTGTAAGGAACACACCTCAGACTTTCATTAGCTCGACTATTCTAAGAATAGTGGAGCTATCCTACTCGCCCCGGCGTCCGCGTCGGCGTCCGCGTCCGCGTCGGCGTCCGCGTCAGCGTCCGCGTCACACTTTGGTTAAGGTTTTTGTTAAAGTCCACTTTTTGCCTCTAACCTTTGGAATAATGTTTTGAAACTTGGAACACTTGTTTACTACCACAAACTGCATCTGTAGGTAAGAGTACATAACTCTGTCAAGCATTTTGACAGAATTGTAGCCCTTTTTAACTTAGAAATTTTGGTTAAGGTTTTTGTTAAAGTCCACTTTTTGCCTCCTACATTTGGAATAAAGCTTTCAAACTTATAACACTTGTTCACCACCTCAATCTTCATCTGTAGGCAAGAGTACATAACTCTATCAAGCATTTTGACACAAGTATGGCCCTTTTTGACTTAGAACTTTTGGTTAAGGTTTTTGTTAAAGTCTAATTTTTTACATAAACCTTTGAGATAAAGCTTAAAAACTTGGAACACTTGTTCTCCATCACAAACGTCATCTGTAGGTAAGAGCACATAACTCTGTCAAGCATTTTGACAAAATTACGGCCCTTTTTAGCTTAGAAATTTTGGTTAAGGTTTTTGTTAAAGTCCACATATTTACATAACCCTTTGAAATAAAGCTATAAAACTTGTAACAGTTGTTCACCATCAGAATCTTCATCTGTATGCAAGAGTACATAACTCTGTCAAGCATTTTGACAGAATTATGGCCCTTTTTAACTTCAAATTTTTGGTTAAGGTTTTTGTTAAAGTCCATGTTTTGCCTCTTACCTTTGAGATAAAGCTTTGAAACTTGGAACACTTGTTCACCACCACAATCTTCAAATGTAGGCAAGAGTACATTACTCTGTCAAGCATTTTGATAGATTTATGGCCCTTTTAACTTAAAAATTTTGGTTAAGAATTTTGTTGAAGTCCTTTTATTTACATAACCCTTTGAGATAAAGCTTTATAACTTTGAACACTTGTTCATCATCACAAACTATATCTGTAGGCAAGAGTACATAACTCTGTCAAGCATTTGTACAGAATTATGGCCCTTTTTAACGTAGAATTTTTGGTTAAGGTTTTTGTTAAAGTCCACTTTTTGCCTCTTACTTTTGGAATAAAGGTTTGAAAATTGGAACACTTGTTCACTATAATATTCATCTGTAGGCAAAGTTACATTCTACGTTAAAAAGGGCCATACTTATGTCAAAATGTTTGACAGAATTATGGCCCTTTTTAACGTAGAATGTTTGGTTAAGGTTTTTGTTAAAGTCCACTTTTTGCCTCCTACATTTGGATAAAGCTTTGAAACTTATAACACTTGTTCACCACCACAATCTTCATCTGTAGGCAAGAGTACATACCTCTATCAAGCATTTTGACAGAATTATGGCCCTTTTTGACTTAGAAATTTTGGTTAAGGTTTTTGTTAAAGTCCACTTATTTACATAACCCTTTGAAATAAAGCTTAAGAACTTGGAACACTTGTTCACCATCAAAATCTTCATCTATAGGCAAGAGTACATAACTCTGTCAAGCATTTTAACAGAATTATGGCCCTTTTTAACGCAGAAGTTTTGGTTAAGGTTTTTGTTAAAGTCCACATTTTAAATAACCCTTTGAGATAAAGCTTTGAAACTTGGAACAGTTGTTCACCACCAAAAGCCTCATTTGTAGACAAGAGTACATTACTCTATCAAGTATTTTTACAGAAATTATTGCCCTTTTTTATCACTTTTTTCTCTTTCATTAAAGACTTCAAAGAGATCCTACATCCAGAATACTATTAAAGATATTTTACAGAGACTGATTATTTGCTTCTAGTATCATGGGGCACTATTTTAGTCCACTATCAAGCATTTTTACACTAAAAATTCTGAGAATAGTCGAGCGCGCTGTCCTCTGACAGCTCTTGTTTTAGAAGAGTTATGGTTCTTGGTACAGTGCTTAGTTTGATTAATTTACAGTATAACTGGTTATTTTTGCGGTTGCAATTTTTTGCAGTTTGGGGTCTAAAGTGGTATTATTTATTTTTGCGATTTTAATTTTTGCGGATTTATTGTCTAGGTCCCAGCAAAAATCTTATATTTTATATTGTTCTACCATTTAGGCCCGAGGAGCTATTTATTTGCATTTCACTCTAATTACTATATGTACACTACCTGTAAGATTGACGGTCTCCCGGTGCTGCTTGTTTTTTACACTTCGTAAGTGTACCACACTAAGAGGGTACATATCAAAAGAATTAATTGTTTAATTAGATGACTTGTGTTAACACAGGCGTGCACACTTTAAGTGATTTTTAAAAAAAAAATGAGCTAATTAATGTGCGATTTTTTTAAAAAAAAAGTAATGAGCTAATAAATTTCAAGAAATGAGTGTTACATGTAGTCACTTCTTTTTTTTAAAAAAATCGAGCTTGTTTGGAAAACCGAACGTAGACATTGTGTTTATGTTCACTAATATTTATGCTAGATTTCACGAGTTGTCACTGTTTGCGATAATGTTTGATAATTGTGGATTTAAATAAAGAATATTATACATCATGCAGTGACAAAGCCTCCCATAATGGTCCATTAGGATCTGGCTATCAAAGTCACAAACTGTTATAAAGATGTATATGGCGTTTTGCCGATAATGTGTCAGCTGGCTCTTATGTGTACTGATGTATGGGATACACATGATAATCATGTGCGTGTCAGCAGTGCGAAAAAATTAGGGAAGCGAAGAAAAAAATAGAAAAAATCTAATGAATATTTTGCGCATATTTTATTTGCGGCTGGACGGCATCTGCAAAATTCAACAAATAATACGTTGCCACAGAAATAACCAGTAATACGGTATTTATGATGCTATGGATAGCCTAACTTTAATAATAGACCTGTGTGCCTATGATTGTTATTAGCAGTTGTTTTGGGTTTTGGTGTTGTTGGGGTTTTTTTTTGGGGGGGGGGGGAGGTATTTGTTAGTGTTTGGCTTACAGTTCTAGTTTATTTTTATTTGCTGCTCTGTCATCTGCTCACTATATTGATCTGATTATACAAGTTTTACCAGGGCCAAAACTTTTCTTGTTTATATGCTGTTATAAATATTCATATTCATACAGTCGCTATTTCTTGCTTAACCCTTTCCCTGTTCTATATTCATGTAAAAAATAATGACGTCATGAATATTCATTAACTTAAGGTTTTCTAAACGCATACATATACTTGATATTTTGGTATTGGTAGAAATTGTAGAGTTGAATCTATTGTAATTTCATACACAAACAGAGCAGACCCTGATCAGACAGCTCCTATAGGAGCCGTCTGATCTGGGTCTACTCTGTTTGCTAATGCGCGAAAAAGCCTTGTATGAGGGAAAGGGTTAGATATTCATGAGAGAATACAGTTGTTTCAATATTATGTTATGTTAGAGGGTTCTGCTACAAATGCTGTTCATTTTTATTATCAGGGTCCCGGAGAAAACCAGGATTACAGCTATAACATTTTGGAGTCCGTGCCATTTCAGCTTAATACGCTGGGGAATAGAATAAGTATATGCAACAGCGAGGCAATTGACAGAGAGACTCAAGCATCCTACTCATTTACGGTGAGAATTCAGTGAATTTACTTTGAAGTGGTTTTGCTTTCAGAGAATTTGTCTGGACTGGTTTTGCATTCAGAGAATTATTATGGACGTGCTTTGCATGAAAAAACCCATAAAATACTCTATTCTGGTTTTACACTCTTGAGCTAAGGTTAGCTTTTCTGATAGTGAATTGAAATTGTCTTTTCATGTGTGTCATGGGTTTTTAACAATTTGCTTAAACAAAGTCTCCTTCCAAACTGACAAGTCAGTTGCAACCAGAATTTGTATGGAGGTTCCTTAGTTGTGTGATGATGTATCAAAAAAGCTACATAATAGGGATCTATGTAGAACTCTGGTTAAACTCTTTTAACATCTATATTTCCTTTTATGTTAATATGGAAAACTTTCTCCACAACTTCATTGTGTGATGATGCATTAAGATAGCTAAAATAATTATAGCTATCATGAATAATTATAGCCATCATGAATAATTATAGCCATCATGAATAACATCTCTTCTTGACCCATTGTATAACTTTCATGTGTCGACCTTCATCGTGTCAACTTTTTTAAATGTTTCAATCTTCTTTCTAATCCCGAACTCTTTCCTTTAATATAAGGGATATAATAGTCTATATTCATCTTAAGGGTTACAGGTTCCTAGTGGAAATGACATAAGAGGAAAACTGTCAACAAAAACCCTCTGAAATAAACAAATCAATACAATGCATAAGATGAGTACTGAATACTCTTTACATATACAGTAACACCCCACTAATGCGACCACCTAAAAGAGGTATAATTCTGGGTGCTAGATGCAGGTGGTTGCTTAATGCAGGACAAAAGTAATGCAGAAAGCTCACAGAGGAGCTTTCTGCATTACTTTTGCCCTGCATTAAGCAACCACCTGCTTATAAAGACAACCATGTGAAATTATTAAGAGGTCGCATTAGAGGGGTTCTACTGTATATTTTTTTCTAAAGGAGGTTCAGCTCATCAATATTGTGTGTGTCCACCATTAAAAACCTCACAATGATCCTTGAGTAACCATCTACCAGATTCATTCAAATATTGTTAATTCATGAAGACATCAGATAAACCCATTCCTTGTTCTGTGTTTATTCCAAATTTTAAAAAGTAAAGAAACAGATCTGTCAAATTCCATTAGCAAACAAAGCAGACCCCTGATCAGAGGCTCCTATAGGAGCCATCTGATCTGGGTCTATTCTGTTTGCAGATGTGTGAAAACGTGTTTATATGAGGGACAATATTTTTGACATGGTGACAATTAGACTCAAGTGGGCGATTCAGTGTCATCATGGCCTTGTTAATTTTTCAGATAAAAGTAGATGAACAGAATGGACCTGGATCTGTTTCAATAGGGGTTACAGTTTCAGTGCTTGATAGGAATGACAACGCACCCATATTCAATGCTGCAGAATATAGGAGGACTATTCTGGAGGGCGACTACACTGCAAATCCAGTTACGCTCAGTGACGTAAGTATTATTCCTTTATAAAAATGCCTTTTTCACTCATTTGCAAACAGGAGCAACCTGATCAGGATCTGCTGTGTTTACTCAACGAATTATATAGATGTGGTTCTAGTTTCTACCCAGATAAAAACATTTGTTTTGTACCATTATAAAAATTCATTATTTCTTACACGAGTATGCAGCTGGTAGAGTTCACCCATTCCCTCATACTGACACTTTTTGACGTTTCTGTAAATGTCAATTTTTAAAAACAATTGTGATAAATTGAGAATTTGCTCCTATGCTATATTTATCAAAATAGTTTCAAAAATACACAATTCTGAAACTTTTCTTTTCTTTAGTAAATGCTCCTTTTTGGTAGATTTATCTGACCAATCAGATGCTTGAGAATGATCTCAGACTTATAACCTTACAACTTTTATAACCTTGGGCAATGTTGACTTCTTCAGATTTTATGAAGCTTTTGATTTGACCTGGTGTCTGTCAAATAGCTTGGATCCTGATGAGACACCAAGTAAGGGGGCGTTCAATTGGATCAAAGCTGTTAGCAAATGCAAGTCAAGCCGTTAATAGTGGTGAAAGATAGTGCTAAAATTCACTATTTGCAAAAGTGCATAATACATATATGAGCAATGTCATGGTGATTAACTCTTTACTTCATGAGCATTCGTGCAAGAAATAATGACATCCTGAATATTGATTGGCTGAATTTTAATAATCACACTACAAACAAAGATATTTAAACTCTAGAATCAGATCTATATTATTTTATTTTATAAGCATAATTTTTTTAAAGTATAGTAATAATAATAATAATTATTATTATTATTATTATTATTATTATTATAATACTACATGTAGCGTAGTAGTTTTGAAGTATTATGTACTAGCATAATTTGCATATATACTACTCCTCATGAAGGTCAATGTCATAACTGAAGGTCAAAAGTCATATTTCTGTGTTGGTTACTTGGTATCCAGCATCTGTTATTGGCGTAGCATATCACAAATACATCTGGTTTGTTCTTGTTCTTTTTTACAGCAAATACGGGCAAACGATCCTGATACAGGTGTAAATGGTGATGTTACTTACTCAATTGCTGATATTCAAGTTATTGAGAGTGTCCCAGGCTTTGATGATACAGACTTGAACACGTTTGTTACCATATCATCCAATGGTGATGTCTTTCTGCAAGGCAGTGTTCCAGCTGACCTCAAGTTTGTGGTAGTTGTTAATGCTGCTGATCAGCCTGCACAAGGCCCAAGGTATGTAGCAAAATTTTGTGTACAATTGAACCTGTCTTAAGCGGCCATTCATTTTTTGAAAATAGGAGTCTTAAAAAACATGTGGTTGCTAAATGCAGGGCAAGCGTAATGGAAAAAGCTCCTATAGAAAAAGCTCCTGCGTTAAGCTACCAACTACCTTACAGACCCATAATTAGGCCTCTTTTTTGATGGTCAATAAATACAGTACTGTATAATGATGTATCTATGTGGACATGCAATGTTATCTGCAAAAATAGGAGCTGAACCCTTTGCTCCATCAATACACCTTTCTACGTCGTCACAAACAGAGTAGACCCTGATCATTATTTTTAGCACATATGAGAAAAGTCGAGCTATTGTGATCACTGGGTCGTAGGCGTTGTCGCTGTTGACGGCGGCGGAGTGCAAAAACTTTAGTATAGCTCATTACTCGAAACATCATAGATGGGTAGATCTTATTGAGGAGAGGGCCCTAGAACCATAACTCTTCATTTCAAAACTGGAGTTATGGCCCTTTATTTTTAGCCGGATTTTTCTAGAAAAATCTCAGCATATAGTTTCAGTTTGGCGAAAAGCAGGCAGGGGGTGCGGGCGGGTGTATGGGAGGCGTGCCGTCGTTAACAAAATTTTAACATTGCTTATAACTTTTGAATAACTTAAGCTAGACCATTCATATTTGGTAGCAGATAGCTTGGGTGATGGCGTTTCACTTGATACAAGGATACATGAAATCAGGTCAAGGTCACTATTTCCAAAACTTGCCCTTTTTAACAAACTTTAACATTGCTATAACTTCTTAACTATAAATGCTAGGCAATTCATCTTTGGTATACAGATAGCTTGGGTGAAGGCCTTTCACTAGATACAAGGATACATGAAATCAGGTCAAGATCAAGGTCACTATTTCCAAAACTTTGCTGTCGTTAACAAAACTTTACCATTTTTTATAACTTCTGAATATACTAAGCTAGACCATTCATATTTGGTATGCAGATAGCTTGGGTAAAGGCGTTTCACTTGATATAAAGATACATGAAATCGGGTCAAGGTCACTATTTCCAAAACTTTGCCATCGTTAACAAAACTTTAACATTGCTTATAACTTCTGAATTACTTAAGCTAGACCTTATGGATGACATAAAGGTACCTGGAATCAGGGTCAAGGTCACTATTTTGAAACATTGGCTGTCATTAAAATGTTGTTATAACTACATGGGCTAGACAATTTATATATGGTATGCAGACAGCTTGGGTGAAGGCCTTTCAGTTGATAAAAGGATACATGAAATGGGGCACGGTCAACACAAAAAAAATCTGGCTTTAATGCAGTTTTCGCATTTTTTGCTTGTTTTAATTTTTTTTTTTATTTAGCTGGAAAAGCATCAAATGCGACGAGTGTTGGCCCACACACAGCTCTTGTTTAAATAAATATTCATGGAGTATAGGGTTATGCCTTTGATTGCAGGTAACAGGCTCTGTTGCTCTGTTCTGTCATCAAATCCTCTCATACATTATACCCTTTCTACATGAAAAGACTATCATCAACAAATGATGGACCATTCCACATTGAAAACTCAACAAATAATAAACCTTAACCCATTACCTCATAGACTTTTAGACTCAACATCTTTGTATAAATCTACCGAAAAGGAGCATTTACAAGAGAAAAGAATTTTTTAGAATTGTACAGTTTCAAAAGCTGCCTTTTACAGAGGCGTCCAATGGCGTAAATATGAAGGAATGGGTTAAGTTTAGATGGCTCTTTCCTGAGATGCCAAGAAACTTCTTATGTCTCATGAGTCATGAACAACCACACTGTTTGACCATCAGGATATTTTTTCTTTTATTCCTTTACTGTTGCATATTCATGTAAGACGAATTCATGAGTTTAGGGAAATGTTAGATTTAGTAGTTCCATATATTTGGGCCACACTTTTTTGTGTCTTGTGTAACTTTAACAGCTGGTAATTGTGACACTTGGGCACTTGATCATTTATATATCATAGACACACCTTTAACCCTTTCCAAATTTCAATACCTTCTGAATATTCATAGACATAATAAAATATGGATGGTAGATTATTGTAGCCAGTTTAGAAAGTAAAGAAACAAATCTCTCAAGTTCCATTTTCAAAAGAGCAGACCCTGATCAGACGGCTCATATATGAGCCATCTGATCTGGGGCTACTGTGTTTACAACTGCATGAAAAGGCATGTATATGAAGGAAATGATTAACACCTTTACTATTTGCTTATAGGATAATTTAATATAAAGCCGATTCTACATTTTCTGCCATGGCTAAAATTCCCTGTGTTCATGTGCCATTATAAAAGTTAATCTAATTAAAAAGCATGACATCATTATTTCTTACATGAATATTCATGGAGTTATATGCAAATTGAAATGTTTTAGAATGGTTCATGAACACAGATTTTAAAAAGGTTCATGAATACAGGGTTATTTTATAATGGTTCATTAACACAGTATTTTACATTGGCTGAGTCTGCAGATCTACATGTATATTATTCCATAAGGGAAGAGAGCAGACCCTGATCATATGGCTCCTAAAGGAGCCTCTTATTTGGTCACTTTGTGGTCTACTCGGGTAATGGGTTATCTCATTTTCACATATAGATGCCTTTAGGCGCTTCTTTAAAAGTCACTTTTTAAAGTCCCTCACTGCTGTAGGTTTGAATCCTGGTCTGGGCATTTGGAATTTTCATGTGAGGAAGCCTTCCAGCTGGCTTGCGGTAGGTCGGTGGTTCTACCTGGATGTTCTTCTGTGCACTAAATAGTGCAATTTGTTTTGTGCACAGAAGAACCTCTGGGGTCTTCCTCCACCTGTAATTAACTGGACATCGTGATATGACTGAAATACTGTTAAAAATCTGTGTAAACCCAATAAAAACCAAAACCAGACCAAATTTTTTAAAGCCATTATTATAAATAGAGCATTTGCTCCACAAGAGCAGCTGGGGTCTCCGTGGCCAAGTGGTTATGGTCTTCCACTGACTATCGCTTAGCCCCTCACCTCTTTGGGTTTGAATCCCGGTCTGGGCATTTGGATTTTTCATGTGAGGAAGCCATCCAGCTGGCTTGCGGTAGGTCGGTGGTTCTACCTAGATGTTCTGCTGTGCACAAAACAATGCAATTTGTTCCCTGCACGGAATAACCTCTCGGGTCTTCCTCCATCTGTTGTTAGCTGGACGTCGTGATAAGACTTAAATACTATTAAAATGACATAAAACCCGATAAAAACCAAACCACGAGCATATGCTTTATCACAATGGTTTCAAAACTACATGTCTAATTTTTTCCTCTTTTTTTCTAGTAAATGTTCCTTTTAATAGATTTATATTCGAGGAGTTTGGGGTCTTCCTTCATCTGTAATTAGCTGGACGACGTGATATGACTGAATTACTGTTAAAACAATGTAAAACCAGATAAAAACCAAACCACAAGCAGATGCTTTATCACAATGGTTTCTAAACTACATGTCTAATTTTTTTCCTCTTTTTTTTTCTAGTCAATGTTCCTTTCAATAGATTTATAGAGTTCGGGTCTCATAAAGCCTATGAGGGAATTGTTTTATCCATTGTATGATTCATATTTGTTGTGTGTTTGGTTTTCAGTCTGGATGCAGAAGTGAATCTGCTAGTCAATGTTGTTAGCGCAGGAAATAATCCACCAGTTTTTGGATCTTCATCGTACCAAATAGCCATTCCAGAGAACACCGTCGCCCAGCAAGTGATCTTCCCCTTACTTAAAGTAAGTGTTTGTTGCTTTTTACTCTTTTTTTGGGGGGGTGGGTGGGGGGGGGGGGGCTTTTACATACAGTAAGAGAACATTGTAAAATGTTTTGCATGATATCTGGCATGATTAGCCAATGAATATTTATGTAAGACATGACTGTATGAATATTGATTAGCTGAATATCTAACAGCTGAATGTCTGTAACAGTTAGCTGGAAATTTATAACAGTTAGCTGAAAATCAATAACAGCTAGCTCTGAATATCTATAACAGTTAGCTGAATATCAGTTAGCTGAATATTTATAATAGATAGCTGGATATCTATAGCAGTTAGCTGGATATCAGGAAGCTGAATATCTTTAAAAGTTAGCTGGAAATCTATAATAGTTAGCTGAATATCTATATTAGTTAAAACTGCATGTCTATAATAGTTAGCTGAATATCTATAACAGTTAGCTGAATATCTATAACATTTATCTAAATATCAGTTAGCTGAATATCTGTAATAGTTAACTGGATATTTATAACAGTTAGTTAGCTTAATATCTATAATAGTTAACTGAATGTCTATAATAGTTAGGTGAATATCTATAACAGTTGGCTGAATATCTATAACAGTTAGCTGAATATCTATGATAGTTAACTGAATGTCTATGATAGTTAGATGAATATCTATAACAGCTAATTGGATAACAGTTAGCTGAATATCTATAATAGTTAGCCGAATATCTAAAATAGCTAGCTGAATATCTATAACAGTTAGCTGAATATCTATAACAGTTAACTGAATGTTTATAACAGTTAGCTGAATATCTATAACAGTTAACTGAATGTCTATAACAGTTAACTGAATGTCTATAACAGTTAGCTGAATAATAGTATTATGAACAAGGGAATTCTTAATCAAGGAATATCTATACAATCATATCTACGGTATATTTCATAAGCGAACAGAACAGAGCCTGATCAGAAATTTCCTACTGAAGCTGTCTGATCTTGGTCTATCTGTGTATAAATGTGTAAAATTTTCTCTTATCAGATAAAAGATGAATAGTATGGTTATTACAACAAAAATTCGTCCATAATCAACAATATTCTAATTCCACTGTCATTTCATTTTATTGTTGAATATTAACTAACTCCATAAATACACCTTTCTATGACTTTGCAAACAGAGTAGACCCAGATCAGAATTTTCACACACATCGTATTTGCACAGTAAAATGAAATCTGAAAATTCTAAAATCAAAGTAGAAATCTTTTGGTTTATGTATGGTTTAGTGATTGTTCATCCCGAATCATGATAAAAAAAATGTTTCCTTGCAGGCCACAGATCCAGATCCAGCAGATACCAGCTTAGATTACTCTCTAGAAACAGGAGAAACTAATCTCTTCTTTCTGTTTCCTTCCTCTGGACCTGAGTAAGTAGCAATCATCAGAGGCTCAGTGAGATGTGTAAATTAAAACATTTTCAAGAATAACTCCTTTATTTCTCTACCAAACCCTTTACTGTGACCACTTTAGAATTGACTCTTTGAGCCGATTCTAAAGAGTAGTTGTAGTATAGGGTTTGGTGGAGAAATGACGATTTATATTGGTTTATATTAGGAATGGGCTAATATATTGAAATTGACTGTAACCATCTAGCAAATAAAATAAAAATAATACTTTGAACTGTTTATTGTATGAAGCTACCTGATATTTTCAAAGCAAGCAGCATCCCAGTCTACTATGTTGTAATGTAGATGGGCATCAAGCAACTGCTCATTGCAAACAAGAGTTCTAGTGTTGTTGGCCAAGAAAGCAATTCCAGTGCTTCAAAACAAAACACATTACAAACAAATTGTGAGAATTTATCAGAAAATTCCACCTACCAGGTCTAGCATTTGACAACTTAACCCTGTCCATTTTGCCAGGCAAGTGGAATTTTACACCCAGTGAGTTGTGCCTGGGTTATGCTCAATATTACTGGTACACAGTTAAGTGAAGCAAATGTGTTGGGTATTAGGTCTTGAAAAGATCAGGTCAAAATTAGTTTGTTAGTTACAGTCAATAGTTGGATGAACTTCACAATATGTAGCATCCTTCACTAATCAGGCAATACTTCAAATAGTCAATATGCTTGTTATACATTAGCTGATCTGAATGCAAACATTTAACAGTAGTAATTTTTCATTTTCCTCAACATTTGCTATTTTATAACACAGTTAAAACCCCTTTAAACCTGAATTAACCTTTTTCAGGGAGGTAGTAGCTTAATAATGATGGTTGAAAGTCAGGCAGAAAGCACCTTTGGGAGCTTTATTTATGACTTTCACCCTGCATTAAGCTACCACCTGTCGAAACAGGCATTGATAATGATTTGAAATTCCAGTTTAGAGGTGATTTACTATTTTAATTCTCTTTGTTTAGGACAAATATTGTTTTGAGTGGAAGTGCTGACACATACCCTCTGGATGCAGAATTTGACACTGAACATGTGTTTACAGTAATCGCAGTGGACAGTACGTCTTTGGTAAGAGATGCACCACTTAAATAATAATTTCTGTCATAGAAATGCATTTTCATGCCTTTACAGAGTAAACCCAGAGCAGACATCTCCTGTAGGAGCCAACTAGACAGTTAACTATACATTTCCTTGAAAATCTTACATTATATAAATTTAACTAATAAATATTCATGGGTGTAATTATTTCTTAAATGGATATTGAACAGGTAATTGGTTAACTCTTTACTCCATGAATATTCATGTTAAGAATACTGACTGAATGAATATTAATTAGCTGATTTTTTTATGACAATGTGAGCAAGGGCAATTTTACTTGAGTAAAATGCGGATAGAAATAGATCTGCTATTTCACAAGCAGACAGAGCAGTCCCTTATCAGACAGCTCTTACAGGAACTGTCTGATCTGGATCTACTCTGTTTGCAAAGGTTCCAAAAGATGTCTCTAATTATCTTACGAAACAAGTGAATATAGTTATGGCTATGTCAAATTGTATAGAAATCAAATATATGGTATAGAAGCCAACAGAGAATACCCTGACCAAACAGCTCATAAGGCTAAAGGAGATGTCTGATCTGGGTCCATGCTTATAAAACTTTTAGTTGAGTCTGAGTTCGTTCTCAAGCATTTGATTGATCAGATTTGAGCCTTTGGCTCAAATCTGACCAATCAAAAGCTTGAGAACTCAAATCTGACCAATCAAAAGCTTGTATCTACTGTTTACAAAGGTGCCAAAAGGTGTCTCTATCAGGTAAAGGGTTAACCCTTGTACTCCATGTATATTTATGTTAGAAAAAAAGATGCCATGAATATTAAGATTTATTGTAATAATAGCTTATGTGCACAGGAATTTCTGGCCTTGGCAGAAACTGTATTATCATATTACAGTCAAACCTCTCTTTAACGGCCACTAAATTACATTAAGTATTTTGTGTTAAAGGCAGGTGGCTGCTTAAAGTAAGGTGAAAGTAAAACAGAACGCAAACACATATCATAAGCAAACAGAGCGGACCCTGATCAGATGGTTCCTTTCAGGATCTGCTCTTTTTGCAAAGGCTTAGAATCAATAAGAGTCCATTGATCCTTATGATTGCCCACTCTTGCCTCAAAGCAAACTCCTTAAAGTGATCTCCCTTGTCACTATGTGCGGTCATCACTGCCATCACAAGTTTTTTAGCTGGATTTTAGCTAAAATTTGTTTTTTTATTTTTTTGATGTCGATTTCACCAGTTTTTGATTTTGTTTCATATTACATGACCGATAACGCCAATAAAGTACAAAAATAATCAGCTTTCCTAAAAAAAAAGAATTTTGGTAACTTTTTACACTATTATTTATAATAGACCACTGGTGGAGATTTTTTTATCAACCCATCAGTTGTTAAGTTTGTCAAACTTAATTCGGGACGCTGTACATGAATATGATTCTCAAATTTACCCAAATCCTGAACAGATTAAATGTTTTGAATATTTTCTTGCGTGATGGGATGTAATAGAAAACTTATGATATCGGTTAGCTATGGTAAGAGTTTGCAGCCGACATAGTGTCTGCATTCATGTTTGATCACATGATGTACACCATGGTCAGGTGAATGTTGTGGTGGTAGGGATCTCTTCAGCATAGTGATTAGGGGAGATAACTGCGCTGGAGGTTGGCATCAAAGATTTGAGTTACTAATTCTTAAGATCTACCCAGTTTTGCTTATGAAATCATTATAGACCTCACTCTACAGTTTCTACCAATACGAAGAATTAAATTCTTGATTCAATTCTTCATCGGATTATGGGTCAATAGTATAATGCTTGGTAACCTAGTTTGATTAGGTTCAGTAGCAGGGGAGGGTCTACATTGTTTGCAAAACACAAAATTGATATTTTCTGTTGACAAGTTCTATGTATGATATTTGATTATTGTGGATGCCATTTTAGACTGGAACAACAACTGTGACAGTGCAAGTACTGAATGTGAATGATAATGACCCACAACTCAACCCGAACTACTCTTTCTCTGTGGATGAAGGCTTTGCTGTCAACACGGATGTTGGGTCCATCACAGTAAGTTATAAGATTTACCTAAGTTTATTAAATCCTTTCGAATTCAGCTGTAAATAAATGTACTTACAAATTGTCAACTGCTGATCCATAGATGTCAGGATATCTGTATTCATGATTGATGAAGTGTCCTGTTCAGAGGCAGATCTATTTCGTCTGCTTTATTCTCAGTACATTCTTCTAGTAGACACCTGGGTCCATGCTTATAAAACTTTTAGTTGAGTCTGAGAACGTTCTCAAGCATTTGATTGGTCAGATTTGAGCCTTTGGCTCAAATCTGACCAATCAAAAGCTTGAGAACTCAAACCTGACCAATCAAAAGCCTGAGAACGAAACTCGGACTCAACTAACAGCTTTATAAGCATGGACCCTGTTTCCTGTAGACTGCTTAACCCTTTACTACATGAATATTCATGTAGAAATAATGATATCATGAATATTAATCAGATTAATTGCTGTAATAGCACATGGATATGGGAATTTTGGGCCATGGCAGAAACTGTAGATTCATTTCTATATGTCATAAGCAAACAGAGCAGGCCCTGCTCAGTCGGCTCCTATAGGAGATGTCTCATCTGGGTCTACCCTGTTTGCAAAGGTGCAGAAAGGTGTATCTATGGAGTAAAAGGTTAACAGAAAATACAAGCTGAAAGGGGATGAAGCCACTGATATGAGGCAACTACACTCTTTCCCACTGATTTAGGTACTCCTACCGCCTTGTGCAGGGCAGTTGGCTTTTGGAATTGCGACTATTTGGTTTGGTTCATCCCAGGAACTTGGAACAGGATTAATGATTTAAGAATGCTAGGTGCTTCATGAAGGAAGTAGCTTAACTGTCCCTATCCTACCCTTCAGCAGAGTTACACCACCTAGGCCAGTCCCTTCTCTCCATCACCATTCCTAGTTGCTACTCCACTGTAGGTGGCAACCTTTTGATATGGAGGTGCCATGTGTTTTCCAGGGTAGACTGAAAGACCTGTTTCCAGTCTCTCTGTCATACTGCTGCTTCTCTGTTGTGACTCTCCAGTGAGGTTTGGAGCCAAAGTAGGGGAATCTGTCCCCAGCAACAGACTCCCTGGAGCCATTCTCCTCAGGCATTACAAAGAAGTATCACCCTTTGCTTTGGTCATTTTGGTTATAAAGGTCACATAGTCGAAATAAGTGTATAGCCAAGAACACCAGCCAAGGGTTCATCAGTTAGGTAGACACTTATGTAATATTGAATCAGCAGGTCAGGACCCTAGTCAGAAATACTGCGAAAGATGAAGCCAGGCCTGATCAGTTAACAGTCCTTGAGATCCTTTGCAGTGCAGAATTAGTGTATTGTTTGGACACAGGAACTACAGCTGATGCTCTTAGCATTCATACTGGCACACCCAGGTAGATTCATCTTCTGTCAGGTCATACCCCTCCTCCCACTGGGCCACAACCTCTTTTATAAACGGCCGTTGAAGGCCTCCCAAAATTCAGTTTGTTCATGTTTCATGTATTGCCATCCAATAGCAGGACCAGCCAGTTTTGGATTTCTTCTGATGTTGGATACATGTCAGGATCACAAAATACCCAGACAACATTATTCACCACCACATTGTACTTGGTAGATGGCAACTGGTAGTCCAGAATGGACTTGAAGGATTTTTCCTTAGGTTCAACTTATCCATTGTCCTGTCAAAATGACAGTGGCTGTCACAACCCTCAGGTTTCTTCAGAGGGTTCAAACAAACTCAGGAACTGAGCCTGTTTGTCACCTGGCAACAGGTCACCTGGCAACAGTGACACCAGGGCTAGAAGTCCTTTGGAATTGGACCTTACATTAATTTTGTTCTTGCAATTCCCTCATCCCAACTTTCAACTTTTGGCTTGGTTTTTCACTACTCTGTATAACAGACTTCTTGCCATGCTAACCATGTCCTTCAACGTTTAATAAGGGCCCATCAGCAGTTTTGATCCGGTTGAGACATTAAGTAACTCTGTGTCTCATCAGGATCCAAACTGTTTGTTACTGTGACTATGTTTTTGAAACAAAATGAAGAAAAGTAAAAATTGAAAATTGTAGTAGATAACAAAATGTGACGGCAAAAGGGTTAATACTACTAAGTTGGCTAAATGTTAAAATACCTGATTTAAATTCCAGGCCTCAGATGCTGATGGGGATTCCGTATCCTATAGTTTAGAAGGTGCAGTTTTTTCAGGACCAGAAGGCACAGTACAGTAAGTAGCGTTAGTGATTGTCTTAACCCTTTCCCTCATATAAACGTGTTTTCACGCATCTGCAAACAGAGTAGACCCAGATCAGACGGCTCCTAGAGGAGCCGTCTGATCAGGGTCTACTCTGTTTGCTCGTGGAATTTGAAAGATCTGTTTCTTTTCTTTCTAAAATGTCTACAATGTTCTACCTTCCATATTTCTTTATAACTATTTTGTCCATGAATATTCAGTAGGTATTGAAATGTGTAATAAACACATAACAGGGTAAGGCTTAAACCTTTATCTGTTCAATATTCATGGAAGAAATAATTATATCATTAATATTTATTAGTTGATGTTTTTAAACGACTTATGTACACGCAATTTGTCTTGTATTGGTAGAAGCTGTAGAGTCCGGGTCCATGCTTATAAAACTTTTAGTTGAGTCTGAGTCTGAGTTCGTTCTCATGCTTTTTATCGGTCAGATTTGAGACAAAAGCTTGAGACCTCAAATAGATCCAACATGGACCCAGATCTATTATAATTTCATAAGCAAATAGAGCAGACTCTGATCAGATAACTCCTACAGGAGCTCTCTGATCTGGGTCTTCTCTTTTTGCAAAGGCATGAAAAAGCATTTATATGTAAGAATGGGATAACAAAATGGTATGGATTAAGCCAACAGTTATACTTATACAGTGCTCCCTCTCTACAACGACACCCTTTGGGATACGAAGATTGTATGTGTTGTTCAGAGGGAGTTGTTATAGGGAGGGAAAATCACACATAATTAGCTTGTTTGCTGATCCCCAGATAAGGTGTATTTCGAGAACTAAAACCGTTATGCCTCTATCAAACCCTATTTTGTGACCACTCTTTAGAATCGTCACAAAGTGACGATTCTAAAGAGTGGTCACAACATAGGGTTTGATGGAGGCATTAAGAAAATACGATGGAAAAGGTTGTGTCTGGAGCCTTGTTGTTTCGGAAAGAGTGACATGCCTTGTTGTTAGGAGGGAATAGTTATTGAGAGGGCCGTTGTAGAGAGGGAGCACTGTATATCCTGTTTTCAGACTCCTGATAACATTTACAACTAACTAGTTTTGTTCTTGGTGAGAGGATTACCAAACATAACTGGACACTGTGATTGTAGTTTGGAAATTGTGGAGGAAAACTCTTTAACTTCCTATTTACATATACATAGAGATACATGTAGATAGATTTCAGGATCACAAAACACTCGCATAAGGCTAGATAGATATATTTCCTAGATATATTTCATAGATAGATAGATAGATAGATAGATAGATAGATAGATAGACCGACAGACAGACAGACAGACAGACCATAGAACACATATAACAGCTGATTGAGCTCTAATGACATAATACATGTACATGCATATATAAGGGTTGGTTGCATTGTTTTTCACCTTTATTTATATATTAACAATTCATTCATTTCTTATAAGGTGACTAGGCAAACAGAATCTACTTGAATACATCACACTGTTTAGCATGCAAATTTCTTATTTTGTATTTATAAGAAAAAAAATGATATACATAATAGACAAATATCAAGTAATGGGTTAATACCATGCATGCTTCTGAAAAGAGGCATTTTACTGAACCATTCACTCCATGGATATTCATATAAGATATTCATATAAGAAATAATAACATCATCAATATTAATTAGATTATTATAATAGCACATGGGCACAAAAATCAATTTGGCCATGTCTATCTGTAGAATCTTATCTATATTATATCATTAGCAAACAGAGCAGACGCTGATCAGATGGCTCCCACAGGAGCCATTTGATCTGGGTCTACTGTTTGCAAAGAACTGTTGGTAGAACTTGTGGCCCAACCCCTTTCAATATACATGTATATTGAAATAAAATATGTTTAAACCATTTGCAAAGGTGTAAAAAAGGCATTTTTATATACATTGTAGATTAGGGTTAATACCATAGTCATGACTTTTATCTTTAGGAAGACCTTTGTTTTAATTTGTCTTTAGTCTCACTTTACTGAATACTTCAGATTCGAGATCGACTCATTTAGTGGCCAAATAACTGTGAGGGGACCTGTTAATTTTGAATTGAAAGAGCAGTACATATTCAGTGCACGAGCAAGAGACAATGGGCGACCATCTCGATCAACACTGGCCCTAGTTACTGTGAATGTCAATGACTTGAATGACAATATTCCATTGTTTGATAGACCTGAATACGAATTCACCATTCAGGAAGGAAATCCAATTGGCTCTACAGTTGGTTCAGTCTCGGTAAGATGTTATATTTATTAGCCGTGTTTATATAGAAATTAATTCATTACATCTGTTTTTTGGCTTTCCTCAAGAAGGCACAATACTAGGTTCAGAATAGAATGCTTTATCAGGAGCCCCTTGATGGTGTGATTTGCTTCTCAAATCATGTTCATGGGCAATTAAGCCTTGCGTTTGTTACAGTAAGACTCCAATGAATGTAAAGTAGATTTGTTCAATATGCAGGCAAGTTGCTGACTTTTAACCCTTTCCCTGTTCTATTTTTAGACCAATTTTCAGTACCTACTGAATATTAATTAACAAAATAGTTATAAAGAATTCTTGAAGGTGGAACATTGTTGACATTTTAGAAAGTAAAAACACCGATCTTTCAAATTCTATTAGCAAACAGAGTAGCCCCTGATCAGACGGCTCCTCTAGGAGCCATCTGATCTGGGTCTACTCTGTTTGCAAATGCGTGAAAACACGTTTGTATAAGGGAAAGGGTTAAAAGAACTTCTTGTATGGGGTTGCAGAATGAATACAATACAGCAAGCTCTTATTTTCAGTCTGCATTTAGCTACCAGTTGTATTTTGGAAAAAAAATATACCTCTTTACTTGTTTGTATTTGAGTCATTTTCTCACTAAGGGGCATCTATAAGGGAGATAAAACTTGTTTGTATTTGAGTCTCACTGAGGGGCATCTATAAGGGAGATAAAACTTGTTTGTATTTGAGTCTCACAGAGGGGCATCTACAAGGGAGATATTACTTGTTTGTATTTGAGTCTCACTGAGGGCCATCTATAAGGGAGATACAACTTGTTTGTATTTGAGTCTCACTGAGGACATCTATAAGGGAGATATTACTTGTTTGTATTTGAGTCTTACTGAGGGGCATCTAAAGGGAAGTTTGTATTTGAGTCTCACTGAGGGGCATCTATAAGGGAGATATTACTTGTTTGTATTTGAGTCTCACTGAGGTAATTCTAATTGATATTTATTGTGGATTAATATGGAAATTTGAATAAACAAACTTGCCATAAGTAATTTGTTACTGTAGAATCCATTTGCTTATTTCTTTTTCAAGGCTATTGATGCAGATAACAATCCTAACATAGCATATCAATTCTTGGACACTGCAACAGGAGATGAATTCAGCATTGATGCCGTGTTTGGCACAATTTCATCAGTCATAGTGTTTGACTACGAAAGTGTTCGACGATATGAGTTTTTTGTTACAACTTTGGATGGCCGATCAACTGCTCAGACAGATCCTGTTAGCTTGGCTGGTGCAAGGGTGATAGTTACGATTGTGGTAAGTGTATTAAAGTCTGTAGGCACTTGATGGTATTTAGGCAACATATTAACACCAGTATCATTTTTTTCTTTTGAATACCAGAAATGAAAAGTAACAAGAAAAATTGTCATTTGCGAGAGTTGAGACATAGATCAGATCCTGAAGAAGCCCTCTAATTAGGGTGTGTACTGTTTGTAATTCAAAATACTTTTGTAAATACTCTCATGTAAATACTCTCGTTTACTCCAACTCGGATAACTCAAAATGTTTGCTCAATATGGCTATTCTTTAAGTGGTCGCATTTGAGGGGTCCTACTGTATTTGCTTTTTTGCACCTTTGCTATATATGCCATCATGAAAATTGGTTGATATTTATTTTATCATTTTTCTTGCATGAATATTCGTGGAGTCTGTGTTTTTGCTTTACTGACAGTGTTTTGTCTTTTAACAGGATCGAAATGACGAGACACCCATTATCAGTGCTGCTTTTACCACCTGGACTGTCCTTGAAGATATTGTGGAAGCTTCAGTTCTAACAGGGTCATCACGTGAACAGAACTTCGGTTTTACTTACCAAGACGGTGATGCTCCTGTATGTACATCATTGTGTATTTATTGTGTTCAATAGATTCTATCAAATGCGTGTCAACTAGAATGAATTCTAGTTTCCATGGCAATGAGGTTAAAACATTGTCCTCTTTCTGACAAACTTCTGGTCCAATTTCTAAATTGTGTCTTTCTATGCATTTGTAAACTGAGTAGACAGAAATCAGACAGATCTTTTGGAAGCCGTCTGATCAGGGTCAACTCTGTTTGCTTATGAATTTACATAGATATGATTTTACAGTTTCTGCCATGTGGAAAAGTTTTTGTGTTCATGTTCCATTATAAAAATTAATCTATGTAATCTCTTCTACAAATATCAGTATAGTAAAGAGTTGACCTTTTTCCATAAATAAACGCTGTTCATGCCTTGCGAACAGTAGATCTCTAAGATCCCTGTTCTATGTTTATTACAAATTTCAATACCTACTGGATATTCGTGGTCAGAGTTCAAATTCCATTAACAAACAGAGCAGACCCTGATCAGACGGCTCCTCTAGGAGCCGTCTGGTCTGGGTCTACTCTGTTTACAGATGTGTGAAAACACGTTTATATGAGGGAAAGGCTTAACTCGAGCTCTGAAATAACTAAGCAGTTTATAAGTTATATTAATGTGACTTCCACATTGCAGCAGAATTTGATAAATCTGTACAAAAAATAGATTTAGATTGATTTATGGTGAGAAACAAAGATACCAGACAATTTAAAGTCTCATCACGTTATTTCAAACAATATAGACCCAAACCAATCAACTGATGATCAGCATTAGATGCCTCTTTTTAGGATCTACGCTGTTTGATACTTATATTCTATTATGTTCCATGATCATCAGAGGCCCGGATATGAGTTGTACATTAACCCATTCCCTCATAGGCTATTTTTAGATCCAACCACTTTGAAGAAATCTACCAAAAAGGAGATTATCTTGAGAAAAGGAATTTTTTAGTATTGTGCAGTTTGAAACCATTGTGATAGATAGAGCATTTGCTCCTATAGGAGCAAATGCTCTATTTATCACAATGGTTTCATAAAGTTACTTTTACAAAGGCATATTTATGGAAGGAAGGGTTAATACATTTTCAAGAATATCTCGTTTATTTCTCCACCAAATGCTCTGTTGTTATATTTTTTATACCCCCCTTTTGAAAAAATGGGGGTATATTGCTTTGCACATGTCGGTCGGTAGGTCGGTCGGTCGGTCGGTCGGTCGGTCTGTCTGTCGGTCGGTAGATCGATGGTTTCCGAACGATAACTAATAAACGACTTGGCCTAGAATCTTCAAACTTGCTGTGGTGGTTGGTCATGACAAGTAGATGACCCCTATTGTTTTTGAGGTCACTAGGTCAAAGGTCAAGGTCACCATGACCTAAAATGGTGAAATAGTTTCCGATCAATAACTGCTCAAGGGTTTGGCTTGGGATCTTCAAACTTGCTGTGGTGGTTGGTCATGACCACTAGATGACCCCTATTGATTTTGAGGTCACTAGGTCAAAGGTCAAGGTCACCATGACCTTAAATGGTTAAATGGTTTCCGATCAATAACTGCTTAAGGGTTTAGCTTAGAATCTTCAAACTTGCTGTGGTAGTTGGTCATGACCACTGGATGACCCCTATTGATTTTGAGGTCACTAGGTCAAAGGTCAAGGTCACCATGACCTTAACTGGTAAAATGGTTTCTGATCAATAACTGCTCAAGGGTTTGGCTTAGGATCTTCAAATTTGCTTAGGTGGTTAGTCATGACAACTAGATGAGTCCTATTGTTTTTTAGGTCAATAGGTCAAAGGTCAAGGTCACCATGACCTTAAAGGGTGAAATGGTTTGCGATCGATAACTGCTCAAGGGTTTGGCCTAGGATCTTCAAATTTGCTGTGGTGGTTGGTAATGACCACTAGATGACCCCTTTTGCTTTTTAGGTCACTAGGTCAAAGGTCAAGGTCACCATGCTCTTAACTGGTCAAATGGTTTCCGATCACTAACTGCTCAAGGGTTTGGCTTAGAATCTTCAAACTTGCTGCGGTAGTTGGTCATGACAACTGGATGGCCCCTATTGTATTTGAGGTCACTAGGTCAAAGGTCAAGGTCACCATGACCTTAACTTGTAAAATGGTTTCTGATCAATAACTGCTCAATTGTTTGGCTTAGGATCTTCAAATTTGCTTAGGTGGTTGGTCATGACAACTAGATGAGCCCTAATGTTTTTTAGGTCAATAGCTCAAAGGTCAAGGTCACCATGACCTTAACTGGTGAAATGGTTTGCGATCAATAACTGCTCAAGGGTTTGGCTTAGAATCTTCAAACTTGCTGTGGTGGTTGGTCATGACCATTAGATAACCCCTATTATTTTTGAGGTCACTAGGTCAAAGGTCAAGGTCACCATGACCTTAACTGGTGAAATGGTTTGCGATTAATAACTGCTCAAGGGTTTGTCTTAGGATCTTCAAACTTGCTGTGGTGGTTGGTCATGACAACTAGATGACCCCTATTGATTTTGAGGTCACTAGGTTAAAGATCAAGGTCATCATGACCTTAACTGATGAAATGGTTTCCAATTAATAACTGCTCAATGGTTTGGTTCGGGATCTTCAAACTTGCTGTGGTAGTTGGTTGTGACCACTTGATGACCCCTAAAGTTGTTGAGGTCACTAGGTCAAAGGTCAAGGTCACCATGACCTTAATATGTGAAATGTTTTCAGATCAATAAATGATCAGTGGTTTGGCTTAGGATATTCAAAGTTGCTGTGGTGATTAGTCATGACCGCTAGATGACCTCTATAGTTGAGGTCACTAGATCAAAGGTCAGGGGGTCGGGGGGGGGTATACATGTTTTACAAACATCTCTTGTTTAGAATTGTCTCTTCAAGGTAGTCACAACAGTTTTGGTGGAAAAATGATACTTTATTATTTGAATACACATATTATTTACACTGCTTCATGCTTCTGATCCAGCCATTGGTTCACTTGCTTTTAAAGACGACTATGCTTATTTATTATCTCTTTCCACATAAAGTAGTGCATTTGTGATCATCTATGCACACAATTTTGATCCAGATGAGGTATAGAGAGATTTTTCACAATATAGAGGATCTTACATGAATGTTCATTACAAATTGTTTTATGAAATGAGTTTACTATAATAATATAATATGACACCGCTTTAGTGTCACATTTATTAAAATAAATTAGTTTCATAAAAATAACTTGTAATGAACACAAATGTAATATTCTTTTTATCATGTAACTCTTAACCCTTTCCCTGTTCTATATTTAGGTCAAATTTCAATACCTACTGAATATTCATTAACAAAATAGTTATAAAGAAATATGGAAGGTTGAACATAATAGACATTTTAGACACCAAAGAAACAGATCTATCAAATTCTATTAGCAAACAGAGCAGACCCTGATCAGACGGCTCCTCTAGGAGCCGTCTGATCTGGGTCATCTCTGTTTGCAAATGCGTGAAAACACATTTATATGAGGGAAATGGTTAAAAGTGCCATGGAAAGTGAAACAGGCTGTAGATGATGGCTGCTTCGGCCATTGTTTATAAACAGTGCTGTAATACAACAGACGATGCACATGGAGTGAATTGGTTATGTGGGCTACGAGTGATTATATACATTATGCTAATTTGACTAAAAAATGTGCTAGTGCATTTCTGTGGTTTACAGCATTCTGTTTTTGGCATTCCCACTCTGCAGGTTATGTGATAAATCCCTTTATTCCATATATACACCTTTTATCACGTTTGCAGATAGAGTAGACCCAGATCAGATGGATCCTGTTTATATATCATCATAAAAACTAATCTGATTGATATTCATGAAGCACAGTAGACCCAGATAAGAATGATGGCCTTAGTAGGAGCTGTCTTATCAGCATCTGCTTTGTTTGTTCATGAAATTATAACAGATATGTTTCTACAAACACCAGAACATCCCATCTACATAATTATGCCATTATAAAAGTTCAATTATGAAATATTCATGATGTCTATTTCTTTCATGAATATTCAACAGAGAAAGAGTTATATGAATATACAGCATTTTATGTTTCTTTTATTATCGTCATTTTGTTTTTGTTTTCAGAACACTCCTAACAGCATGGTTACCTATTCCATTACCGATGTGCAGCCATCAAGTGGGATTAATCGATTCTCCATGAATGACGAAGGAATTCTTACCATTACCAATTCATTGGCCAACAGTTTTGGATCATACAGTGTAAGTGTACATGTTTATCCCTTTAACCCTTTCCCTGTTCTGTATTTAGGCCTATTTCCAGTACCTACTGAATATTCATAGACAAAAATGTTATAATGAAATATGGAAGGTGGAACATTGTAGCCATTTTAGAAAGTAAAGAAACAGATCTTTGAAATTCTATTAGCAAACAGAGTAGACCCTGATCAGACGGCTCCTCTAGGAGCCGTCTGATCTGGGTCTACTCTGTTTGCAAATGCATGAAAGCACGTTTCTATGAGGGAAAGGGTTAACCATTCACCTGTTCAATATTCATGTAAAAGAAGTAATGTTTTAATGAATATTTATTAGCTAAATTTTTATGATGTACAATTTTCAAGATAATTTTTCTGCTTCTGCAAAAGCTGTAGAAGGAGATCTATATCATGTCATAAGCACCTTTGCAAACAGAGCAGACCCTGTTCAGACTGCTCCTTCAAGGGCTGTCTGATCTGGGTCTACTTTGTTTGCAAAGGTGTGAAAAAGCATTATAGAGCGGGAATCCTTCTGTCTGTGCCTACAATAGTCCTTCTGTCTGAGCCTACAGTAGACCTTCTTTCTGTGACTACTGGAGTCCTTGAAGGCTTCTGTCTGTGCCTACAGGAGTCCTTCTGTCTGTGCCTACAGTAGACCTTCTGTCTGTGACTACTGGAGTCCTTCTGTCTGTGCCTACAGTAGACCTTCTGTCTGTGACTAACCACTATAGCTATTGGCATGCAATTGCATATACACATTAACCACCATCCATACTATCATTTCCCAACCAGCCCATGCTGCCCGCATGCCCAAGGTCAAGTTCAAATGACTTAGGAATTCTATGTGCAGTTAGGCAAACACCACCATAGGAGCATCGCTGTGTCTTACAGGCACAATTTTGTAGTTGATATTACCATTTCTCATAGTGTGATTAATAATTTTATGGTTCCTTTTCTTATGTGGTTTCAGCTGACGGTGGTTGGTCGTGATGGTGGCACTCCTCAGCAGACAAGCAATTCAGTGGTACTCACTGTGACCGTTATACAGAATAATGCCCCTGTAACAGACCCTATAAATGGTGATACAGTTGAAATCCCACATACTCAAGCTATCAATTTTGCCTTTTATAGCTTCACAGTGACCGATTCAGATCAGGTAATGTACATATTTCCTTGTTTATTACGTCCTGTTTTCATTAATAAGAAATAATGGCATCATGAATATTAGTTAGATTGTTTTAATAGTACTAAGACATTGGAAATGTTGGCCATAGTAGAAACTACATACTATATTGTATCATAAGCAGTCAGAGCAAACTGATGGATCCTACAGACAAAGGTGTAGAAAGCCATATTTATTGAATAACAGTAAATAGCTTGTCTGTTTTCTTATCGTAACTCTACTTCATAGAAATGCCATCTGATGCCTTTGCAAACGGAGTACATCCAGGTGAGATAGTTCCAGTAGAAGCCGTCTAATCAGGGTCTGCTTTGTCTTCTTACAGATTTAAATCTATTATATACTTTCTGCCAAGGCCAAAAACTTACTATATCATTATAGATATTCAGAGGATAATTTACCTTTAGCATACTTTGTGATTGAATAAAACTCGGCCAGTTTCCTGTTAACCCATTCCCTCATATTGACGACTTTTTTTTTTTTTTTTTTCTTTTGACGACTCTGTAGAAGTTGCTATAGGAGCAAATGCTCTATTTATCACAATGGTTTCAGAACTACAAAATTCTAAAAAAAACAAACTTTTCTCTACTTAATGCTCCTTTTCAGTAGATTTATTCAAAGAGATTGTATCTAAAAATGGCCTATGAGGTAATGGGTTAAACCCCGCACTGTTTAAAATTCATGTAAGAAATGATTGCATCCTGAATATTAAACATCTGAGTTTTTATAATGGCATATCAAGGGCTTGATGCAAAACTATTTTAACTCCTTCACTTTGTGAAGGAGTTAGACTAGTTTTGCACAAAGTCCTCGACTGTTTTGCTATTGGTAAACCTAGAGTCAGATCTATTTTAATTTCATAAACAAACAGATCAAACCTTAATCAGAGGACTGCACAGGAGCAGTCTGATCTGGCTCTCACTTTTTGTGTAAGGGAAAGGATTAAAAGATACGGTATATTGTCTTCTTTTACAAACATAAAATTTGACTGTCAAGTTTGCCCTATTACTCCATGAATATTCATGTAAATAATAATTACATAATGAATATTAGTCAGATTAGGTGTTTCGATAGCATATGGATACAGAAATCTTTGGCCATTACAGAAACTGTAGAATATTAACCCTTCGTTTGCTTTTTGTGTCAATATACCTACCTATAAATAGTGAAGACCCAGATGAGACATCTCCTGCAGGAGCTGTCTCATCAGGGTCTGCACTATTTACAAGTTGATTGTGCAACCAGTGCACTCCACAGCAGTGATTGCACAGCGAAATACTTGTACACAGTGATGATATATGTAATTATACAACAGGGCATGGGTAAAGGAGGAGAAATGTATTTTAAAATTCAGCAAGAGAAGGGTTAGTCATGCAGTAGAGCCTGTCTTAAGCAACTTTTCCTTAATTTAACATGGGAGTCTTAAAAAGCAGGTGGTTGCTTAATGCAGGTTAATAGTAATGCATAAAGCTCCTATAGGAGCTTTTCTGCATTACTTTTGACCTGTGTTAAGCTATCACCTGCCATATACGGCCAATAATTATACCTCTTTTGCGAAGATGCAGACAATATCACTAGGGAGGAATCCGTGTCCTATGGACACAGTTTTCTAGTTGCCATGGCCCATATCTCCTGTTTTTTCTTTATATACAATACAATACAAAATCAGCTGATAGATATTAATATATGTAAAAAAAATTTACATAGTAACGGGTTGATTAAATATCCATCAGGTGGAATGATTTCACCACCTTTGCAACTTAAGTGTTATTCTACTAACTAAAATAACTGTAGTCTGATAAAGATCTGTTCATTTGTCATTCATATTAAGCCTTTCTCTCATGTAAACACCTTTTCACACCTTTGCAAACAGAGTAGATCCAGATCAGATCTGATTCTATAGCATTTACCAATACCAAAGCATTGTGTGTGCATATGCCGTCTAACATTTCAGTTAATAAAAATTATTAAAATTAAAATTAATTAAAAAAAAATTTCTTATATGGGAGAAAGTAATGGTACGTATTATGACATCTCTTCACTATCTTGTGCTATTTAACTCTTTCCCTTATATATAAATCTACCGAAAAGGAGCATTGACTAGAGAAAAGGAAACCATTGTGATAAATAGAGCATTTGCTCCTATAGGAGCAAATGCTATATTTATCACAATGGTTTCAAACTACAAAATTCTAAAAAAAAATCCTTTTCTCTAGTTAATGCGCCTTTTTTTTTTTGTTAGGCTATTTTTAGATACAATGTATAACCTCTTTGAGTAAACCTAACTAGCCTATGAGGTAATGGGTTAAAAACAGGGTGACAGTCATCTAGAAAGCTGAATGACTGTCAGCCTGCATTTAGCTGCCCCCTGTCTGAAGGACTGGCACTGATACTATTTTAACCATTTACACCATAAATAGGCCTTTCTACATCTTTGCAAACAGAGTATATCCAGATCAGATTACAACAGACCTGTAGGAGCAGACTGATCCTGGTCTGCTCTATTTTCTTGTGAAAATACTATATTCGTGTGTATATGATTCTAGAATTTCTGTTGTAGCAAAACATTCCTTTGTTCTTGTTCCATTAGAAAAAATATTCCAACTAATATTCATGATGCCATTGTTTGTTTCATTTAATACTCGTGGAATAAAGGGTTAACCCTTTCCCTCATATAAACGTGTTTTCAAGCATTTGCAAACAGAGTAGACCCAGATCAGACGGCTCCTAGAGGAGCCGTCTGATCAGGGTCTACTCTGTTTGCTAATGGAATTTGAAAGATCTGTGTTTTCACTTTCTAAAATGGCTATAATGTACCACCTTCCATATTTCATTATAACTATTTTGTCCATGAATATTCAGTAGGTATTGAAATTTGGACTAAATATAGAACAGGGAAAGGGTTAATGTCCAGTTTAGAGGGGTTTAAATTTACAGTATATTTGTTGCCAGTAGTTTGAGTAGATTTCATCATGTTTTGTATATTTTGTATATTTCAGGGTCGTTTTCAACAGCTGGAATATGATCCTATTAGGACTCTATCCAGTAATGCAGAGAACTTCTTTGGCTACAATGTAGTGACAGTTGCAGTTGGCGAGCATCGGGTGGATGTGTTTGCTGACACCAGCCTCTTGACAGATCAATTTGTTGAAACCAAATATTTGGTAAGATAATAATTATGCATACAGCTTGCCAGGAATTTCTTATGTCCGAAATACATGTATAAGATTTTGTATGATTCTTATGATAATATGCTGTTTACATGTACAGTGCTCCCTCCCTACAATGGCCCTCTCAATAAGGATTCCCTCCTTACAACAGCGCATGTCACTGTTTCCGAAACAACAAGGCTCCAGAAACAACCTTTTTCCGTCGTACTTTCTTTATTCCTCCATCAAACCCTATGTTGTGACCACTCTTTAGAATCGTCACTTTGTGACGGTTCTAAAGAGTGGTCACACCATAGGGTTTCCTTGAGGCATAACGGTTTTAGTTCTCGAAATACACCTTATCTGGGGATCTGCAAACAAGCTAATTATGTTTGATTTTCCCTCCCTATAACAACTCCCTCTGAACAACACATACAATATTCGTATCCATAAGGGTGTCGTTGTAGAGAGGGAGCACTGTACTACATAAATATGCCTTTCTTTGCCTAAAAGGAGCCATTTGATTAGTACTTGTTCTGTTCGCGTATGATATAATATAGATATGATACTTCAGTTTCTACCATGGCCACAAATTCCTGTGTCCATGTGCTTTTGTAACAAATTGATGTTCATGATGTCATTGTTTCTTACATGAATATTTATGGAGGAAAATGTTACGCCTTTACTCCATGAATATTAATGTAAAGATTAGCATCATGAATATTAATTACTGTCCATTTCAATTTACTTTGTCACTGAATTTTAGTCGATATTTTTTTCATTTCGATTCAGACTGACCTTAAATATACTTCATTTGATTGGATCGTTTTTCAGGAACTCCCATGCTAAATATCCCTCAATATCATGCAGTAACAAGGAATAAAATGCCGAAAATGCATTTTCTACATGCTAACTCGATCAGCTGTTTCTTTGCAAATGGCTGCCGTATGTATGGATCGTGGAGCGTATCATTTTTCAACAGGGGTGAATTGCATACTGATATGAAATAAATGACGTAATTTCGTGTATGACGTCAGCTTTTAAGAGCTATAATTACCCTTAGTTAAATTTGAACGTTCCACTTGACGTCAGTCGTCCGTCATTTGCAATTCGAAATGAACGTGTTTACAATGGGAAGCCATTGTTTTATGCATAAAATCTTTATTTAAAGATGGATTAAAGGGAAACTCTGACACAGACAAATTTGATCTCGATCCTTTAAGAAATGAAAAAAATTCTCGATTCAAATTCAGTGACAAAGTAAATTGAAATGGACAGTAGGTTAAGTTTTACAATGGCATATGAACACAGATTGTTGCTCTTGGTAGAAACTGTAGAATCATATATACAGTAGAACCCCTCTAATGCAACCACTTAATGAATAAACATGGGTGTCTTTATAAGCAGGTGGTTGCTTAATGCAGGACAAAAGTACTTTTGTCCTGCATTAAGCTACCACCTGCCTCTACCACACAGAATTATACCCCATTTAGGTGGTCACATAAGTGGGGTTTTACTGTATATTATTACATGAGTAAACAAAGCAAAACCTTATCAGACGGCTCCCACAAGAATCATATTATCTGGGCCTACTGTATTTGCCAAGGCGTTTAAAGGTGTATTTATGGAGTAAAGGCTTAAATAGATTAAATGAAATATTGGACATGAACAGCAAGCTTCAGTATATCAATCTTACATCACCAGTCCTAGTTCTGGACAGGTTGTACCAGAACAGTCAGGTGATTATGCCCCCACTTGATCAGTGGATTTCCGTTATTTTCAGATGGAATTTGTGATTTCGGATAGTGCAGTTGGAACTGCTAAGAAATCAACAACCTTCCTGCTACAAGTGGATGTCAGAAGAAACTTGAATCCTCCAGAGTTTATCAACAGGCCCACAACGCCAATAGATATTAGTGAAAACCTGCAAGGCCTTTTGGTGTCTCAAGTATCCATTCAGGACATTGACGCTCTAGTAAGTCCCAAGAAACTGCCCCCTAGGCTAAAGACAATTGAACCTGCTTATAACGACCACATAATGAATAAATAGGAGACTCTGTAAAAGCAGATAGCTGCTTAAACCTTTCCCTCATATGCTTTTATTTGACCCAAACGCTTTGAATAAATCTCTCGAAAAGCATTTAATAGTGGAAAGGAAACTTTTAGAATTATGCGGTTATGAAGTCATTGTGATAAATAGAGCATTTGCTCCTATTACCACAATGGTTTCAAAACGGTTTCAAAAGGTATCAATATGCAGGAATGGGTTAATGCAGGTTGAAAGTAATGCAGGATGCATTAAACAGCTATCCACTTACAAATGAAAGTCCATTCAGTATGATCAGATACAGAATGACAAACAGTGCAGACCCTGATCTAGTACAAAATGACAAACAGTGCAGACCCTGATTAGATACAGAATGACAAACAGTGCAGACCCTGATCTAGTACAAAATGACAAACAGTGCAGACCCTGATCACATACAGAATGAGAAACAGTGCAGAACCTGATCGCATACAAAATGACAAATAGTGCAGACCCTGATCAGATACAGAATGACAAACAGTGCAGACCCTGATCTAGTACAGAATAACAAACAATGCTGACCCTGATCAGATACAGAATGACACTGCAGACCCTGATGTAGGGATCCTCTAACCAGGATGTATAATGGTTGCAAAGGCCAGTATACTAATTTCCCGCATGCCTTCAAGGGCTAGGACTATTTGTGTCAATACTTATTTCACACACTTTGAATATCAAGTAATTTTCTGTAAATGTTGTTGGGTGTGTCAGTTGTTAACCCTTCTCTTGCTGATTTTTAAATACATTTCTTCTTTACCCATTGCCTGTTGTATAGTTACATATATCTTCTCTGTGTACAAGTATATCGCTGTGCAATCACTGCTGTAGCGTGCATTGGTTGCACAATCAACTTGTAAATAGTGCAGACCCTGATGAGACAGCTCCTGCAGGAGATGTCTCATCTGGGTCTTCACTATTTACAGGTAGGTATATTGACATGAATAGCAAGCGAAGGGTTAACCATTTACCTTTTGACTGTTACACTTGCATACATTAATGAACACAGGATTGCTGATAGTGGTAGTAATTGTAGAGTAATATATTACAATGTCATAAGCAAACCGAGCAGACCCTGATCAGATAGGTGTCTAATACGAGCTGACTCTACCAGTATCTAACTTTCTACCAATACCAAAATATAATCTGTATAGGTGGCATTAAAAACATTCATCAAATAAATATTTATGATGTCATTATTTCTTTACGAATGTTCAACAGGGAACACATGTGCTTTATTGAGTGATTGCTATAAGAGGTTCTACTATACGTTAGAACCTGTCTTAACTCATTCCCTCATATTTTAAGATCCGATCTCTTTGAATAAATCTACCAAACAGGAGCATTTACTAGAGAAAAGGAAATTCTTACAATTGTGTAGTTTGGAAACCATTGTGATAAATAGAGCATTTGCTCCTCCGGGAGTCGTCTAATCAGGGTCGGCTCTGTTTGCTTATTGTATAATATAGATCTGATTCTACAGTTTCTGCCTGGGCAAAAACATCCTGTTTATATGTACATATATTATTATGAACATCAGGTAATAAGTATATGTATATGTCATTATTTCTTACATGAATATAAGACAGGGAAAGGGTTAAGATTACGGTTTTACTGTATTTACTATCCTGTTTCCTTCCTTTTACAACATACATCTATAAAAAGTAATTAAAAACGTGCTTTGTAATATCTTCATTTCCTTACAGTTTTTTGTTTTTCATTTTTAGGCACCCGACAATCAGATGGAGTGTTCAGTAGTTTCTCCCACCACATTGTTTCGCGCTGAAACTGTCAATAATGAATTCTGTTTCGTTTACATGAGACAATCACCAGCTGCAGACAGACAGACAGATTCTTATCAGGTAATCGTCAACAGTGGGTACAACCCTGCTTGTTTACCCTACATTATTCAAACTGAATAAAACTAAGGTTGCACTGTTGTAGAGAGAAAAAGTTTTGTGAAAAAACGTTTTCAACAGATTTGAAGTGTAGAAAAGCCCCCTTTTAGCTCCACTTTTTCAACATCGGATTGAATTCAAAATTCTGACTCTTACGTATAAGCCATGTACAATGAATCTCCCAAATACATTGTCGACATGCTTGACGTATACAGGCCGCACAGAGAGTAAAGGTCAGCAAGTAGATCATTGTGGTTGGTTGTGCCAAAAAGTCGTAAGATAAAATACGGTGAGAGAAGTTTCATGCATGCAGCTCCGAAACTTTGGAATGCTCTACCTTCAGGCATTAGAGACACAAGGTCACTGGCATGTTTCAAAAGGCGTCTGAAAACGCATTTTTTTTATCATTTGTTACTAGGACAATTTTGTTCAGAATAGGAATGGCTTTCAGCCTACCTATTAAGCTAACAGGTGACCCAATAGTCATGTACAGTGTCAACTAAGCTAACGATAGGAATGGCTTTCAGCCAACCTATCAAGCTAACAGTTGACCCAATAGTCATATAAATGGAATGATTTTCAGTCAGCCCATTTTTTCTAATTTATAATATTGATGAGCATGGCTTTCAGTCAACTTGTCTGTATCAAGTTTGTTAATACAGATTATTCTAATTTATTATATTGATGAGCATGGCTTTCATTTCAGTCAACTTGTCTGTATCAAGTTTTGTTAATACAGATTATTCTAATTTGTGATATTGATGAGCATGCTTTCAGTCAACTTGTCTGTATCAAGTTTGTTAATACAGTTTATGCTATTGCTTGCGGATATAGATTTCATATCTATTGTATATCTTTCATTAACCGGATAGAAAATCCTGTAGTTCCTTCCGGCTAGTGATTTCATATATATTGTACATCTTTCATTGTCTGGATAGATAATCTTGCGGATCGTTCCAGTTAGTGATTTCATCCATGTGAAGCGATTTTGAACGCACATATCCAGTGTTAAAAGGGCGCTATATAAAGTGGTATAATAATAATAATAATAGTAACTGGAGGATTTACTTTGCTATAAACATTATTTGCTATAAACATTATTCGCTATATTGATAGTACGAAGTTCGCTATAAATTATGACTCTGGCACACGACTTGTCAAAACTTTATTATACTGTAATTCAGACAAGCAAACGAATATGCGTAACGATCTAACTCCCAAAATGTACATCATACATCGTACAGCTTACTCATTTGTGAAAGAAATCGGTCATCAGTCTTACCGATGTTTGCTATATCTGCCCCGCAGCTAACGGTGTTTAATTATACCTTACCACTACACAATGTTGATTATACCCTACCACCGTGAAGAATACTTGTTTACAGATCACTTCACAGTTCACCCCAACACTAGTGTGTGCTTTAACACCTATGCAACACGGTGTTAATCGTGCGAAATACACAGGTGGTTGAAGACAGTAGCAAGGTGATACTTCTTTATAACAAAGGAATTTTAAAGGGTTTGCAAAAGCATAGAAAGGCACAGAAAATTCAGATTGGTACTAATATCATCCTTTAAGATAGGTGGCAGCTTAACATGCACTTTCACCCTGCATTAAGCAGCAACAAGCGAACAGAGTAGACCCAGATCAGATGGCTCCTATAGGAGCCATCTGATCTGGGTCTACTCTGTTTGCAGATGCGTGAAAATGCGCTTACATAAGGGAAAGGGTTAAATAATATGAAAATAACTGGGTTGATATGAAATGATGCTCCTTTCCCACAAATAGCAGCTCCTATATAACTTCTTTTTCTTCAGGTGACTCTTACTCTAACAGATAAGGGTAATCCTCCACTGTCGGTGCTGAACGACCTTGAGCTGAATTTTGATATTCTTCGGAATGTTAACCCACCAATCTTCTTTGATGGTGTGTTAGCTACAGGTAGTTATTCTGCAATTATCGGGGAGAATGATCCAATTGGTACACTTGTGAAAGAGGTGACAACCAGGGACAGTGATCCCAGGGTAAGTGCTCAGTTTGCTACATTGGTTTACCCATTACCTCATAGGCTCTTTTTATTCCCAGCCTCTTTGAATAAATCTACTCAAAAGGGGCATCTAATAGAGAGAAGGAAACTTTTAGAATTATGTAATTTTGAAACTATTCAAAATGTTTCAATATGAGGGAATAGTTATCCCTTTTCCCCCATTCCTGCATATTGACACCTTTTGACGCTTCTGTAAAAGTCACCTTGTGAAACCATTGTGATAAACAGAGCATTTGCTCCATAGGAGCAAATGCTCTATTTATCACAATGGTTTAAAACTACACAATTCTGAAAATTTCCTTTTCTCTAATTAATTCTCCTTTTTGTCAGATTTAATCAAAGAGGTTAGGTCTAAAAATGGCCTATGTGGGAGTGGGTTAATATTAATTTAAGAATATGTTACTTATGAAAAATCATGGACTGAATCTTTATAATTCATAATAACCCCTTCACTGCCTTACCCCGAGCCTCACTTGGGCGAGAAGTGTTTCCTATGTGCTATAACCCGAGCGAGAGTTTAAAATAGTAGAAGCTGTAGAATTAGTTCTACATTATTTCATAAGCAAACAGAGCAGTAATGGTCTAGTTATGGTTTGTGTCCATTCTTGACTGAATATATATTTTTTCTGTATCTTTTAGAAACAAGGATCAATAGCATCTCATCAGGATATACATTGTTTGACATCTTGACACTGTTCTACTTAGATTATTGATACAAGGATCATGAGGATATACATTGTTTGACATCTTGACACTGTTCTTCTTAGATTATTGATACAAGGATCATGAGGATATACATAGTTTGACATCTTGACACTGTTCTACTTATTTTGTTAATACATTCATTACTTCTCCAGAGCTCCAGATAAGATGCGTAAATTGACACATGTCCAAGTATAACTTCTTTATTTCTCCACCAAACCCTATGTTGTGACCACTCTTTAGAATCGTCTCAAAGAGACGATTCTAAATAGTGGTCACAACATAGGGTTTGGTGGAGAAATGACGATTTTAGTATTTGAGTATGCACCGTTATCTGTAGATCTGTTTTCTCACAAGAATATTCATAAAGGGAAGCTGCACACTGATATTTATTTTTTTCAGTCGGAGTTTAACCAAATCAGCTACGCAATCATTGGAGATGAAGATGCTCCAAACTTCTTCGGCATTAATTCTGTACCCGGGAGTGTACCTGCTCTAGGCATGGTAGTCACAACTGGTGATTTGAGTCAAGTGTCGACCAGTCAGTTTCTGGTAAGTTATTCTATCTTCTGCCGTCTGCAAATAACTGAAATACTGTTGGTCGGACGTAAAACCCAACTCACTCACTCACTCTATCTTCTGAAGTCACTAACCTGTCCTGCTAATTGATAATGAGAAAGATGTACAAAATTTACAAAAATACTTTAATGCATATGAATTGCAAATTCACAGTGCCTGTTTTAATCAACTAAGTTTACTTCGAGACACCCGATTAAGAATGTGCAATAGTATGTCTCACATCTGCATGATTATTTTCAATACATATTTGAAAACAAGCATAGCTGTACATTTTCAAGATACAGTGAAATCATAACTCTCGAACAATGGAAAACTCGTTCACTACCCTTAATTCGAACTTATTCTGTGGTCCCAACTCTTTCCTTCTTTAACTCTATATGTTCAACTTCGGATAAATTGAACCTTCGAAACTCCCAACTTATGTTCCACTCATGTTCTGCATGTTGATATAATTATGTCTCCCCCCATATTTATATGGGGGAGACATATTGTTTTCGTGAGAGTTGCCTGGCCGTCAGTCTGTCCGCACTCACCAAAGGGTAGTTGTGTGACTTTTTCTAACTAGTCGCGCAAGTAAAATCATTAACCTGGCCATCTCTTGTGACATTAACCTGGCCATTTCTTGTGACATTAACCTGGCCAGTTGTGGGACATAGGGTTAGGGTTAGGGTTAGCTTCCAGATCATTCTATTCCAAAGTTAGAGCCAAAAATAGTTTTACTTGTGGGACTAGTCCCACAAGAAAAGATCAAAGGAAAAAGTTTGTCCGTCCATCCGTCTGTCCGTCACACTTTTTGTCCGGACGATAACTTCAATATGCCTGATGCCAGTTGATTGAAACTTCATATATGGAAAGAGCATAATGAGAGGAAGTGTCATGCACAAGGTCCATAACTCTGGCTTCACTAATAAAGGAGTTGTTGCCCCTTGTTAAAAAATTGCACACTTTTTATTTGTCCGGAAGATAACTCCTATATGGCTCATGCCATTGGATTGAAACTTCATATATGGAAAGATCATGATGAGAGGAAGTGTCATACACAAGTTCCATAACTCTGGCTTCACTAATAATGGAGTTATTGCCCTTGTAATTTTTTTCACAATTTTTTGTCCGGGCAATAACTCCTATATGGCTCATGCCATTGGATTGAAACTTCGTACATGGAAAGATCATTATAAGAGAAAGTGTCATGCATAACTCTGGCTTCAATAAATTGAGAGTTATTGCCCCTTGTACATTTGTTTAACGCTTTCTTGTCCGGACGATAACTCCTACATGGCTCTTGCCATTGTATTGAAATTTTATACATGGAAAGAGCATGATGAAAGAAAGTGTTATGAACAAAGGCCATAACTCTGGCTTCAATACTTTTGGAGTTGTTGCCCTTTGTTACATTTTTTGTCCGATCAATAACTCCTGTTCGACTGATGCTATTGGAATGAGATTTCATTTATGGAAAGAGCATGATGAAAGTAAGTGTCATGCACAAGGGCCATAACTCTGGTATCAGTATTTTTGAAGTTATAAGCTGTTATCATTTTCTTCTTGAAAAATGTGGTGTGGAAAGCGCATAATGAGGGGAAGTATCAATCATCAAGTCCATAACATTTATAGTGATTTCCCTTTACATATTGTTTTTATTAGAGGGGACACATCCGTTTTTGTGACAAAAACCTCTAGTTCCTGTAGCATGCGCTACCGAACGAATATGAGATTTGGATCTTTCGAACCACCCTTTATTTGAACCAAACTTTATGGTCCACAAGGTGTTCGAGAGAGTTCACTGTATTTGAAAACAAGCCTACACTGGTCTATTTTGAAAGTTGTTGTTAAAAAGTGAGGATTATTGAATATTTAACTCTTCGCTTGCTGTTCACGTCAATATACCTACCTGTAAATAGTGAAGACCCAGATGAGACAGCTCCTACAGGAGTATTAACCCTTCGCTTGCTGTTCACGTCAATCTACCTACCTGTAAATAGTGAATAGTGAGCTGTCTCATCAGGGTCTGCACTATTTACAAATTGATTGTGCAACCAATGCACTCCACAGCAGTGATTGCACAGCAATATACTTGTACACAGTGCAGATATATGTAATTATAAAACTGGGCATGGGTAAAGAATGAGAAATGTGTTTTAAAATTCAGCAAGTGAAGGGTTAAGTACTTAAAATCTCTTTGTAATTTTTAGGAAATCCTGATTATGATGAATCTACCTTTCATAGCTTGAAAGTGACTTGCAGGGCTTACTGCAGTGGATAAATTTGTGATTACATTTGCAAACAATTTAGATCCATATGAGCTGCAGAGAATTTCATCAGGATCCAAGCTGTTTAACCTATTATCTCATAGGCTATTTTTAGACCCAACCTCTTTGAATAAATCTACCAAAAAGGAACTTTAACCAGAGAAAAGGAACTTTTTATAATTTTGTAGTTTTGAAACCATTGTGATAAATAGAGCATTAAATTTTCCTCCTATGGAGCAAATGCTCTATTTATCATAATGGTATCACAAAGTGAATTTTACAGTCGTCAAATGGCGTCAATATGAGGGAACGGGTTAATATTTCGGATATTTTATGAGAAACATTTGAAGAAAAACCAACATTGAAATATTAATGTTTGTAAATAAAAAAGAGACAATCAAGTGGGTACTATTAACCCATTCCCTCATAATGATGCCTTTTAACGCCTATGTGGAAGTCACTTTTCGATACCATTGTGATAAATAGAGCATTTACTGCATAGGAGCAAGTGCTCTATTTATTACAATGGTTTCAAAACTAAACAATTCTAAATTTTTCCTTTTCTGTAGTAAATCCTTCTAAGTAGATTTATTCAAAGAGATTGCGTCTTAAAAAAAGCCTATGAAGTAATGTATGCATATCAAAGTATGGACTATTTTAAGAAGTATAGTGAAACCCCGCTAATTCGACCACTTAATAAACAGCCACTGATGTCGTTTTTAGCAGGTGGTTGCTTAATGCAGGACAAAAGTTATGCATAACTTTTGTCCTGCATTAAGCTACCACCTTCCTCTGCCACCCAGAATTATGCCCCTTTTTGGTGGTCGCATTAGCGGGGTTTGACTGTATTTGCATGGTTCTATGCAAACAGTGTTTGCTAGAAATATATTACATGAAATATTTGTAGTATTGAATATAAACCTCACTTAGAATATCAAAGCAGAATGGCAACCCTTTGCATCATGTAAAGTAACGAGGATATTGGTATACTCTTCTCTCTCTCCCTTTCTTTAATTTATATTTTGTCCAAACTTAAATACCTACCAACTATTGATGGACAAAATTGAGGTATTAAATTCCATTAGTAAACAGAGCAGACCCAGATCAGATGGCTTTGATTATTGTCTGATCTGGGTTTACTCTGTTTGCATATGTTTGAAATGGCGTTTATTTGAAGGAAAGGGCTATACATTCGTATTATTTTATTTTAAGGTGAGGATTGTGGCGACAGACAACGGGATCAATGCAAGGTCAGCTACTGCATTGCTTAGTGTGACAGTACTGAAAAATTTTCAAAATCCACAATTTAATGCGAACTCTTTGGATGCCTCGGCAACAGTCATAGAAGATCAAAGTACTGGTACTAGTGTCATAACACTGACAGCCACAGATTCTGATCGGTATGCACCAAACAACATTCCAAACTACGGCTTCACTGGAAATTCCCCTGGGCAGAATTATTTTGCAATAAATGCAGCAACAGGAGAAATCACAATAGATAATGACCTCCGGGATGACCCTCTCAACTCTCTTCAGTATCAGGTGAGGACCTTTTCTGCAGTATATCCACATCTCATCAGGATCCAAACTGTTTGTTACCCTGTCACAATATTTTAAAAAGTAATAGAAGAAAAAAGGATTTATTCGACAACAATATTTGCAGATGACTGCTCAGAATGCAGAAGTTTAACCCTTTCCCTCGTATAAACGTGTTTTTAACCTTTCTCTCGTATAAACATGTTTTTAACCTTTCCCTCGTATAAACGTGTTTTTAACCCTTTCCCTCGTATAAACATGTTTTCATGCATTTGCAAGCAGAGTAGACCTAGATTAGACGGCTCCAATAGGAGCCGTCTGATCAAGGTCTGCTCTGTTTGCTAATGGAATTTAACGGATGTATTTCCCCCATTACAAAATGGCCACTTTCCATATTTCATTATAACTATTTTGTCTATAAATATTCAGTAGGTATTGAAATAGGGAATACACATAGGACAGGGAGAGGGTTAATACCCATTTCGTCATAGGCTATTATTAGAGTGGCAAACAGTTTAGATCCTGACGAGCAGTCGAGTTAGTCTATCTTGTCTGTATCCACCTTGTTGGCATTGGTTATGATATATTGTTTGCTAATATGCAAAGAGTTCAGTATAGTAGTGTTTATTCAGGATAGTCCTTTCATCCATGTTTATTCATGTAAGAAATAATGACATGATGAATATAATAGTGATTAGATTAACTTGTAGACATTATAGGACAATGTTTATTCAGGAAAATAGTTTTTGCTCATGGTCTACAATGATTATTTTCATCCTGATCTTCTGTAAATGGGATAGATCATAGATCAAATTCTGCCTTTTAGTGTGATAGTTAGATGTGAATTGATTCTTGAATTTGAATGTTCCTGTCCTGCTTGCCATGTGCTCACTGAGTTTCTATCTTTTCCAGTTGCTGTTTGAAGCATATGACCTTGGTGATCCATCTCTTACTAGTGTCCAGACAGCCAGAGCTACAATCACAGTACTGAGGAATAGGGCACCCTCCTTCGGCAATCCAGTTCTGCAGGTTTCTGTTGATGAAGATGCTCCCCCAGGGACTGAAGCAGCCAATCTGAATTTTAATGATCCGGATGCTCAGGTATGATTTTCACAGCTTCACTAGAATCTCTCCATAGCAGCGACCAAGTGAGTTTATAAGAGTCATTAAAACCCTATACCTAACGAATATTCATGTAAATATAATAATTTATGAATATAATTAAACCTATAAAAAGTAAAATTTGGATAAGCATTCCACATTGGCATGGACTCAACTTTGTTACTAAATAAAGAATCAACACAGCATTGCAGGATTCTAGGACATTTGCCCCCAGGACATTTGCCATCCTAACCTTTGGCCCCCCCCCTTTTGGGCTTGGTCTGACATTTGCCCCCTACTGTTTTGGCTGTTTCTGCCCCTTGTTCTAAATATCAAAGTCAGCGAATCAGAAAAACAAGTCAAAATTTATCCACAATGACACTTCTCATGGTAATAATTCCAATGTTCCCAGTAAAAGCAGCAGAGAAAGATATTGACACCAGTCCAAAAAAGGATGTGATTGCAAGTGCAAGGAAGTTTGTCAAAAAATATTGAACAGTTTTTATCGAGTTGATATATTGTTACAAGACATATGTGTTTATTATGTGTATTGCGGTGTTCACCTTGTGGACAATTGAGGCCTGGAAATACGTGGTCTAACCCGGTCATACCAGCCCGTACACCCTGCCAAAATACCGTGTAACAAATTTATTACCAGTCAGAGATCTGATTTACCTAATTAAGAAACGAACAACGAATCCATTAAAAATTTTTATATTCATGCACTTAACAAGATCTTTATTTTACCATAAGCAAACAGAGCAGACCATGATTAGATGACTCCTATAGGACCCATCTGATCTGGGTCTACACTGTTTGCAAAGGTGTGAAAAGGTGTTTATGTGAATGAAATGTTTAAGAGAGGTTATGCTTATTTACTAATTATGCTTTTGATTTTGACAGGTGGATTTCCTGAACGGAAAATTTTCAATACTGAGTTTTAATATAAGATACCCAGCCAGTGCCAGGGATTGGTTTACACTGGTACCAGATTTTGCCACAAATACACTCAGCCTTGTGACAGACAGGAGCCTAGTGGAGGTCGGCAATCCTAATCGTATCAATGAATGGGACGTAAGTATTCCATATTAATAAGGTTTTTTATAAGCTATTTATGCTTTGTGTTATTAATTAACATGTACGTAAGCAACAAGTATTGACCCGGATCTGAGGATTCCTGATCAGGGTCTGCACCATTTGCTTAATCCTTCCTTTGTTTTATATTTATTCTGAATTGCAATACCTACTGAATATCTATATTGATATGCCGAGTGGAACATTGTAGCCATTTTAGAAAATAAAGACACAGATCTGTCAAATTACATTAGCAAACAAAGCAGACCCTGATCAGACGGCTCCTCTATTTATCATCTAAATATCACATAAGCAAAGGGCTTCTTTTATAAAGGCTTCTTTTCAGATGAAAATCACTTTGATGCACCTGTTTCAAAAGCTGTATTTGGCACCATTTTGTTAACTCTAATCCTTTTCCCTGTTTTGTGTTTAATTAAAATTTCAATACATGTACCTACTGAATATTCATGGACAAAATGGCTATAATGAAGTATGGCAGATGGAATTTAATAGATCTGTTTCTCTTGTTTCTAAAATGGTCACAATGTTACACGTTCCATATTTCATTATAACTATTTTGTCCATGAATATTCAGTAGGTATTGAAATTTGGAATAAATATAGAACAGGGAAAGGATTTACTCTTTACTTGAAGTTGATGAAGATGCATGTTCCTATAGGAGCTGTATGGTCAGTCGGCTCAGATTTGATACTGCAAATTCTGCAATCACTAAAAATATTTCAGTGTTCCAGAACTACAGATAACGGTGCATACCCAAATACTAAAATCGTCATTTCTCCACCAAACCTTATACTGTGACCACTCTTTAGAATATTCTCAAAGAGCGATTTTAAAGAGTAGTCACAGTATAAGGTTTGGTGGAGAAATAAAGGAACTATTCATGAAAATGTATAAATTTATGCATCTTATCTGGACCTCTTGTGTTCTAAATTTGTCACATTTTGTTTTTCTGTAGTTACTAATTGAGGTAGAAGATGATGGTGGCCTCCAAAATAGTGCAGCTGTGACCGTGACAATAAGCCGTAACCTAAATCCACCTGTAATGACCGAACAAACCAGGGAGATTAGTATCTTGGAGTCGAGACCTGTTGGGGGGTCAGTTGGAACTCAAATAAGAGCCACAGATGCTGACACATCTGTAAGTACATTGAATTATTTTTACTCTGATAAGGTCTAGCATGAAATTGGTTTACTGTCATTTCTTGTTAACCCTTTCCTCCATACCTTTCTTGGTTTACAGTTAAACCTCTCTATAACGGCCACTAAATTACATGAAGTAGTTTTTGTTAAAGGCAGGTGGCTGCTTCAAGCAAGGTGAAAGTAAAACAGAACGCTCCTATAGGCCTTATAGAGATGTTTTTACTGTACATGTACTTTGTTTGCAAAAGGCGTAAAAAGATGTATTTATGGAGTAATGGTTTACATGTACAATTGTTAAATGTATCGTGATCTATCAAAGTGAAGCTTCTTTAATGCTTTCTATTTCAGGCACCATACAGGACGTTACGTTTCCAAATTGAGGCTGGTAATTCAGACGTTTTTTTTAACATTGAAGCCACCACAGGTCAGGTGTTTGTGAATCGAGGACTCTACATTGAAGGGACCACTACTGATTCCACATATACAGTAAGTGTTTGTATGCAGACCTCCAGATAAGACGTGTTAATTAAAACATTTTCAAAAAGGACTCCTTTGTTTTCCCACCAAACCCTATGTTGTGACCACCCTTTAGATTAGTCTCTTCAAGAAGATTCTAAAGAGTGGTCACAACATAGAGTTTGGTGGAGAAAGGATGATTTTAGTAATTGAGTACACACTTTTATCAATATCTCTGTGTATGTTTTGGCTATCGACTGATAGCTACACGATGACATAGGACTGTCAGAGCATAAGGAGAGCATTAGGTAATTTAGATACAGTAAAACCTCTCTATAACAGCCACTTAATTACATCAATTATTGTTTTAAAGGCAGGTGGCTGCTTAAAGCAAGGTGAAAGTAAAACAGAACGCTCCTATAGGGGCGTTCTGTTTTACTTTCACCTTACTTTAAGCAACCACCTGCCCTAAATACCAACTAATTAACACAATTTAATGGCCGTTATAGAGAGGTTTTACTGTATACCATTTGCTAATCTGTCAGTTTACCCTTTCCCTAATGAATATGTATGTATGAATTGATCAGTTATTTCTCTAGTACATGTAAATGGTGATTTTCGGTACATTTAATTTTATTCAAAGATGTTGTGCCTAAAAATAGCCTATGAGGGAATGGGTTAATAGCTGAAATCTATGTGGATCTGATCAGTCACTACAGTAAAACCCTACTAAACCGAACATTAAATTTAGTTTTGGAGACAGATGGCAGCTTAATGCAGGATTAAAATCATGCAGAAAGCTTCTCTAGGAGCTTTCTGCATGACTGCATTTAGCAGCCACCTACCTATTTGTCTAATTCTTTCCCTCATATAAACATGTTTTCACACGTTTCCAAACAGAGTAGACCAAGATCAGATGGCTCCTAGAGGAGCCGTTTGATCAGGGTCTGCTCTACTTGCTAATGGATTTTGAAAAAATGTTTCTTTATTGTCTGAAATGGCAATATAGTTCCACTTTCCAATTGGAATTCGAACTAATTTGTCTGTGAATATTTAGTAGGTACTGAAATTTGGAATAAACATAGAACAGGGAAAGGGTTAAGTATCTACTAGAATTTTGGGTTTCGAAAACCTGTATCATGCTAATGCACTGTGGATCCACGAGAGTAACTCAGCATCTCATTAGTTGGTCTAAAGCTGCATGGAATTGGAAGTAATATGAAATACCAGTAGATCATGATTTGAGCTTTTGCAGCATAAGGGTTAAGTTTCATTTCATATTATTAGAGGCTTGTACAAATCTATTACTATGATTACAGCTGACCATCAGAGCCTATGATGAAAGTCCCAACCCATTGTTTGCTAACACACCCACCTTGTTCACCATCGTTGTTCTACGAAATTTATTCACACCTGTCATCCACAACCTTGGAGTGATTCTGAATCTGCCCATATCACAGCAGCAGTTTACAACATTTTACTCCGTGAATGCAACAGATGAAGACCCAGCAGATACAAAAGTAGGATGACTTCATTGCTTGGTTTGACCATTTACTCCATGAATATTCCTGGAAGAAACAATGACAAAATGAATATTAATTAGATAATTCTTTTATAATAACATAATTATGTTCACATGATTTTTTGATATTGGTAGAAACTATGGTGTCATATCTTATAAATTCATAAGCAAACAGAGCAGACCCTGATCTATCGGAGCTAGCTGATCCGGGTCTACTCTGTTTGCAAAGGCATAGAAAGGTGTATTTATGGAGTAAAGGGTTAACTCTTGTTTGTACCTTAACCCTTTACCAGAAAGAGATGTCATTTGATAGTACATGTTTCCATAAAAGATTGAAAGTAGGGCTGTCATGATACACTAACGTATTCGAATTATTCGAATATAGTTTCTGGCGGTGAGTGTATCATATCGCTACCCAAAGAACTGAATAATGACAAATACAATAAGACATATTGGAAATTAACAAAATTAAAAGAAAAACAACATATTCTTGCCAGAAATAATTGAAATATGAGCGAAACATTCCAGCTGCGAAACGTCTTTGCGCAGTGACACCAAGGGAGATGACTCTTGATGACTTCTTATGTTTATAAATAAAGACACGGTGTGTTGGTCTTGTTGGATTCAACAGGCTTAATAATTGTACTCTTGCATTCACTTTTTGCAGAAAAGTAGTCAAAATGGTTTGAATATACGAAAAAAATACCGAAAACAAGTTTGTTTTGATAGGACTAATTCTTAGTTTTTACGACAACCGCAAACTGTTGTTTCATAACAATGTCGGGGCCGAAAGAGATTTTCAGACTCCAGCCAAATATAAAAACGCCGTCAGGAATCATTTAGGGTTTCTGACGGGATCAGAAGGAAAAACCAACAATGAAATCACTGTTCGTAAAGTGTGCCACCACGAAATGAAGTAATACAGCTATTTGTTGGCTCTAGCGGTTAGTTATCGGAGTGCCCCAATGTCTGAACGTAACCAAAATTTATTGACCAAATTTATTTGAGTTTGTTCACGATTCACCAGAAATGGACGAAACCAGCAGGCTATATCCAATTAGATACAGTGTAATGCACTGTATTTTGATGGTGATTGAAAGGTTCTTGAATTTGAATTAGTGTTATGTCTATGCATATTGCCTTAAGAGTAAAAGACTACAATAGAACTGGACCAGTTTACTTTTGAACAAGTTTCTTTTCACTGTTTCTAGTTTATGTGACTTTGCCAACTAAATATTTAAACTCATACTTTTCCCTTGCTTATCAGCACATGTCCAGTAGCATTTTCCTTATAAGCTCAAAGATTCCTAATCCTAAATATGGATTCAGTCTGGACATGCTTTGGCTTAAGTTACTCTTATTAGCTTATGCCGTAGCATGTTTATGTAACTGTATTCGTATTCATGAATAATGATTCGTATTCACTATACTGTATCGTGATACGTATTCGTATTCGCTACATGGGCGTATCGTTGCAGCCCTAATTGAAAGGCTAGATCAAATTTGTCATTTTCTTTTTTTTCAGTTGCCATTTCAGACTCTTGATTATGAAATCATTGAAGGAACTGGGTTTGGTGTTTTTAGAATCACAGCTGGCGGCAATATTCAGCTGCAAGGAAACCTAAACACTGGCCTCGCAGAATACAGGGTAAATGTTTTACATGATTTTCTCAGTATAGTAATATTCAGAGCTGTAAGTAATGGGAGCATATATTTAACTCTTACTGTATAAATATGTTTGCATAATTTGATAGAGGTATATTGGACAAGGGAATGTGGTCAGAAACTGGAATTAGGTCTATTATTTCATAAACAAATAGATGAGACCTTGATGAGATAGCTACTGGAGCTGTCTGACCTAGATGTAAATGAGATGCCTACTGGAGCTGTCTGACCTAGATGTAAAGGGACTCTCTGACCTAGATCTACTCTGTTTGCAAAAGGAAAACCGTATTGTGTCTAATTAACGCCCTCTCGGTATACCATATTTTTTCTAATAAATGCCCTCCAGGTATACAGTATTATCTCTACGTAATGCCTTGTGCGTATACCTTATTTCTGCATTGCTTTCAGTCTATATTAACCCTTCGCTTGTTATTCGCGTCAATATACCTACCTGTAAATAGTGAAGATCCAGATGAGATAGCTCCTGGAGGAGCTGTCTCATCAGGGTCTGCAATATTTACAAGTTAATTGTGCAACCAGTGCACTCTGCAGCAGTGATTGCACAGCAAAACACATGTTGTACACAGTGAAGATATATGTAATTGTTGTACGTCGCGACGAATTATTATTTGTGCATCATAATAATTCCCCTAAACTCCATTTACTTTGGACCCCAAAGTTAAACTGCATTGTCACAGAGAGTTGTTTTATTAGGGAGAATACATCGTTTTTATATTGGTTAAAGGAAACAATCAATTTGTTATCTTAGCCCCTCAACACTTTGGTTTGAAACCTGACATGAGTTATTGTTTTTTCATGTTTTTGGTCTCTGGATCCTAATTTGTTGGATGTCGCGATATTACTATTTCACTAAGAAACTTTTTCTTATGGCATTACTACTTTGATAACAAGTACAATTCAAACTCAGTTTTAACCCTTTCCTTCATATAAACGTGTTTTTACGCATTTGCAAACAGAGAAGACCCAGATCAGACGGCTCCTAGAGGAGCCGTCTGATCAGGGTCTGCTCTGTTTGATAAAAGAATTTGATGGGCCGGTTTCTTTGCTTTCTAAAATGTCTACAATGTTCCACCTTCCATATTTCTTTATAACTATTTTGTGAATGAATATTCAGTAGGTATTGAAAATTGGAATAAAAATAGAACAGGGAAAGGGTTAAATTAATTTGATATCATGTTATGACATTGTCGGTTCATTGCATTCATGAACAATGTGTTATCTTTCTGTCCTCCATTTCTGATTCTACAGTTTCTGTTCATCTGCCATTATTAAAAATCAGCTAATAAATATTCATGATTTTATTTATTTCATGAATATGTAACAGGGAAACCGTTATAGATGTCATTCATACATTATACAGCTTACTATCCGTGTATGTGACCAAGGGGACCCTCCTAGATGTGCTTATGGTAACATACAGTTCATTGTGGATGAGAATGAATTCCCACCAACAATCACCATTCCCAGTGGGCCAGACTTTATTACCACTGTACGGGTCCGAGAAGACATCGGTTTAGATTATGACATTTTTGAACTATTTGGTGAGGATGATGATACTACGGTGAGTAACAGATCAATGAATGTGCTGCTTTGCTAGAAAAAGATACGTTTGTATCAGGGGTGAGAATTTTCCGCGGATCCACGGAATTCCGCGGATTTCGTTTCACTCAGGGCCGTTTTTGAGATCGATGTAAATCCGTTGAGAAATTTGAAGGGGGGGGGGGGGGTTATGGCGAATAATTCAGGAAATTATTATTTGCCGATATATTCTTTCACTATTCCAAGTAAATCCGCGTTAACAGCGTTTTATATCACGTTAACAGCGAGATTTCGGTTCAGCTAATCGAATAACGAGACTCTTGTCCTACAGCCAATCAAAACGCTCGTATTATGCAGTGTTCGTTCAACATTTCCAAGATGGCGTCCGTGATATGAAATTCTGTATCTGTACTGTCAATTAATCTGAATTTAAGACAAAAATGAGAAACATAGGCCGAGATTACGATAACAGTGTGGAAAACAAGTTCTACCCAAGATGGCTAGAGAAAGAAATTACGTTGACATTTGGTAAAGAAACACGAAATGTGATAATTGGCGAAGATTTCGTGAAACTGAAAGTAAACTTCGGACGAGGGAACCTTGTGTAAACTTTGTTCCAAACAAATGAATTACGGAAAACGCGACTGCGTAGCATAGAAGAACCTTCTGAAAAGCATTAAACATGTCCAGTTATTAAACAGCGGATTTCCAGTCACAGGTAAAAACCTGTAATGTCAAGTATTCACCAGAAAGTTGTCTGTCAATAGAGCTACTCATAGGTAATGTTAAAGGAACTGGTCAAGATGGGTGCTGGTGAATTCGCCTAATGACCAACTCGCCTACAATTAGATATATAGTAACCCAAATGGTGAATTTGCCTAGAAAGCAATTATATAGTGGTTGTATTTCACACCTTATATTACAGGTAGATCTACCAGTAACATGCCAATGAAACAAAGCTGTTTCTAACAAGAACTTGCCTTGTTGTTTTCTTATCCAAATGTTTGTTGTTGTTTTTTAATTAAACTAAAAGATCAGTGTAGACCCTAATCGCTACATGCAAATTTTATAACCCGTTTGAAAGGGGTGGGGTGCAAACAGAATGCACCATTATTATACTGAAAATAAAAATTCTTGCGCCAACATGAAAAATATGAGTATTATACATATAGATGGCCAGGGTAAATATTGCGTTACTTTAATTTAGTTTAAAAATAACACAGTCAGTAAAACCATATTTAAGTAAATTGGCAAATACCGGTACCTGATTCCCAGTCCCATGAGTGACTTTGAAGGGAGGGAATTCCAGAATTTATTTACTTTCCATACGTACAAGTATATACTTATAAAATCGAAATATAAATGGTTATCAACGGAGTGAGTATATAAACTTTCAAATGCATATGATGATCAGGGGCTACACTCAAAAGTTCAATCTTGATCAACACTATCTGAAAACACATTTTGTTATGTTATCGATACCTTACAATAGGTGCGAAATACAATCACTATGTAATTGCTTTCTAGGCGAATTCACCATTCGGGTTACTATATAACTAATTGTAGGCGAGTTGGTCATTAGGCGAATTCACCATAAACCGTCAAGATGTATCGATTCAGAAAAGTTATATTTTGTTTTTAATAAACCAGTTTAATGAATTAGAAGATGGTTTATTGACATAAAAAGTGATCAGAATCAGAGTTTGAATGTGAACTTTGACTAGAAATTGTGACTGTAATGTGAGCTTTGGTGAATTTTGTCTAGAAAGTTAACTGTTACAATACCATGCCAACTTTAAATCAAATTTTGTATCTTTATCTGTGATCACAGAGTTCCATTTGATTTCATTTTTAAAACGTGTGAGTTTTAATTGCTTGTGTTTGACAAGAAATCAATCTGGCAATGTTGAATGGATCCAATAATAAACTGAATGTAAATTGTATGGACATGTTCTACAACTGATTTGTTTGAAACACAGCTCATCGTGTATGACATGCAACTCGAGTATAATTGTAAAAAAACACATGAATGACAGACCCAAGTGAAAGTGAAAATGCAGGAGAAGGCTCCTGAAGTGCTCAGGAAAGCTATATTTCATTTTGCTTCGGGGGGCTTTGCCCCCCTGAGCCCCCCACATGGGCGCTGCCCATGTCCCGCTAGGGGCCTAGGCGGCCCCCTTGACCCCTGCCAATTTTCCTCTTTTTTCACCAACGGCCATTCTCACCCCTGGTTTGATTTGAACCCAGACAACCAGGGTCCATGCTTATAAAACTTTTAGTTGAGTCTGAGTTCGTTCTCAAATTAAAAGCTTGAGAACTCAAATCTGACCAATCAAAACTTGAAAACGAACTCAGACTCAACTAAAAAGCTTTATAAGCATGGATCTAAGGTGTTTTCAATATATAAAGTAGTCACAGTAGTAATGGGCTAATCCTTCAGTATATCTCATACTGTATATCCCCATCTTTTAACCCTTTCCCTCATATAAACGTGTTTTCACGCATTTGCAAACAGGGTAGACCAAGATCAGACGGCTCCTAGAGGAGCCGTCTGTTCAGGGTCTACTCTGTTTGCTATTAGAATTTGACAGATCTGTTTCTTTGCTTTCTTAAATGTCTACAATGTTCCACCTTCTACATTTCTGTATAACTATTTTGTTAATGAATATTCAGTAGGCATTGAAATTTGAAATAAACATAGAACAGGGAAAGGGTTAAGGTGAATTTTTTCAGACAAAAACATTGCATTCAGATTGCCAGTTTGACTAAGGGCTGTGTTTTTGTCAAACTCACAAACCAGCATGTCCAAAATCTCGGCGGCAATTGCCAGTCTCCAAAATCGAGTATTATGAAATTAGTATTAGCTTCTGTACTTGAATAGAATAAATATTCAAAGGTTTGGCTATATGATTATTCAGTAGGTATTGAAATTTGGATTAAAAATAGAACAGGGAAAGGGTTTGATAAAGAATTTAGTTCTAAAATAATGTTTGTCCACCATACATGCACATTACGTCATATATGGTGGCCAGCTTTCTGAAACAATTGTGATAGAACATAGGAGCAATTGCCCTATTTATGACAATGGTTTCAACATTACACAAATCTATAAAAAATCCTTCCTCTAGTTAATGTTTTGTTATTTTTCTATCTGTACAAATGTACATTGATAGTATTATATGGCAAATGGCCTCAAGTGAATCAAACACAATTGTGTTGTTTCATCATTTATTTACAAGAATGATCTGTTAGAATCTCCAGCAGACTGCTATAACATACCTGTATCTGTAGGAGCATGCGCAGTAGTTACTTTAGTTATAGTTTGTTTCAAGAACCTTCATGAATGAAGTTTGAAAAAATAGAACAGTTAATGCTCCTTTTTGGTAGATGTTTTCAAATGTAGGTAGAATCTAAAAATAGCCTATGAGGTAATGAGTTAATAAAGTATGGGAGTTCCTGATAAATGATGCCGGTAGACTTAAGTTAAATCTTGTCCTGAAATAAGAATAAATATTTCGATTCCAATCGAGTGTAAAGAACTGGGTGAAAAGCACAGTACTTTAATAAACTTGGCAGACAAAGCAGTTTTATGATTAAAAAAAAAGAAACCAGCTAAATGCTTTGTTTTTTTATGTCACAATGACGCCAATTTGATATCCAAAAAATTTGGGTTGACATATGGAAGGGTAGAGTACTTAAATCTTGAGGTAAAAAAAGCCTGACAGACTTGTGGCCAGAGGTATACAGTAATCCCCTGAGATGATCCTCGTCCACATTTCTGGCAGATTGACCCATTCTCTCATATTGACACCTGTATATGTCCCTTTTTGAGACCATTGTGATAAATCACAATGGTTTCAAAACTACACAATTTCTAAAAAAAGTTCCCATTTTCTAATAAATGTTCCTTTTCAGTAGAGGTTAGGTTTAAAATCAGTTTAAAATGAAGGATTTGGTAAAGACTAGTTCTCTCTATATCATTTTACCCATTACCTCATAGACTATTTTTTAGATCCAACCTCCACTTTGAATAAATCTACTGGAAAGGAGCATTAACTAGACAAAAGGAAAATTTTAGAATTTTGTAGTTTGAAACCATTGTGATAAATAGAGCATTTTCTCCTATAGGAGCAAATGCTCTATTTATCACAATGGTTTTAACAGGTGACTTTTGCAGAGGCATCAATATGAGGGAATGGGATAATATGCAATAATGGGAAATTGTTTGGTTCCTTTGTATATTCCTATGACTACCTGTCTGTTTGTGACAATGATTATATTCGTGTTTCTGTATTTTCTTATATTGAGCAAATGTATTGACTAGACTGATTAAAAGTTGGTTTTATTTCCTTAAACACAGATAAAATGTACTGGAATTAAAACATTTCCTCATAGGCTATTTTAGGTCCAACCTCTTTGTATACATCTACCAAAAAAGGAGCATTTACTTTTAGCATTCAAACTATCAGGGTTTTAATGTACATACATGTATTAAATTGGTATTTTTACCATTTTATCCATTTCAGAGTCCATTTAACCAGGTCGGATTTCAATTAGATGACTCCAATACTGCCCAGATAAAGAATCAGTTCTATGTTTTTGACAACAATTTTCTGAGACTTAGAGTGAGTCTCTTGGGGCAAACTGAAAGCACATTTGAGGTAAGTACTAGTCAGCTGTATTTCATAGGTTAGCCCTTTATGCCATGAATATTCTTGAAAAAAATAATTACCATAAATATTAATTAAAAAAGTCATTATAGACACAGGAATTTTGGCCATTGCAGAAACTGTAGAATCATATTTATATTATATCATAAGCATATAGAGCAGACCCTGCACAGGATCTGTCTGATCTGGGTGTACTTTGTTGCAATGGCATAGAAAGGTGTATTTAAGGAGTAAAGGATTCACACTATTGCAGAATCACAAATCTGCCTTCCAATCTGGCTCTAGCAACTTGCTTATCATTAACAGTTTCGCTTTAACTACATCTGTAAAATTTGTTGTGTGCTACAATTTTTATTTATTTAATTTTCGTCTCTTTTCTTTAATTTTGTACATTAGCATAGTAACAGTTTCATTTGGATCCAAAACTGATTTTATAGGTTACCACATATGCAACATTGGCAGCAACAGCCTTAGCCCTAATAATTATGTAGATAATAATGAGAATGGGTACTGATTAGCTGAACGCTTACGGGAATATTATGAACAATGGACAAATTACCATGGCAGAAACTATTTTAACCATGAAGAAAATTCATAAGCAAACTGAATAGACAAATCATACTGCTCAAACAGGAGTCTGGGTCTACTCTGTTTACAAAGGTGTCACTAGGCTGCTGGAATATTCATAGTCTGAATTGTTATAATGGCATATGTACACAGCATCTTTTTCATATCGATGGAAACTGTAGATTCAGATCTATAATTTCATAAGCAAACAGAGCAGAGCCTGATCCTACAGGAGCTGTCTGTTCTAGTTCTATAGCCCTTTTCCTGTTTCATGTTTATTACAAATTTAAATACCTACTGAATATTCATGGACAAAATAGTTAAAACGAAATATGAAGGCTGGAACATTGTAGCCATTTTAGAAAGTAAAGAAACATCTTTCAAACTCTAATAGCAAACAGAGCAGACCCTGATCAGACAGCTCCTCTAGGAGCCATCTGATCTGGGTCTACTCTGTTCACAAATGAGTGAAAACACGTTTATTTGAAGGAAAGGGTTAAGAGTGTCGTATCTGGGTCTTTCTGTTTCCAAATGCATGAAAAGATGTTCATATGAAGAAAAGCTACCTTATTTTTTAACCCCTTTGTCAGCAATGTATGATCAGTATTCTGTATAGGACTGTTGTGTATATAGATCTGATAATACAGTTTCTGCCATAGTCAAAAACTAGCCTTATTAAAAAATTTGGCCAATAGGTATTCATGATGTCATAATGTCTTACATGAATATTCACCAGGTAAAGGGATTAAAGCTTTCAGAACATGATATGCAGTTTGTGATAGACGACATAAAACGGAACATACCAAATGGTAATGAAATTGGTAAATGAACTGCGTGTCTGTTACAGGTGAATGTCAGAGCCATAGACGGGGGTGATAGACTGTCAGTCGAGACAGCCACAATAAGGGTGCTAGTAGATAGGAATTTGGCTGCACCATGGTTCTTTGACTCAGCCACAAACCAGTACCCTTACAGCACCGTTATTTCACACAACACAGCGGCTGGGAACACACCCTTATTGAGGGTACGGGCAGAAGATAATCAAGATGTGTTCAATGCTGTCAGTTACAGTTTAGTGCATGACTATTTTGCTATCGACCAAAATGGAAGGATTACATTAACTGGCAATTTGCAAGACCAACGAGTTTCTACCACCCGCTTTTTCCAAGTAAGTGAACATTATCTATTATATTTAACCTATCATAAAACCCTTCCCTGTTTAACATTTGTTCAAGATGTTATCACCTCATTAATATTCATGGACATAATCAGTAAAATGGATCAGGGAAAAAGGATTTTTCTCACCAGGATGGGAACTGTCAAATCTATTAGATTCTATAAGCAAACAGAGCAGACCCTTTTCAGATGGCTCCTATAGGAGCTGTCTGATCTTGGTTTACTCTGTTTGCAAATGTGTGAATAAGCATTTGTATGAAGGAAAGGGTTAACCCATTATGCAAAGATTATTCTTTTGGGAAATAATATTATCATAAAATATTTTTTGGCTGAATTTTTATAATGGTATATGAACACACAATGTTTTGCCCATAGCAGAAATTAGATTCTATAACTTCCTTAAACCATTCCCTCATTTTGACTACTCTGTAAAAGTCACTTTGTGAAACCATTGTGATAAAAATAGAGCATTTGCTCCTATAGGAGCAAATGCTCTACTTATCACAATGGTTTCAAACTACAAATTTTAAAGTTTCCTTATCTCTAGTTGATGCTCCTTTTTGGTAGATTTATTCAAAGAGGTTGGATCTAAAAATAGCCTATAAGGTAAAGAGTTAACTATTTCCTTCTTATAGACGCCTTTTCACATATCTAGAAACAGAGTAGGCCAAGATCAGTTGGCTCCAGTAGCTCCAATTGACATCTGATCTGGGTCTACTCAGTATGCAAAGGGATCTGTATCAGATAAAAGGTTATGCCTTTCCCTCATATAAACCATTTTTCATGTCATGCAGACGGAGTAGACCAAGATCAGAGACTCCTGAAGGAGGAGTCTGATCAGGCTCTGCTATGTTTGTTTATGAAATCATAATAGATCTAACTCTACAGTTTCTACCAATACCAAATCTTCATGTGTACATATTATAAAAATCCAGATTATAGATCATTGTGTCATGTCTTACATGAATATTCATTTTATTGATTATTAAAGAATCTTTGATGTTGACACTTTGAGTTCAGGGTCCTAGAGGAGTCCACTGATCAGGGTCTGCACTGTTCAAAATCCTCTTTCATACAGAATGGACTCTATCATTTATCAATATGCCTTTCCCTCATATAAATGCATTTTTATGCCTTTGCAGAGTATTGGTGGACAAAAATCAGGCAGCTCCTATAACTATCGTCTGATCAGGGTCTGCACTGGTTTTCCTGTGAAATAATATAGATTTCTGGGTCCATGCTTATAAAGCTTTTTAGTTGAGTCTGAGTTCGTTCTCAAGTTTTTGAATGGTCAGATTTGAGTTCTCAAGCTTTTGATTGGTCAGATTAAAATTTGAGCCTAAGGCTCAAATCTGACCAATCAAAAACTTGAGAACGAACTCAGACTCAACTAAAAGTGTTTATAAGCATGTACCCAGAACTACAGATAATGGCACTTACTAAAATCGTCATTTCTCCACCAAACCCTATACTGTGACCACTTGTTAGAATTGTCTCGCAAAGACGATTCTAAAGAGTGATCACAGTACATGTATAGGGTTTAGTTGAGAATAAAGGAGGTATTCTTGAAAATGTTTATCTGGAACTCTGAATCAGTTTCTGCCATGCAAAATTATGCTCTTATTAGTCCCCCACCGGTTACCGGTTGGGGGACTATAGGTTTGCTCGATTCCGTCCGTCCGTCTGTCCGTCCGTCCGTCCGTCTGTCACGCTTCGTGTCCGGGCCATATCTCCTACAAATTTATGCCAAATTCATTATAACTTCACACATTGAAGAAGCATGATGAGGGCTAGTGTCATGCACAAGGGCCATAACTCTAGCATCAATATTTTTTGAGTTATTCCCCTTTTACATATTTTTTTGTCCGGACAATAACTCTTTATCTACTGTTTCAATTGATTTGAAACTTCACATATGGAACAATCATGATGAGGGGTAGTGTCATACACAAGGGCCATAACTCTAGCATCAATATTTTTGGAGTTATTCCCCTTTTTCATATTTTCTTGTCAGTCCATCTGTCACGCTTCGTGTCCGGGCCATATCTCCTACAAAGTTAGGCCAAATTTATTATAACTTCAAACATTGAAGGAGCATGATGAGGGCTAGTGTCATGCACAAGGGCCATAACTCTATCATCAATATTTTTGGAGTTATTCCCCTTTTACATATTTTTTTGTCCGGACAATAACTCTTTATCTACTGGTTCAATTGATTTGAAACTTCACATATGGAACAATCATGATGAGGGGTAGTGTCATACACAAGGGCCATAACTCTAGCATCAATATTTTTGGAGTTATTCCCCTTTTTCATATTTTCTTGTCAGTCCATCTGTCACGCTTCGTGTCCGGGCCATATCTCCTACAAAGTTAGGCCAAATTTATTATAACTTCAAACATCGAAGGAGCATGATGAGGGCTAGTGTCATGCACAAGGGCCATAACTCTAGCATCAATATTTTTGGAGTTATTCCCCTTTTACATATTTTTTTGTCCGGACAATAACTCTTTATCTACTGGTTCAATTGATTTGAAACTTCACATATGGAACAATCATGATGAGGGGTAGTGTCATACACAAGAGTCATAACTCTAGCATCGATATTTTTGGAGTTATTCCCCTTTTTCATATTTTCTTGTCAGTCTGTCTGTCATGCTTCGTGTCCGGGCAATATCTCCTACAAAGTTAGGCCAAATTCATTATAACTTCAAACATTGAAGAAGCATGATCAGGAGTAGTGTCATGCACAAGGGCCATAACTCTAGCATCGATATTTTTGGAGTTATTCCCCTTTTTCATATTTTCTTGTCAGTCCATCTGTCTGTATTTTCTTGTCCAGTTAATAACTCTTTATGTACTGGTTCAATTGATTTGAAACTTCTCATATGGAACAAGCATAATGAGGTGTAGTGTCATGCACAAGGGCAATAACTCTAGCATCAATATTTTTGGAGTTACTCCCCTTTTTCATATTTTCTTGTCAGGACAATAACTTTTTATTTACAGATTTAATGTATGAAAGTAGGTACTAATACCATTCAGGTGGTCATGTATATACCATGGTCAACCACACCATGGGTAGGTGGGGTGGGGAGAGCAGAGGGGTTTTTTTTAGTCCGGTGGGGGACTCATGTCTTGCATAGCAATACAACATGCCCTTGTTCATAATACTACAGTAGAACCCCGCTAATGCGACCACTTAATGAGTAAACATTGGTGCTTTTATAAGCAGGTGGTTGCTTAATGCAGGACAAAAGTAATGCAGAAAGCTCCTCTAGGAGCTTTCTGCATTACTTTTGTCCTGCATTAAGTCACCACCTGCATCTAACACCCAGAATTATACCTATTTTAGGTGGTCGCATTAGCGCAACTTTACTGTATTATAAAACTTCAGTTAATTAAAAAACTGACATTGTCAAATTTCCATGAGGTAAAAGATTAAACCAATTTTTCATATTCATTGTAAATGCCTTTTCACGAATTATTCAAACAGAGTAGACCCAAATCAGAAGCTCCTATATGAGCTGTCTGATCAGGGTCTGCTCTGTTTGCTAATTAAATTGTAATAGATAGGTCTGACTCTTCAGTTTCTACCAATACCAAAAAATCCTGTATACATTTCATAAAGCTTCAGCTGATAGATATTCTCGAAGTCATTATTTTGTACATGAATATTTAACCCATTCCCACTTAGGCTTTTTTTAGACCTAACCTCTTTGATTAAATCTACCAAAAAGGAGCATTAACTAGAGAAAAGGAAATTTTCAGAATTGTGTAGTTTTGAAAACCATTGTGATAAATAGAGCATTTACTCCTGTGGAGCAAATGCTCTGTTTATCACAATGGTTTCATAAGTGACTTTTACAGAAGCATCAAAGGCGTCAATATGTGGGAATGGGTTAACAGGTAAAAGTTTATACAATGGTGGGCCATTCGTTTTTGAATACTCTGCACTCAAAGGACTAATGACATTGGTGTTTTATGATAATTTCACTTGAAACCTTGTACAGTAATACCTATCCTAACCCATTCCATGATAGAGCAGACCCAAATATGATGGCTCCTATAGGCCCATCTGATCAGGAGCTGCTCTGTGTGCTAATGGAATTGGAAAGATTTGTGTCTTTACTTACAAAATGACTACAATGTTCCATCATCCACATTTCATTATAGCTTTTCTGTCCATGACTATTCAGTAGATATTGAAATTTGTAATAAACATATAACAGGGAAAGAGTTAAGCTGACATTCAATTACTGATCATAGGAATCTTTAAAAAGCAGGTACAGTAAAACCTCTCTATAATGGCCACTAAATTGTGTTAATTAGTTGGTATTTAGGGCAGGTGGCCGCTTAAAGCAAGGAGAAAGTGAAACGCTCCTATAGGAGCGTTCTGTTTTACTTTCACCTTGCTTTAAGCAGCCACCTGCCTTTAACACAAAATGATAAAATTTAGTGGTCATTATAGACAGGTTTTACTGTAGTTGCTTAATGCAGGGCAAAAGTGATGCAGAAAATCCTATATACCCCATGCAATGAAGTTGCATGGGGTATATAGTTTTTCACCTGTGTCCATCCGTCCAACTGTCTGTCACATCTGTCAGGCCGTCCATGTATCATAATACATTGTTGCTCATCTAGCACTTTCATTTCTTGACCAGTTTTTATGCCCCCATTGACGATAGTCGGGGGCATATTGTTTTTACCCTGTCTGTTTGTCTGTCTTTTCGTCTGTTTGTCAGCAACTTTAACATTGGTCATAACTTTTGAGCCAGTACAGATAGAGACTTGATATTTGGCATGCTTATGTATCTCATAAAGCCGCACATTTTGAGGGTTGACATGTCAAGGTCATCCTTCAAGCTCAGAGGTAAAATATATGGGTCAAATCACCTTCTTTAACAATGGCCATAACTTTTGGACCAGTAGAGATAGAGACTTGATATTTAGCGTGCTTGTGTATCTCATGAGGCTGCACATTTTGAGGGGTGACATGTCAAGGTTAAGGTCAACCTTCAAGGTCAGAGGTCAAATATATGAGGGGGCATAGTGTTTCACAAACACATCTTGTTCTCATAGTTTTTTCATGAATAAAAGCTTGGATGAGTGATTTTCAGAAGAATCTGTCATGGGAAATCACTTTTTATCTCTGGCCGCGTGGGATATGCTTGCTCACTAAAGTTCTTTAATTTGACCTCATTTTAAAGGTCATTTAAGACAGGTTTTAATGTATTTAGCAATCACAGAATACCGTAATGACAAGAATCATGTCAAAGAAGTAAACTTGTATTGGAGTTTTAACCCATCACTTGCTATTCACGTCAATATACCTACCTGTAAATAGTGAAGACCCAGATGAGACAGCTCCTGCAGGAGCTGTCTCATCAGGGTCCGCACTATTTACAAGTTGATTGTGCAACCAGTGCACTCCACAACAGTGATTGCACAGCGAAATACTTGTACACAGTGAAGATATATGTAATTATACAACAGGGCATGGGTAAAGAAGGAGAAATGTATTTTAAAATTTAGCAAGAGAAGGGTTATGTAGCTGAATGTTTTGTTGTTTATAGCTGAACGTTGTTGCTGCTGACAATGGATCTCCACCATTGATCAACATGACTGTGGTTAGCATCGAAGTACTGAGAAATATTCACCCTCCAGTGTTTGTTGACCCTTCACTACAGACTACAGTCAATGAAGATGATGATGGAGGTTCTGCGATAGCGTCTGTCACAGCCACTGATGAAGATACAGAGGTAAATGAGACAAATACGATGTCACTACTTCTCGAATACTCAAAATTATTGCTTATTCTAATGTACAGCAATAAAGGTTACTTCATACAACAGACACAATTGTAATGTCTTATGTTCCCCTTACTCCATGAATATTCATTTTTATAACAGTACATTAACATAGGAGTAGTTGGCCGTGGCAGAATCTGTAGAATCTATATTCTTTTCAAAAGTCCCAGATCAGGTTCTGCTCTGTTTGCTTATGGAATAACATTGATCTGATTTTATAGATGATTCTTCTGGCAAACTTCCCTGTGTTCACATTATAATAGTCATCTGGGTCCATGCTTATTAAGCTTTTTAGTTTGAGTTTGTTCTAAGGCTTTTGAATGGTCAGATTTGAGTTCTCAAGCTTTTGATTGGTCAGATTTGAGCCAAAAGCTCAAATCTGACCAATCAAAAACTTGAGAACGAACTCAGACTCAACTAAAAGTTTTATAAGCATGGACCCTGACTAATATTCATGATGTCATTATTTCTTGCATATATATTCATGGAGTAAAGGGTCATTTAAACAACACATACAAATACAAAATAATACAATTTATTGCCAATGCAAACGATGGAGAATCAGATCTATAACATATAAACAGAGCAAACCTTGATCAGGTTCTATGAGAGTTGTTTAATCGAGATCTATTTAGTTATTCCCTGCCAAGGGCTTCCATGCATATGTCAGTCATCGTGTCAGAGTTATATACATGTATAGGAAATGGTTTGGAGTTTTTATCCAGAGCCATATCTCAGAAACCATTTGGAATTGTACTATGAAGTTATGTGTAAATGTTTAGTACCATGAGGATACCCTGAAAGATACAGAGTTACAGTTACAGTCCTCAGAAATTGTTTTAAGTTATTCTTCCAATCTTTGTGTATTTTGTTTTAGAACCGCAAGGAAATGCCACCCTGCAAGTTTCACTCACATTGAATTAATGGAACACCAGAGATATGGTCCTTTATGAAATACTTGACGTTTTTGTCCATCTTAAGTCATATCTAAAAACATGTTTGGAATGTTTCAGTGTAAATGTTTTTAATCATACAGAAATGTGGAATTTCATGTATCACTCACAGTTACCTTGGAACACCAGAATTGTGACCTTTTGAATGAAAAAAACTTAACCTCTTTGCCCCTCTGGTCAATAACACAGTTAACCATTGTGATAAATAGAGCCTTTGCTCCTATAGGAGCAAAATTAATGCTCTATTTATCACAATGGTTTCAAACTACAAAATTATAAGAATTTTCATTTTTTCTAGTTAATGCTCCTTTTCAGTAGATTTATTCAAAGAAGTTGGATCTAAAAATAGCCTATGAGGGAATGGGTTTAAATACTGAGGCCAGTACTTGGTTTGCAGAGGATATCAATTTTGTGATTTGAGTGTTTGCAATGACATAACAAGTGGGGATTATCAAGTAAATGGTTTAATGGTTTGGAGTTTATGGAGAATATCAGTGCATTTTCATACCTTTTGCAGAGTATACCCAGATATATTTGTTTATGAAGTTATAAAGATATAGACCTGATCCTACAGTTATTGACAAAATTATCTTGAAAATATTCCTGATGTGACCAGCTCATGCATATTCTATAGGGAAAGGGACACTTTAATGCCTTTGCAAACAGAGTAGACCCATATCAGATGGCTCCTGTAGGATGTGTCTGATCTGGGTCTACTGTTTGCTTTTGAATTTATTATGGATTTGACTCTACAGTTTACTGGTTATAAATACATGTACTGAAAACTCCTGTTTACATATTATGAAATTATGAATTTTCAGCTTATCAATATGCACCATCTCAATATTGCTTTCATGAAGATGTTAACTCTTTACTCCATAAATACGCCTTTCTATGCCTTTGCAAACAGAGAAGACCCAGGTTAGAGGGCTTCATCTGTCCATGGGGTATAAAAGCAAATAATTCTAAGTAATATTTATGAGATGATTATATTTCTTATGTGAATATTTATGGAGAAAATGGTTAAGCCTCTGCAATGTTCCTCTTATATAAAGCCTTCTTTTATACCTTCATGTTGAAGAATTTTAACCATCTTATTATGATATTTCAGAGGCCACATAATTTTGTGAGCTACAGAATAGCTGATGCTACCAGTGTGGCAGCACAGTTCTTTGATGTTAACCCTATCAATGGGTCAGTGTTCATAAAGAAAGACTTGGCTCTTGGTACAGCCACCCTTTACAATGTGAGTATTAGTAGAGCATATTGGAAATCTTTTGGTTTTAGCTCTTTGCATGCTAGCGGCAACATTTTGTTTACCTGTGCAAAAGGTTTAGATACCAAGTAACTGAGTGCCTCATAGGATCCATACTGTTTGTCACTTTTGCTGTTTATGACAACCAAGTAACTGTGTGCCTCATAGTACCGATACTGTTTTTGATGACCAAGTAATCAAGTGCCTCTAACTGAGGATCCATACAGCGGAGTGCCTCATAGTATCTATACTGTTTGATGTTTTTACTGTTTTTTATGCCCCCATTGACGATAGTCGGGGGCATATTGTTTTTGCCCTGTCTGTTTGTTTGTCTGATTGTCTGTTTGTTTGTCAGCAACTTTAACATTGGTCATAACTTTTGAGCCAGTACAGATAGAGACTTGATATTTGGCATACATATGTATCTCATAAAGCCGCACATTTTGAGGGGTGTTAAGTTCAAGGTCATTCTTCAAGGTCAGAGGTCAAATATATGAGTCAAATTGCCAACTTTAACATTGGCCATAACTTTTGGACCAGTAGAGATAGAGACTTGATATTTGGCATGCTTGTGTATCTCATGAGGCTGCACATTTTGAGGGGGCATAGTGTTTCACAAACACATCTTGTTTGATAATCAAATGACAGTGTGCCTTAACTGAGGATCCATACTGTTTGAAGTTCCTGCTGAGTGTCTCACAGTATCTATACTGTTTGACGCTCTTACTGTTTTTTGATGACCAAGTAACTGAGTGCCTCCTAGTATCCATACTGTTTGACACTCTTACTGAGGGCCTCCTAGAATCCATACTGTTTGACACTCTTACTGAGTGCCTCCTATGATCCATACTGTTTGACACTCTTACTGAGTGCCTCCTATGATCCATACTGTTTGACACACTTACTGAGTGTCTCCTAGGATCCATACTGTTTGACACTCTTACTGAGTGCCTCCTATGATCCATACTGTTTGACACACTTACTGAGTGTCTCCTAGGATCCATACTGTTTGACACACTTACTGAGTGCCTCCTATGATCCATACTGTTTGACACTCTTACTGAGTGCCTCCTAGGATCCATACTGTTTGACACACTTACTGAGTGCCTCCTAGGATCCATACTGTTTGACACTCTTACTGAATGCCTCCTAGGATCCATACTGTTTGACACACTTACTGAGTGTCTCCTAGGATCCATACTGTTTGACACACTTACTGAGTGCCTCCTAGGATCCATACTGTTTGGCAATCTTACTGAGTGCCTCCTAGGATCCATACTGTTTGGCACTCTTACTGAGTGCCTCCTAGGATCCATACTGTTTGGCACACTTACTGAGTGCCTCCTAGGATCCATACTGTTTGGCACTCTTACTGAATTCCTCCTAGGATCCATACTGTTTAGCACTCTTACTGAGTGCCTCCTAGGATCCATACTGTTTGGCATTAGTACTGAGCTGTTTGCAAAGGTTATCTCAAGTTTTATTAAACATTAAATAAAAAATTGTTTTTTCTTGCTGCTAGAATTATAAACCCTGCAATCTAACATAAAATATGGAATTTTGATTATGCGTTAATCCTTTACTCCATTAATACACCTTTTCTGTGCCTTTACAAATGGAGTAGACCCAGATCAGATGGCTCCTATAGGAGCTGTCTGATCAGGGTCTGCTCTGTTTACTTCTGAAATTAAATGGATCTGATTCTAGTTTCTGCTGTTGCCAAAATTTCATGTGCAAATATGCCATTACAAATGAATATTAATACATATATTCATGAAATAATCATTTCTTGCATGACTATTCATGGAGTGAATGGCTTAGGTTTTATTAAGTTTACTGGTATTTTGTTAGTCCTGTCCTTTAATATCTGATTTTCTTTCAGCTGGAAATTGAAGCAGTTGATGGAGGTGGGTTGACGTCCGATCCGAATGCAGCTGTTGAAATACAAGTCATCCGTAATAAAATTACCCCACAATTCTCAGCAACCTACAAAGTGATTGTTGTACCAGAGAATGAAGATCCTGGTACCATAATTAACACTTTCATTGCAGTTGACACAGATCCAGATGTAAGTCCTTCTGGTGGGTCGGTGGAATATGTAGTAAACCACTATAAACCGCAACTTTAACCCATTACCTCATAGGCTATTTTTAGATCCAACCACTTTGAATAAATCTAACGAAAAGGAACATTAACTAGAGAAAAGGACAATTCTAGAATTCTGTAGTTTGAAATCATTGTGACAAATAGAGCATTTGCTCCTATATTTGTTGGTATTAAGGAATTACTTAAGAATGTTTTTGAAACGGGGGCCTGGTGTTTTCTGGTGTTTTCTGAAACAACTTATTCCACTCTTTTAGCCCTTGCTTTATCCTCTACAGAACCGGTGTTTCATTTATTCAGACCTCTTTGCTAAAACAGATTTTACCTTAAAAATCTATGGGTTTTTTACAGAGTCCATTTGGCAGTGACAGCCTGTTGATGAGCATTATTACCATAGACCAGGAATTAAACAACTATGTCCAGCTTGATTCTACTACTGGCCAGCTAACCACTACAAGAGAGCTGTACGGTCTCAGTCGTGACAGCTATAGTGTAAGTACTGACATTCTTCTTACAATCTAAAATTTCAAGGTCCAAATTTCCAATCTCTTTCCTCATATATGAAAAAGCTTTGCACCATGTTTATATTCACCAGGGAAGGGTTAACCCTTTCCACCACTAATATACATGTATATTCACCAGGGAAAGGGTTAACCCTTTCCACCACGAATATACATGTATATTCACCAGGGAAAGGGTTATCCCTTTCCTACATGGATATCTATGTAAGAAATAGTGATATTATGAATACTAGTTAGATTTATATTTAAAATAGCGGTAACTGTAGAATAATATCTGTATTATATCGCAAGCAAACAGAGCAGACTCTGACCAGATGGTTCCTATATGATCCTTCTGATCTGAGTTTTCTCTGTTTTCAAGGGCATAGAAAGGAATACTTATTCATATTTTGTGGGGAAATGTGTACTTAATTGTGTGTTAACGTATTTCTTATATTTGTTGCAAAATGTCTTGTATTGGTAAATTAATCCTTTATACCATTGACAACATGCAAACATAGTAGATGAAGATCAGATGGCTCCTAAATTAGCCATTTGATCAGGGTCTGCTCTCTTCACTAATTGAATTATAGATGGCTCTTAAATGACGCATTTGATCAGAGTCTGCTCTCTTCACTAACTGAATTATAGATGGCTCCTGAATGACCCATTTGATCAGGGTCTGCTCTCTTCACTTATTGAATTATAGATGGCTCTTAAATGACCCATTTGATCAGGGTCTGCTCTCTTCACTAATTGAATTATAGATGGCTCTTAAATGACGCATTTGATCAGGGTCTGCTATCTTCACTAACTGAATTATAGATGGCTCCTGAATGACCATTTGATCAGGGTCTGCTCTCTTCATTAATTGAATTATAGATGTCTCGTAAATGAGCCATTTGATCAGGGTCTGCATTCTTCACTAATTTAATTATGTAGATCTGATTCCATAGTTTTCATCCATGACCAAAACATTGTGTTCATAATTAAAAAAAATCAAAATATCAAACGATAAAATACCCAAACATTAAAATCATCATTTCTCAACCAAACACTACACTGTGACCACTATAATCGTCTCGAAGAGTGGTCACAGGATAGTGTTTGGTGGAGAAATAAAGGAGTTGTTCTTAAAAATGTTTAAATTTACTCCTCTTATCAGGACGTGGAATGTGATAATTTTTGGTAGATGAGGTTAGCCTAAATTGTTGTGCACTATAATCTGTGATACTTTCAACTGAGTAGTGAGTAGTAGTGATTGTTGTAAATCAGAACTTATGATAATTCTGGTTACATGATCTTTCATTATAGGTTTATATTTAACCTTTTCCTCCATAAATATGCCTTACTATGTATATGCCTCTGTAAAAGTCACTTTTTGAAACCATTGTGATAAACAGAGCATTTGCTCCTTAGGAGCAAATGCTCTATTTATCAAAATGGTTTCAAAACTACAAAATTCTAAAATAAATCCTTTTCTCTAGTAAATGCTCCTTTTTGGTAGATTTATTTACACAAAATTGAATCTAAAAATAACTAATGAGGGAATAGGTTAGCATATTCTCCCTTATGAACGTCTCCACTCGAATAAAGGCACCTTTACTACTTGGAGGAAACTATTTATAAATAAAAGCCTATATAATAACCATAAAGAAAGATAGGTTTTTCAAAATACAGTTGGTGGCTTGATGCAGACTGAAGCATTAAGCTACCTGCAGGAGCCACCTTATCTGAGACTACACTGTATATGAAGACATGTGTACCAAATGCAAGAAGCTCTGTTTCAAAAATGTAATTGGAGATAATGCAGTATTTACTGTCTGTCTGTTTCATTATGTTATTATTGTATTATGTTACAGATTAACCTGAAGGTTGAAGATGGTGGTAAACCACCTTTAACTGGGTACACCATGCTGGTTATCCTTATTGATCGCAATTTGAATCGTCCGATATTTGCTTCGGACCAGTCACCATGCACTGCTGATATATCGGAGGAGACGAAGTTGAATGTAGCTTTCAAAGCTGTTCTTGCCACAGATCAAGACACAAAGGTAGTTATAGATAAGACAGACACTGAGAAATAGGGCTGTCAGGTATTGCATACAGAACAGCTTCCCAGTCACCACTATTTGTCACTGGTGAAAGTAAATGATTCTTACCTCCTTTCTGCTCGTGTTCCTACTGGCTAGTACATCCATCTGTACACCTATCTGGTACATCTATCTGTACATCCATCCGTATGCACATTTGTATATCCATCTGTACACCTATCTGGTACTTCTATCTGTATGCACATTTGTACATCCATCTGTACATCCATCTGGTTCATCTATCTGTACATTCATCCATATGCACATTTGTATATCTATCTGGTAAATCTATCTGTACATCCATCTGTATGCAGATTTGTATATCCATCTGTACATCTATCTGGTAAATCTATCTGTACATCCATCTGTATGCAGATTTGTATATCCATCTGTACATCTATCTGGTACATCTATCTGTACATCCATCTGTATGCACATTTGTATATCCATCTGTACATCCATTTTGTACATCCATCTTACATACTTGGAAACGGATTTACCTTTCCTAGTTCCATATTTAAATCATTTCAATACCTACTGAATATTCATGGACAAAAAAGTGGAATATGAAAGGTGGAAAATTGTAGCCATTTTGAAAACAGATATCTCAAATTCCATAAGCAAACAGAGCAGACCCTAATCAGACAGCTCCTATAGGAGCTGTCTGATCTGGCTACTCTGTTTGCAAAAAGAAGGAAAATTTTGTTTCTACCTCTTTATCGGAGTTACGGACCCTTTTATGTCTTTGAACAAAAGATGTTGCTATCTTTTGTCATGCATACCGTATTACCAAAAGATGGCTATGTAATTACTTCAGTGTACATACCGGTACATGGCTATGGGACTTTAGTCATGTGTCAAAATATAAACAAAAGTCACACATATTGTCTTGTTTTTTGATCTGTCAAAATGTGAATATTTTTACGTCACTGAAAGGATATATTTAGCTTCGGTAAACCTGTTTTTCAAACGTCTTTCTCGAGATTCACAATAGATATACATGTACTCGAATAAGCCAAGTAGGAAAGCTTTTACTAGCGGAAACAATCGATAGCAACCGAAGCTAAATATGGCGTGTTCACCAAGCGTATAATCATTTAAATTTTGACAGGTTAAAAAAAAAACGGGATGATACATGACTATGGGACTTTAGTCATGTGTCAAAATATAATCAAAACTCATACATACATGGCTTTGAGACTTTAGTCATGTGTCAAAATATTAACAAAACGCACAGATATTATCAGTATGGTTTGACCTGGCACTCATCACTTTCCGCCAACTTTCGTTGATGAAAAATCGTGAATTTCCATTGACTGTATAAATGAAATCGCTATGCGCTTAGCACCATAATTATACTACACACACTATGCAATATTAATACTGTCGCAATAGCCCAGTGGATTGTGTCGCCGACTCTGAGAATAGAAGCTGCTGGTTTGAATCTAGGTAAAACCTAATCAAAACTAGGGCAACATTTTTTTCAGAAATATATATATATATATATATCTTATTCTGAAATTTCTCTGCAAAGAGCGCTTCCTAAGAGGGGTATGTGTAACATGTACGGTAGATTGCCTAAATATAACTGTTGAATAACATCACGTATGCACTATTAATATATTTTGTCTAAGAGAAGTTCCACTTTACAAAATTCACACACAATTTCTTTTGCATGGCCAGCATGCGTCCAATTGCCCAATAGAATTTTAAAACTCTCATATAATAAAAACACATGCATGTAAAGGACTACTACGGTGGGGCTAGAACCCACAACACTAATATCGGTATTGCTAAGACAAAGCCACTGGGCTACCAATGCTTGTACATGTATTACATTGAAAAGCTTATAATTTACTAGTGTCATTGAATAGCGATGCATGCTTCAAGTTTGTGTTCGGACAGATAAAAACAGCTTACGGAAAAAGGCGGAATATTCATACAGTGCCAGGTCAAGCCTTATCGACAATACATGGCTTTGAGACTTTAGTCATGTGTCAAAATATAAACAAACTTACACATACATGGCTATGGAACTTATTCTTCAAAAAATAACCTTGGCAATAAATTTCCTTATAAAATTGTGTATTTTACTACAGTAAATAAATATTCATTATAAGTTTCACATAATATGTATTATTCATGGAATGATAGGCTATTGAATACTTATTTACTAGGAGACTGCATTAACCCTTTCCTCCATAAATACGGATTTTTAGGCCTCTGAAAAAGTCATCTTATGAAACCATTGTGATAAATAGAGCGTTTGCTCCTACAGAAGCAAATGCCTTATTTATCACAATGGTTTCAAACTACAAAATTCTCAATTTTTCCTTTTCTCTAGTAAATGCTCCTTTTCGGTAGATTTATTTGAAAGTGGTTGGATCTAAAAATAGCCTATGGAGGAAAGGACTAAAGATGCTTAACTGTAAAGTTTCTTTTTGCTTTCAGACCCAATATAACACTGTGCTGTACAGTATGAGCAGCAATGGAGGCTACTTTGGTATCGTCACTAACTCTTTGACGGGGGAAGGAGAGCTGATTGTTACAGAAAGCTTACAGGATGACCCACAGAGCTCCCAAGACTACACAGTAAATAGCGTTATAACTTTTATCTTATTAACTCCATACTAATACTTCAGTAAATACACTTTTTTTTACACATTTTCAAATAGACTCCGATCAGATGGCTCCTATAGGAGTGGTCTGATTAGGGTCAGCTCTGTTTTCTTATGATATACTATAGGTATGGTCATAGCCAAAAATTACTATTATTACATTATTACTCTATTTGGGGATGACATTTTGGGTCAAGATTGGGTACAAACTGAATTTTGTATCTAGCTACAGACAGGTTTTTATACGCTCATTTGAAAAAACGGGACCTATTATGGAATGGCGCTGTCTGTCTGTCTGTAACATCTCTAACTCAAGTGCTGTTTGGTGGATTCTTCTCAAATTTCACCTCAATGTTTATCTGGACATGCTACAGTAGCATGGGTGTGTCCCAGTATGTATATCGAAGGTTAAGGACGCAAAAATTAGTCTGTTGAACAATGCCTCGACGAGCATATATTGTGCCCACTGGCACTCTTGTTAGCAATTAGAGTAAACCCTGATCAGACAGCTCCCATAAGAGCCATCTGATCTGGGTCCACCCCGTTGGCAAATGTGTGAAGAATAAACAGAGGATAAGTAATAAAGCTTGCTATTGTTGTCCCAAGTACCCATATATTAACCTTGTACTCCATAATACGCCTTTGTATGCCTTTGCAGAAAGAGTAGACCCAGATCAGATGGCTTCCATAGGAGCCATCTGATCTGGGTCTACCCGTTGGCAAATGTGTGAAAATGCGTTTTTTGTTTATGTATTTTACTGCCTGATATTTGTTGCTGTCACAGATATTTAACATTAAAATTTGCCTTCAAGATATCAAAATGCAATTTAACGTATCGTTAATTGCAATCTCGCAATTCCAAACATTCCTGTATTCATATACTAATTTAAAAAGATTATATATATGCCATTGTAAGAATAATATAACTGATATTTATGATGTTGTTATTTCTTACAAGAATATTCAGGGATAAATCCGTTCCCTCATAGGCTATTATAGATGCAATCTCTTTGAATAAATCTACTGAAAAGGAGGATTTACTAGAGAAAAGGAAGATTTTAGAATTTTGTAATTTTGAAAACATTGTGTGAATAGGTTAAATCTTAAATCTTTTTCTAGGTTACGGTCATTGCTACTGACGGTTCTAGCCAGGATTTCCTAACTTGCACCATCACAGTCTACAGGAATAGAGCGACCCCAGTTATCACCAATGGCAACTTTGTAGTGGATATCCCTGAGAATTATACAACTCAGCAGCTAGTATTTGATGTGAACGCAGAGGACACTGATACAAGAGTAAGACAACTATTTCTCGCTTCTCAGACATGCTAGATAAGCTGAGTTACTAAAAATAGCAGTACTAGAAATCCTTATCTTTAACACCCCTTGTCTGGTGTATTCATATGCGTGATTAGGTAAAATCAGTACAAGGGAAGGAACTCTTACAGAATTATACCAATATTTCTATAGTCAACGAGTTTATAAATTAAAATTGATATAAGTAATTAGCCCAGGTAGGAAATTCTATTTAACATATAAACATTTTATAAAACGCTGATTTAATTAACCTGACACGTTATTTTGTAGTCCTGTTTATGTTGATGTCATACCGTTTACAAATGACGTCATTTAATGTCACCTGCAGTTTGTTGCTATTAGATACGGAAGTTGTATTATGCAACGGAAAGTAGTACTTAAAAAAATCCATTAATTTACTTGTTTTTAAGGTGTATTTAAGCTAGAAATATAATCAAGCATGGGTTTTGTTAAAGAGGAAGTCCCTACAATGATCGCATATTTTCAATAATATCATAAAACTTGGTATTTATTATGCTCTATAATTATTATGAAGGTTCCCAATTTGAACTTATATCGAAAAATGCCCCTGTGATAAAAATAAATCGATTGCATCAATACTGATAATTTTTGTTCTACAACACAATATTATCGGTCTTTTCCGTTAAATTCTTCCGCGTTTTGCCGATGATCACCCGATCCCTCCATTGTTTACGTAATAGCTTTCTCGGAAGTGGTCGGAGAATTGCGAATAGGGCAAACAGTTACGAAACTAAAACCCAACCTGAATAAAACTGAAACATCGGGGAGTAAAACTGGGATCAGCGATATCAAACACATGGATGTTTTGTCACTATAAACGGTAATTGGATGGGGCTTTTTGCGATATACTACTTTTCAGCATATAAACAAATGAGTTTTGTACATTTTAAGTGTTTATGAAACGCGTCAAATGTAGGGACATCCCCTTTAAAGCCGGGGGTTTCTATACCCAAGGTTGGTCTGTTCCTAGTCGGAAACGAGCTTTAACAAAACCCATGCTTGATTCTATTATTCTATCACTATTGAACAATTTTCATGACCTTTGTAATCCGTCTGGAGCCATATGTGATGCTGAGGAACTTGCCATCTTGTCATGATGCAGACTCTTTGACACTGTTGTTGGATTTTTTAAAGAAATGTAAGAGAAGGATACTGTCTCTGGCACAATTTGGGGATTTTATAGGAAATGCTTTATGCTTGCGGATTATGCACACCTGATTTAACCCATTCCTGGTTGAACATTTATGCATGATTTTAGCTTTAGTTTTATAATGCAAGTGTTAGAAGGGAATTATGGCTTAGAAAACTGTAGGATTAGATATATTATAATTTCATATGCAAACACAGCAGACCCTGATCAAATAACCCCATAGAAGCTGTCTGATCTGGGTTTACTGTTTGCGAAAGCGTGATAAGGCATTGTATGAAGGAGGGGGTCAATTTAACACTTTAGTAAGATGCAGTCGTATTCATTATCTACCTTTCATGTAAAAATAGGCTGTTAACATGATCTACCAGGAATTAACCCTTTACTTTAATCCATTCCTCCACAGGCTATTTTTAGATCCAACCACTTTTATTAAATCTACTGAAAAAGGAGCATTAACTAGAGAAAAGGAAACTTTTAGAATTTTGTAGTTTGATACCGTTGTGATAAATAGAGCATTTGCTCCTATCGGTTTGCTTTTGACATAATATAGATTTGAGTCCAAGCAAAAATGAAAGGTTTACATTATAGAAATACAGCTAATAATTTTTTTTAATATTCATGATGTCATAATTTCTTACATTGATACAATTTGTATAGGCAAAATGTTAAGGATAGCTATTCTATTCACGCTGCTGTCAGTGTTAGCATTAGCATTGGCATAGCTTTTAGGCTAAAGGTGGGGTTTTTTTGCCATTGTTGTTTTCAAGTTTGAATATCTGGCAATGTACTGAACAGATATTATTTTAGATTTACATGTCTTAACTCTTTGCACGCTAAGTAATTTTTCGTCTGCAACAATTGTCGCCTGCTTCAATTCTTAAAATATACTTTCTCTCATTTTTTTGAAAAAATATGGTCAAGATGACAAACAGTTTGGATCCTGATGAGATGCCGCATTATGCGGCGTCTCATTTGGATCCAAACTGTTTGCATAGGTAATCACAGTTTTGCCGCTAGCGTGCAAAGAGTTAAGCTTCATTTTAGACAACACTGATAGTTGAGTGTGCTTTCCTCGGACACCTTGTTTGTAATTTGATTTATTTTTGGTTTACAGGTTCCATTTGGGGATATTACCTATACCATAACTGGAGATAACCGTGCCCAGCAGAATTTCCGCATCAATGCTCAAAATGGACAATTGTTTCTGACACAGTCACTCCTGAACAATTTGATTGATGTGTTTGAGGTATGAGCAAATAAAAGCATATTTTTCTTGGTATTTATGTAATTTTCAAGTTAGGTTTGCAGTCAAGTAGAGATTTGAGTTGAGTGTATGTAACTGCAGTTACCTCAATACCAGTTGGTTGTATACCGACAGTCACCACAATGGGGGTTCAGTATATTTATCAGATCATTGGCAATTGAGTGTGTGCATATGCAGTCAACAGAAAGTGTATTTATCATTTACAAGTTGAGTGTATGTACCACCCCAATGGTAGTTTAATACATGCATCACCTCAGTTGCAGATGACCTCAAACCAGCCCAGGCCTTTGAGCAAGCCATATCTGACACAGCCATTGTCTATGATATTGAATTAAGAACAACAACAACTTTTTTGGGACTAAGTCCAAATCTCAAGCAAAGCACTGTCCTCAGCTCAGTGATGCATGATTTATTAAAGTTTGACTATATGAAATATTCTGCTCTTTCAGGTGGAAGTACGAGCTAGTGATGGTGGTAACCCGTCAAGATTTGCTACAGCTACAGTCACAGTTAATGTACTGAGAAATTTCGTTGTGCCAAGGCCAGAATTTGGTCAGGATGTCATTGTCTCGTTGGATTTATTTGAAACATCTTCCCCACAGACCCCTGTTACAACACTTAATGCTGTGGACGATGACAGAATTGTAAGACATTTTGATTTTGGGTGTAACCTTTTCATCGAGAGTTAATTGTGATGCGGGTGCCGTCTGCAAATAACTGAAATACTGTTGGTCGGACGTAAAACCCAACTCACTCACTCACTCACTCAAACAGTTTGGATACTGATGAGAAGTTAGCCCTTTCGCTGTTCTATGTTTATTGGAAATTACTATACCTACTGAATCTTCATTAACAATATACTAATAAAGAAATTTGGAAGGTGGCACAGTTTAGACATTTTAGAAAGCAAAGAAACAGAGCTATCAAATTTTATTAGCAAACAGAGTAGACCCTGATCAGACGGCTCCTCTAGGAGCCGTCTGATCTGGGTCTACTCTGTTTGCAAATGCATGAAAACACGTTTATATGAGGGAAAGGGTTAAATATATTCATCATGCAACGTCTCGAAATACAGTCACTTCCTACTAGCATAATATTTTCCACGTTGATGCTGTATTTTGTGAGGTATAGTGCATATGTACTGACCCCACTGGAATGCAAGTTTTGTTCAGCCAATAGGAGGAAAACAGAAGGAGGAAAAAGGCATTATTAAACATAAACATCACATTAACATATTTGCTCACCTTTGTCGCAACTATTTGTCCATATAAAAGGATTAAATCAAGTTTGTTTATGTTGTTAAAGTCTATGACGTCACTGCATGCCAACATGACGTCACGTAATACGTACTTGCATGTATTTTCATTCAGGGGACGTAACCGCTTTAGCAATCTTTCTTTTTCTTCATTTTCTCCTTTTTTCTTGGAGTTGCATGATAAAAGAATTACTATGCTAGTAGTTTGGAAGTTCAGCTGTATTTTGGCTCGTCAGAAAAGTAGTTAAATGCTCGCCAAGGCTCGCATTTAACAACTTTTCTAACTCACCAAAATACGGCTGAACTTCCAAACTACTAGCATAGTAATTCTTATAACTGTGTTACATTTTTATATCCATTCCCTCACATGCAAATGCTCTATTTATCACACTTGTTTTAAAAAGTCATAGGCAAACAGAGCAGACCCAGATCAGACCCCCCATTGTTTGGGAGGGTGTATACGAGTCAGTTTGACTTTTTTTTCCACACGGTTTCTCAGTAACCGCTGACTGGAATCAAATAAAACTTGACACTAGGCTTATCATAAAGAGAACAGTCAGTCGGTCTGTTGACTTTTCTCGGTAACCGCTGACTGGAATCCATTGAAACCTGACATGATACTGTATCATAAAGAGAACATGCACATGCAATTATAGTTTTCCAGCTGATTGATTTTCTTACAAAGATATGCCCCTTTGTTTAAAAGTTTTGTGTTGGTTGGTCCGTTGACTTTTTTTCGCGCGGTTTCTCAGTAACCGCTGACTTGAATCCAATGAAACTTGACCTGATGCAGTATTATAAAGAGGACATGATTATGCACGCAATTTTAGTTTTACCGCTGATTGGTTTTCTCACAAAGTTATTCTCCTTTGTTTAAAAGTTTTGTGTTGGTCTGGCTATTGACTTTTATTCCAACGGTTTCTCAGCGACTGCTGACCTGAATCGTACGAAACTTGACATAATACTTTATCAGGATATGCACATCCAATTCTATCTATTTTCTTAGCTATGCCCCTTTGATTTGTACAAAGTTTTTTTCTTGTGACAGTCACGTTTGTGGGGGTATTAATCACCTTCAGTGATAGTTCTAGTGTTTTTATGCAACAATTTGAATTTTCTATTTGTCATAAGAGGTCCAGATATGATGCATGCATTTTCAAGAATAAATTGTTTATTTCTCCATCAAACCTTATGTTGTGACCACTCTTTAGAATCATCTCATTGGGGCCATTCTAAAGAGTGGTCATAACATAGGGATTGCTGGAGAAATAACGATTTTAGCATTTGATTATACATCATTATCTGTAGCACTGGTCATTATTTTACATAACCCAGTTTATACTAGCGCACTGTTATATAGCATCAATCACTTGTAATTATACAATTCAGTAATAGGTGGCTGCTGCCATGGTTACACAATGTTTGTTTTTACAGCCTCCATTCAACACAGTTGAGTTCTACTGGCTCTCAGAAGAATCAGCCCCCTTTCAACTGGATCCAAGTACTGGCTTTATAAAAGTGACTGGAAGCCTGCTCAGCCCGCCAAACTCCTACACAGTAAGCAGCTTTTTGATAACCCACAGTTTCTAGGCTGCAGTAGAACCTGTCTTAAGCAGTCATCAAAAGGAGGTCTAATGATGGGTTTGTAAGGCAGGTGGTAGCTTAATGCAGGTCAAAAGTAATGCAGGAGTTTCCTGGAATTGCCCTGGATTAAACAACCACCTGCTTTTTATACTCCCCAATCAAGGGAGTGGGGTGGGGTTGGGTGGGGGCTATTATTTTTGCAGTGTCTGTCAAGATCCAAGTCCAGAAATCTTCCCTTATGTATGAAGTTTTATTTATGTGTTGATCTTTTATGAGTTGATCTTCAATATATGGAACATTTTCTCGGAGTATTCTGCCCAGCTTCTCCATTAAGCGACCACCTGTGTACAAAATGCAATAAGCTCCTATTCAAAATGTTATGCCCCAAGGGTATTTATTAGAGATAAATATGGTACAATATATTTAACTTTGAGAATAGTTGTTGACAATAATATTTCTGCCGTTTGTTTTGTAATAACATCTGCAGACAGAGCATATAGACAACTTCTGTTGAATATAGATAACCTCTGTAGACAGTTTGAATATAGATAACCTTTGTAGACAGTTTGAATATAGATAACCTTTGTAGACAGTTTGAATATAGATAACCTCTGTAGACAGTTTGAATATAGATAACCTGTAGACAGTTTGAATATAGATAACCTTTGTAGACAGTTTGAATATAGATAACCTTTGTAGACAGTTTGAATATAGATAACCTCTGTAGACAGTTTGAATATAGATAACCTTTGTAGACAGTTTGAATATAGATAACCTTTGTAGACAGTTTGAATATAGATAACCTCTGTAGACAGTTTGAATATAGATAACCTTTGTAGACAGTTTGAATATAGATAACCTTTGTAGACAGTTTGAATATAGATAACCTCTGTAGACAGTTTGAATATAGATAACCTTTGTAGACAGTTTGAATACAGATAACCTTTGTAGACTGTTTGAATATAGATAACCTTTGTAGACAGTTTGGATCTGAATGCAAATCTAGATAACTTCTCAGTAAAACCCAGACAACAACACATGGCATTGAAAGAAAAAGTTTTGGTTTCTTCATAACTGAAATATATGCAGTATTGCAGTAAAACTACTTTTAAACTGGAACTCTAGCAGAGAAGAATTTAGATATGTTTAGGCAGGGAGCTGCTTAATGCAGGATGAAAGTCATCAGAAAGCCCTGCATTAATGTGCCACTTTTCTTCAAGACTGATATTTACACCAAATTTAATTTAATTTTACTGTACATGTATATGATTCCTTATAAAATGTAATCAGACTGAATTCCACGAAGGTATATTCAAAATTAAATGTAATCATATTTTTTACTGCAGCTTTCAATTGGAACTAGAGATGGCGGCGGTAGGGATGGAGTGCAGTTTACCGTTAATATCGGCATTGTTCGTAATGTGTATGCTCCAGAATTCTTGAACTTGCCAGATAGTGTCAATATACCAGGCAACAAACCAGTCCGTGAAGAGGTGTATGATGTGAACGCTAGAGATAACGACACCAGGGTATGGGATTTTCTCATAATATACGTTTCCAATAGAAACATTTAGGATCCTTTAGAAGCCAGGTATTTGAGCATCTCATCAAGATGTAATCTATTTGAATGTTTCTTACTGCTTTTTATACCCCAGCCTTTCAGTGAATGGTGGTGGGAGCACAAAGTATTACCACTGGCTGTCCAAGGATTTGTTGGTACACTGGAGACCCGTTACAACGCAGGTGTGCGGGGACATAAAATTCAACCCGCGTTATATACCGAACAGCGTTGTAACGGGTTTTTTTTTATCTGGGTACTTACATAAAATTACATAAACCCCCATCATCCTAAAATAAACTAATTTCGAACGAAACTGACATGTTTACTTTGTTAAGCCCACTCACGTACCGGAAAGGTTCATAATTATACAAAATTACAAATTAAATCGAGTATGATTTCAAGCAACCAAGTATATTTCATAAAACAAGCCTGTTGACGGGATGTAATTGCCTCTGGGCCTGTCAAACCCCTAATCCGATTAAACCTGCTGTTTAAAACAATAAACATGGCTGTCACTGTTTTCAGAAAATGAAAGGTCACATGTGATGTCGCATGTGACTTGTTGGGGTTTTTAAATTTCATTTGATTGGTCTAATGGTACACACCCTTTTCTGCATTAGCATAAAACCTCCAACCCCGCACTGAGTTGGGGGTTTAGATTTCTGATGATGTTTGTTTTTCATAATTAAAGTGCAAACTTTTGTGGCTTTGACAGTGAAAAAATTCAGTACATCTCAATTATACACACACAATTAATTTGTAAAGAAAGTTATGCAGTTAAGATTTTACTGGTTCCCATTTTAGGGCATCATGCACATGATGTGAGCCGGTAATCAGCTGTGTGTATTACATTCATGGCGGCATATATACGAGTTGTTATCTGTCAGTTTTTCACACGTAAGATTGTCTTCAATTGTTTTTGTAGGGACCGGTGTTTGTTTTTATCCTTTAGCCTGCTGCGGGCGAATAAGTTTACCTAAGTTTATTTTATGTTTCATTGCGATATTCAATCGTATTATAAATAAGGTATTTACAAAAACAAAATTCGGCGACACAGACCACCCACGTTATATCGGATACCGCAGTAAAACGGTCAATGTTATAACGGATCTCCAATGTATGTCCATGAAAAAAACAAATCCACTTACTGATATTAGTCGGCTGTAATGATCAAAAATTGTTGCAGACAGCAGTTACTCAGCTTGTGAAAAATTAAAGCTTTATTGAAGGAATATTTATGAAAAAAATAATTACACAGTGAATATTAATTAGCTGAATTCTTTGAATTTGAAACTGTCTTAAGAGTCGATTTCTTGCCTTTTACTTATTTCTAAATTAACTATGCCTCTGTATCAAAGAGCACTCATACTGTTGAACTTTATTACTTCCAGTTCTATTATCACCAGTTATAATTACATGATGGCTAAAATGGAAAACCCACAACAATTACATCTTTACCTTTTATTAACAAAATATGAAGATCTAAATTGACCTTCATGAACATGAAGAGTGTGGCAGTTGTGGTTCTGAATGCAGCGAAAAACCCGCAGAGATGTAAATTTTAAATCCTTAAAGGAACTAGCTGCGACTCCCCAAATACTCTCCGGAAGGGTCCGACCCCAGGCCGGATGTCGGATAGGGATTGGACCCTTCCGGAGAGTATTTTGGGAGTCGCAGCTAGTTCCTTTAAGGATTTAAAATTTACATCTCTGCGGGTTTTTCGCTGCATTCCACTTAAACATCCTGCAATGAAAATAAAAGCCCAAGTACACAGAAAACAATGATAAGCAGCATGTATGTGTATTAAGGTATATGTGAAAACATAACAAAACCCATCACTAAAAACAGTAATACATGATAAAATATTTACAAATTCAAAAAGATGTAAAAAGGGTGGGTGGGTGGGTGTTAAATTACAAAATATTTTTGGATTGAAGAAAATGGCGCGAAATCTGACACGATGTAGCAATGTTGTGAAATTTACGCAAACACCGGCTATCGGTGCTTCCGGAAACTGGCGTACAATTAGACTATAAACACGTTACCATTTTAGCCAGTAATAAATCGGCCTATTTGAAGCAATAGCCTTTATTATTTAAGAAATAATAAATACATACCAGTGTTTTATCGTGCAATCGAACACTGGTAGGAGTTGAGATGCGTAGTAATTAAATCATGAGGCCGATAGGCAGAGGGATTTAATTATAAGCATCTCAACGACAATAAAACACTGGTATAAATTTATTATTTCGATTCTAACACTTCAATTTAACTATAATTTGCACAGCCACAATGGCACTACATTTCATGACGTACGGATTTTCGAAGCCATATTACGTCACGTTAAGCCGTTACAGCGCATGCAGTCTTTTATGGAAAATTCAAACATAGATGCGCCCCTTCTTTGTTTATGTAGATGTGTGCGCAAGTAGTGTTAGAATTGTCTGTTAGTCTGGCTATACCGTGTTGATATAACCTATTACTCCATGAATATTCAGGCAGGAAATAATGACATCATGACTATTAATTTACTGAATTTTTATAAAGACACTATGAAAAAGATATTTTTTATCGTGACTGAACTGTAGAATTTTACCTATATTATATTTTAAGCAAAAAGAGCAGACCGGGATCATATGGCTCCTATAGGAGCTGTCTGATCTGGAACTACTCTGTTTGCAAGGCACAGAAAGGCGTATTTATGGAGTAAAGGGATAAATCATGCAGGTCAGATTGGTCTCTCTTATGGGGTGTTGTAGTTGGAAAATCTTTACATTACTCCTGTACTTTTGCAATCCCTTTTCTTGACCACACTTTTTCTACTTTTACTATTTTCGCTTTATTTTCTTCTTCTTTCTTAGCGCACCGTCATAGTATAGTCAATTTTGACTGTTTTATGTACAGTATAGATGTAGATAGATAGATGAAATAAAGTATTACATGTCAAATGTAGCACTCAGTTGGGTGTACACTGTTTATAATGTACTAAAGTTCATTTTTTGAAGCAGGGTGCAATTATACAACATGTATTGAATATGCATGCTTGCTTTATATTACAGAGCGACTTCGGGCTCTTTGGATTCTACATCGAGAATGTCACTCCTTTTGTGACCTTATTCCAAATAGATGCGGTAACTGGTGTGATCACACTTGTCAGAGACCTCAGCACTGAAGATCATACAGCTTATGTAGTAAGCATCCTCTGATTGATTTACAAAATTTCTTATGATCATGATAAAAATCCTTTTGATCTTACATCCAACATATAGTGCTGACCCTAATCAGGGCACTTCACTTTGTGCAAATGCCAATTAGCCCATTTACTCATAGGCTATTTATAGACCCAACCTCTTTGAATATGTCTACAGAAAAGGAGCATTTACAAAAAAAGTTAATTAGTGTACTTTGGAAACCATTTTGATAAATACAGTATTAGCTCATATGGAATAAATGCTCTGTTTATCAAAAAGGTTTCAAAAAGTGACTTTTACAGAGACATCAATTATCCCTTTCCCTCATATAGACATGTTTTCACGCATTTGCAAACAGAGTAGACCCAGATCAGACGGCTTTTTTTTGCTTTCTAAAAAATCTACTATGGTTCATCTTCCATATATCTTTATAACTATTTTGTTAACGAATATTAAGTAGGTATTGAAATTTGGCCTATGTAAAGAACAGGGAAATGTTATGAGGAATGGGTTTATAAGTGATTTCTTGCATTAAAGGGATTGGCAATAAAGTATGTTAAATGTAGTCATTTTTTTAAAATTATTGTCTACCCTTTACTCCATGAATACTCATGAAAAAATGACATCATGAATATTAATTAGATTTATTTGTAAAATAGCAATATTAACCCATTCCCTCATATTGACGACTTTTGACGACTCTGTAAAAGTCACTTGGTGAAACCATTGTGATAAATAGAGCATTTGCTCCTATAGGAGCAAATGCTCTATTTATCACAATGGTTTCAAACTACAAAATTCTAAATTTTCCTTTTCTCTAGTTAATGTTCCTTTTCGGTAGATTTATTTAAAGAGGTTGTATCTAAAAATAGCCTATGAGGTAATGGGTTAGCACATGAAATTTTGCAGTAGCAGAACCTGTAGAATCACATCTATATAATTTCATTAGCAAACAGAGCAGACCCTGATCAGATGGCTCCTATAGGAGCCATCACGCTAGGTCACCCTGTTTGCAAAGACATAGAAAGACGAATCTACGGAGTGGAGGGTTAAATTGAGACACATTCAATATGTGTGGAAATACTTTACAGATTTCCGTTGGAGTTGAAGATGGTGGTTCGAATAGAAGGAACAAAGACCCATATAAATCTACTACAAGCTTCCTTACTGTGACAGTAACAAGGAATGTCGGGGCTCCCATCTTTTTACCAGCATCATATTCGATTAATGTGCTTGAAGATGACCCGACAGCAGAAGACCTTCTGATTGTGACGCTAACAGACCCAGAAGGAGATGTAATTTTTTTTTTTTCTAAGCTCTTCTATCGCTTTTATTCAGTTTTGAGAGAGAGTGTGAGTGAGTTGGGTTTTATGTCCAACCAACAGTATTTCAATTATTTACAGATGGCACTTGCATGAGACAAGTTATTGTACTGTCTCAAGGAAATGCCATTTAAACTTTATTTTGAAATATTACAGTACTGCCTCTACATTTGTGGCCAATTAAAGGAAATCTAATGGTATGTCTGAGAAGTTTGAGAAATGCTTATTTATTATGTTGTCAATGCTTGAGAAAATAAGATTTCAATAAATTCAATATTCTAACATGAATTTACTTCTGTAAAATTCAATTCAAATAAAGTTGCATACTTTTAAACAACCTGCAGTTGTGAAAAGTAAATTTTAAATACCAGACACTTTTAGATGAACAAAAATTCCTTGATAACCAATTCATGATCATTTACGGAGTAAAGGGTACTTTATTTGTCTTTTGATAATACTTCACAGGCTGTGGAAATGGGTGTTGATCCAAACTATGCCAAAAGAAACTTTTTCCGTGTGTTTGGCGACAAGTTCCAGCTGCTAAAACCACTCTTGTTGGACAACCTTGACCCCAGCCCAGCAGTGTATGAGGTATGCCCTAATGTTTAACCCATTTCCTTATAGGCTATTTTTAGACCCAACCTCTGAATAAATCTACCGAAAAGGAGCATTAACTAGAGAAAAGGAGAATTTTGTAGTAAACCATTGTAATAAATAGAGATTTTGCTCCTTAGGAACAAATGCTCTATTTATCACAATGGTTTCGAAAAATGACTTTTACAGAGGCGTAGAAAGATGCATTTATGGAGGAAAGGGTTAACTCTTGAATCACTATGTAATTGTATTCTGCAGTTACAAATTCTAAATCCTTTCCCCGTTAAGTATTCATGTGAGAAATTATGAAATCATGACTATGTATTAGCTGAAGTTTTATAATGTGAACAAAAAAGGTAGAATCAGATATATAATGACAGAAGCAAACAGAGCATACCCTGATCAGACTCCTAAAGGAACTGTCTGATCTGGGTCTACTCTATTTGCAAATGCTCAAAAATGCATTTATATGAAGGAAAGGGTTAAAGTGGATTTTCTGTTGTTTTTCTAAAATCATGACCAGTGTGTGAAACGGTATACTCCTGGTAAGATGGCTAGGTTATCACAAATTTTCAGCTAACATACGACTGGATAACCCTTTTAACCCTGTCATTGTTCTGTATTCATGTAGGAAATAATAACATCATGAATATTTATTAGCTCAATTTTTATAAGGTTACAAGGGATTTGTTTCTTTGACCAATACTGTAAAATCAGATCTAAATCATGTCAAAAGCAAACAGAGTAGACCCTGATCAGACGACTCCTATAGGAGCCCTCTGATCTGGGTCTACTCTGTTTGCAAATGTGTGGAAATGCGTTCACATGAAGGAATGGATTAAGCCAGAATTGTCAGAGTTGAGTAATCCACCAGTGTTTAACTATAGAGTATGAAAGGATTAAACTTTTTAGAGGATTTTGAATGACAAACAATGCAGACTCTGATCAGAGGGCTAGGAACCCTCTGATCTGGGTCTACACTGTTTCCAAATGACGGTGTATGTGTCTCTTTAGTTGAAATACTCATATCATTATTGCAACTGTTTAACTATTTCCCTCATATAAACGTGTTTTCACGCATTTTCAAACACAGCAGACCCAGATCAGACGGCTCCTCAAGGAGCCGTCTGATCAGGGTCTGCTCTGTTTGCTAATAGAATTTGATATATCTGGTTCTTTGCTTTCTAAAATGGCTACAATGTTCCACCTTCCATATTTGATTTTTAACCATGAATATTCAGTAGGTATTGAAATTTTGAATAAGCATAGAACAGGGAACGGATTAACCCTTTACTAAGTTTGCTTCAAATACAGGTACATGTACCTTTTCTTTTTTTCTTTTTTTTACTGTACTGCTTATTGTTTCAGGTGCCTATAGTTGGTAATGACATTGGAGATCCCAACAATGAGGCTGTTAATACAGCCATAGTAATTGTAACAGTCGACAGGAATGACTTTGCTCCAGAATTCTCCCAAAATCAGTATGTTTGGAACATAAACCGTAATTTTGTTGATCAAGCTTCTGTAGGGTCAGTAAACTGGCAGGATCGAGACATAACCGTGAGTGTCGCTATTAATTGATGATTGCTATTTGAAAGGCTTGTGGCCACACCTCACCATTCTATTGAAATAATCTATTTTTTTCCACTGCCTCACTTTGTCAATCCTGAAAAAGTCTTATTTATGGTAATGGTTTCAAAACAACACAATTCCAAAATATTCTTTTTATCTATTAAATGCTCCTTTTCAGTAGATTTATCTCAAAGAGGTTGGGTCTAAAATATAAAGGAAGGGGTTGATCAGATGAATAATCAAGTGAAAGTAATAAGTATAATTCCATAAGCAAACAGCACAGATCAAAAGGCTCCTACAGAAACTATCTCATCTCTGGGTCTACTCTGTATGCAAAGGCATCAAAAGGATGTCTGAGTTTCTCATGTCCTTGTATCTTTATTACATGTGTGTGTGTATATATATATACAGTAAAACCTCGATTATCCGAATTTTCGATATAGAAGAATTTAGACCCTTTTAGGCAGGTGGCTGCTTAATGCATGGTGAAAGTCATGCAGAAAGCTCCTAGAGGAGCTTTCTGCATGACGTTCACCATGCATTCAGCTGCCACCTGTCTTACAGGTCGATAATAAGACATATTTTAGTGTTCGAATAATCGAAGTTTTACTGTATATATATATATATATCTTGAATTTTTGATTGACATATGATCATAGTGATTTATCATGGTAGAAACTGTAGAGTTAGAAATCTTAGAATCATTTTTACTCTATCTCATTAGCGAACAGAGAATGTGTCTGCTGGATGTTTACTGTTTGCAGAGGCATAAACAAACCTTTTATATTGAGTGATATCACCAATACAAACCTTATTTCTGGGGTGATATTACCAATACAACATTTTGCATAACAAGGGAAAACGTTAACCCCTTATATATGGGGTGATATCACCTATACAACATTTTGCATAACAAGGGAAAACGTTAACCCCTTATTTCTGGGGTGATATCACCTATAAAACATTTTGCATAACAAGGGAAAACGTTAACCCCTTATTTCTGGGGTGATATCACCTATACAACATTTTGCATAACAAGGGAAAACGTTAACCCCTTATTTCTGGGGTGATATCACCTATACAACATTTTGCATAACAAGGGAAAAGGTTAACCCCTTATTTCTGGGGTGATATCACCTATACAACATTTTGCATAACAAGGGAAAACGTTAACCCCTTATATATTGGATGATATCACCTATACAACATTTTGCATAACAAGGGAAAACGTTAACCCCTTATATATGGGATGATATCACCTATACAACATTTTGCATGACAAGGGAAAACGTTAACCCCTTATTCCATAAATACCTCTTTCTACGCCTTTGCAAAAAAGTAGACACAGATTTGACATCTCCTAAAGGAGCCATCTGATCAGGGTCTGCTCTGTTTGCTTATGAAATAGTATAGATATGATTCAGTTCCTACTATGGCCAAACATTTATGTGTCTATATGCCAATATAAAAAAAGAATTACATGAATAGTCCTGGAGTAAAGGGTTAAGGATGATTTAATCCTTTCCCTGTTCTACATTTAGTCGAACTTTCAGTACATGCTGAATATTCATGGACAAGCTAGTTATAATGAAATATGGCAGGTGGAACATTGCAGTCATTTTAGAAACTATAGAAACAAATAAAATTCCTATAGGAGCCATCTGATCTGGGTCTACTCTGTTTGCAAATACGTAAAAATGCATTTGTATGAAGGAAAGAAAGGGTTAACCTCTCCACAACAGTCTGAGCATGAGAATTGCCTCACTAGCAATTTAAAACAGAACAGACCCAGATCAGACAGCTCTTGTAATATAATGATGATACATTTTCCCTCATACAAACACCTTTTCACACATTTGCAAACAGGGATGACCCTGATCAGACTGCTCCAATAGGAGCCATCTGATCAGGGTCTGCTTTGTTTGCTTCCGTTTGCTTTATATAGACCTGAAAAGTTTACATTATATAAATTCAGCTAATAAATATTCCTGATGTCATTGTTTCTTATTTCTTACATGAATATTGAACAGGGAAAGAGTTCATATTTTAAGCACAAGAATTAATGTTAACCCATTCCCGCATATAGACGCCTATTGACGCCTCTGTAAAAGTCACTTTGTGAAACCATTGTGATAAATAGAGCATTTGCTCCATAGGAGCAAATGCTCTATTTATCACAATGGTTTCAACACTACACGATTCTAAAATTTTCCTTTTTAGTGGTTAATGCTCCTTTTTGGTAGATTTAATCAAAGAGGTTAGGTCTGAAAATAGCCTAAGTGGGAATGGGTTAATAAAGGGCAGTGTCTAAAACAATTACAAAGCAGTAGGTGGACACTGCGCTCCATAAATATGCCTTTACCTGTTCAATATTCATGTAAGAAATAATGATGACATGAATAATTATTGACTGAATCTTTATGATCACATGTGTACACAGAACTGTTCTGATATTGGTAGAAACTGTAAAATCAAATCTAGAATCAAATGTATCATAATTTCATAAGGAAACAGAGCTACAGGAGTCATCTGATATGGGTCTTCTCTGTTAGCAAAGCTGTGAAAAGGCGTTTATATGAATGAAATTGGATTAACACATTTCGAGGGCTTGGTGCAAAACTATTCTAACTCAAGGAGTTAGAACAGTTTTACACCAAGCCCCCGTTTTGTGAACATAGTAATGTTCATGATATTCTTTCTTACATGAATATTCAATGAGTAAAAGATTATTGACTGTAAGATGACACTGTAGAAGCAAGATATCCTAACGTAAATTTTACCAGTGAAATTATCAAGAACATCGTCTGTCATACAAGGTTGGCTTTAATCCTTAATATTCATTTAAGAAATAATCACACCATCGATTTTAGATTAATTTTGATCAATATTTTGCTCAGGCAGAAACTGTAGAATCGGATCTATATTATGCCATAGGCAAACAGAGCAGACCTCGGATCAGACGTCTCCTGTGGGAGCTGTCTGGTCTTTGTCAATTCTAAAAAGGCATAAAAAGGCATGTATATAAAGAAGAGGGTTAACCCATTCCCTCATATTGACGACTCTGTAAAAGTCACTTTGTGAAACCATTGTTATAGAGCATTTTGCTCCTATTTATCACAATGGTTTCAAACTACAAAATTCTAAAAAAAATCCTTTTCTCTAGTTAATGCTCCTTTTCGGTAGATTTATTCAAAGAGGCTGTATCTAAAAATAGCCTTTGAGGTAAAGGGTTAACTGCAGCATGCTAGAATGGAAAATTTGGATAAAGGAGTAAACGTGAACCTACAATAACCACTTTTCTCCATACCGAGGGCTTGGTGCAAAACTATTCTAACTCCTTCACTAAAGTGAAGGAGTTAGAATAGTTTTCCACCAAGCCCTCGATACATACACCTATCAACACCCTTGCAAACAGAGTAGAGCCAGATGAGATGGCTTCTGTAGGAGCCTTCTGATCAGGCTCTGCTCTATTTGCTTATATAGGTATTATCCATGAGCTTTTATAACAATTAATCTAATTACTATTAACCCTTCTCTTGCTGAATTTTAAAATACATTTCTTCTTCTTTATCCATGCCCTGTTGTATAATTACATAAATCTTCACTGTGTACAAGTATTTCGCTGTGCAATCACTGCTGTGGAGTGCACTGGTTGCACAATCAACTTGTAAATAGTGCAGACCCTGATGAGACAGCTCCTGCAGGAGCTGTCTCATCTGGGTCTTCACTATTTACAGGTAGGTATTTTGACACAAATAGCAAGCGAAGGGTTAATCTATTACTATTCTTACATAAATATTCATGGATTAAAAGGTAAAAATTGATGCCATATATTTGGCAAGACATGCCTTGTTTCTGTCTCACCACTATGCTGTTGCTTTTTTAGCATCCATATGGAACTACAAGTGTTCCAGTTATAAAAGGAAATGTGAGCGTGCCAACAAAGATTTTTGATGTTAGCCCTACCGGCAGTAACAATGCTGATATTGTTGTCATAGACAACAATTTGCTGGTTAGTGATTCCGCTCTGGTCTATTATGTAAGTATAAGAGATTTTTTCTCACACACATCTGCATGATGATTTCAGTTTTAAAATTTTATTAGTTGTATCTAAAATGATGAAATTGATTAGTTCTACAGAGATATTTATGTCTCCCATAGTTACATAGATATTTATGTCTCCCATTTATGTCTCACATAGTGGTGTGGGAGACATGGATTTACTCTTTTCAGTCCGGCCGGCCGGCCGTCCATCTGTCTGTCTGTCACAAAATATTTTCCGTTCTCTAATTTTAAAAGCTCTCATCCAATCTTCACCAAATCTTCTAAAAATGTTTATAGCTATAATATCTAGGCCAGGTTCGATATCCAGCAAGATTGTTTCAGGAACTTCAGAGTTATGGCCCTTGATTTATCCAAATTTGGCCTTATTAGCCTTGTCCACTCTCTGAGTCAAAAACGTCTCGTCCAATCTTCACCAAACCTTACAAAAATGTTTATAGCTATAATATCTAGGCCAACTTTAATATCCAGCAAGATTGTTTCAGGAACTTCAGAGTTATGGCCCTTGATTTATCCAAATTCGACCTTTTTAGCCTTATCTGTTCTCTAAGTTATACACTTCTCATCCAATCTTTACCAAACCTTATAAAAATGTTTATGGATATAATATATAGGCCAGGTTCAATAATCAGCAAGATTGAACTAGGCACTTTAGAGTTATGGCCCTTGAATAATACAAAATTGGCCAAACCTTATGAAAATATTTACGGTTATAATAGCTAGGCCAAGTTGAATATCTAGCAATTTTGGAACAGGTACTTCTGAGTTACGACCCCTGAATTGTTGAAAACTGAGCTTTATTTTATTTTAGCTTTGTCTGCTCTCTAAATCAAAAAGTCCTCACCCAATCTCCAACAAACTTCATCAAAATGCATCCAATTATTTTTTGAGACAGGAGCAGGTGGGAGACATATGTTTTTCTTATTTATATTTTGTTTTTGTCTTTATAATTAAGATACAGTTGACTGTCACTATGACTGAATACTGGTCATGCACAGGGTCAGTGGAATTTAGTATGTAAAAATTAACAGATCAGGATCCAAAATAATTAGCTGTCTGAAGTTTTACAATTATCTAAGTATGTCTTTTGGTGACATATACTGTATTCTTACCAAAAAACCTTCACTCAAATAGATTCCTCTTACTTTGGGGTGGGAGAGCAAAAGCCCTATTTATCACAGTGGTTTGATAACTATGCCATTCTCTCCTTTTCAGTAGATTTAGTTCGATCAAAAAAAAATAGCCTATCAGGGAATGGGCGAAAGGTTAAATAATGTTGTAACTACAGTGTTTCACTCAACACTCTGGGGTCTTCCTTCACTGGATGTTGCAATAGGACTGAATACCGTTAAAGGGATGTAAAACCCCAATACAGTTATATCAACCCTCAATATTCAAATAAGTATGGTATCAGTAAATACTCAGCTATATGATATCTATTAATCTTTCTTAGCTTGAGCTTGAAGTGCAGGACAACAGCCCAGGAATCCCAAGAACAGGAGTAGCTTCAGTTAAAATCATTGTAGAGCGCAATTTGCTGCCTCCAGTTTTCCAGTTGCCAGTAGGAGCAGCACGGTATGAGGTTAGCATAGAAGAAACTGCACCAGCTGAAACGGTTTTGATAGAAGTCAGTGCCAAAGACCTTGATCCACATGTAAGTAGGATTTAGTAGTTTTTTAGCTCAACTGGCACAAAGTGCCAAGGTGAGCTATTGTGATCACCCTTTGTCTGTCGTCTGTCGTCAACTGTTTTCTTAATATAACATCTCCTAAACTACTGGCTGGATTTGTTCCTTGGGTCAACCTCTTCCAAACTTGTTCAAAGAATTTGATTCCATGCAGAACTTTGGTTGCCATGGCAACTGATGCCCAAAAAGAAATAAAAACTTTGAAAATCTTCTTGTCAAAAACTGTAAGGCCTAGGGATACCAAATTTGGTGTGTAGAATCATCTAGTGGACCTCTACTTAGATTGTTCAAATTTATCCCTTAGATCATTATTGGCCCAACCCCGGGGGTCACAAGTTTTTCATTGGATTATATAGTGAGAAACTTTAAAAATCTTCTGATCTGAAACCGAAAGGCCTAGAACTGTGATATTTGGTATGTAGCATCATCTGGTGAACCTTTGCTAAGATTGTTCAAATTATGCCCCTTGGGTCAAAGACGGCCACACTCTGGGGGGTCACATGTTTTACATAGGATTATAAAGTAAAAACTTAAAATAATCTTCTTGTCTCAAGCCGAAAGGCCTAGAACTGTGATATTTGGTATGAAGCATTATCTGATGGACCTTTACCAAGATGGTTCAAATTTTGTCTCTGGGGTCAAAATTGTCCCCACCCTGGGGGCCACAAATTTTTCATAGGATTATATAGTAAAAACTTTAAAAATCTTTTGGTCTGAAACCAGAAGGCCTAGAACTGTGATATTTAGTATGAAGCATTGTCTGGTGGACCTTTACCAAGATTGATCAAATTTTGTCCCTATGGTCAAAATTGTCCCCACCCTGGGGGATCACTGATTATATACAATATATAGTAAAATTAAAACTTTAAAAACCTTCTTGTCTCAAACTGAAAGGCTTAGAGCTGTGATATTGGTATGTAGCATCATCTAGTAAACCGTTACCAAGATTGTTCAAATTAAGCCCCTGGGGTCAGAATTGACTCTGCCTCAGGGGTGATAAATTCTACTGAAAACATTAAAAATCTTATCAAATTCCGTAAGGCCTAGAGCTACCAAATTTGGTATGTATCATCATCTGATGGACCTCTACTAATTTTGCCCCTGGGGTCAAACTGGCTATGCCCTGGTGGTCGCAAGTTTTACATAGGATTATTTAGAAAAAACAAACCCTCTTGTCTGAAACCCAAAGGCTTAGATCTGTGATATTAATTGTGTAGTATTATCTAGTAGACCTCCTCAAAGACTTATCAAAGTTTACCCCAGGGTAAAAGTGCCCCTGCCCTTATGGTTGTCAGTTTACATAGTTATACATGTATAGTGAAATCTACAAACTTCTCTGAAATTAATATGGTCTGAGCTTTGATATGAAAACATAGCAAACCAGATGAGCGATACAGGGCCACCATGACCCTCTTGTTTGATTTATTAAAAAATATTACTGTTGTAATTAATTGTATGTTGTATTCTCTGTGGTGTATTTACCCTGTGTGTCATATGTGCTACATATTGGAGGTTTTGTATTGAAATCCTACATAGTTTCTCTCAACTCATCCTTAATCCATTACTCCATGAATAATCATGTAAGAAAAGATGACTTCATGAATATTAAATAGATTAATTGTTATAATAGTTGATGGACACTGACATTTGTCACTATAGCAGAAACTGTAGAATCATATCTATACTATATCATAAGCAAACACAGCAGACCCTAATCAGACGGTTTGTACAGGAGCCATTTGATCTAGGTCGACTCTGTTTGCAAAAGCATTGAAAGGCGTATTAATGGAGTAAAGGGTTAAATCTTTTGCTGCCAATGGCAATCTGTGATTACCTATGGAAACAATTTTGATTAACGCTTTCCCAGTTCAATATTTATTCCAAATTTTAATACCTACTGAATATTCATGGATAAAATAGTTATTATAAAATATGAACATTGTAGACATTTTAGAAAGTAAAGAAACAGATCTGTCAATTTCCAGTAGCAAACAGCTGACCCAGGTCAGATGGCTCCTATAGGAGACCTCTGATATGGGTCTACTCTGTTTTGCAAATGTGTGAATATTCATAATGTATTTATTTTCACATGAATATTCATCAGTTGAGGAGTAAAATTAGCCAGTAGATATGATAGTTACTTTGTCCAAAGTAGTTGCACTAAAACCTCTCTAAACCAGACATTCAATTTAGGATAAAAAATTTTTTGGAGGTGGCAGCTTAATGCAGGGTGAAAGTCATGCAGAAAACTCTCCTGGAGCTTTGTGCGTGACTTTCACCCTGCATTAAGCAGCAACCTGCCTAAATGTATCTAAATTCTTCTTAACTAGAATTCCGGTTGGGAGGGATTTAACTGTATACGGTCTAATAAATCAGCTGAGCTTATCACGTAGTCACAAGTAAGTCTTATAAATCTTTGTATTGCATGTATTGCAGCCTCCAAGTAACTCTTTTAAATTCTCTGAGGATGGAACCAACAGTTACTTAAAGATTTCTTCTGATGGAGTTGTTCGTTTGAAATCCAGTCTGGCAGGTGTCTCGAGCCCATTGACAGTAAGTGATTTATGTTTTACTGTCTTAACTTTTAACTTGCTTATGACTTTACAACATTATCCCTTTGCCTGTTCTGTGTTTATTACAAATTTCAATACCTACTGATTATTCATGGACAAAATATTTAAAATGAAATATGGACGGTGGAACATTGTAGCCATTTTAGAAAGTAAAGACATAGATCTTTGAAATTCTATAAGCAAACAGAGTAGACCCTGATCAGACGGCTCCTCTAGGAGCCGTCTGATCTGGGTCTACTCTGTTTGCAAATGTGTGAAAACACGTTTATATAGTATAATGACGTTATCATTGATTTCATAAGTGGTCATGGAGTAAAGGGTTAACAAGGTGATTCTCGTGCTCACATGCTGTTGTTGACTTGTTTTAATTATACCTTTACGAGCCTAACGTCAACAGTAGATGCGAGTACAACAGCATTTTTACAGTGCCCCATTAACAGCATAAATCAAATGAACCATCAAAGAAATACCAGTAGCATATAGTTTTGGTTGTATTTTGAACAATTAGATGGTCAAAGGAAAAGGTTTTATACAAGAATAGTGATAATGCACGTTAATTTCCAGCAATAATATCTGCAGTGTCCCTTCAGGCTCAGGACAACAACAACCCCTCGGGAAACTGCAGATGTTATCATGTCCCGCGAAAACATGTATCAACCCTCTACATTTGGTATGAAGGCTTAAACTTGCTAGATGATTTTGAATAACAAACAGTGCAGACCTGATCTGGGTTTACACTGTTTGCAAATGACAGTACATATGTATCCCAGATTAATCAAAATAAAAATGTTAAAAGTAAGAGTATATGTGGGAATCTAATGAACAGTAAAGATGTCCAGGGTCCATGCTTATAAAACTTTTAGTTGAGTCTGAGTTCGTTCTCAAGATTTTGATTGGTCAGATTTGAGCCTCTGGCTCAAATCTGACCAATCAAAAGCTTGAGAACTCAAATCTGACCAATCAAAAGCTTGAGAATGAAACTCAGACTCAACTAAAAGCTTTATAAGCATGGACCCAGATGAAGGCTATATAGTTATATAAAACGCACAAACTGCTCAAACTTCATAACTAATCACTATTAATGACATCACGAATATTTATTAGATTATTACTAAGGATTTATCTGAAATGGGTCTGTTCTGTTTGCCTATGACATGATATAGATTTGATTTTTCAGTTTGTGTCAAAAGCAAATATTTTAAATGCAGCCAATAAATATTCATGATGTCACTGTTCCTTACATGAATATGCAAATGGGAAACGAATAAGATAGAAATGATAGATAAGGTTGTAAAGTTCATTTTGCCTTTGTCACATTACTTTGTCTCATTTACTTATGTTGGTTTGTTTTTTTTATAAAATTTCAGTTTAATATAATTGCTGTTGATGAGGGCCTGACCACACAGCGTACTGCAAGTGCTGTAGTACTTGTGAATATCTTAAGGGATACAGGTACTCTCCGGTTCAGACAGTCACCATATACGGGTGATATCAATGAAGCTGAACCTGAGAATTTCTCAATTCTGCAGGTCAGCACCAGTCCGGGGGTAAGTAGCTAGCTACTCTGTAAAACCAAAGTAAAAATCTAAATTGCTCAGCTCTAGAACTGGGGCCCATTTTATGATGGATTGAATAACTGATTGTTAACTGGAAAATTATTGTAACTGGCACTATAAACGTTCTAAGCGGCAGTTGCGATCATCATGTGTTCACAATATATGTCATATGAAGTAAACTTAACTTGTTGCATGCCAGAATGTGTGATAATTACGTGTACAGTAAAAAACCCTCTAAAATGGACGTTCATTTTAGTACATGTATAAATATCGGTCTTGGAGACATGTGTCAGCTTAATAAGGGGTAAAAGTTATGCAGAAAGCTCAACCAGGAGCTTTCTGCAGGACTTTCATCCTGCATTAAGCAGCCACCTGATTAAATACTGTCTGGACTCGATAATTTGAAACGGTCGGGACTGATGCTTGTTTTTCGAACTAACGAGATTTCGAGATATAGAGACAATGCAGTAATATAAGGCTTGTGCTTTACTGAAGTGTAACCTATATACTGAATATTCGTCATTTTATCTACCTGTATATAGTTGGATACTTGTTGTTTTCCATAAATGTCATAATAAATACAGTGTATATCAAGATCGTCGAAGTATGACAGTATCTATTGAAATCAAGTTGGCTACACGCCGCTGTACCTGTTTTATTGTTAACTTATTTTGTTTATCCCAGACATTTTACATGTACACACAGACGGTGTAATTAGGTTCGTGTAATACTTCAACGGTCGTGATAATCACACTACATTGATAAGAGCAGTAAGTAAGAGAAGGGAAAACAGACTCGCAATCAGTATTCACATTTTTATTAACTTTTAATAACATTTATTTTCATTGTCCATTGGCTGTGTTTTAGCAGTGGTGTTTGGTGGCAAGAACACTAGATGCACAGCTCTCAGATTTTGAACTGTGGGATGGGCTGGGCAGTTATCAATGATAAGGACTATTTTTAGACCCTGTCTTTCCAGTTTTCGGTCAATCTGATGCAGCCATGCCTCAAAAATATCACTTGTCATCCATGCACTTTTGTTGTTGTTCTACTGAGTAGGCAACGTTTTTAAAACATCTTGGCTTGGCAGCCTTACCGATGATGTAAAGTGGCAATTTGTCAGTACCAGACATGTTTGCACACACCGTAACAGTCAGACGTTCGTTGCTTTTCTTTGTGCTGTGACAGTCCTTTGACTTGAACTCGAGAGTTTTGTCCGGTAGCATTTTGAAAAACAAGCCGGTTTTGTCTGCATTGTAAATGTCATCTGGGCTGTAATTTTGCAGCAAGTTTTGCCGTGTTTCTGTCCACCTTGCCATTTGCACGGACTGGTCATTCACAGAGTTTGACTTGCCGCATACTGTTTTCACAGAAATGGAATGACGCTACTTAAAGGGGTTTAACCAGCCCTTGCTAGCATTGAAATTTTCAATGTCTAGGCCCTTGGCAAAATCTTCTGCTTTAGCAAGCATTGCCTCGCTTGTGATGACAGCATTGTTTTGGTCCCTTGCAGTAGTAAACCACTGCAGAAAAACGTCTTCTAATTCATTCTCCAGTCTTGAGGGTTTTACGTTTTAGCCCCAGACTGTGATAACCGTCCTTTATCTGTTTTTGATCCAGGTGGACGGAGTGCTGTATACACCAGTCATAACTTTGATCTGTTTCATAAAATGGGATCCTGGAGTACTGATCTATTAAATTTTTGCCGGAGATGATCTTACTGGAATTCATTAGAATTCTCTGGGATTGATATGCCATGAAATATAGAAAATTAATTACCTAGATCTCCTAATTACTCTGAAGCTTTGACTTGAGATCTCTTATAATAAGACACCTTTTGATGCGCTTGCAAACAGTGTATTTATGGAGTAAAGGGTTGAAATCTTTAGTATGCTTCGGGCAGATCCATGCTTACCATAGCACTCATTTTGGAGTAACCCTATACACCATGAATCAAGCCTGAATCTTTGTAGAATCTGAGCAGATGCTGCATTGTCAATGTGTTACCGGTAACCCTTTTTTCCATGAATAATAACACATGAACACCATAAGTTTTGGTTATAGTAATATACATAGAACCATATTTATATTTTTTATACGCAAACCGAGCAGACCCTGATCAGACAGCTCCTATATGAGCTGTCTGATCTGAGTCTACTCTGTTTACAAAGGCATATAAAAGTGTGTTTATGTAGCAAAAGGTTAAATGTTCAGATTCCATCCTTACCTTAGCGAACAGTTTGGATCCAGATGAGATGTTGTGTAACTCCGGTTATCAGGATCCAAACTTGTTTGACACTGTGATCATGATTCCTAAAAAATGCAACTTGAGGTCGAAAACAAACTGAAACGGATGTTATTTTCTACTAATGAAGTTTTTGTAAGTAGGCTACATGTTATAACTGATTTCTTCTGTACTACAGGACAATGTTGCTTTCTGGATTGATTACAACTTTCGACCAGATGAGGCTGCTTTCTTCAAGATTGATAATGACACAGGTACTTTTAGGGTGGCAGAAACCTTGCTGAATGACAAGCCTGGAAAAACTCTATACATAGTAAGACATTTGAAAGCTGCACTCATTTAGTTTGTATGACTTTTTCTCATTGTATTTTTTTTTTTTTATCTCACATAGCACAAAGCACTATGATGTAAAGATCCGCCCCCAGGATCTGTGCGACTGACTGTTTGTATTAACCTTAACCCTTTCTTTTGTGTAAACGTGTTGTCATGCATTTGCAAACAGAGTAGACCCGATCAGACAGCTCCTATAGGAGCCATCTGATCAGGGTCTGTTCAGTTTTCTAATGGAATTCGATAGATCTGTTTCTTTGCCTTCTAAAATGGCTACAATATTCCACCTTCGTTAGGTATTATCATTCAGTAGGTATTGTAACTCGGATTATTACATTTGTTACTATAAAAAGTAACAATGGTCCTATATCGGTAAAAAAAATTAAGTCGTATTGTCAGAGCGGTCATATACGGACCTAGTGACAGGCCTATAACCTATATGCCCGCTTCCAAGATAATTGTTCTAAATCTATAGCAACAGAACCCCGATATGAGGCGAAGGTCTTGTTCAGCTTCAGTGTTGTTAAAGTGCTCGTATACATACCAATTAGCCCCCAATTCCAAACCCCCACTTTTACAAAGACAATCCTCACTCAAATCAATTCAGATTTCTGCACATGCACAGTACACATACTGGTAAAGTGCAGTTTAGCCGCTAGTTACAATGCCCATTTTTCGAAACTTGTAAAACCGTCATTTTGACGTCATCCAAATGACGTCAGAATAGCGCCATTCTATCAATTATGTTTTTAAAACCATTTTCATGCTGAGAAATAGTGTCTGCCTTATCTCTGATCTGCTGAAATTTTCGCCAATGTTTAACAAATGTAATAAATAGGTTATGACACGGGTGACTAGGACGGCAAAGTGACATAAGCCCTTTCCTAGGTATAGTCCCTCGGGCTAAAGCCCTCGGGCCTATATCAAGGTGACGGGCCTATATCACTCTGCTGCCCTAATCACCCGTGTAATAACCTATATAAACAAAGAACTGGGAAAAGGGTTACCGTCTCTAATAAATGTTCCTGGGAATGTTACATTTTTAGCTCCACTTTTTCAAAAAGTGGAGCTATTGTCATGACCCTCTCGTCGGCGTCGGCGTTGGTTAACCTTTTTGTTAAGGTCCTTTTCTCAGAAACCATCAAAGATATTTAGTTCATATTTGGTATGTATGTTAACTATCACAAGGGTAGGTAACCCTAAAATTAATTTTGTCATAGTTATGCCCCTTTTTCGACTTAGAATTTTCATTGTTGGTTAAGTTTTATGTTCAGGTCCATGTCTCAGAAACTGTCCAAGATATTTGGTTCATCTTTGGTATACATATTAACTACGACAAGGGGGACCCATTTCACAAGGGCAGGTAACCCTAAAATTAATTTTGCTGTTGTTATCTCCCCTTTCTGACTTAGACTTCTTCTACACTATCCAGCACCTTTTTGTTAAGGTCCTATTCTCAGAAGCCATAAACAATATTTGGTTCATATTTGGTATGTATGTTTATTATCACAAGGGGAATCTATTTCACAAGGGTAGGTAACCCTAAAATTAATTTTGCCATAGTTATACCCCTTTTTCGACTTAGAATTTTCATTGTTGGTTCAGTTTTATGCTCAGGTCCATATCTCAGAAACTGTCCAAGATATTTGGTTCATCTTTGGTATACATATTAACTATTACAAGGGGGACCCATTTCACAAGGTCAGGTAACCCTAAAATTTATTTTGCTGTTGTTATCTCCCCTTTCTGACTTAGACTTCCACTACACTATCCAGCACTAAAGAAAGTGGAGCGCACTGTCTGCGGACAGCCCTTGTTAAAAAAAAAAAAATCTTTAATTTTGTTCACAGGTTTTTGCTTAACCCATTCCCTCGTATTGGCGACTTTTGATGACTCTATAAAAGTCACTTTGTGAAACCATTGTGATAAATAGAGCATTTGCTCCTATAGGAGCAAATGCTCTATTTATCACAATGTTTTCAAACTACAAAATTCTAAAATGTTCCTTTTCTCTAGTTAATGCTCCTTTTCGGTAGATTTATTCAAAGTCTATAAGGTAATGGGTTAATGCAGAATGAAAGCTTTGCAGAAAATTCACCAGAGCTCTCTGCATTTGCTTTCTGTCTGCATTAACACTTTCGCCGCCGCACACTCGACTATTACGGTTTGTCCGAATGCCACGCATTTTATACAATGTTTCATCGACTTCCCCAAGCAGTAATGTTTTATGTAGAACTTCTTCATTTATCAATGGATCTTCATGAAATGTTCAGTTTGTGCATATCTGTGTGTTCTGTACATTTATCAATGGATCTTCATGAAATGTTCAGTTTGTGCATATCTGTGTGTTCTGTACATTTATCAATGGATCTTCATGAAATGTTCAGTTTGTGCATATCTGTGTGTTCTGTACATTTATCAATGGATCTTCATGAAATGTTCAGTTTGTGCATATCTGTGTGTTCTGTACATTTATCAATGGATCTTCATGAAATGTTCAGTTTGTGCATATCTGTGTGTTCTGTACATTTATCAATGGATCTTCATGAAATGTTCAGTTTGTGCATATCTGTGTGTTCTGTGCATTGAAATAAACATTGACAAGTTAGATTTTTTTTTTAAATTGTATAAAATCTGATAGCACTCTGTAAAAAAAAACTGTATGTCGCTTTTATACTCTAACACTTTTTGGTAAAAAAAGCATCAAAAAGATGTCATTGAAAATGTATTTCAACATCTAAATTAGTTTTATGGTAAAACTCTTTTAAAAGCTGTTTATAAAGTACAAATGAAAACAATCCATGGGTCTATAATCACTAGTGTCTACCAAAATACCCCTTCTTCCTCTCAATGATGGGAGCCAGTCTAATATATATGGACCCATAAAATCATACATTTCCCAATCACAATCCCTATCAGCATTTCCTACAACATTTTCCCCTTCCATTTTGACCTAAATATGAGTTATGATGAGTTGCAGGAGAGCCTGAATGACCTCCACAACATACCGCTGGCTTTGGTGGTGGGTGTGGTATTTCGTCTTTGTTTTCTAACAAAACCATAATCATATTGTACCTCGTTTACTTACCCTGCATTCAAATTACCATCACTTTCGGAGCCAGAATAGTAGATAATAGCCTAGTCTGTATTCATTCTTTTCTTTAGAGGCATTTTGAAATGGATTTTAAGCAGCCATATTTTTTACTAGAAAATTTTCAATTTTCATTTTTCATTTAGACAACAATTAAGACCGAAACCAATAAATATCCGATTGTAAATTAAGAATCAGTCACTCTGCTACACACAAGCCAATCAGGCAAGATTTGCCCCCCTTAACAGATATATACTACAGTGAGAGAAACATATATATACTACAGTGAGAGTAAAACAGATATATACTACAGTGAGAGTAAAACAGATATATACTACAGTGAGAGTAAAACAGATATATACTACAGTGAGAGTAAAACAGATATATACTACAGTGAGAGTAAAACAGATATATACTACAGTGAGAGTAAAACAGATATATACTACAGTGAGAGTAAAACAGATATATACTACAGTGAGAGTAAAACAGATATATACTACAGTGAGAGTAAAACAGATATATACTACAGTGAGAGTAAAACAGATATATACTACAGTGAGAGTAACAGATATATACTACAGTGAGAGTAAAACAGATATATACTACAGTGAGAGTAACAGATATATACTACAGTGAGAGTAAAACAGATATATACTACAGTGAGAGTAAAACAGATATATACTACAGTGAGAGTAAAACAGATATATACTACAGTGAGAGTAACAGATATATACTACAGTGAGAGTAAAACAGATATATACTACAGTGAGAGTAAAACAGATATATACTACAGTGAGAGTAAAACAGATATATACTACAGTGAGAGTAAAACAGATATATACTACAGTGAGAGTAAAACAGATATATACTACAGTGAGAGTAAAACAGATATATACTACAGTGAGAGTAACAGATATATACTACAGTGAGAGTAAAACACATATATACTACAGTGAGAGTAAAACAGATATTTACTACAGTGAGAGTAAAATAAGTCGTCTTTTTCGACAATAGTCAAGAACGGCATTATCCAGGTAACTCGACGGAAGTCGAGAATGGCAACGAAAGTGTTAAGCTAACACCTGTACATGTATTTTGAAAAACCTATTTCTTTATTTAATGGATATTTGTTAGGGTCATAGTTGTTTTATTGGTTATTAGATTCCTCCTATACAAGAGGGTATTAATTAGAGTATATAATTATGTCTTCCACAACATAGTGGTGTGGGAGACATATCGATTTACTCCTTTCCGTCCGTGTCTCTCACAAAATCTTGTCTGCTCTGTAATTCTAAAAGTTCTTATCAAATCTTCACCAAACCTTCTAAAAATGTTTATGGTTATAATATCTAGGACAAGCTTAATATCCAGCAAGATTGTTACAGGAACTTCCAAGTTATAGCCCTTGATTTATCCAAGTTTCGCCTTTTTAGCCTTGTCCGCACTCTAAGTCCAAAACGTCTCACCCAATCTTCACCAAACCTTATAAAAATGCTTATGACTATAACATCTAGGCCAAGTACAATAACCAGCAAAATTAAATTAGGCACTTTAAAGTTATTGCTCTTGAATAATGCGAAATTGGCATTTTTAGCCATGTCCACTCTCTAAGTCAAACTTCCCATCAAATCATCACTAAACTTTGTGAAAATGTTTATGGTTACAGGTTATAATACCCAGGCTTCATTGTAAAAACAAATAAAACAAATATAAAACATCCTAAATTTCACAAACTAATCTTTGGAAAACATCCAATCATTTTTGAGACAGGAGCAGGTGGGAGACATATGTTTTTCTTATTTATATTTTGTTTTTGTCTTTATAATTAAGATACAGTTGACTGTCACTATGATTGAATACTGGTCATGCACAGGGTCAGTGGAATTTAGTATGTAAATATCAACAGATCAGGATCCAAAATAATTAGCTGTCTGAAGTTTTACAATTATCTAAGTGTGTCTTTTGGTGACATATGACGATGTTTACCTAAAGATCCCAGAGGTTTTTCTGTGTATAGGACAACTTGCATTGTTTCATTGGGTCACATGATTAACCCTTTCCATGAATATTCATGTAAGAAATAATGACATTATGAATATGAAATATATTAATTTGTTGTAATAGCACAGTAATTTTTGGCCATAGCAGAAATCGGACTTAGATAAGTTTTTAAGTAAACAGAGCAGACCCTGATCAGATGGCTCCTATGTTTGCAAAGGAGTAGAAAGGTGTATTTATGGAGTATAGGGTTAATTTGAATGGGCCCTGTTTATAACTGGATCAACCAGTTGGTAATCTGAATTGACTATAATAACTATTTCAGCTTCCATTTGTTGTTTATTCATCCTTAACTCTCTACTCCATGAATATTGATATAAGAAATTATGATACTATGAAGATTTATTAAACTGGTTGAAAATGGCATATTAACACATTCCCTCATATTGACGACTTTTGACGACTCTGGAAAAGTCACTTTGTGAAACCATTTTGATAAATAGAGCATTTGCTCTATTTATCACAATGGTTTCAAACTACGAAATTCTAAAATTTTCCTTTTCTCTAGTTAATGCTCCTTTTCGGCAAAGGTGGCCGACGCATGCTTGGACTCACCCATAGACCCCCCCCCCCCCCAAAATAAAAAAAAAAAAAAAAAAGTGATCGAAGTATGTTCAACTAGCCTAAAACTATCTATTTGAACCCTTAACCACTCCGAAAAAAAAGAAAAACACGACCCGGAAAAAAATTTCCTTTCGGGTCTATATATGTATTAAAAGGTATCCAAATACGCCAGATCAACCGCGGAAAATTCAACAGTCATGTTTTTCAAAGTCTTACAGCAAAGCCAATTCAACACCGATTTCAATCATTTTGGTCTTGATCCGTTCCAAATTCCATATATTAAGCGGCACAGTTAGTGCTTTCCTTAAATATTGCTCCGTCTTGTCGCTGCAAGACGGCGAATTTGAAAAATCGCTAGAGCGAAACGATGTGACTCCCACAAGGATGCATAAAAGTATATAGGGGGATCTGTATTCGTTTAACTTTTCAACAAAAACGCGAATTATGCTGAACCACATTCGAAAAACATTCAACTCACCGCAGTTAAAATGATGTTGGCTAGTTCCAGTCTGATATGAGACGCCAGTTTCCTTTCTTCTACTTTCGTTTTGAACGGAGATGGCCATTTCGCTGTGGCCCGGAAGTAGTAGTCAATTTGCATATCTAATAGTTTATGAGCCGGGTCACAGCAAAATGGTCGCATCCGTTCAAAAAGAAAGTTGGGGAAAGAAAACTGGCTTCTCGTAGCAGACTGGAAATAGTAAGCGCCGTTTTAATTGCGGTGAGTTTAATGTTTTTCGATAGTGTTTCACCATAATTCCTGTTTTTGTTGAAAAGATTAACTAATACAGATCCCCCCTATATACGTCTATGCATCCAGGCGGGAGTCACATCGTTTCGCTCTAGCGTTTTTTCAAATTCGCCGTCTTGCAGCGATAAGACGGAGCAATATTTAAGGAAAGCACTAAGTGTGCCGCTTAATATATGGAATTTGGAACGGATCAACACCAAAATGATTGAAATCGGTGTTGAATTGGCTTTGCTGTAAGACTTTGAAAAACATGACTGTTGAATTTTCCGCAGTTGATCTGGCGTAGTTAGATACCTTTCAATACATATATAGACCCGAAAGGAAATTTTTTTCCGGATCATGTTTTTCTTGTTTTTCGTAGTGGTTTAGGGTTCAAATAGATAGTTTTAGGCTAGTTGAACATACTTCGATCATTTTTATGCCCCCCAGATCAGATCTGGGGGGCATATTGTTTTTGCCCTGTCTGTTTGTTTGTTTGTTTGTCTGTTTGTCTGTTTGTCTGTTTGTTTGTCAGCAACTTTAACATTGGTCATAACTTTTGAGCCAGTACAGATAGAGACTTGATATTTGGTATGCATATGTATCTCATTAAGCCGCACATTATGAGGGGTGACATGTCAAGGTCAAGGTCATCCTTCAAGGTCAGAGGTCAAATATATGGGTCAAATCACCGACTTTAACATTGACCATAACTTTTAGACCAGTAGAGATAGAGATTTGATATTTGGCATGCTTGCGTATCTCATGAAGCCGCACATTTTGAGGGGTGATATGTCAAGGTCAAGGTCATACTTCAGGGTCAAAGGTCAAATTGTCTGTTTATTGTCTGTAACTTTAATGCAACCTTAACATTGGTCATAACATTTGAGCCAGTACAGATAGAGACTTGATATTTGGTATGCATATGTATCTCATAAAGCCGCACATTTTGAGGGGTGACATGTCAAGGTCAAGGTCATCTTTCAAGGTCAGAGGTCAAATATATGGGTCAAATCACCGACTTTAACATTGGCCATAACTTTTGGACCAGTAGAGATAGAGACTTGATATTTGGCATGCATATGTATCTCATTAAGCCGCACATTATGAGGGGTGACATGTCAAGGTCAAGGTCATCCTTCAAGGTCAGAGGTCAAATATATGGGTCAAATCACCGACTTTAACATTGACCATAACTTTTAGACCAGTAGAGATAGAGATTTGATATTTGGCATGCTTGTGTATCTCATGAAGCCGCACATTTTGAGGGGTGATATGTCAAGGTCAAGGTCATACTTCAGGGTCAAAGGTCAAATTGTCTGTTTATTGTCTGTAACTTTAATGCAACCTTAACATTGGTCATAACATTTGAGCCAGTACAGATAGAGACTTGATATTTGGTATGCATATGTATCTCATAAAGCCGCACATTTTGAGGGGTGACATGTCAAGGTCAAGGTCATCCTTCAAGGTCAGAGGTCAAATATATGGGTCAAATCACCGACTTTAACATTGGCCATAACTTTTGGACCAGTAGAGATAGAGACTTGATATTTGGCATACATGTGTATCTCATGAAGCTGCACATTTTGAGGGGTGAAATGTCAAGGTCAAGGTCATCTTTCAGGGTCAAAGGTCAAAGGTCAAATTGTCTGTTTCTTTGTTTGTAACTTTAACATTGGTCATAACTTTTGAGCCAGTATAGCTAGTGACTTGATATTTGGTGTGCATATGTATCTCATAAAGCCGCACATTTTGAGTGGTGACATGTCAAGGTCAAGGTCATCTTTAAAGGTCAGAGGTCAAACACATGGGTCAAATCACTGACTTTAACGTTGGTCATAACTTTTAAGCAAGTACAGATAGAGACTTGATATTTGGCATGCATATGTATCTCATAAAGCCGCACATTTTGAGGGGTGACATGTCAAGGTCAAGGTCATCCTCAAAGGGCAGAGGTCAAACATGGGTCAAATCACTGACTTTAACATTGGCCATAACTTTTAAACCAGTACAGATAGAGACTTGATATGTGGCATGCTTGTGTATCTCATAAAGCTGCACAGTGTGAGGGGTGAAATGTCAAGGTCATTCTTCAGGGTCAAAGGTCACCAACTTCAAATTGGCCATAACTTTTGAACCATTAGAGATAAAGTCTTGATATTTGGTATGCATGTGTATCTCATGAAGCTGCACATTTTGGGGGTGACATTTAAAGGTCAAGGTCATCTTTCAGGGACAAAGGTCACCGACTATAACATTTGCCATAACTTTTGAACCAGTAGAGATACAGACTTGATAGTTGGTATATGCGTGTTTCTCATTTGGCTGCACAGTTTGAGGGGAACATGTCAAGGTCAAGGTCATCCTTCATGGTCAAATGTCACCAACTTTAACATTGGTCATAACTTTTGAACCAGTAGAGATACAGACTTGATATGTGATATGCATGTGCACCCCATGAAGCTGCACAGTTTGAGGGGTGACATGTCAAGATCAAGGTCATCCTTTAGTGTCAAATATCATATCGAGGGGGCATAGTGTTTCACAAACACATCTTGTTTTTTTTTTATTATTGTTTTTTTTTTTTGGGGGGGGGGGGGGGTCTATGTGTGAGTCCAAGCATGCGTCGGACACCTTTGCTTTTCGGTAGATTTATTCAAAATAGTTGTATCTAAAATAGCCTATGAGGTAATGGGTTAACACATGAAATTTTTGCCAAAGCAGAAATTGTAGCATCGTAACTACATGTATATTATTCCAGAAGCAAACAACAGATCCTGATCAGACGAGAGTTCAAACAGGTTGAATCTGACAACAATTATCCCTCATTGTGATAATTGAATAGTTATATGGCTCAAACTTAGCCCTCACATTCTCTCAAAATGCAAGTGAAAACAGTAGTTTGCCAGCATTCATTTTAAAATTCATCGTTAAAACTGTTATTTTGGTGCAACATGTGTATTTTGTAATTATTGAAGATTGCCAAATAAATTTTTAAAAAATGGAGGAAAAAGCCTGTCTTCTAACACAAATATATGATACTTGTATGTGTTTTTTTCAGGTGCGAGTATATGCACGTCGAGATTTTCAAGTTACAACCCAGACAATTTTTACCGATGTTGAAATTGAAGTTGATAGGAATATATACACGCCATTCTTTACGTCTGGGCCATGTGGAAACTCAGTGTCAGAGAAAGTACCCACAGGAACAGAAGTCTTCAACCTGGCTGCTGATGATCAGGATGCATATGTAAGATTTAATCCTAATATGCTGTTAATGTCTTTGCACATAAAGTAGACCCTGATCAGATGGCTCTTGTATGCTTTTGAAAAATCTGATTAAAGTTTTGCAGTAAATACATAGTATCAAATAAAAGAAGCAGGATTGGGACACACTGCTCGTAGCTTAAACCTTTACTCCAAGAAATAATGACTTCATGACTATTTATTAATTTAGTTTTTATGACACATGAACACACGAATGTGTGGCCATTGTAGAAACTATAGAATTATACATATATTATTTCATAAGTAAACAGAGCAGACCCTGATCAGAAGGCTCATACAGGAAACGCTTTTTCATGCCTTTGCTAACAAAGTAGACCAAGATAAGTAAAGTATGTAGTTATAGTCTACTTTCAGTCCGAATGACTGCTCAGCCTACTGTACATTTACTCCCCTGGTCATTGAGTCATTGGCCTACAATATTGAGCACTGCTAACATATGGCACAATCATGCAATCGCAGTACCGGCGAGTGACCTTCACAGGTACCCATTTTAACCCCTAGGTGGAGAGGATGTGCGGGTACGAGACGTAAAGTGTCTCTGAAATTTCCGGGTTAGACTGGGATTTGAACCTCGGACCTCCAGACTGATAGTCAAGAGCGTTACCACTAGACCATCGCCACCTGTGGCTCCTGATGGCTCCTGTGTGATCAATCTGATCATGGTCTGCTCTGTTTCTATATGAAATTCTACAAGAGAATATAGGAGTCTTACAAAGCAGGTGGTTGCTTAATTGAAATTGAAAGTGCAACACTGCTCACGGCCCCCTAGCACCGGCTTAAGCAGTATTCAATTTTCAGAACAAGAGGTACTGAAATTCATGATCTCAAAGGATCAGAAGGTATAACAACACTGAGAATGAAGTACGGGGCGACGTTTTACGGCCGCCAGACAAGCACTTAACACCTGCTGTTGTGAAGATTATAAATTCTGAAGGGAGGTGATAAGTTGATAAACCATATTTACCCAAATTTTCAACCAGAAAAAAAACAAGACTAATAGTTTTGGAACAGTAGGTACTCAACTTATCCCAGTTTTTACAGAGGAAAAAAAGCAGTTCTAATTTTTAGAGTAATTATGGTATAAGTGAAAATGTTTCTATTTCAGGATGTGCCAAACTTGGTGTTCACTCTTCTTCCACAAGAAGATTACCAGTATTTCCTTATCGATCAGTTGACAGGAGACGTAATTCTCAAACAACCTTTGGAAGGACAGAATCAAGCGACTTATCGAGTAGGTAGCAAATTGATAAGGATAATACAGAGTAATTGTGAGAAAGCTAATAGTGATGATGATGCCTAATGACATAATAGTAGTGATGTTGAGGGTAGCATTGACATTGAAACTTATAATAATAATAGTGGTGATTATGAGTTACTTGCTCACAAAATTGTTGTATCCTAAAGTTTAGATTTTTTATTATTATTTTTTTTTTCTTTAGAAATACAGTAAAACCCCTCTTAACTGGAATTGTAATAGAGAAGAATTTACTGTAAGGCAGGTGGCTACTTAATACAGGGTGAAAATCATGCAGAAAGCTCCTTGAGCTGATTTTAATTAATGTCATGTTTAGAGGGGGTTTACTAATGTATGAAATGTCTGACCATTAGCCAATCATTGTGCTGTATGATCAATTCAGCTATTTTTTTCCATGAACATTGGGTAGGTATTGAAATTTGAAATAAACGTAAAACATGGAAAAGATTAACCCTTTACCCAATAGCCTGTTTCTAGTTTTGAAGACATATGACCACTTAAAGCAGGTTGAAAGTAAAGCAGAATGTGCCTTAAGGCGCATTCTGCTTTACTTTCAGCCTGCTTTAAGCTACCACCTACTAGGATATAGAAAATATTTATTATGCAATATGTTCATGACTGTATGAATTTGAACTATTTTCTTCAGCGGAGGAATAAATCAAACACGCTAAAAGCCGCTTCTATCAGGTAAAGGGTTAAAGGCTCAACTTGCTGCTGTACCTTGCTATTGAAGGATGGTATCATTCACTGATTATCATGTAAGGGAAAATGTTTTAAATTCTATTTCAGATCTTTGTCCAAGTCTCTGATGGAAGAGGTAAAACTGCCACAGACATTTGTACGCTAACAGTGACTCGTAACCAGGCGTCTCCAACTTTCATTGCTGAACCCTATCAAACCACCATTGACTTCAATCAACTTCTTGGTGAAATCTTCTATACCATCAGGGCTATTGATAGAGATTTACAGGTATTGATTGTAGATATTTATCCCTTTACTCTATAAATACAGATGAACTTCGATATCCCCAACTTCAAGTGACCATACAAATTAGTTCGAGATAACAGATGTTCGATTCATCCGAATCATAATCTGACCACTATCTCTAGTTCACAGCTTAATGCAGGTCAAAAGTAATGCTGAAAGCTCCTGCAGGAGCTTTCAGCATTACTTTCGACCTGCATAAAGCTGTCACATGTATTTCTATATATGTGTAGTGATACATTTCAGAACAATTATGTATTGTTAATTTTGGAAGGACTGAACTTTTAGTTCGAGTTTTCCCGAAGTTCGAGTTATCCGAGTTTGAGATATCTAAGTTCAGATGGCTCCGTTTGACTTAAAATCAGACAAACTTTACTTTGTGTTGCATGTATCTCTGAATCTGTTCACCAGTATGACTTATTGTGCACCTTGGGTTTTTGAATTATCTCCCCTGATAACTTTTGAGTTATTGCCCCTGATGACTTAAAATAAGACAAACTTTGTCTCACGTATCTCTCAGACAGCTAGGGCTAGAGTCACTAGACTTCACAAGAATGTTCACCAGCATGAGTTGTTGTGCACCTGGATTTTTATTCCCACACAAATTGGTGGCATATAAGGTGCCCTTGTCCGTACATACATATATCTGTCCGTCTGTATGCACATTTAGAAAATATTGTGTGGGCCCTTTCTTTGGAGTTGTGGCCCTTTATTTGCAAAAAAGACTTTGAAAATACCTTTTTACCTTTGTTAGGGAGGACCTTTGTTTGGAAGACATGCTTTGTGGGGGGGGGGGGATGATAATACATGCAAATAGAGAATTCATATGCTCCCCAAATGGGATGGGGGGCATATAGTTGCCACTTTGTCCGTCCGTCCGTTTGTCTGTTCATCCTTTCGTCCGTTTGATTGTCCATCATTACTTTGTCCGGAGCATATCACAAAAACTATAATAGGTATCAACATGAAACTTCATAGGTAGATAGATCTCGATAAGTAGAAGTGCAGTGCACAAGAATCATCACTCTCTTTTGCATAATTTAGGAGTTATTGCCCTTTGTTATTTTGTTTTTTTATATATATAAGCCTTTTTGGAACTACGTTTATTTGGGGAGCATCTATCGGTTCTACCGATTCTCTTGTCAGAAGATGGTTACCTGTTGCCTGCTAGCAGTGATCCATGATTAACAATGCAAACAGAAGCAGATTAATTTGTGTCTCATTAAAATCCAAACTTTTTTATGTTTGACTCAAAATGAAGGAAACCTTTACTTTTAGGATCTTAGCAGATGACAATGTTTGCAGACTACAATTCGAGGGCTTGGCGCAAAACTATTCTAACTCCTTCACAAAGTGAAGGAGTTAGAATAGTTTTGCACCAAGCCCTCGAATTACTCAGCATGCAAAGTGTTGATGCAAAAATGTTAATGAATACATGTATATTGGTTTGCAGTATCTTGTTCTGAAACCAGCAACACATGCATAAGCTCCTTTTTATGCAGAGGTCTATATAAGATATAAATTTTGAAGAATAGCTCCTTTATTTCACCATCAAACCCTATACTGCGACCACTCTTTAGAATTGTCTCTTTAACACAGTTCTAAAGAGCGATCGCAGTATAGGGTTTGTTGGAGAAATGACAATTTAAGTATTTGGAGATGCACCTTATCTGCAGTGCTGTATGACTACTTTTTTTGACTGGTCACAACATGACAGATATAACACTTAATGTTTTTGTTTTTTCTCAGGGAAAACTAGTGATTGAGAAGACAGGCATTGATTCAGCTCTTGGATATTTTGATATCACCACGACTCAGAATGCAACAGCATCTACGCCATCTAATTTCGGTATTATGGTTAAGTCACCAATACTGGCACAGGACAGGAGTCTCCAGTATCAGGTAGGTAACTTCGAGGGCTTAGTGCTACTTTTTGTGTCACCTGCCGAGAGGCAGTGTGTCACTTAGGGATCACTTTTCTTTTGTCTGTCTGTCTGTCTGTCTGTCAGTCACACTTTCTTTTTGCACCCCCACAAACAAATTTTTTTTTGGGGGGGGGGGTTATACTGGAGTCACCATGTCGTCGTCTGTTCGTCCGTCCGTCCGGCTTGTCCGAATCATAACTTCCAAAGTGTTAAAGTTATTGACTTCAAACTTCATATACAGATAGATCACATTGACCGCAAGTGCAGTGCACAAGGTTCATCTCTTTATCTTCAGTATTTTTGGAGTTATTGCCCTTATTTTTGTCAAAATCTGGCTTGTTTTAATAAATGATTTTTTTTCTGGACCTTTTCTCTGTCATACCTCAACAAAACTTATTTAAATTTTGCAGTATTGTTGAACACCATTTGAAGTTCTTCACCTGTGGTAAAAGTTTTGAATGAATGATCTCCCTTTTCGTAATTTAACAAATGAAAATTTACCGGTCGGGAGCTTTATTTCTTTAACCCCATCTCTGTGTCAAATGTGCTAGTGGAGGTATTAATCACCTTGAGTGGTAGTTCTAGTTTTGACTGTCATTTTTAAACTGATCATTATAGATCAGATAAGTGTTGGCACCGCACACGGCTCGTTTTTTAATTAACTTAGCAGATAATTGTTTTATTAGTCCCCCACCGGTTACCGGTTGGGGGACTATAGGTTTGCTCGATTCCGTCCGTCCGTCCGTCCTACCGCACTCACGAAAGGGTAGTTGTGTGACTTTTTTTAACTAGTCCCACAAGTAAAATCATTAACCTGGCCATCTCTTGTGACATTAACCTGGCCATTTCTTGTGACATTAACCTGGCCAGTTGTGGGACATAGGGTTAGGGTTAGGGTTAGCTTCCAGATCATTCTTTTCCAAAGTTAGAGCCAAAAATAGTTTTTCTTGTGGGACTAGTCACACAAGAAAAGATCAAAGGAAAAAGTCACACAACTACCCATCCGTTAGTCTGTCCGTCTGTCCGTCCGTCCGTCCGTCTGTCACGCTTCGTGTCCGGGCTATATCTCCTACAAAGTTATGCTAAATTAATTATAACTTCACACATTGAAGAAGCATGATGAGGGCTAGTGTCATGCACAAGGGCCATAAACTCTAGCATCAATATTTTTGGAGTTATTCCCCTTTTACATATTTTTTTGTCCGGACAATAACTCTTTATCTACTGTTTCAATTGATTTGAAACTTCACATATGGAACAATCATGATGAGGGGTAGTGTCATACACAAGGGCCATAACTCTAGCATCAATATTTTTGGAGTTATTCCCCTTTTTCATATTTTCTTGTCAGTCCATCTGTCACGCTTCGTGTCCGGGCCATATCTCCTACAAAGTTAGGCCAAATTTATTATAACTTCAAACATTGAAGGAGCATGATGAGGGCTAGTGTCATGCACAAGGGCCATAACTCTATCATCAATATTTTTGGAGTTATTCCCCTTTTACATATTTTTTTGTCCGGACAATAACTCTTTATCTACTGGTTCAATTGATTTGAAACTTCACATATGGAACAATCATGATGAGGGGTAGTGTCATACACAAGGGCCATAACTCTAGCATCAATATTTTTGGAGTTATTCCCCTTTTTCATATTTTCTTGTCAGTCCATCTGTCACGCTTCGTGTCCGGGCCATATCTCCTACAAAGTTAGGCCAAATTTATTATAACTTCAAACATTGAAGGAGCATGATGAGGGCTAGTGTCATGCACAAGGGCCATAACTCTAGCATCAATATTTTTGGAGTTATTCCCCTTTTACATATTTTTTTTTCCGGACAATAACTCTTTATCTACTGGTTCAATTGATTTGAAACTTCACATATGGAACAATCATGATGAGGGGTAGTGTCATACACAAGGGTCATAACTCTAGCATCAATATTTTTGGAGTTATTCCCCTTTTTCATATTTTCTTGTCAGTCTGTCTGTCATGCTTCGTGTCCGGGCAATATCTCCTACAAAGTTAGGCCAAATTCATTATAACTTCAAACATTGAAGAAGCCTGATCAGGAGTAGTGTCATGCACAAGGGCCATAACTCTAGCATCAATATTTTTGGAGTTATTCCCCTTTTTCATATTTTTTGTCCGGACAATAACTCTTTATCTACTGGTTCAATTGATTTAACACTTCACATATGGAACATCATGATGAGGGGTAGTGTCATACACAAGGGTCATAACTCTAGCATCGATATTTTTGGAGTTATTCCCCTTTTTCATATTTTCTTGTCAGTCTGTCTGTCATGCTTCGTGTCCGGGCAATATCTCCTACAAAGTTAGGCCAAATTCATTATAACTTCAAACGTTGAAGAAGCATGATCAGGAGTAGTGTCATGCACAAGGGCCATAACTCTAACATCGATATTTTTGGAGTTATTCCCCTTTTTCATATTTTCTTGTCAGTCCATCTGTCACGCTTCGTGTCCGGGCCATATCTCCTACAAAGTTAGGCCAAATTTATTATAACTTCAAACATTGAAGGAGCATGATGAGGGCTAGTGTCATGCACAAGGGCCATAACTCTAGCATCAATATTTTTGGAGTTATTCCCCTTTTACATATTTTTTTGTCCGGACAATAACTCTTTATCTACTGGTTCAATTGATTTGAAACTTCACATATGGAACAATCATGATGAGGGGTAGTGTCATACACAAGGGTCATAACTCTAGCATCAATATTTTTGGAGTTATTCCCCTTTTTCATATTTTCTTGTCAGTCTGTCTGTCATGCTTCGTGTCCGGGCAATATCTCCTACAAAGTTAGGCCAAATTCATTATAACTTCAAACATTGAAGAAGCCTGATCAGGAGTAGTGTCATGCACAAGGGCCATAACTCTAGCATCAATATTTTTGGAGTTATTCCCCTTTTTCATATTTTTTGTCCGGACAATAACTCTTTATCTACTGGTTCAATTGATTTGAAACTTCACATATGGAACAAGCATGATGAGGGGTAATGTCATGCACAAGGGCCATAACTCTAGCATCTATATTTTTGGAGTTATTCCCATTTTCATGTCCAGTTAATAACTCTTTATGTACTGGTTCAATTGATTTGAAACTTCTCATATGGAACAAGCATAATGAGGTGTAGTGTCATGCACAAGGGCAATAACTCTAGCATCAATATTTTTGGAGTTACTCCCCTTTTTCATATTTTCTTGTCAGGACAATAACTTTTTATTTACAGATTTAATGTATGAAAGTAGGTACTAATACCATTCAGGTGGTCATGTATATACCATGGTCAACCACACCATGGGTAGGTGGGGTGGGGAGAGCAGAGGGTTTTTTTTTAGTCCGGTGGGGGACTCATGTCTTGCATAGCAATACAACATGCCCTTGTTTATTTAAAAATGATTCAGTATAAATGTTTGTCTTCATTTTACAATCAGCTTGCAGTACGTGTCTTTGACGATGCTAATCCATCTGACACTGTTGAAACAGTCATAACTATCGACATTGATCGCAATCCCAGTGCACCAAGATGGAACGAATTATCTTATGAACGGACGATCTATGAAGAAGAGCCTTTCGGTTACAGCATTGTTACAGTATCTGCAATAGATGATGACGGGGTATGTTTTGTTAGTCAGGATACTTTTTTTTTTTTCATTAAAATTGCTTGACAGTCGGAATATAATAGTTTTTGACACTTAACTGTTGTATTCATTACAAGTGTCAAAATAATTTTCTGTTCAACATGTATGTGTACCATGTGGCAATCCAGATTAGTACTGTGATCAGCATCCACAATGTATGTATACCATGTGGCAATCCAGATTAGTACTGTGATCAGCATCCACAATGTATGTATACCATGTGGCAATCCAGATTAGTACTGTGATCAGCATCCACAATGTATGTATACCATGTGGCAATCCAGATTAGTACAGTGATCAGCGTCCACAATGTATGTATGTGGCAATCTAGATTAGTACTGTGATCAGCATCCACAATGTATGTATGTGGCAATCCAGATTAGTACTGTGATCAGCATCCACAATGTATGTATACCATGTGGCAATCCAGATTAGTACAGTGATCAGCGTCCACAATGTATGTATGTGGCAATCTAGATTAGTACTGTGATCAGCATCCACAATGTATGTATGTGGCAATCCAGATTAGTACTGTGATCAGCATCCACAATGTATGTATACCATGTGGCAATCCAGATTAGTACAGTGATCAGCGTCCACAATGTATGTATGTGGCAATCTAGATTAGTACTGTGATCAGCATTCACAGTGTATGTATACCATGTGGCAATCCAGATTAGTACTGTGATCAGCATCCACAATGTATGTATACCATGTGGCAATCCAGATTAGTACTGTGATCAGCATCCACAATGTATGTATACCATGTGGCAATCCAGATTAGTACTGTGATCAGCAGTGTATGTAAACCATGTGGCAATCCAGATTAGTACTGTGATCAGCATCCACAATGTATGTATACCATGTGGCACTCCAGATTAGTACTGTGATCAGCATTCACAGTGTATGTATACCATGTGGCAATCTAGATTAGTACTGTGATCAGCATCCACAATGTATGTATACTATGTGGCAAGCCTGATTATGCAAGCCTTATTAATAGTGTAAAAATTCAGTTATGAAGTTTGATAAAAAATAGTTGAGATCTTTTGAGGCAGGTGGCTGCTTAATGCATAGTGGAAGTCCTGGGTCCATGCTTATAAAGCATTTAGCTGAGTCTGAGATCGTTCTAAAGCTTTTGATTGGTCAGATTTGAGCCAAAGGCTCAAATCTTACCGATCAAAAGCTTGAGAACTCAAATCTGACCAATCTAAAGCCTGAGAACGAAACTCAGACTCAACTAAAAGCTTTATAAGCATGGGCCCTGCAAAGCTTTCTGTATGACTTTCACCTTGCATTAAGCTGCCAATGGCGAATTGTTCAATGACCAGGGGAGTAAATGTACAGTTGGCTGAGCGGTCATTAAGACTGAAAGTAGACTATAACTAGGACCTTTACTTTTTAATACATATTTTATTTGTGTGATAACATCTACAGTGTTTTGAGGCAGATGTTATTACCTGAAGAAACATGTATTATCACTATTCTTGCACAAGCCTCCTGTGTTCATTTAATTGTATAAAATACAATCCAAACTACATACTACATGTACTTCTTTAACAGTTCATTTAATTTATGCCGTTCCTAGGCCACTGTTTTGGTTTTTTGACATCATTTCATCAGTCAATCAGAGTTTAAGGCACCATTGTGTAAGTGTGGAATACACAAGGGACGACACATGGATTTGATATGTCTGGACTTTAACACTTAAAGCCCAAATGAAATACAATTAGCACTGTGATGTTGTGTGAGCATGGAAACCTGTCAGTGGTTAGTTGGTTTTGGCTTCTTGGTTCCCATGCTAAAGCACATCAATAGCTTGATAAGAGCTCAAAGGTGATAAATGTTACTTGCCGAAGTAAACTTGAGTGACGTATGTTGGTCATTTGACAGAGGTAAATTTGCATTGAAAATACACAGGGGGAAATTAAATGAGACACGTCGTTTGTAAGGAGGATGTCAGTCCAGAGAGGTGATGTTACTGGAGGGATACATGTCTGAAATATTTGCCTGCCACACAACTGGCTGTTTAATTGACCTGCTGGCTCCTTTACTCTTTTGATCCAAGTGTCTAATTCCATTTCCTAATATTGATGCATTATGACACCCAAGTAAAAGTCACTTTATGAAATCATTGTGATGAATAGAAAAATAGCTGATGATGTAATGGGTTTCCTTTCAGCATGCTATAACATACAGTGTGGTCAACTCCAACCCAGTTGGCTGGGATGACTGGTTCTACTTAGATACTAGAACTGGAGAAATTTTTACTAACAGTCCTCTCCAAGGTATACCATCAACGACATATGAGGTAAGCTGTTTGTACATTGAGGCCTACTACTGTTACTACGCCAGTATAACAACCATTGACCATTTGATTCAAATGTTTGAATGTCCCTTTTGAGTGCTGAATAATAGAATTTAATCTTGATTTACGCTTTACAAACACCGTGAACTCTTAACCAATTTTACAAACATCTTCTAAATCACTTACTGATTTTATTTTTCATGTCGCAGGAATGATCTAGCTTATTCTGTCAGATTTGTATAAATTATTCTGAGTCCGCTGCTTCAGTACACAAAAGCTAACGATATATTTTAACCCTTTCCTCCATAAATACACCTTTCTACGCCTCTGTAAAAGTCACTTTATGAAACCAGTGTGATAGAGCATTTGCTCCTATAGGAGCAAATGCTCTCTTTATCACAATGGTTTCAAATTACAAAATTCTGAAAGTTTTCTTTTGGCTAGATTCATTCAAAGTGGATGGATCTTAAAATAGCCAATGGAGGAAAGGGTAAAATATATTACCAATTTCTCTAAATTCTTTTTGCAAACAGACTAGACTCAGATCAGACAGTTTAACCCTTTCCCTGTTCTATATTTAGACCAAATTTCAATACCTACTGAATATTCATGGTCAAAACAGTTATAATGAAATATGGAATGTGGAACAGTAACCATTTTAGAAACTAAAGAAACAGAACTATCGAATTCTAATAGCAAAAAGAGCAGACCCTGATCAGACGGCTATTCTAGGAGCCGTCTGATCTGGGTCTACTCTGTTTGCAAATGCGCGAAAACACGTTTATATAAGGGAAAGGGTTATGTATGATCTGTCTGATTAAGGTCTGCTCTGTTTATTATATAACATAGAACTGATGCTGCAGTTTCTGCCATGGCCAAAATTTCCCATGTCCATGTGCAATTAGTCTAACAATTAGTATAATTATGTCTCCCCCATTTATGGGGAGATATATTGTTTTTGCCAGAGTTGTCTGTCTGTCCGTCCGTCCGTCTGTCCGCACTCACCAAAGGGTAGTTGTGTGACTTTTTCTAACTAGTCGCACAAGTAAAATCATTAACCTGGCCATCTCTTGTGACATTAACCTGGCCATTTCTTGTGACATTAACCTGGCCAGTTGTGGGACATAGGGTTAGGGTAAGGGTTAGCTTCCAGATCATTCTATTCCAAAGTTAGAGCCAAAAATAGTTTTACTTGTGGGACTAGTCACACAAGAAAAGATCAAAGGAAAAAGTCACACAACTACCCATTTGTTAGTATGTCCGTCCGTCTGTCCGTCCGTCCGTCCGTCCGTCTGTCCGCACTCACCAAAGGGTAGTTGTGTGACTTTTTCTAACTAGTCGCGCAAGTAAAATCATTAACCTGGCCATCTCTTGTGACATTAACCTGGCCATTTCTTGTGACATTAACCTGGCCAGTTGTGGGACATAGGGTTAGGGTTAGGGTTAGCTTCCAGATCATTCTATTCCAAAGTTAGAGCCAAAAATAGTTTTACTTGTGGGACTAGTCCCACAAGAAAAGATCAAAGGAAAAAGTCACACAACTACCCATCCGTTAGGACGTCCGTCTGTCTGTCTGTCTGTCTGTCCGTCACAAACTTGTGTCGCGCGTATCTCTGAAACCAGTTGGGCTAGAGTCACCAAACTTCACAGGAATGTTGACCAGCATGAGTTGTTGTGCACCTAGGGTTTTTGAATTGTCTCCCCCTGATAACTTCGGAGTTATTGCCCCTGATGACTTAAAATTAGAAAAACTTTGTGTCGCGCGTATCTCTGAAACCGCTAGGGCTAGTGTCACCAAACTTCACAGGAATGTTCACCAGCATGAGTTGTTGTGCACCTATGGTTTTTGAATTGTCTCCCCCTGATAATTCTTGAGTTATTGCCCCTGATATGAATACTTAAATTTATACAAACTTTGTGTCTCGTGTATCTCCGAAACCAGTAGGGCTAGAGTCACCAAACTTCACAGGATTGCTCCCTAGCATGAGTTGTTTTGCTCTTGGTTTTTTTTAATTGTCTCCCCCTGTTAACTTTGGAGTTACTGCCCCTGATGACTTAAAATTAGACAAACTTTACTTAGTGTCGTGCATATCTCTGAAACCACTGTGGCTAGAGTCACCAAACTTCACAGGAATGTTGACCAGCATGAGTTGTTGTGCACCTGGGATTTTTGAATTGTCTCCCCTTGATAACTTCGAAGTTATTGCCCCTGATATGATTACTTAAAATTAGAGAAACTTTGTGTCATGCATATCTTTAAAACCACTAGGGCTAGAGTCACCAAACTTCACAGGAATCTTGACCAGCATGAGTTGTTGTGCACCTGGGTTTTGGTAATTGTCTCCCCCTGATAATTATTGAGTTACTGCCCCTGATATGATAACTTAAAATTAGAAAACTTGGTGCTGCATGTATTTCTGAAACCAGTAGTGCTAGAGTCACCAAACTTCACAGGAATGTTCACCAGCATGAGTTTTTGTGCATCTGGTTTTTTAAATTGTCTCCCCCTGATAACTTTTGAGTTACTGCCCCTTATGACTTAAAATAAGAGAAACTTTACTTTGTGTCACATGTATCTCTGAAATCACTAGTACTAGAGTCACCAAACTTCACAAGAATGTTGACTAGCATGTGCTTTTGTGTACCTAGGGCTTTTGAATTGTCTCCCCCTGACAATGTTGGAGTTATTGCCCCTGATAACTTAAAAATTAGACCCTGATAAGTTTGGAGTTACAGACATTACACTTGTGAATCGGAAAGAGGTTGGGAGGGGGAGACATATGTTTTTGAGAACTCAAATCTGACCAATCAAAAGCTTGAGAACGAAACTCAGACTCAACTAAAAGCTTTATAAGCATGGACCCTGACTTTTCAGTTTCTAAAAATACCGAACATTCCTGTGTACCTACACCACTACAAACACTGAGCTAATTCATATTTATGGTGTCTTGCATGTATTTCTTTCATGAATAATGAATAGGGAAATAGTTAAAACGTCTGAATGGGACTTGATCAAATTTCACTAAAACTATCCTCAGGAGGTTCTCTATCAAAATTAAGTACAGTAAAACCTCTCTTTAATGACCATAAGTGTGTTAATTATTTGATAATTTGGGCAGGGGCTGCTTAAAGCAAGGTGAAAGTAAAACAGAATGCTCCAATAGGAGTGTTCTGTTTTACTTTCACCTTGCTTTAAGCATCCACCTGCTTTAACAAATAATACTTGATGTTATTTAGTAGTCGTTATAGATAGGTTTTACTGTACTATACATGTATATGCCTCTTGTCTGCTTCCCATTTTTCGCAGTGCATTTCAATAAAGTCTTGCTAATACGACCACTCAAAAGAAATATAATGCTGGATTTTTAAAACAGGGAGTAGTTTTATGTGGGACAAAAGTAATGTAGAAAGGTGGTGTAGGAGCTTTCTGCATTACTTTTGGCCTGCATTAAGCAACCACTAGCTATTTCAGGCTCCTATGTTAACCCTTCTCTTCCTGAATTTTAAAATACATTTCTCCTTCTTTACCCAAGCCGTGTTGTATAATTACATATATCTTCACTGTGTACAAGTATTTCTCTGTGCAATCACTGCTGTGGAGTGCACTGGTTGCACAATCAACTTGTAAATTGTGCAGACCCTGATGAGACAGCTCCTGCAGGAGCTGTCTCATCTGGGTCTTCACTATTTACAGGTAGGTATTTTGAAGTGAATAGCAAGCGACAGGTTAATAAATTATGTGACGGCATAATAATAAGTGAGACTTTACTGTATATTTTGAATTTGCAGCCTAGAGTACCATGTTTTCTTCTTGTTTAAGCTTTCAGTCCGAGGCACAGACAATGGAATTCCACCCTCTAGTACAGTAAACCTTGCATCAGTGAGAATAAACATCAACAAAAATAGAGAATGTCCCAGGTTTAACATCCCAGTTGGTGGATACACTGGGTCAGTGAATGAAGATGCACAGGTGGATGAGGTTGTCATGAGAGTCACAGCTACTGATACAGACTTGGTACTTCTTTTTAAATGATAATACAAAGAAATGACTTCAGATTTTTTAAATGTTACTTTTAAATTAACATGTTTCATCCCTTGGACTTCATTAGAGTATAACAACAAAATAGTATGACATCATAGCAAAGTACGGCATCAAAACACATTCAACAACGACATATGCGAACAATGTAGACTCAGACCATACACCTCCTTAGCCTCTGATCTGTATGCTAAGAATCCATTTGATACCAGTAAAAACCCTCTAAACCAGATGTTAAATTTAGTCTCAATATCGGTCTTTCGAGATAGGTGGCAGCTTAATGCAGGTTGAAAATCACACAAAAAGCTCCATTACTTTCACCCTGCATTAAGCAGCCACCTGCATATAAGTATCTAAATTCTTCTCTACTAGAATTCAGGTTTAGAGATGTCTTACTGTATGAAGTAGGTAAATTGTTAAGTTGCATTAGTCTGCCAGGGATCTAGTCTTGATGGTTTTGTTATTTTTCAGATCTCCCCATACAATCAGATGACATTTAGTGTGCTTGGAGACGGTAGCGCCTCCTCTCTGTTTAAGCTGCAGACTGTTTCTAATGGCCGTACAGATGTTCAAGTGGCACAGGCTCTCAATCTTCAATCGGATACATCATATATTGTAAGTGGAAATACAGTGCTCCCTCTCTACAACGACAGCCGTTGGGATACGAAGATTGTATGTGTTGTTCAGAGGGAGTTGTTATAGGGAGGGAAAATCAAACATAATTAGCTTGTTGGCAGATCCCCAGATAAGGTGTATTTCGAGAACTAAAACCGTTATGCCTCCATCAAACCCTATGTTGTGACCACTCTTTAGAATCGTCACAAAGTGACGATTCTAAAGAGTGGTCACAACATAGGGTTTGATGGAGGCATAAAGAAAATACGATGGCAAAAGTTGGTTTTGGAGCCTTGTTGTTTCGGAAACAGTGACATGCGTTGTTGTAAGGAGGGAATCGTTATTGAGAGGGTCGTTGTAGGGAGGGAGCACTGTAGCAAAATAGACTTTACTTACCCTGTTATTGACAATTCCCATACTGTTCAGCCAACAGGGTAGTATCAAAATGAGACAGCTCTTGTAGGAACTGTCTGACCAGGGCTCATGACACATTTGCAAACAGAGTAGACCAGATCAAGTGCTTGCTTGGTCAATAATGTTATATTTTCACAGCTCTTAATGGGGTTTTCCAAACAAAGTGTGTCTTTGTTTTAGATTTACAGAAGCTTCTACAGATGCACACTCTCCTTTTCAGTAGATTTCTTCAAAGAGGTTCGATCTAAGAATAGCTTATGAGGTCAAAGATGATGTAATAGCTTTGATGTAGTTTTGAATATGCATCAAATAGGGCTGGCATGAATTTTATTTGTTTGTTGTTTCTTTGTAGCTTCGAGTTCAGGTAGTCAATGATGTGGATATCTCCTGCTCAGCAACTGCAACTGTTTCAATCAACATACAGCGTAATCTGAAGGAACCTGTCTTTGCCCAGACCATCTATAATGTGACCATTGCAGAGGATAAGCAAGTCGATACTGACGTTGTTACAGTACAGGCAAATGATGACGACAGACTGGTGAGTAAACTATTGGACCTTAACCTTTTCCCTGTTTTATATTTATTCCAAATTTCCATACCTACTGAATATTCATGGACAAAATAGTTATAATGAAATATGGAAGGTGAAGCATTGTAGCTATTTTAGAAAGTAAATAAACAGATCTATCAAATTCCATTAGCGAACAGAGCAGACCCTAATCAAACGGCTCCTCTAGGAGCCGTCTGATCTGGGTCTACTCTGTTTGCAAATGCGTTAAAACATATTTATATAAGGGAAAGGGTTAATTCTTTACTCAAGGAATATTTGGCCATGGCAGAAACTGTAGATTCATATCTTTATATTATTTCATTAGCAAACAGAGCAGACCCTGATTGCATCTGATCTTAATCTTCTCTTTTGCAAAGGCGTAGAAAGGTATATTTATGGAGTAAAGGGTTAAGGCCTTTTCACATACCTGCAAACAAAACCCCCCAGATCAGATGGCTCATTAGGAGCCATATTATCAGTGTCTGCTCTGTTTGCTAATAGAATTTGATAGATCTTTTTATTTGGTTTCTAAAAGGCTACAATATTCTACCTTCTGTATTGTATTATAGCTAGTTTGTCCATGCATATTCAGTAGATATTGAAATTTTGGAATAAAATAGAACAGGGAAGGGTTAATGGAGTAAAGGGTTGTTTACTCCATAAATTCGCCTTTCTATGCCTTAGCAAACAGAGTGGACCCAGATCAGACGGCTCGGATAGGAGCTTACTGATCTGGGTCTTCTCTGTTTGCATATAGTATGATATAGATCTGATTTTATGGTTTCTGCCATTGCCAACACTTCCTGTGTCATTGTTCAATTACAACAATTAATCAAATTAATATTCATGGTGTCATTTTTATTATGCCCCCAAAGGCGGGCATATAGTAATCGCATTGTCCGTCCTTCCGTCTGTCCGTCTGTCCGTCTGTCCGTCCGTCCGTCTGTCCGTCCGTCCGTCCGTCCGTCTGTCCGTCTGTCCGTCCGTCCGTCTGTCCTTCCGTCCGGAATTCGTGTCCGGTCTGTAACTTCTTCATCTATCAATGGATTTCAATATAACTTACCACAAATGTTCACCAGACAGAGACGATGTGTCGCGTTCAACTCCCAGGTCAATGGGTCAAAGGTCAAGGTCACAGGGTACAATTACTTTGTCACAAATTTCGTGTCCGGTCTGTAACTTCTTCATCTGTCAATGGATTTCAATATAACTTGGCACAAATGTTCACCACACAAAGACGATGTGTCGCGTTCAACTCCCAGGTCCATGGGTCAAAGGTCAAGGTCACAGGGTACAATTACTTTGTTACAAATTTGGTGTCCGGCCTGTAACTTCTTCATCTATCAATGGATTTCAATATAACTTGCCACAAATGTTCACCAGACAGAGACGATGTGTCGCGTTCAACTTCCAGGTCCATGGGTCAAAGGTCAAGGTCACAGGGTACAATTACTTTGTCACAAAGTTCGTGTCCGGTCTGTAACTTCTTCATCTATCAATGGATTTCAATATAACTTGCCACAAATCTTCACCACACAAAGACGATGTGTCGGGGTCAACTCCCAGGTCCATGGGTCAAAGGTCAAGGTCACAGGGTACATTTACTTTGTCACAAATTTCGTGTCCGGTCTGTAACTTCTTCATCTATCAATGGATTTCAATATAACTTGGCACAAATGTTCACCACACAAAGACGATGTGTCGCGTTCAACTCCCTGGTCCATGGGTCAAAGGTCAAGGTCACAGGGTACAATTACTTTGTCACAAATTTCGTGTCCGGTCTGTAACTTCTTCATCTATCAATGGATTTCAATATAACTTGCCACAAATGTTCACCACACAAAGACAATGTGTCGCGTTCAACTCCCAGGTCAATGGGTCAAAGGTCAAGGTCACAGGGTACAATTACTTTGTAACAAATTTTGTGTTTTGCCTGTAACTTCTTTATCTATCAATGGATTTCAATATAATTTTGCACAAATGTTAAACACACTAAGACGATGTGTCGCTTTCAACTCCCAGGTCCATAGGTCAAAGGTCAAGGTCACAGGGTACAATTACTTTGTCACAAATTTCGTGTCCGGTCTGTAACTTCTTTATGTATCAATGGATTTCAATATAATTTGGCACAAATGTTCACCACACAAAAGATGATGTGTCGCTTTCAACTCGCTGGTCCATATGTCAAAGGTCAAGATCACAGGGTACAATTACTTGTTTATCTGTAAATGGATTTCAAAGGAACCTGGCACAAATGTTCACCACACAAAGACGATGTGTCAACTCCCTGGTCCATGGGTCAAAGGTCAAGGTCACAGGGTATAATTTTGGGGGCATTTGTCACGTGACTGTGACATCTCTTGTTTCTTAAATAAATTCGCGAAGTACAGAGTTAACATGTTCACCCGTAATCCTGCATTTTTGTGCGGAAAGATTAGACCCAGATCGGTCAGGGCCTTCCTGTTTGCTTGTATGAAGTGAATGGTTAACTCTTTGCACTTTGTAATTTTTCGTTTGTCAGCTTCATTTCTAAAATCTCTGATTATGTAGGAAATGGCTTCTGTAAGAGTTGTCTAACCAGGGTCTGTTCTGTTTGCTTTTGAAATTATACCGATCTGATTTTACAGCTTTTGCTATTGAAAAAAGTTCTCTTGTTCATGGTGCGATTATAAAAATTCAGCTAATGAATATTAATTATTTTTCACATACATGTTCATTAGAGTTAAACACACCCAGATTGACCTCAGCAAAGTTGTCTTCAGCAATTCTTAATCCTTTTCCTGTTTAATTTCCATGTAAGGAATACTGAAATCATGAATATTTATTAGCTGGTTTTTATGCCCCCAGATCAGATCTGGGGGGCATATTGTTTTTGCACTGTCTATTTGAGCCAGTAGAGGTACAGACTTGATATTTGGCATGCATATGTATCACATAAAGCAGCACATTTTGAGGAGTGACATGTCAAGGTCATTCTTCAAGGTCAGAGGTCAAATATGTAGATCAAATCACCAAGTTTAACATTGGCCATATGTTTTGAGCCAGTAGAGATACAGACTTGGTATTATTTGGCATGCATATTTGGTGTCCAGTGAGGCAGTGTGCCGTCTGCAAATAACTGAAATACTGTTGGTCAGAAGTAAAACCCAACTCACTCACTCTTTCAGGGTCAAAGGTTATATCAGGGGCATAGTTTTTCACAAACACATCGTGTTTATAATGGAATAATTTATGCAGAATTTTTAGGCTCAGACAGAAATTGTAGAACCGGATCTATACTATACCATAAGCAAACTGAGCAGACCCTGCTGAGATCAGACAGCTACTATAGGAGCCATCTGACCTGGGTCTAGTTTTGTTTGCAAATGTGTGAAAAGATGTTTTATGAAGGAAAAGGTTAATTTGAGCCCCGAAAGTTTTCAGCAGCTCAAACTGGGTCCACTTCTTATTTAAAAATAAAAGTAAAGGTTGAACTTATTGTTTTACCCTCTCGTCGGCGTTGATTAACCTTTCTGTTAAGGTCCTTTTCTCAGAAACCATCAAAGACATTTGGTTCATATTTGGTATGTATGTTTGTTATCACAAGGGGAACCCATTTCACAAGGGTAGGTAACCCTAAAATTAATTTTGCCATAGTTATAACCCTTTTTCGACTTAGAATTTTCATTGTTGTTTAAGTTTTATGTTCAGGTCCTTGTCTCAGAAACTGTCCAAGATATTTGGTTCAACTTTGGTATACATGTTAACTATTACAAGGGGGATACATTTCACAAGGGCAGGTAACCCTAAAATTAGTTATACGATAGTTATCTCCCCTTTCTGACTTAGACTTCCACTACACTATCCAGTACTAAAGAAAGTGGAGCGCGCTGTCTGCGGACAGCTCTTGTTATACACCTGTTTGAATTAAAATTGGATGCATTATGGAATAGTCCTGTTCATCCATTTGTCTGTAACATCTCTAAGTTCTGCTTGGTGAATCCTTCTAAACTTTCACCACATGTTTATCTGGACATGCTACAGTAGCATGGCTGTGTCCCAGTTTGTATATCCAAGGTCAAGGTTGCATAATTGAACTGAGAATATGCGTTTAGCATTTGTGTTAAGCAAATATCTTAAAACTCAATTTATTTTGAAAAAGGTCCACTTATTTACATAAACCTTTGAGATAAAGGTTTGGAACTTGGAACACTTGTTCACCATCACAAGCTTCACCTGTAGGCAAGTGTACATAATTCTGTCAAGCATTGTGACAGAGTTATGCAACCTTTTAACTTAGAATATTTGGTAAAGGTTTTTGTTTAAGTCCACTTATTTACATAAACCTTTGAGATAAAGCCTTGAAACTTTTAACACTTGTCTACCATCACAAGCTTCATCTGTATAAAAAAACGAATTTATTATGGAATGGCGCTGTCTGTCCATCTGTCTGTCTCTCTGTAACATTTCTAACTCAAATTCTGCTTAGTGGATCTATATTTCATGCTACAGTAGCATGGATGTGTCCCAGTATGTATATCCAAGATCAAGGTCGCTCAATTGGACTTAGTATTTGCATTTAGCATTTGCGTTAAGCAAATATCTTAAGCTCGGTTTTTGTTGAACAACGCCTCAATGGGCGTATATTGTGCCCGTTGGCACTCTTGTTAAACATTTCCTTCATATATAAACGCCTTTTCATACCTTTGCAAACAGAAAAGACCCAGATCAGACAGCTGCTGTAGGAGCCATCTGAGCATGGTTTGCTCTGTTTGCTTATGAAATTTTAATAGATCTGATATTGCAGTTTTTGTCTGAGCCAACAATTCGGATGTTAAGTTTACCACATACACGTAGTATATCAGTAATCACTTCATGCTTAAATGATCATAGGGCTAACAAAAAACACCTCAAAAACTAAAGTTATAATTACAGTTTGGATACTGATGTACCATGAGAATAGTATAACTAGGTGACATATTTCTTTATTAACCCTTCACTTGCTGAATTATAAAATACATTTCTCCTTCTTTACCCATGTCCTGTTGTATAATTACATATATCTTCACTGTGTACAAGTATTTCGCTGTGCAATCACTGCTGTGGGTTGCACTGGTTGCACAATCAACTTGTAAATAGTGCAGACCCAGATGAGACAGCTCCTGCAGGAGCTGTCTCATCTGGATCTTCACTATTTACTGATAGGTATATTGACGTGAATAGCAAGCGAAGGGTTAAGTCTGGTGACCTTCTCTCTATAGCTAAAGCTCTATATAAACTCAAGATTTCTGGGCTTCTTGTTGTTGGATAATTTATCTATATATCTAGCTCTGTTACGGCTGTGCCAACTCTGTATTCAAGCTTCTTGTATTGTGATGATCTTTGTATTTCAAGCTTCTTGTTTGTAGGTGATCTCTCCCTATTCCAAGCTGTCTATAACCTTGACCTACTCTTTATTTCGGGAGCCCTATAATCTAGAAAAGTAGCTATCCCGCTAAGGCCGCTATATTTTAAGCATCCTATGGCTAATGGATTTAATCTTTTGTACATTATTACTTACAACCAGGTGACTCTCTTTTTAGTTTCAATATTTCATAAAGTAATTTTTACACAAGTGTCAAGACTCAAAAGGCGTCAATATGTGGGAATGGGTTAATACAGAATGAAAATCATGCAGAAAGCTCCTCTAAGCTCCTCTTTCACCATGCATTTAGCTGCCACCTGTCTCCAAGACCGATATTTATACTAAATTTAATGTTCAGTTTAGAGAAGCTTTACTTTATTTCAGACTCTGTGTTTACCATGTGACCTACTATTTATTTCAGAACCCTTATAACCAGGTGGAATACTCCATGACCCCAGTTGGATCAGCAGCCGCTTCCCGATTCTTCGGCCTCAAAAGTGATGGAACTATTTATGTGAAATATGATATCTACAAAGACTCCCTCTCTTCGCCAACTTACACTGTAAGTATATATGTTTTGTTATAGAGAATTTTAAATTGGATTTGATTAAATTTTTTGTGTCACCTGCCGAAAGGCAGTGTGTCGCAGGTTTTTAGCTCAACTGGCAAAAAGTGCCAAGGTGAGCTGTTTTGACCGCCCTGTGTCCATCGTCTGTCATCAACTTTTTTCTTAAAATGACATCTCCTCCTAAACTAAAATTGGCAGGAATGTTCCATGGGTCAACCTTTTCCATAGTTGTTCAAAGAAGAATATGATTCCATGCAGAACTCTGGTTGCCAAAAAAGAAAGAAAAACTTTAAAAATCTTCTTGTCAAAAACTGTAAGGCCTAGGGCTACCAAATTTGGTATTTATAATCATCTAGTGGACCTCTACTTAGATTGTTCAAATTTGTCCCTTGGTTCAGCATCCTCTGGTGAATCTTTACTAAGATTGTTCAAATTATGCCACTGTGGTCAAACATGGCCATTCCCTGGGGGTCGCATGTTTTACATAGGATTATATTGTAAAAACTTTAAAAATCTTCTTGTCCGAAACTGAAAATTTGGTAAATTGCATCATCTGGTGGTCGTAAACCAAGATTATTCAATTTTTGCCCCTTGGGTCAAATTGTCTCCCCCCGGGGGTCACAAGTTTTATATAGGGTTATTTAGTAAAAACTTTAAAAGTTTTCCTGTCAGAAACTGAAATTCTTGGAGCTATGATATTTAATATGTATAATCATCTAGTGAACCTTTACCAAGATCGTTCAAATTAAGCCCCTAGGGTCAAAATTGGCTCTGCCCAGGGTGTCCAAAATTTTATTGTAAACTTTGAAAATGTTACTGTCAAATTCCGCAAGGCCTAAAGCTACCAAATTTGGTATGTAGCATCATCTGATTGACCTCTACAAAAATCGTTCTGCTCTGTTTCCTTAACCCTTTACCTCTGGGGCTATTTTTAGATCCAACATCTTTGAATAAATACATGTATACCAAAAAGGAACATTAATTTTTACGTTACTATATGACCTATTCAGTGTTGAGGTGCTCACTATGTATCTCTCTCTCTGTTTGTTTTAACAGTTCAATGTACAAGCCATTGATGGAGGTAGGCCGGGCAAAACTGCCAATGTCCTAGCTGTGATCAACATCATCAGGGACAACCATGTCCCAGTGTTCCAGAATACCAACGAATACAGTGCAACTTTGGACTTCAATTCTGGTGTTCAAGTTATCTCAACAGATATTCGTGCAACAGACCAGGACAGTGTTGAGTCTGCCGAAGTATGCTAGGATTCCACACTATAATGCAGTTATAACTTATAACCCTATCAGTGCTGGAAATGGGTCACACCAATGTCCCTGTCAAACAGTTTAGGTCAAGTTGAGAGGGCTCTTAGAGGAGCTGTCTCATCAGGCTCTGCACTGATTTTCTTGTTACTTTAAAAACCCTGAATATTCACATTAAGGTTGACCTGTTTGAATTTTGGAATGGTCTATTTGAAAATACAGTGTTGAAAGGGTTACCCTTTAGCCTGGATAGTAATTTTTACATGTTCAAAACTTTGCATGCTTTATCTTTAGCCCATTAATTCCTCTTGTATACTCCTTTTTATGCCTTTGCAAATAGAGTAGACCAAGATCAGATAGCTCCAATAGCAGCCATCTGATCAGGGTCTGCTCTGTGTGTTAATGAAATTTGATAGATCTGCTTCTTTACTTTCTAAAATTGCTACAATCTTCCACCTTCCACATGTAATTAAAGCTATTTTGTCCATGAATACAATGTATATTCAATAGGTATTGAAATTTGAAATAAACATAGAACTTTGAAAGGGTTAGGTACAATGCACAAGCTTCCACTAGCCATATGTAGTACAGATTTGTTGATACAGTATAACGGCGTTATTTCGACTCTCGTTTTTCCGAGATACCCTCTTATTCCGAGGGAATGTTGAGGTCCCGGCTCAAATTCTATCAAATCTAATTGAAAATACCTGCATTAATCCGAATAGCGATAATCCGAAAATTCGAGCATGTGTGCCGGTCCCGCGGATCATTCTGGTTCCTTTTATTGATTGTTTAATTCGAGCACGTTGTTTTCCCACCTCCGAGGTAATTATTCACACCTTGTCGATACGTTGTCGTGACCTTTTGAAAGATCCGTCTATGGGACATTAGGTCTTCCAAATGTGTGAATAACACATTCATTGAATGCAGACTTTACTTTGGTGTAAATAATGATGAGAATTTAGTAGACTGAAGTCTTTATAAACAAAGAGTCACAATCATAATTTGCATACGTTCGCAAACGTGTTGTGATTTTTCGGTACCGCTGAAAGGGTGCCATAAACGTCTTTTTGCTATAAATTTAGAAATAGTGCAGAGCTTTTTGTGTAGTGCTTTGAAATTGGCAATATTTTTGTTAATTTTAGACAGTCTCGTTCATGCAGACTCTTGCTACGAGAGATGAACGAGAATAAATATGTCAGACAAAAAAGCCGAGTGTTCCGATTATCAATTAATTTGGTCACTCGCCCTGATTTTCCTTACTACGAAACAGCACGGGAACGAAACGAAAATGTTTGTTTGTGCACCAACTCAGCACCAACAACTAAATTAATGTCGACAAATGGAAAATATGCAAAATAAACGGCATAACACTATATGCCACGACTGTTCAAGGGATATGTCTAAATGGTTTGAAACAAGTTTTGAGTTTATCGTTAAGGGTCCGTTGAACGGACCCATACAAATTATACTGTTCAAAACTTCGGTCGCCGATGTAAATGGTGTTTTCTGTTATCACTTATATAAGGAAAGAATCGATGAATTATATACGCATTGAAGTTTATGATAATGTTAAAAAGTTTACTGTGAAGAATTATGCTTCCTCTTGTCGTCAAACAATGCTCTTGGAAATGACACAAAATGCTAGAGATCGGTTATTTCGAGCATTGCGATAATCCGAGGTTTTTGCTGATTCCCGATGGTGCTCGAAATATCGCCAATATACCGTAAATAGTTTAGCAAATGGTCCACTATGATAAGAACTGATTTATTGTAATCACTTTTTCAGCCAAGATTTGGACAAGTGGTATACAGTCTGGACAGCTACAATGCTGCTGACCAAACCTACTTCGCCATTGGACGAACTTCAGGAACTCTTGAATTAGTTCGCGTATTACCAAGTCAGCCAAAGGATAGATACACAGTAAGTTGTTGATACACATAGATGAACAGAAGTCTGTATGTAATTTCCTCTACATCATAAGTTAAATCAGTTAAAAGGGTTAATCTACCACCTGCTTTACAGACTCATAATTAGACCTTCTTTTGATTTGACACTTAACCCTTTACCCAATAGCCTGTTTCTAGTTTTGAAGACATATGACCACTTAAAGCAGGTTGAAAGTAAAGCAGAATGCGCCTTAAGGCGCATTCTGCTTTACTTTCAGCCTGCTTTAAGCTACCACCTACTAGGATATAGAAAATATTTATTATGCAATATGTTCATGACTGTATGAATTTGAACTATTTTCTTCAGCGGAGGAATAAATCAAACACGCTAAAAGCCGCTTCTATCAGGTAACGGGTTAAGACAGGTTCTACTGTACATGTGCTGGTGAATGTGTCTATATGGGTCACTCATAAACTGTATAGAGTTAGGTCATTATCCATACCCAATTGAATAGTCATGCAAAAAATAATGACATCATGAATATCTATTAGCTGATTTTTTATAATTGCATAATTTTCTCTTAAATTTTGGTATTGATAGAAACTACCGGATCGCGTGGGAGAGTCCGGCATTGGAGGCCAACTACCGCAACTACCGACCGGGAGACGAGTTCTCCCGATTTCTGAATAAAAATGATTTTTTTTCCCCACCCCATTTTCTATCATTTTTTAATACTACACAGTATGTTTTTTTCTTTCAATTCCAGTTTGAATTGATTGCCTGTGACCAGCGTGATCCAGCAAGATGCGGCTACTCCAGTTTTGTTGTCAACATCAACTTTAATCTTGCACCACCAACGTTTACAACCAGTGTGTGTAGTGGAGATGTTCTGGAAACTTTCCAGGGAGTGGTCTTCCCAGTGCAGGGTCAAGATGGGGACAATGGCGTAAGTACATTAGGGGCGTGTAGCCCTTAACCTCATTAACCTTTTTCCTGTCCTATGTTTATTCCAAATTTCAAGACCTACTGAATATTCATGGACAAAATAGTTGTAATGGCCTATGGAAGGTGGAACAGTGTAGCCATTTTAGAAAGTAAAGAAACAGATCTATCAAATTCCATCAGCAAACAGTAGACCCCGATCAGAAGGCTCCTCTAGGAGCTGTCTGATCTGGGTCTACTCTGTTTGCAAATGCGTGAAAACAAGTCTATATGAGGGAAAGGGTTAACCTTTTCCCTGTTCTATGTTTATTCCAACTTTCAAATACGTCAAAACATGTTTATATGAGGGAAAGGGTTAAAAATTGTGCAAGAATGTATGACTTTAATAATTTAAGTATTAACACATTCCCTCATATTGACCCCTTTTGACATCAATGTAGAATTCACTTTTTTGAAACCATTGTGATAGAGCATTTGCTCCACAAGAACAAATGTTTTTTTTATCACAGTAGTTTCAATACTACACAATTCTAAAAGTCACAATAGTTTACTTTTCTCCTTTTCTCTATTAAATGCTCCTTTCCTTTCTCTGAATCCAATTAGCCCATAGTGAGCAGAAACAGACGTTAATTAACACAAACAAACAGACAAATCCTTTCGGGTAGATTTTTTCAAAGAGGCTGGGTCTAAAAATAGCCTATGGGTTAAACCAGTATTTAGTTTCATAAGCAAATAGAGCATACCCTGATTGATAAGACAATTCCTACAGGAGCTGTCAGATTGGGGTCTACTTGGACTGCAAAGGCAGGAGAAGGTGTCTGTATGAGGTAATGGATTAACAAACTTTTTATTGGACACACTTTCGTGCCAAGATGAGCTAATGAGATGGAGCTGTGTCTTTTGTCTATAGTTGTGTCATTTATGATTTTGTCATCTATCCATTGTCATCATGGATATGTTGTCTGTTTCCATGGTTGTGTCATCTATGGTTGTTTTTGTTTTCACACCTTTACAAACAAAGTAGACTCAGATCAGACAGGATTCTGAATGGGGTTTAGGCTGTTATCAAATTATAATAGATCTGGGTCCATGCTTATAAAAATTTTAGTTGAGTCTCAGTTCTTTCTCAAGTTTTTGATTGGTCAGATTTAGGCTCAAATCTGACCAATCAAAAGCTTGAGAACTAAAATCTGACCAATCAAAAGCTTGAGAACGAACTCGGACTCAACTAAAAAGCTTTATAAGCATGGACTCTGACTCTGCAGTTTCTATAAGTACCAAACATTCATATGCACATATGCTATTGTAAAAATCAGCTAATAAATTTCATGATTTCATTATTTCATACATGAATACTCATAAGCAAAAGTGTTAAAAGGCATCTTGATGAGGTAAGGGATCATTAGGACTTTACATATATGCATGTTTTTGTGTCTGCTGTTCTATGCATTAATTCACCTGTCCATCTGCTATGCCTGTCCAATCACACTTTTTGAAAAGGCTTCGTGGCATCAGCTTTGGTTTAATATGTGCAAGAAGGTCCGCAAAATATAGTCATGTGTAAGTGTGCACGAATATACAAGTATCAGGCTCATGGCGAAATCATGTGCCCATAATATGAATGAAATTATTCTCCCAGACATTACTCAATGAATAAAGAAGTGCATGTCAGATAACCTTATGCAAGCGATTAGGTATTCTATAACTTTGAAAGCAGCTGCGAGTGGTCAGTTTGATAAGCATAGGGGGAAACGGCCGAAATTTCAGCTGCAACTGAATTTCCCTTCTAGACCAGCTATTTTTTGCCAAATACCAAAAAGTTTGATTTTCAAAACATTGTTTCCATGTAAAGAACACTACAGTGTCTGCAACACTTTGATTGGTCTTGCCTTTAACCCTTACTCCATAACAATGCCTTTCTACACCTTTGCAAACACAGTAGACCCAAATTCTATGGCTCCGATAGGAGCCGTCTCATCAGGGTCTGCTGTTTGCTTATATTATAGATATTATTCTACAGTTTCTACCAGTACCGAAACTTGCATGTCCTTTTCTGTAGTTAATGCTCCTTTTGGGAAGATTTATTCTAAGTGGTTGGATCTAAAAATAGGCTATGGAGGAATGGGTTAATATTGATGCAGTCATTTCTTCTTACATGAATATTCATGGAGTAAAGGTTGATTCTGCAGATGACACATGTATTCCATTGATCACTTGTGAATTAGAATTTTATGAGATTTTTTTTTTTCAGGTGTTTGGTGCTCTTACTTACTCCATGACATCATTATCACCAGGAGGAGATAACTACTTTTCAATTGATCCTAACTCAGGCGAGATTACTGTCTATCGCAGACTGTATGGTAGTGGAGAGGTATCATATGAAGTAAGTACGAGCATGTTCATAATAACCCTATACACTGTGGGTATTCATTAAAGAAATAATTGTTTCATGAATATTAATAAGATAAATTTTGATAATGGTTCATTTACACAGGAATATTTTGCCATGGTAGAAACATACATTATATCAATAGCAAACAGAGCAGACCCTGATCAATGGCTTCTACAGGAGGAGGCAACTGGTGTCTCTAAATTTTGTGTGCCTTAATTTTTGTGTGTTAAAATGTATAATAATTTTGACTATGTTCTTAGTATAAAATGTTATAAATTTAGGCTTATGGTGATATTGCTTTTAAGATATTTCATAAAACAGGACCCACAAGAGGTATGCAGGGTAATTTTATATTCTGACAGTGTTTTTTCAAAATGAACAGAGAAATAGTGATTGGAAGAGTGAAACAAATGTTACTGTTTGCTTAATCTAGATATTTTACATTTTATTTAGACAATACCTGAAACATTTGAATGCTGAATTTTCAATGTGTTGTGGTCCTGTAGTGGTCATCGACAGAGTCCTCTCAGTATGAAATATTAAACTTTACTGAAAAGGTTTTGGATGGCTACCTTTTCAGATCTGGATCAAGGGGGAGGGGGTCTGTCCATGAGTTTTCTGATCTTTCTGAAAAGGATTTTGAATAATAAAAGTGTGTAGACATTGATCAGTGTTCTCTGATCTGGGTCTACATTGTTGCAAAATTTTAATGCTCTTAAATATAATCATTCAAAATCCTGCTGATAGGTACCTGACTGCCGTATGCAAACAGGTTAGGTTCCAATAGTCAGGACTCCAAGCTTTTAGCCACTTGACAAACTTTTTTTTTTAAAAAAAAAAATACAAAGCAACGAAGTAATTCAGAAAACATTTTAACCCTTTCCCTGTTCTATGTTTATTACAAATTCCAGTACCTACTGAATATTCATGGAAAACAGAGTTATAATGAAATATGGAAGGTGATACATTGCAGCCATTTTAGAAAGTGAGGAAACAGATGTATCAAATTCTATTAGCAAACAGAGTAGACCCTGATCAGACGGCTCCTCTAGGAGCCGTCTGAAATGGGTCTACTCTGTTTGTATATGTGTGAAAATATGTTTATATGAAGGAAAGGGTTAAAGCAGTAGTATTTAGTAGATGAGATAAAGAGTTGTATTTGTGAGTTCTTATTTCCTAGTTTGAAATCTCACTACGTGATGGTGGAGGCCTTGTAGCCACAAGTGCTTTACGCTGTACCTTCGATGTGATTCGAAATATCCATGCTCCAAACATCACAAATCTACCAAATGTAGTAGAAATTGAACCAACAGTAACTGCACAAGCCGTAATCTACACTGTCATTGCCACTGATAGAGACTCAGCGGTAAGTGTCTGCCTTTTTCCTTTATTATACTGTATTTCTAATAAATGCCACTTGGGGCATAAGATTTTTAAAAAGGAGCTCCTTGCATTTTGTTCACAGTTGGTAGCATATATTGCAGAATGAAGGCACTGCAGAGAGCTCCCAGAGAGGTTTTGCATTGTTCTTAGTATGCATTAAGCTACCATCTTTATTTGAAAAATCTATATTTCTTTTAGTTGTTTGTATATACCAAGGGTAGGGTTTAACCCTTCTCTTGCTATTTACGTCAATATACCTACCTGTAAATAGTGAAGACCCAGATGAGACAGATCCTGCAGGAGCTGTCTCATCAGGGTCTTCACTATTTACAAGTTGAGTGTGCAACCAGTGCACCCCACAGCAGTATTTGCATAGCGAAATACTTGTACACAGTGAAGATATATGTAATTGTACAACAGGGCATGGGTAAAGGGGAAATGTATTTTAAAATTCAGCAAGAGAAGGGTTTAGTTTTTTTATTCATCATAAGTTTATTAGAATGAGGGAGTTTATCAGGAAAAATACACTAGTTATTTTGCATTTTATTTAGTTAGCTTTCATGTTGTAATATTATTCATAAAGATAAGTTAAAGCAATAATATGATAACTAATTTGTGTCTGTGTTTGCAAACAGCGTAGACCAAAACAATTGCATGTCCTTGATTCATTGCCTGATCAGTCTACAATAGCAGACACTTTCAGCCTTTATTCCATGAACATTCATGTAAGAAATAATGACACCATTGATATTAATTATAGCACATGGACATGTGAAGTTTTGGCCATGGCAGAAACTGTAGAATCATACCTATATTATATCATAAGCAAACAGTGCAGAACAATTTTAAAAAAACTATTTTTAACCCATTCCCTCATATTGACGACTTTTGACGACTCAAAAGTCACTTTGTGAAACCATTTTGATAGAGCATTTGCTCCTATATGAGCTAATGCGCTATTTATCACAATGGTTTCAAACTACAAGATTCTAAAAAATTTCTTTTCTCTAGATTATGCTCCTTTTCGGTAGATTCATTCAAAGAGGTGGTATCTAAAAATAGCCTATGAGGTAATGGGTCAATATTTCTCCGTCAGACCCTATCTGGAACAGAGCTATAGATAAGGGTACGCACCCAAATACTAAAATCGTCATTTCTCCACCAAACCCTATACTGTGACCACTCTTTAGAATCGTCTCTTATCTGGAGCTTTGCTGGCTGCCTCGCCAAGGTGATTCTAATATGTTGCTGCAAGATAGGGTTGGATTGAGGAGTAAGAGACTTTGACAGATCAGTACACATGTTAGCTACAGACCTGTATATATAGATATAATATTAAACATATTGTATGATATTGTTTTGAAACAGGCTACACCATATGGACAACTGACATATTCCCTGCTTGCTGAAAACAACTTTGTGATAAATGCAGTAACAGGACAGATCAGGCTGGACCAGACCCAGTCATCAAGAACATCGGACACATATTCGGTATGGCTTCAACTTTGCTTGCTGATGTTTTAACCATTTACTTCATGAATATTTTTCATGAAAAAAATAATATTTATCAATATTTTTGGAGTTTTTCCCCTTTTCATATATCCTGTCTATCGGTCACGCTCTGGCATGCTGTATAGACCTAACCTGACTAAATCTACCAAAAACAAGCATTTACTGCAGAAAAAGAAAATTTTAAAACTGTGCTTTTGAGGTTAACTGAGCATATGCTCCTATGCTCCTATTTATCAGAATGGTTTTAAAAAGTGACATTTACAGAGGCGTCAAAAGGCATCACGATGAGGGAATGGGCTTAACCATTTCGATGGCTTGGTGCAAAACTATTCTAACTCCTTCACTAAAGTGAAGGAGTTAGAATAGTTTTCCACCAAGCCCTCGATTTGCTCCAAGAATATTCATGCAAGAAATAATGACATCATGAATAGTAATTCACTGAAGTTTTATAATGGTACTATGACAGAAACTGTAGAATCCATTCTATATAGCAAACAAAGTAGACCCAATAGGAGATGTCTGATCTGGGTCTATTCTGTTTGCAAAGGCATAAAAAGGCGTATATATAAAGTAAAAGGGTAAAATTTTGCCAATGATTTCCACATATGTATTTGCTTCACTGATTGAAACTATTTTTTTCAAATATTGCAGGAATTATCTATCCATATTTTTTAACCGTTTACTCCGTGAGAATTCATGAAAGAAATAATGACATCATGAATATTAATTAGATATTTGTTATAATAACACATTGACACAGACATGCAGAAACTGTAGAATCATATCTGTATTATTACAGGAAGGCCGTAAATTGCAAGAAAGCAAATCAAGTTACATATTTTAATTCCAAGCTATCACTTGTCATTCCAACAAACAATATATGATTCAAAATGTGGCAGTTATGGTCTCCTGCGTGGACAGAAGATTCTAGAGAAGTGCTCCAAATTAGGAAAAGCTGTGACTACCACTCATAACCCTCAAGCTCAATTCTTACTGAGCTCCACCTGCTAGGACTTCCTAACAGAAACCCATGCGTGAACCGTTCCACGCATATACCATATAACTACCCCCACAGCAGATACATGTGAGGGTTGTGGCCCCATGGCGGATGCACATGGTGCACGAAATGCAAGTTAAGCCTCATGGCAGAAGCGCATGCTGCTCACATGCATTAAATTCCCTATTTGTTTTGCATTGGATCGGTCAACAGCTATTTCCTCCGAAACAAATCCCCTCTGTTAACAGCACCTCTCCAGAATTTTCCGCCAAACCCTAGAGAGGCACTCCCAATTAAAGAGGAAAAACCATCTACAAAGCCTATCTATGTAGGCAATCAAATTATGCAGTTAATAAGTAAAATGAATCGGACCTCTATGGGAAAACATCTCCAGAATTCTCTGCCCAGACAGTGACAAAAAAGAAATTTGAAAACAGTTTAATGTGTTCCAAATTGTTGAAACATTTGTCAAACGGCTAAACAATTAGTCATTGTCTAAAGTTATTAGTAGGATAGCAACTGAGTCAAATCTAAATGCATATATTATATTCTGGGAGAATACAACACTTTTAAGCTCTAAATGTCCTGGCTGCCTATATATTACAATTGCAGCAATCTAACATGTGTTGAAAAGCTCCTTTCCGTATCCTCCCAAAACTGAATTGACCATAGTCAGTGAATAGTCTGTAATAAATGAAAAAGGCACAGCACAGTAAATAGTATCAAAATGATTTCAATAATATACATGTACATGGATAGACAAGGGTGGGAGGGTGGGAAAAGATTTTTGAAAAATTTGGAGAGCGTAAATTTGACCTAGATAAGGTTGCAAGCTAAACGGTGCAGTGTGATTTTTACCACCCGTGAAAATCACACCAGTCAACATCAGCGTGGCAACTTACGTTCGCGTAATAAATTGGGCTATTTAAAACAATAGCCCCTATTATTACAGGAAGGCCGTAAATTGCAAGAAAGCAAATCAAGTTACATATTTTAATTCCAAGCTATCACTTGTCATTCCAACAAACAATATATGATTCAAAATGTGGCAGTTATGGTCTCCTGCGTGGACAGAAGATTCTAGAGAAGTGCTCCAAATTAGGAAAAGCTGTGACTACCACTCATAACCCTCAAGCTCAATTCTTACTGAGCTCCACCTGCTAGGACTTCCTAACAGAAACCCATGCGTGAACCGTTCCACGCATATACCATATAACTACCCCCACAGCAGATACATGTGAGGGTTGTGGCCCCATGGCGGATGCACATGGTGCACGAAATGCAAGTTAAGCCTCATGGCAGAAGCGCATGCTGCTCACATGCATTAAATTCCCTATTTGTTTTGCATTGGATCGGTCAACAGCTATTTCCTCCGAAACAAATCCCCTCTGTTAACAGCACCTCTCCAGAATTTTCCGCCACACGAACAGGGTTCGCCCCAAAATTCTGAAGTTTATTGCAAAAGCTAAATTAACTGCTCTAAAGCCTCCCGAAAATTGTACAAAAAGAGATCAGTGCCCACATCTGAAAGGTGCACACCATCATTAAAGTACATCCCTGGTGTGTCGGCAGTAATTTCACCATGGTTCACAAATAGCCCTCCTCTAAATTCTGTCAATCTTCTGACAAATCTATTCAAGCACTTTCTTTTACGTTCTATCTTGTCTGCAGGAATTTGAGTCTTTCTCCATACCAATCTTGGCAAAAATGAGGACATAACAATTGCAGTCCCGGGGAAGTTATCAAACAAACTATCGAGATCAGACCTAATCTTAAAACGTAAATTTATGCCTTTTTCTGAACCAATGTCATTAGATCCTAGATGAATAATTATGGCCCTTGGCTTCTGGTGATGCAAAGCCATATACTGAACCTTTGTCATCAACTGGTTCCAATGCATACCACGAATACCCAACCATTTAATACCAGCCACTTTTGCCAGACCCAAGTTTCTTTCAATTCTGCGAAATCTTGCTCTTTGCTCTGCCCAATAAATGTAGGAATCGCCGACCAGCCATACGTCTGGAAATATACTTATATATGTATCAGCAATGAGTGACACAATAGTCCAATAATTCTTCTACAATCTGATATACTTCAAAAATGCATTAGAACTCCAACGCCCCATTCTCTGAATAACTGCATGTGACACTCCCTTGCTTGCTAACCAAGTAGCAGCTCCAATCCTAAAGGAATGAGTCTTAAAACCTGAACAAGGTAGCCCTAAACTCTGCATTACTCTTGTCAAAACCGCACCAAATTGATATCTTGTTAAAAATGAACCATCCTGGTGACAAAGAAGGCATTTACCTTGAGTAACCTTCGATCGGGCCAGGAGAAAGTTCTGCATCGCTGCAACTGGACAAACCTGTGTGCCAGTTGCAACAATGTCAACACTCTGAGGTGGTCCATGCTGATTACATTTTGCTCGCCTGAGAAAATTTTTAAATGAGCTACCTGACTTGAACTGCCTAATGTCTGAATATTGCAGCGGGGCATCGAGCATGGATTGGGAAGTGAAAGCAAGTTCCCCAACCCTAAATAAACCAAAGAATGCCAGTTTATAAGCTGCTCTAAAGAGCAATGTTTCGTATTTTGAACTACAGATGGCTGGCAATTTTTCATAAATTTTGACTAATATGTCATATGTAATTGGAAGCCTAGTGTCTGTAACGGATTTTGAGCGGCGATAACCTTCTAACATTTTGTTAATTGACAAATGCGATGTATGATCCACTACGTCCCTAAGCCTATTTTGAAATCTTATGGCTGCAATGTAAGTGGATGTAGTTTTGTATGCATATCCTCTATGAAAAAGGTATGTTATAAATGTTTCCAATTGGAAAAGGGAGGGAGGCCAATCCTGACTAAAACTGTAACTAGTGCGAAAATGTGCAAACAGCTCCAATGCATTGGAGTACACCAAGCGTGTATTATGAGCTAAACCAGCTTCAAAAAGTCTTCTAGAGTCAGCTCGAAGATGTTCCAGAGGTGGGTTGGAAATGGCACAGGGTTGAGATCTGCCTCTGGAGCCAGAGCTCGAAACCTGCTCATCTGAAAACGAGACAAACTATCAGCAATGTCATTCCTTACACCAGGAATATGTTCTGCCTTTAACACTAAATTATAATGTAAACATTTCAAGGTCAATACCCGCACCAAGACCATCAAAGCATCTGACTTTGAGGTTTGAGAGTTCAAAACCTGCACAACTGACTGATTATCACAATGAAATAGCACCCTTTTATTCCGAAATTCTTCACCCCAAACATAAATAGAGACTAAGATTGGGAAATATTCCAACAATGTGATATCCTTAGTGTAGCCCTTTTCATGCCAACTTTCAGGCCAAGCGGCAGACGCCCACTTTCCTTGAAAATAAGCCCCGAAACCTTTACCCCTAGCTGCAGAACTATCTGTAAACAGGCCGAAATCGCTATTGCGAAGGCAAATGTGATCATTGAAAACAGATACACCGTTGAAATCCTTGAAAAACACCAGCCACAGTTGCAAGTCTTGACGTATTCCCACAGTCAATCTGATATGATGAAAGGCACATTTAACTCCCCTAGTAGCATTAATCAGGCGTCTGCAGAATGGTCTACCTGGGACAATTGCTCTACACATAAAATTCAGAGACCCTATAAGTGACTGAAGTTCTTTCAATGTGACACTCCTCTTGTGTTCCAAAATATTGTTAATCTGTTCTACTATGCGACTTATTTTTTCTAATGGAATACGAACTTGCATAAGAACTGAATCGAGTTCCAAGCCCAGAAAAACTAGGACTGTTGTAGGACCTTCTGTTTTTTCATTGGCGATTGGCACCCCGAAATCATTGCAGCATGCAAAGAAACTATTCATCAGACTAATGCAATGATCTGTATTCCCTCTTCCACCAAAAATGAAGTCATCCAAATAGTGTTCTAACTTACCGACTCTACATGAAAAACGAACCACCCATTCCAGAAAAGTCGCAAATAACTCGAAGGTAGCACAAGAAATACTGCACCCAAAAGGTAGCACTTGATCAAAATAATAGAGGCCCTCAAATTTAAAACCAAGCAAACTGAAATCGTTTGGTGATACCGGTATCAAACGAAAGGCAGATTTAATGTCAGATTTGGCAAGCAGTGCACCCTGACCCAACTGTTGAATCATTTCGATTGCAGCATCAAATTTGGTGTATTGAACAGAACACAATGCAGGATCAATATAATCATTAACAGAATCTCCTTGTGGAAAAGAAAGATGATGTATTAATCTAAATTCACCTGGATCCTTTTTGGGAACAAGACCTAATGGCGAAACTCTAAAATGTTTAAATGGAGGGATAGAGAATGGACCCATAATTCTGCCTGCTTGTAGTTCTTTTTGAATTTTTTGCCTTACTATTTTTGGATTCTTATTTGCTGAGGATAAGTTATTGGCCTCTAACGTCTTAGCCTGCCCCTCAAAATGGATTGAAAAACCGTCTTTAAAACCTGAACAAATCTTTTTTGCAGCCGCCCTATTCGGATAAATGGAAAGGAATTTTTTTCATCTGTGCTAACCTGATTGGTGTGGTGGCAAGTGTCAAATTAGTGTCTTTGGGGTTTGGGTTGATGTTGAATGTATCTGTTTGTGAATTGGTTACCTGTGCGAAAGGGTTGATTGAAAGAGCGAGGACACTGCTGTTGAGTGTGCGTCCCCTTGCATGCAAGGCACACATGGTTGTACTTACAAGTTTTAAAAGAACAGCCCTTTGTGGAGTTAAAATCCCAGCATAGTTTAGCCGGACGGCCAGCACTAACTGCTGGCGTACTGGTCTGTAAGGGGTTAGCAATGGTGCCTTGATGTGAATGAGCAGGTATCATCATAGTTCTGAGCCATAGATCGGTATTAATAATAGACCATGACTGGGGTTGCACAGCCTGGCGCATACGGAAATTTTCATCGTATATTTTCCAAGCCAATGTGTTGCCCGAGCGACTTTCAGCCTCCCTGATCAACGCTATATACTCGAACATTTCCCCAGCCTTTTGGGGCACCTTTTTGATCAGTATAGAAGCATAGATCAGGAAGGCATCAGTCCAGTCCCTTATGTTTGATATGGATTTTGTCGGCTTCTGTTTTATTTGAACCTGACCCCGCTCGTCGATGAACAAATTAGACGGTGCCGACGGCGATTCGGCTGACCCACGCAATAGTAGAGCCAAATTGACATATTCCCCCAGCCAAATTTTTTGGCAGAGCTCCACCGAAACATGCAGAGACATGGGATCATTTATACATTTAAGTGCCGATTCAGGGAGCGAAAACTCCCGACTAGGAATAGACTCATTTTGGCCGGCTAACCTGTCGAATATCTCGGAAAATACATTACCGGAACCCTGCACATTACCCGATGTTTGATCCTCTGATGACAGACGCACGAACTCCGGACTGTTGTCATTTACAACATCATCAGGCTGTTCACGATCTCCCCCACCCACTGCATTCCGTGCAGCGCCATTCCGGGCAGACCGCGTGCTCGAAGATCGACAAACTCTTTGCGGCCTTTGGCGAGTATATGGTCCCTCGTCTCTTGCGCGACTACGCTGTTTGGGTGGCATAATGCAACTGGGCGATATCTAACCAGTCTCTTTACGCTGATATTCGTGTAAACGAGCAAATTAAAAAGATTTTTGAAAAATTTGGAGAGCGTAAATTTGACCTAGATAAGGTTGCAAGCTAAACGGTGCAGTGTGATTTTTACCACCCGTGAAAATCACACCAGTCAACATCAGCGTGGCAACTTACGTTCGCGTAATAAATTGGGCTATTTAAAACAATAGCCCCTATTATATAATAAGCAAACAGAGAAGAACCTGATCAGATGGCTCCTACAGGAGCCATCTGACCTGGGTCTACTCTGTTTGAAAGGTGTAGAAAGGTGTTTATTATGAGGTAAAGGCTCACTCATACTACTTTACATTCCCTTCCTTGCAACATCATCATAAAAATTCTTATACGAATATTCTTGAAATAAAGGGTCAACTCAGTTGTTGTCTGCAAAAAGAAAAGTGGTTAAATTCTTGAATTCCATATTTCTTCTTTTTCTTTCCAAACACATTGTTAGAGTGTCAAAAAGTTTGGATCATGAGAAACTGTTGCTAGGCAACCTTGTCTTGATCCAAACAGCTTGGAGCTTTCTGTATTACTTTCATTCTCCATGAAGGAACGTTTTCAAAGTGACGTAAAACTCGATACAAACCAAACCAAACATTTTCAAAGTGACGTAAAACCTGATAAAAACCAAATTAAACATTTTCAAAGTGACGTAAAACCTAATAAAAACCAAACCAAACATTTTCAAAGAAAAGCATGCTACAGTAGAACCAGTATTATACAGCCATCAAAAAGAGGTCTAATTATTGGTCTGTACAGCAGGTGGTAGTTTAATGCAGGTCAAAAGTAATACAGAAAGCTCCTAATGGAGCTCCCTGCATTAAACAACCACCTGCTTTTCAAAACTCCTATGTTCAATAAATGAATGGCTGCTTAGGACAGGTTCTACTGTACGCAACAGGGAAAAGGATAAAACAGGATTCTTCACTTACAGTAAAACTTCGATTATCCAAACACTAAAATACGTATTATTATCCCTCTTTAAGACAGGTGACAGCTTAATGCATTGTGAAAGTCATGCAGAAAGCTCCTCTTGGAGCTTTCTGCATGACTTTCACCATGCATTAAGCAGCCACCTGCCTAAAAGGGTCTAAATTCTTCTATAACGAAAATTTGAATAATCGAAGTTTTACTGTATATGCAAAGAGTTGATAACAAACTTTTCTCTTATGCAGATCACTGTGATGGTGAAAGATGGGGGAGAGCCGGCCTTGTCTGATACCAAGAAGCTCAAGCTTGTTGTAAAATCTAATGTTGACACCCCAAGAATTACCAACGCTCAGACCAAGAGTGAGAAGGAGACCTTTGATATCACCAATGCACTGTTTTTCGTTGAAGCTGAAGATAATGATCCGGTGAGTATTCATTCAATTGCTAATTATTTGACTAGATAGGAAATAAAACTTGCTACTGACCTTATTGATTTTGTCTATAATATGCTGTCTAGCATTATAAACCCATTTAAGCCATCTTGTCTAATTTTTAGACAACACATTACCACATAGGCTATTTTTAGGCACAATCTGTTTGAATAAATCTACTGAAAAAGAGCATTTACTAGTAGAAAGGAACTTTAAAAAACTGTATAGTTTTGAAATCATTGTGATAAAAAGAGCATTTACTCCATAAAGGCAAAAGCTTTGTTTATCACAATGGTTTCAAAAAATGACTTGTACATAAGTATCAATAGGTATGGGATGAGGGAATGGGATAAGCACGATGTCATTTTACATACACCATATTGGGCAGCTGCTCTGATTTGTGCAATACTTAACTCTTTACTTCATACAAACACTTTTTTTTCTGACTTTTGCAAACAGAATAGACCCAGATCAGATAGCTCATGTAGGAGTAGTCTTATCAGAGTCTAATAAATATTCATTGTGTCATTACTCCTTAATACAGTAAAACCTCTCTTAAAATTAATAAAAATATCGGTCTTGGAAACAGGTGACAGCTTAATGCAGCGTGGAAGTCATGCAGAAAGCTCCTAGAGGAGCTTTCTGCATGACTTTCACCCTGCATTGAGCAGTCACCTGCCTAAGATATCTAAATTCTTCTCTACTAGAATTCCGGTTAAGAGAGGTTTTACTGTACATAAATATTAATTAGTTATAGGGCTAATTGTGTGGTATTTTCTGCCTTTTCAGCCACCAAATAGCTTGGCAGGCTTTAGGTTCAACCCAGAGGACCCTGTTGTTTCTGCCTGTTTTACCATTGATGGCAACGGTGAAATAAGGGCTAGATATCCACTGTATGTGGCCCCCTGCACTACAAGATCAATATACGAGGTAAGCCCTTTGCCATCTACATTGTATGGTAATGACCAGATGGCTACTGCTTCTTCCTCGGATAAAAATACAGAAGAACCTGTCCTAAGCAGCAGTTCATTTATCGAACATAGGAGTGTTTAAAAGCAAGCAGTTTAACCCTTCTCTTGCTGAATTTTAAAATGCATTTCTTCTTCTTTACCCATGCCCTGTGGTATAATTACATATATCTTCACTGTCTACAATTATTTTTCTGTGCAATCACGGCTGTGGAGTGCACTGGTTGCACAGTCAATTTGTAAATAGTGCAAACCCAGATGAGACAGCTCCTGCAGGAGCTGTCTCATCTGGATCATCACTATTTACAGGTAGGTATATTGACATGAATAGCAAGTAAGCGACGGGTTAATGCAGGCAAAAGTAATGCAGAAAGCTCCTATGGCATAAGGACACAGGATGGTTTGGCTGACAGACAAAAACTGTAGAATCAGATCTATTTTATACTACAAGCAAACCGCGCAGACCCTGATCAGATGACTACTATAGGAGCCATCTGCTCTATGTCTACTCTGTTTGCAAATGCGTAAAAAGGCATTTATATGAAGGAAAGGGTTAAGTAACTTCCGTCTGCAAAGAATGTTTCTGAAAGTATAAACTTCTGAGTGTCAAAGAGTTTGCATAAGGCATCAGATCTGAGTCTACTCTGTTTGATTATGACATTCCAAAACACCCTCTTATTATGGCAACTAATAAATATTCATTGTGGCATTATGCCTTACATAAATATTCATTAAGTAAAGGGCTAATTGTGTGGTATTTTCTGCCTTTTCAGCCACTAAATAGCTTGGCAGGCTGATCAGGGTCTACTCTGTTTGCCTATGATATAATATAGATATGATTCTACAGTTTCTGCCATTGCGAATAATTTCTGTGTTCATGTGTCATTATAAAAAATTATCTAATTAATTACATGACTGTTCATGGAGGAAAGGGTTAAGACAACAACTACCTAATATGCAGAGAGTTTATAACTGTATTTATTGTTTAGATAAGTGTCACTGCATTTGACGGAGGATCACCAGCCAAGGAATCTGCTGCTAGTGTTTTCACACTAATCATACTGAGGAACCTGTATACCCCAGAGCTCTTCCTGCCAGCACGTGTATCAATCACTGAAAATCTTGGTGCAGGAGCACCCGTCCTTCAACTGGATGGCAGAGATAATGACACTACGGTAAGAAATTATTTCCCCCTGAAAATTGATTGTAACACAGAACAGTAGACAAAGGGGCGTATTAAAAATACTAAAATTGTCCTTCATCTATTATATCCTATGTTGTGACCACTCTTGAATATATTTAACTCTGGTAACATCTTGTATACAATGAATTTGTTTGTGGTAACCTGTTTTGTTGATTTCACTCCATCATCATGACTAGAATTAATAAATCACCTCTTGGTGGGTCTGTTGCTTGATCAGCCAGTTGTAAATGTTTATAGCACAAAAGTTCATTTGAAATTGATGTACATGTAAGTAAGCATTATCATAATGAGATGTCCAGACACATCAGAGATTTGCCAATTTGTTTTTGCTGTGTAGTGTTTGTTTAGCCCTTAACCCATTCCCTCATAGGCTATTTTTAGATCCAACCTCTTTGAATGAATTTACCGAAAAGGAGCATTTACTAGAAAAAGGTATTGCGATAGAGCATTTTCTCATTTATGATTTTACAGAGGCATCAATATAATGGAGGAACAGGTTAACCCTTTACCTGATAAAGATGCATACTTATAAATTTGCAAGCAGCGTACACCAAGATCAGATAGCTCATACAGACAGCTCCTGTAGGAGCTTTCTGATTAGTATGTGCTCTGTTTATGAAACCCCCCTTTTGAAAAAATAGGGGTATATTGCTTTGCACATGTCGGTCGGTTTGGTAGATCGATGGTTTCCGAATGATAACTAATAAACGACTTGGCATAGAATCTTCAAACTTGCTGTGGTGGTTGGTCATGACAACTAGATGACCCCTATTGTTTTTGAGGTCACTAGGTCAAAGGTGAAGGTCACCATGACCTTCAATAACTGCTCAAGGGTTTGGCTTAGGATCTTCAAACTTGCTGCATTGGTTGGTCATGACCACTAGATGACCCCTATCGTTTTTGGGGTCACTAGGTCAAAGGTCAAGGTCACCATGACCTTAACTGGTTAAATGGTTTCCGATCAATAACTGCTCAAGGATTTGGCTTAGGATCTTCAAACTTGTGGTTGTCGGTCATGACAACTTGATGACCCCTATTGTTTTTGAGGTCACTAGGTCAAAGGTCAAGGTCACCATGACCTTAATTGATGAAATGGTTTCCGGTTAATAACTGCTCAATGGTTTGGTTCAGGATCTTCAAACTTGCTGTGGTGGTTGGTCGTGACCACTAGATGACCCCTATAGTTGTTGAGGTCACTAGGTCCAAGTCATCATTACCTTAACTTGTGAAATGTTTTCAGATCAATAAATGATCAGTGGTTTGGCTTAGGATCTTCAAAGTTGCAGTGTTGATTAGTCGTGACCACTAGATGACCTCTATAATTGAGGTCACTAGATCAAAGGTCAGGGTGTCTGGGGGTATACATGTTTTACAAACATCTCTTGTTTATGGAATAATACATATTTGTATTCCTTCGTTCATATGCAGTTATAAAGATTCAACTAATAAGTATTCATAACTAATTATCCCTTACATGAATATTCATCAGGTAAAGGATTTATCCTTTGAATGCTGTGCCGACCCAGATCGGAGGAAATTCTGAAAGTCTAATCCTTTCATACTGGACATTTGCAAACAGAGTAGACCCAGATCAGGTGACTCCTATAGGAGTCGCCTGATCAGGGTCTGCTTTGTTTGCTTTTGGCATGATACAGATCTGATTCTGCAGTTGTCAGAGCAAAGATTTCCCTTGAATATTTTACTTTCTTACAATTCAGTTAGTAATTATTCATGATGTCATTATTTCCTACATGAATATTAAACAGATAAAGGGTTGAACGCTGATGGACTGATCCACTTTGTGAATGTTCTGGGTCCATGCTTATGAAGCTTTTAGTTGAGTCTGAGTTTCGTTCTCAAGCTTTTGATTGGTCAGATTTGAGTTCTCAATCTTTTGATTGGTCAGATTTGAGCCTTTGGCTCAAATCTGACCAATCAAAAGCTTGAGAACGAACTCATGCTCAACTAAACGTTATAAGCATTCGACCCAGCTCTCAAAAGAGTTAAGCCATTAATCCATAGATACACCTTTAAATGCCTTTGCAAACAGAGTAGACACAGATCAGATGAATCCTATAGGAGCCATATGATTAGGGTCTGCTCTGTGGAAAAATATAGATCTGATTATAGTTTCTGCCATGGTCAAAAAATGTATATGTTCATATACAATTATAAAATTAAGGTAATTGATATTCATGATGTCATATTTCTTACACAAATGCTCATGGAATAAATGGTTAAGGAACTTTTCTTATGGTTGTAAATGATGGAATTAGCTTCACACGAGGTCTCATTGATTGTTTCAGGTTCCATTTGGCAACTTTGACTATAGCCTGCTAGAGACGACAGGAACATCATACTTCACTCTTGATGGAAACCAGATAGTCACAAGAGAGAACTACTTCTCAGACTCCAGACTACTATACACAGTAAGTTACCTGTTTATGTCTACTTCTCAGACTCCAGACTACTATACACAGTAAGTTACCTGTTTATGTCTACTTCTCAGACTCCAGACTACTATACACAGTGAGTCACCTATTAACCCATTCCCTCATATTGACGCCTTTTGACACTTCAGTCATTTTCTGAAACCATTGTGATAAATAGAGCATTTGCAAGCAGAGTAGACCCAGATGAGATGGCTCATTTAGGAGACGTCTGACCAGGGTCTGTTTTGTTTGTGTATGATATAGTATAGCTCTGATTCCAGCAGTGATCAGGGTCCATGCTTATAAAGCTTTTAGTTGAGTCTGAGTTTCGTTCTCAAGCTTTTGATTGGTCAGATTTGAGTTCTCAAGCTTTTGATTGGTCAGATTTGAGCCTTTGGCTCAAATCTGACCAATCAAAAGCTTGAGAACGATCTCAGGCTAAACTAAAAGCTTTATAAGCATGGACCCAGCTGTCATTATACGAATGGAACTATTTAATATTCAAGATGTCATTATGATATTCATGGAGTAACGTGTTAAGACGGGATGTAGCGGCAAGCTGGTGGCAAATAAGGGATAACTTGTGCAGTTTGGATCCATTGGAGTTTGAAACTCATTGTAATATTAGGACTCATTCATCAGGCGTCAATATGAGGGAATAGGTTAACCCATTCCCGCATATTGATGCTTCTGTAAAAGTCGCTTAGTGAAACCATTGTGATAAATTGAGCATTTGCTCCATAGTTTCAAAACTACACAATTCTGAAAATTTCCTTTTCTCTAGTAAATGCTCCTTTTTGGTAGATTTAATCCAAGAGGTTAGGTCTAAAAATAGCCTATGTGGGGAATGGGTTAAAGTATAGGAATACAATTTACATGTATGTGGTAGCCTATAAAATTTACTGCTTTAAAAGTTGTTTTTTCCCCAATCTTAAAATTTCTAAATAAGGTTTGATAACCGGCTATATTGCTTCTGTCTCTTTCTGAGATATGATCTTTTCTTAGCAGAAATTCATAAGGTGAAGTTGTGTGTATTTTGTATCATTCTGCATTAACCCTTCTCTTGCTCTGCATTAACCCTTCTCACATCAATATACCTACCTGTTAATAGTGAAGACCCAGATGAGACAGCTCCTGCAGGAGCTGTCTTATCAGGGTCTGCACTATTTACAAATTGATTGTGCAACCAGTGCACTCCACAGCAGTGATTTCACAGCGAAATACTTGTACACAGTGAAGATATATGTAATTATACAACAGGGCATGGGTAAAGAAGGAGAAATGTATTTTAAAATTCAGCAAGAGGATTAGTAGCCAGGTGCTATTACTACTTGCTTGACATTATAAATAGGTTCTATCATGTAATCCTTTCTCCATATATAGGCCTTTTGACCCTTTACCTGTTCCAGTGTTCATATCAGAAATAATGACATATATATGGATATTAATTGGATTATATGTTAATCCTTTTCTTCATAGGCTATTTTAGACCTAATCTCTATGAATGAATCTACCCAAAAGGAGCATTTACTAGAGAAAAGTAAAAGTTTAGAATTTTGTAGTTTGAAGCATTGTGATAAATAGAGCATTTGCTCCTATAGGAGCAAATTTTCTATTTAAAACAATGGTTTCAAGAAGTGGTTTTTACAGAGGCGTAGAAAAGCGTGTTTATGGAGGAAAGGGTTAAAACAGCATATGAACAGAGACAATTTTTGCTGAGAGAGAAACTGTAACCTTAAGCAAACAGCAAACATGGATCAGACGGTCGTACAGGAATCACATGATTTGGGTCTTCTCTGTTTGCAAACAGCAAACATGGATCAGACGGCTCGTACAGGAATCACATGATCTGGGTCTTCTCTGTTTGCAAATGCCTGAAAAGGCATTTATATGAATAAATGAGTTAATGCCTTTGCAAAAAGAGCAGACTCATTGGATTGGATTCTACAGTATTTGCCATGGCATAAAATTTCTGTGTTCATATGCTATTACATAAATTCAGCCAATCAATAGTTGTATTGTCATTATTTCCGACATGAACATTCATGGAGTAATAGGTTAAGTGTTAGCATAATTATATGATTATGTTGTTTTTGTAGGTTGTGGTAACAGCAAGAGACAAAGGACCACTGCCAAAATCCAGTAGTCAGCCTGTACATATAGAAGTCAACAGAAACCTATTTGCCCCAGAACATAACAGCACTTTTAGAGAGTTTGAATTGAGTGAGGACCAACCGCCAGATGTTGGGTTTGGAACACTTTATGCATTTGACCGGGACGCAAAGGTGAGTAGTACTACCATACCTCTTTGCACAACAGCTGTGAATTTGTGGTAATCCACATTTTTTTTATGCTCTCAACCCTTTACTCCATAAATACGCTTTTCTATGTCTTTGCAAACAGAGAAGACCCAGATCAGATGGTTCCTAAAGGAGCTGTCTGATCAGGGTCTGCTCTGTTTGCTTATGGAATAATATAGATCAGATATTCTACAGTTTCTGTCTCGGCCAAAATTCCCTTTGTTCTGATGTGTTACTATTTCATTTTGAAAATTGATGTAACTAATATTCATGTCATTTCTTCCATGAATATTCCTGGAGTAAAGGGTTGACTGTTTTGTTATACATCCATCGTTAGAGGTGACATATTATGGTTTTACCTATAGTGGGCAGGTGGGTGGGGTACTGTAAAATTGTTCATGGTTTAACTTGAGAAACTGTTATACAATCTTCCCCAAACCTGGAAGTAATGGCTGTAGGTGTCTGTCAGTCATGTAGGATTATTGGATATATCACTCAAGATACAGTGAAGTTGTGGCCCTTTGTTAGTGGAAATTAGTATACCCACACAAACTCTGTTCATACTGGAACCACCCTGCCCGACGGTCGCTTGGTTGGTTGGTCAGGCGATTGGTCCGTCCTCATTTGAAGATGGGTAGCTGGGGTGGGAACTATTCCTTCAGTTTTAAAGTTATTGACTGTATATTTGGTATACATACTAACCACGAGTAGTAGATGTGTAAGATGCAATTTTCATGTGTCCTATATGGCTCGTGATTGAAACTTCATACCTGGAAAGGGCATTATGAGGGAAAGTGCTATGTACAAGGGCCATAACTCTGGCTTCAATACTTTTGGAGTTATTGCCCTTTATTACATTTTTTTGTCCAGTCAATAACTCCTATTCTACTGATGTTATTGGAATGGCATTTCATTTATGGACAGAGCATGCATTCTGAGAGGAAGTGTCATGCACAAGGTCCATAACTCTGGCTTCAATAATATTGCAGTTATTGCCCCTTGTACATTTTTATCGAACTTTCTTGTCCTGACAATAACTCCTATATGGCTTATGCCATTTGATTGAAACTTCATACATTGAAAGATCATTATGCAAGGAAGTGTCATATACAAGGGCCATAACTGTCACATTGATTTTGGCTGATCAGTATCTCCTGTTCTACTGATGCTATTGGAATGACTTTTCATTTATGGAAAGAGCATGATGAAAGGAAATGTCATGCACGAGGGCCATAACTCTGGTATCAGTATTCCCCAGATATCCCCGTTATCAGTTTTTTCTTACATAATGTGGTGTGGAAAGTGCATGATGAAGTATCATTCATCAAGTCCATTACTGATATTAGATATTTGAGTTATTTCCCTTCTCATATTGTTTTTGTACGAGTTATTTGTCTGTCTGTCTGTCTGTCACACATCTTGTCTCATCGAGTTTTCATGTACAGAAATGTGACAATGTGTTGCAGTGTGTATGTGTGGGTGGAGACATCTGTTTTTGTGACAAAAACCTCTGGTTTGAATTTGCAATCAAGGCTGCTGTGCGTGGGTATTCCAGTACCTTTAGTGATAGTTCTAGTTCAAATAAGACTTTGTCTACTCTCTAATATCTATTGGCATAATTTCTTGATCAAGTTTGATATTCATTTCTATTGGTTCAGTCACTGTGAAGTTAATACATTTACTGTTGATTTTTATATAGTAGGATACTGGTGTAAAGAGTTACATATGAGACTGGGTTTTCATTTATTTTCACTTTTTGTTTATTTTCAGTCGCCATGGCGAGACTTTACCTTCAGATATAGAGGCACCCCCTCAGCAAGCAACTTCTTCACACTTAGTGCAACTGGCAACTTGGCCGTTAAAAAGCCACTGTACCAGGACCCTGCCAACCCAGACTCCTACTCAGTAAGTGAATCATATCAGCAGAATATAGACTCTTGTCATTTTGCTACTATAATAAAATGATTTATTGATATTCATGACATCATTATTTCTTACATGAATATTCATGGAGGAAAGGGTTAAGACAAGTGACAGCTTAATGCAAGGTAAAAGTCATGCAGAAAGCTCAAAAACTTACTTTGCACTAACTGTTTACTCCATGAATATTCATGCAAGAAATAATGACACCATGAATGTTAATTAGATTAGTTATTATACACACAAATGTTTGACCGAAGCAAAAACTGTAGAATCATATCTTTATTATTGTCATAAGCAAACAGAGCAGACCCTGATCAGACGACTCCTACAGGAGCTATCTGGTCTGGGTCTGCTCTGCTTGTAAAGGCGTAGAAAGGCGTATTTACAGAGTAAAGGGTTAAATTTGCGATTGGATATTGAATGACAAAGAATACAGAGCCTGTTCAGAGGTATTCTCAATCATCTGATCAGAAGATTTATATCATTGAGACTTTACTTCCAAGTTCCAGCATATTGATATTGGAAGTCCCAGGCAGAGGTCAACGAAGTCTGACTGTTTTAAAAAGAGACAACAATAAATGGAGAATTCACTAGGATTCTACACTTTTTATGCCCCCGCCTTTAGGCGACAGGAGCATTAAGTTTTACCCTTGTCCGTCCGTACGTGCGTCCGTATGTCTGAAATTTTTGTAAAGGATTTCTTGTGTGTAACATGGTGAAAAAGTTGTAACTCGACTGGGACTCGAACCCAGGGCCTCTGGCTTACCATGCCAACACTCTACCGACTGAGCTACCAAGCCACATAGTAAAGCCTATCAACTTATTTCACCATAATCTCTACCCGGCTACACACACCCCGTCTACACAAGAATTCATCCCGAATTCTTACTCAAAGAACACTCCACGAGTTTCTTATTATTACAAATTATCTTCATACAATCTTCATATAAATCACCCTGTGGGTTATTTACCTTGGGCGCCAAATGAAACATGGAGAAAAAGTTGTGACTCGAACCCAGGACCTCTGGCTTACCATGCCAACACTCTACCGACTGAGCTAGCAAGTGACAGAGTAAAGCCTTACCAACTTATTTCACTATAATATCTACCTGGCTACATGTGTAAGGTGGAATGATTTGATATTTGGTCTGAAGCATTATCATAGTGAATTGTACCATGTCTCCCCTTTTCAGGTCCGTCCTCCATCTCCTTCCTGTTTGCCAACACTTTGATTGAATTTTTGTGATTGTTTAATGACAAAACTTTTCGTCAAAGATTTCTTCGCTTGTGTAAGCTGCAATGATTTGATATTTGGTCTGAAGCATAAGCATAGTCAGTTGTACCATTTCTCCCCGTTTCAGGTCTGTCATTTATCTACTTCCTGTTTGCCAGCAGGGGCATCCGCGTCCCATGGACACATTTTCTTTTATTTTTCATGCGCTTCAAAGCAAAATATGAATGAAATTTTATGAAAACAATAAACAAAGATGACAATGATGAATTAAATAGTAATAAAATTGATGATGTTAATGATGAATGATGATGATACTAATGAATTATTATAGCAACCATATTCTCACTAACAAACACACCCACTTTAATAAACACACAGTCACCCTTACTTCTAGTGGATAACTATAGAATACAGACGATACAAAATACAAGAAGCTCCTATCTGCCCGGGAACATTTATTAGAGATAGCACTGTATAACCTTTCAGCCAGCAACACATATGTACATGTACTCATAATTCAGGGCTGAAGCGTTCAACATTGAATGTGTTAAATCTTGGCTTACAGAAGTAATTTTTTTGCATAAATTTAGACCAGTGGTGCAGTTGTGGTATAAATGCGAGTTGGTGATCTTATAATTGTTAACACTCAATTTTTTATTATATGAAGAAATCTGAGAAACATTAACTGAGTAAATTCTCTGACTTATTTATATTCGCAGTTCACTGTGGAGGCTGTGGACGGGGGCGGCAAAGTAAGTGCTGGTGCTAATACTATAGTTAGAGTCTCGAGGAACATTGGCTGTCCATCATTTAACGACCTGCCACCTGTCACGACAATTAATGAAGGAGCCAACATTCAGGAGCTCCTGTTCTCCCTAAGTGACTATGTGTCTGACCCAGACCAAGGGGTAAGTTACGTATTGTTTTATATAATGCTGGGGTTGCAAACTAATAAATAATGTATTAATATGTATAAATATGTTTTAAATAAATAAACTAAGAAATAATGTATGTATACTTATCAATTAGTTTAATATTTATAATGGTATATGATCCAGGAAAGTTTTGGCTATAATAAAAACTGTAGAATCAGACCTATATAATTCCATAAGCAAAGGAGTAGGATCTGATCAGAAGACTGCTACAGGAGCTTTATGATCTGGGTCTACTATTTGCAATGGCTTTCAAAGGCATATCTATGGAGTAAAGGGATATGTCAATCTGAAGAGGGTTTTTTTATACTGTAGACCTGATCCTAAGTGGCCTTTCATGTATTGAGTCTATAAGCAGGTGATTGCTTAATGCAGGGCTAAAGTAATGCAAAAAGCTCCTATGGGAGCTTTTTGCATTACTTTTGACCTGCCTTAAGCTACCACCTGCATTACAGACCCATCATTAGGCCTCTGTTTAATGGTTGCATATACTGTAGTAAAACTGTTATTCATATTCATGAAAGCCTCCGCCCAATATGAATTTTGATATATTTAGTTCTGGTATTGAAAATAAAGAATAAGCAAATTTATCATGTAAAGGGTTAGATAGATTTATTTGTGTATATATATATATATGTGATCAATACAATTACAGTCATTCAATTTGACATAACAGTTATTTTAGTCAATTACTTGATTTATATATAAGAAATAATATCCATATTAATTAGATTTATGTATAAGAAATAATTACTATATCCATATTAATTAGATTTTTTTTTATAATGTCATAATTTTATGATCAAGAAAAGTTTTGGCCATGGCAAAAACTTTACAGTCATATCTACTTATTTCATAAAGAAACCATGCAGACCCTGATCAGACGGCTCCTACCTATCTTGGTCTACCGGTACTCCGTTTTGCAAAAGCTTCTCTATGAGATATATGGTCAACCCTTTCCCTCTTCAATATTCATATAACAGATTTTAATGCTTATTAAATTTTATAGATCTGATTCTACAGTTTCTGCCATAGACAGAAATTTCTGTGTCCATATGCCATTAAAAAAATAATCTATTTAAGTTTTATGATGTCATTATTTTTGGCATACATATTCATGGAATAAATGGTTAATGATGTCATTATTTCTTACTTGAATATTGAACATGTAATGTGGAATGTATTACCAAACCAATTGTAATGATTGTCAATAAAATATGGTTTGGCAGAACAAACTCTTGTACAAGAGGTTGATGAGCACTCCTCATCTACAGCAAGTGTATTTACCCAAAGACTTTCTTAATCCTTTACCTCATTGGCTATTTTTTTTTACCCAACCTCTTTTAACCCAATACCTCATAGGCTATTTTTAGATACAACCTCTTTGAATTAATCTACCGAAAAGGAGCATTAATTAGAGAAAAGGAAAATTTTAGAAATTTGTAGTTTGAAACCATTGTGATAAATAGAGCATTTGCTCCTATAGGAGCAAATGCTCTATTTATCACAATGATTTCACAAAGTGATTTTTAAAGAGTCGTCAAAAGTCATCAATATGAGGGAATGGGTTAATAAATCTACTGAAAAGGAACATTAAGGAAACTTTTAGTATTTAATATGAAGTTTTGAAACCATTGTGATAAATAGAGCATTTTCTGCTAAAAATTGACATATACAGAAACATCAAAATGCATCATTATGAGGGTGTGAGATAATGTATATAGTCTCTATATTTACTTATCCTTCATTTGCAGACATCTGTCTTCGGTCAGCATACATACAACCTGATCGGTGAGGATGTTTCTCCAGTGATGTTTACTGTGAACTCTGACACTGGAGATGTCCGAACACAGCTAACACTTCAGGATGACAGCAGACTCAGTTACATTGTAAGTTTTATGAATTCATCTTTTGAATACAGAAAATATATGTACAGTAAAACTTCTATAAACAGGACACTCCATTCAGTGTAAATATCAGTCTTGTAGACAGGGGGCAGCTTAATGCAGGGTGAAAGTCACGACTTGCACCCTGCATTAAGTAGTCACCTGCCTTAAAGTATGAAAATTGTTATAGAATTCTGGTTGTACTGTACTGGCATTAGCAAACAGTGTAAATGCAGAATAGATGTCACCTAGAGAAGTCCACTTCAAAGTCTGCTGTGTTTTCATTCAAATCCACCATCAACTTTTTTTCCTTCTGAGTGGTTTGTATCATTATGTCCCCCAAACAAAGTGGGGACATATTGTGTTTGCTCTGTTTCTTCTTATTATTATGTCTCCCCAATTTATGATTCGGAGACATTGATTTTGGTTGAGTTGTCGGCCCGTCTGTGCAACTGGACTGAGACTGGGGGCCTTTTTAGTTGTTATCAGGTATAGTAGGGGCTATATTAGATCAAAGGGCCGTGACCCCCTGTTTGTCTTATAGGTATCATTGGGTCAGGGGGGTATTGAAAAAATACATTACAGAAATGGCCTCTAAAAAACTTGTCCAAGTTTGGGTGTCATGGACGTCCAAGGGCAAAATGTCCCCTTTTAAGTTGCCTGTCCAATGGGATGGATCCAAACTGTTTGCGAGGGTGATCAGATACACCATTGGCAGTGAATGAGTTGTTTTTAGGTAAAAATCAAATCATGTCCATACATACATAAAAAGTTTCTTCATGTCTATTTTTTTCACCCTTGTAAATGATTCAACATTATGATGTCTTTGTATTATTTTCTGTAGCTGCGAGTCACAGTTGCAGATGGAGGATTTAGCAGCTGCACAGCCACAGGAACATTTGCAGTTTCCGTGTCAAGAAATCGTGAAACACCAGTCTGGATCAATACTGTACTAGGTAGGAAAAAGTTTGAAACCCACAGCATGTTTCTTACCCTTGTACAGTAAAACCCCGCTAAACAGGACGACATTAAAATTAATATGTTGGCTTAATCAAGTTGATGCAGGTTTGAAAGTCATCCAGAAAGCTTCTTTTTGGAACTTTCTGCATGACTGTTACCCTGCATTAAGCAGCCACTTGAGAGAAGAAAAAGTGAATGGCAGACAGTGCAGATCCCGATCAAGAGGTTTTATGTTTTTGGTTTTCATGATTGCAAATACCAATTTGTATAATTTTTATAATGGTATATGAACAAGGACAGTTCTGGCCCAGGTAAAAACTAGAATCAGAGTCCGTGATTATAAAACTTTTAGTTGAGTCTGAGTTTTGTTCTAAAGCTTTTGATTGGTCAGATTTGAGTTCTCTAGCTTTTGATTGGTCAGATTTGAGCCAAAGGCTCAAATCTGACCAATCAAAAGCTTGAGAACGTACTCAGACTCGACTAAAAGTTTTATAAGCATGGAATCAGGTCTATATAATACCATAAGCAAACAGAAAGCAAAAGCATTAACCAATGCCTTTGCAAACAGAGTAGACCCAGATTAGACAGCTCCTATAAAAGCTGTCTAATCAGGGTCTGCTCTGTTTGCTTATGAAATTGTAATAGATCTGACTCTAAGATTTCTGCCAATACCAAAAATTCGTGTGTGTGTGTGTGTGTGTATATATATATATATATATATGATCTGATGAAATGCGTCATGCATTTTTAAGTTATTAATTAAAGATTTTAAAGCCATATAAAATTTAACATATATATCATATATCTCATCTAATTAATATCAATGATATTATTTTTTCTTACTTGAATATGCAACATGGAAAAGGTTAAAAGGTGTATCTATGGCGTAGATAGTTGACCCTTACAATGTGGCAAACAAGTCACTAATGGCTCTTGCAGGAAATGAGTCATTAATGTTCTTTGCAAACAGTGTAAACCCAGATTGAGAGGGCTTCTCTACTAAAGGAGCCCCTCATCAGGGTCAGCACCGTATGTCATCTTAAAAAAATTCCTAAATATTCACTATAAGGTTGACCTGTTTGAATTTTGGAATAGTCCATTTGAAAATTGAGCATTGTAAGGGTTAAAGTGATACTGATGCATATTTATGTGTAAAGGAATAGTTTATTTTGAATATAACTATGTTATCGCTTAATTCTTTCCCTGTCCAATATTATCGCTCTTTTTAGCTCACCTGGCACAAAGTGCCAGGTGAGGTATTGTGAGGGAGCAGTGTCCGGCGTCGGGCGTCGTGCATCGTGTATGTTCGTCGTCAACAATTTACAATTTATCTTCTTCTTTGAAACCGTAATGCCTAGATCTTTGATATTTGGTATGTAGCATCATCTAATGGTCCTCTACAAAGATTGTTCAAATTATGACCCCGGGCTCAAAAATGGCCCTGCCCGGGGCTTATCAGTTTTTCATAGGAATTTTTTTAAAAATCTTCTTCTCTGAAACCATAAGGCCTAGATTTTTGATATTTATTATGTAGCATCATCTAATGGTCCTCTACAAATTTTTTTTCAAATTATGACCCCCTGACCAAAAATGGCCCGCCCCAGGGCTAATCAGTATTTCAAAGGAAAACCTTTAAAATCTTCCTCTCCGAAACCGTAAGACCTAGACCTTTGATACTTTGTATGTATCATGTTCTAATGGTCCTCTACAAAGATTGTTCAAATTATGACCCCCGGATCAAAAATGGCCCCGCCCCGGGGCTTATCAGTTTTCATAGGATTTTTTTTAAAAAATCTTCTTCTCTGAAACCATAAGGCCTAGACCTTTGAAAAATATTGTATGTAGCATGATCTAATGATCCTCTACAAAAATTGTTCAAATTATGACCGAAAATGGCCCGGCCCCAGGGCTTATCAGTTTTTCTTAGGAAAATCTTTAAAGATCTTCTTTTCTGAAACCGTAAGGCCTAGACTTTTGATATTTGATATGTAGCATCATCTAATGACCCTCTACAAAGATTGTTCAAATCATGAATCCCAGACCAATAATGGCCCCGCCCCAGGGCTTATCAGTTTTTCATAGGAAAATCTTTAAAAATCTTATTCTCTGAAACTGTAAGGCCTAGACCTTTGATATTTGGTATGTAGCATGATCTTATGGTCCTCTAAAAAGATTGTTCAAATAATGACCCCCGGGTCAAAAATGACCCCACCCAAGGGCTTATCAGATTTTCAAAGGAAAATCTTTAAAAAGTCTTCTTCTCTGAAACTGTTAGGTCTAGACCTTTGATATTTAGTGTGTAGCATGATCTTATGGTCCTCTACAAAGGTTGTTCAAATAATTACCCTCGGACCAAAAATGGCCCCCAGGGCTTATCAGTTTTTCATAGGAAAATCTTGAAAAATCTTCTCTGAAACCATAAGGCCTAGACTTTTGATGTAGCATCATCTAATGGCCCTCTACAAAGATAGTTCAAATTATGACCCCTAGACCAAAAATGGCCTACACCGGGGCTTATCAGTTTTTCATAGGAAAATCTTTAAAAATCTTCTTCTCCAAAACTGTAAAGCCTAAACCTTTGATATTTGGTATGTAGCATCATCTAATGATTTTCTACAAAGATTGTTCAAATTGTTACCCCCAATGCCAAAAGTGGTCCGGCCCCATGGCTTATGTTTTTTATAGGTAAATTTTTAAAAATCTTCTTTCTGAAACTGTAAGGCTTAGACCTTTGAAATTTGGTTTGTAGTATCATGTAATGGTTTTCTACCAAGATTGTTCAAATTTTGACCCCTTGCATCATCTAAAGTTCTTTATTAAGATTGTTCAAATTTTAACCTCCAGGCCTAAAATTATGGCCCTTGGTTTCATATTGGCCCCAATCTGAAACTGATTTTTATTTTTACATAGAAATACAGTGTATGCATAAGTCTATAGTAACCAGGTGAGCGATTTAGGGCCATCATGGCCCTCTTGTTTACTTAAGTTTTTCTCTTTCATTAAAGAGTTCAAAGAGATCCTACATCCTGAATACTATTAAAGATATTTTACTAAGACTGATTACTTGCTTCTAGTATCATTGGACACTATTTTAGTCCACTATCAAGCATTTTTACACTAACAATTCTGAGAATAGTCAAGCGCGCTGTCCTGTGACAGCTCTTGTCTTAACCCTTTCCCTTATTAACATAGCATGAATTGATCACTTCCTGAAAAGGCATAAACATTAATTGTAAAAATTCAGTCTGTGTTTCATTCTTAGAACAACAATGACACTTGCTTGAGGTGCTCCAATTTCAATGATTATTAAGACTTTCTTCTTCATACCATTCTTCTTCATACCAACAGGAACAACTGACGAGTTCGAAGCCAGGATCCTTGAAACTCATGACGTCACTGACTCATTCCTGACAATTCGGGCCCAGGATGGTGATTCTAAGGTAGGCTATAGCAAGTACAGTAAAACCCCTCGAAACTGGACATTAAAATTGGTATAAAAATTGGTCTCAGAGACAGGTGGTAGCTTAATGTAGGGTAAAAGTCATGCAGAAAGCTCCTAGAGGAGCTTTCTGCATGACTTTCATCCCGCATTAAGCAACCATCTGCCTAAAAGTATCTAAAATCTTCTCTACTAGAATTCCAGTTTAGAGAGGTTCTACTGTAGCCCTTTCCCTGTTCTACATGTATATCTATTCCAAATTTACAAATACCTACTGAATATTCATGGACAAAACAGTTATCATGAAATGCGAAAAATGGAACATTATAGCCATTTTAGAAAGTAAAGAAACAGATCTTTCAAACTCCATTTGCAAACTAGGAACCGTCTGATCTGGGTCTACTCTGTTTGCAAATGTGTGAAAACATGTTTATATGAATTGAAGGGGTAGGAACCTCATGTGCATGAACCCTTGACCTGATAAATATTCTTGTGACTTTATGAATATCAATTAACCCTTTCCTTCATAGGCTATTTTTAGATCCAACCTCTTTGATTAAAAAGGAGCATTAACTAGAGAAAAGGATTTTTTTTAGAATTTTGTAGTTCTGAAACCATTGTGATAAATAAAGCATTTGCTCCATAGGAGCTAATGCTCTATTCATCACAATGGTTTCAAAAAGTGACTTTTACAGAGGTGTAGAAAGGGTTAACCCTTTCCTTCATATAAACACATTATCTATTCTAAACATTGAAATAATTTTAGAATATTGTCGATTATGTTTTGTCATTATCAGGACTGACATTTACATAATTTCGTAAATGAGATTGTTTTTATTTGATTTCATCTTATAGTTTTATTTACTTTTATTTATTCAGCTCTAAATGACCATCTGTTTCGATGGGCCGTAAAACATCGTTCATTCATTTATTCGGCCGGAATATTATACCTGCTGCATAAAGCAGAAGTGTATGACTGGCATTTGGTAAAATGCAATTGCTATAGATTGTAAAATAAATGCAACACTGTTTCTTAATACTTGTACATTTATTCCATAGAACTGCAATACAATACACATTGATTTTAATACAAAATTGACAATTTTATTTTAATGAGTAATTAGCAAGCTGGTACATGGTAGCTGAAAGCCTACTCAGCAATAATATACCAGCAGATAGGGTAAACTACAATGCCAATGAAATTTCTTTATAACGGCTATTTCATTATACCTGCAATATCAGGATTCACCAACACTCCCACTCTTAACGAGTGTTGACTGTAGATCTTATTTGGATGTAAACTGCAGCAGGTTCCTCACTGATTTTCCAATAATATATTTATTTGGTAATTATATTGAACTGTTCTCTTCCTCAGGCTCCACACAACCGTTTGAGTTATGAAGTGGTAACATTACGGGATTTATTTTTCACTGATGCTTTGGGAAATCTCTACCTACAAAGAACACAGGAAGGTCTGAGTCCAAAAGAATATGTTGTAAGTACATGTACTGTGTTGTAAGTTAATAGGTTCACTTCTTTTCTACAGCTCAATGGTTAGGATTGGTTTAGATGTTCTAGGTACACTTCTTTTCTACAGCCCAACAGTTAGGATTGGTTTAGATGTTCTAGGTACACTTCTTTTCTACAGCTCATCGGTTAGGATTGGTTTAGATGTTCTAGGTTCACTTCTTTTCTACAGCTCAATGGTTAGGGTTGGTTTAGATGTTCTAGGTACACTTCTTTTCTACAGCCCAACAGTTAGGATTGGTTTAGATGTTCTAGGTACACTTCTTTTCTACAGCTCAATGGTTAGGATTGGTTTAGATGTTCTAGGTACAGCTCAACGTTTAGGATTGGTTTAGATGTTCTAGGTACAGCTCAACGTTTAGGATTGGCTTAGATGTTCTAGGTACACTTCTTTTCTACAGCTCAATGGTAAGGATTGGTTTAGATGTTCTAGGTACACTTCTTTTCTACAGCTCAATGGTTGGGATTGGTTTAGATGTTCTAGGTACAGCTCAACATTTAGGATTGGTTTAGATGTTCTAGGTACAGCTCAACGTTTAGGATTGGCTTAGATGTTCTAGGTACACTTCTTTTCTACAGCTCAATGGTTAGGATTGGTTTAGATGTTCTAGGTACAGCTCAACATTTAGGATTGGTTTAGATGTTCTAGGTACACTTCTTTTCTACAGCCCAACAGTTAGGATTGGTTTAGATGTTCTAGGTACACTTCTTTTCTACAGCCCAACAGTTAGGATTGGTTTAGATGTTCTAGGTACACTTCTTTTCTACAGCTCTGTTGTTTGTTCCTGTCTCTAAATTGGGTTTTTGCACCTTCATAAATTTTGTCGTCCCAGCTTCCATTGTACTAGATGGAGAACAAGGTTATTTACTAGCAAGTATTACTTGTGATAATTGCAATAACTTGTTCGATTATACCTGACAGCAGTCATGGTCACTTAACCAATTAAATACGTCCCTCAAATTCGTATTTTCTTCTGTATATCATGGACAATGGAGTACAAACTTTAAAAGTACAGTAAAATCCCTCTAAACCAGACATTAAATTTAGTATAAATATCGATCTTGGACACTGGTGGCAGCTTAATACAGGGTGAAAGTCATGCAGAAAGCTCCTCTAGCAGCTTTCTGCTTGACTTTCACCCTGCATTAAGCAGCCACATTATTAAAAGTATTTAAATTCTTCTCGACTAGAATTCTAGTTAAGAGAGGTTCTGCTGTATTACAATGAACACTTGCATTCTGATATTGGTATTCACCCCACTGAGTAGTGCATAACAGACTATGTTTTAGTCAATGCCATACTAAACAATGGGTTTCAGTGCATTGGTTATCATTAGGCAGGTGACTGCTTAATGTAGGGTGGAAGTCATACAGAAAGCTCCAAGAGGAGGATGACTGTCACCTGTCTTAACCCTTTCCCTCATATTGACTCAAGTCACTTTGAGAAAGCATTGTGATAAATAGAGCATTTGCTCCTATAGGAGCAAGTGCTCTATTTATCACAATGGTTTCAAACTACAAAAGAGGTTGTATCTAAAAATAGCCTATGAATTAATTAATTAATGAATTTAATTAATTTATGAATTAATGGGTAAAACACTGATAATGATACTTACTTCAGTGTTCGAACTATCTGGTTTTTACTGTATTCTTTCTGTTTTTCAGTTCACAGTTGTAGCTCGTGATCAGGGAGAGCCAGTATCTAACAGTGTAACTGGAACTGTCCGACTTATTGTGGTTAGAAATGATTTCCGGCCAGAGATTATCAACCTCCCTGGTGAGGCGGATGTAAGTGAGGAAAGACAGTTATCAAATGTTCCCGTCTTTACAGTTCGAGCCCGAGACAATGATACTGAAGTAAGTAAACACACCATTATGTTAGGAATATTAAAATTAAGAATTTATGACACTGATCTGTCTGATCTGGGTCTACTGTTTGACACTGAGCTGTCTGATCTGAATCTACTGTTTGACACTGAGCTGTCTGATCTAGGTCTACTGTTTGACACTGAGCTGTCTGATCTGAGTCTACTGTTTGACACTGAGCTGTCTGATCTAGGTCTACTGTTTGACACTGAGCAGTCTGATCTTGGTCTACTGTTTGTGAAACAGCTGTCTGACCTGTGTCTACTGTTTGACACTGAGCTGTCTGATCTGTGTATACTGTTTGACACTGAGCTGTCTGATCTGATTCTACTGTTTGACACTGAGATGTCTGATCCGGGTCTACTGTTTGACACTGAGCTGTCTGTTCTGGGTTTACTGTTTGTGACACTGAGCTGTCTGATCTGGGTCTACTGTTTGACACTGAACTGTCTGATATGGGTCTACTGTTTGACACTGAGCTGTCTGATCTGGGTCTACTGTTTGTAAATGTGCCAAAAGTTGTCTCTATTAGAGAAAGTGTCCACCCCTTTACCTGTTCAATATTCATGAAAGAAATAATGGTATCATGAATATTTATTAGCTTATTTCTTATAATGGTATATGAACACAGGATTTTTATACCAAGTCAGAAACTGTAGAATCAAATCTATATCATTTCATTATCAAACCAAGTAGACTCTGATCATTCGACACGTAAAGGAGCTATCTGATCTCGGTCTACTCTTGTTTGCAAAGGCATGAAAAAGTGTTTATATGTAGGTAAGGGTTAAGTATTTAGATACCAAGCCTCCACTCTCCACTGGTTTTCATAAATCTGGATAAATCAGTCTAGTACATGTACCATTATGATGCTGATCATGTTAAAGAGTAGACTGGTAGAGTAGCATATATTTTAGATTCTGATCAAACAGCCTCTACAGATGCAGTTTGATCTTGGACTTCACTTAGGGAGCAAATGGAAACAAAATGACAGGTTGAGAACTTCAGTGTTTGGAGTAGTAGTGTGCTAAATAGTTGAGGTAATAATGGTAGATCTTGGTCTGCATTGTTTGGCAACAAGTGGAAACAATATGGCAGGTTGAGATCTTCCATGATAGTAGCAATAGTATGCTTAAGATTTGAGGCTTTAATTGGTCTGGGTTTATACTGTTTTCAAATGTTGGAGTGTCTATTCCATGCCAATAATCCTTTGATTTATACAAACACTTTTTCATGCCTTTGAAAACAGAGTGGATCCAGATCAGATGGCTCAATATGGAACCATATGATCAGTGTCTTATCTCCTATAGGAGCATTCTGGTTTATTAGCATCTTGCTTTAAGCATCCACCTGCCTTTAAAAATACCTGCTGTAATTTAGTGGCCGTTATAGAGAGGTTTTACTATAGATTTATATTCTACAGTTGCTGCTATGGCCAGAAGTCCTTTATTCACATGTGTGCCATTATAAAAAAATCATATCATTAATATTGTTTAACATGAATATTCAACAGCGTAAGGGATAATGCTAGCCATTTTCTGTTCTGTAAATCTTCACCGCCAGCAATGGCGAACCCCAGTAGGTCACTGGGAATAGTATAATCCACAGCCTGAAGGAAAATATCACATTGTACACTACTGAGATTAGTATAATATCCACCACGATAAAAATATTTAAAAATGTCAGTGTACACAACGTGGTCCCCCACCACAAGTTATTATAATACGCAACGTCTTCTGGAGTTATTAAATATTTACATATATATATACATGTACACTCCTTAAAAGTCAGTACACGACCACAAATTACTACTGGGTGGTCAGCCAAGAAGGGTTTCAGTGAAGGTTTTCATACAGCCTATACCGAACAGTGTGTAGATATTGCATCATGGGAAGTATTGCATTTGATAATGGATACATTGGTCAAGAGTAGAGTTACTTAACCTGTCTTACACCAGTCTGTTTCTTTGTGCATGTATGTATTTAGCAAGAGCTCTTCAAGAACTTGATCAGTGTATGTTAAACACTGGATCCTAACTTGATCAGTGTGTGTTAAACAATGGATCCTAACTTGATAAGTGTGTGTTAAACACTGGATCCTAACTTGATCAGTGTGTTTTAAACACTGGATTGTAACTTGATTAGTATGTGTTAAACACTGGATCCTAACTTGATCAGTTTTTAACACACTGGATCCCAACTTGATCTGGATCCTAACTTGATCAGTGTGTGTTCAATACTGTGGATCTTCATGAGAGTCCTAGATCCAAACTGTTTGTTTGCAGGTTATGAATTCTCCAATGATATGAAGGAAATATTGGTTTTCTGTATTCTTATTTTTTCTTTCTTTTTTTCAGGAAACCTTTGGTCAGGACAGCCTTAGATACCAGCTGTTGGATATTGGAAAGGCATCAACATTCTTCAGTATCAACCCGAACAATGGGGACATTACCTTGAGTCGCCAGTTAACATTGGATACCTCTTTTGATTTCATAAATGTAAGTATCAACACATAACAGAATATAGGAGCTTTCTGATCTGGGTCTATTCTGTTTGCAAAGGCTTGAAAAAGCATTTGTTTCAGGAAGAAGGTGAAATTCTGCAGGACCTTTAATCCTAAACCTCATGAATATTCATAAAAGAATTCGTAACTTCATGAATATTCATTACCCCTTTACTCCATGAATATTTATGGCAGATTCAACCCACTATATATATGAATATTAATGAACTAATTATTTCATACTGTAATATAACAGTAATACAAATGAATACATAGCTATGCAAAGTAGTATTGAATTAGATCCAAGATATTCTATAAGGAAACAGAATGGGCCCTGATCAGGCATCTGATCTGGATTAAACCCTTACTGTGTGGAACACATGTCACTAATGTCCTAAAGAAGCCCTCTCATCAGGATCTGCACTGTTTGTCATGTTACACTTTTCTTTAGAAGAATCCCTAGATATTCGCCATGAGCATGACCGTTTGAATTTTGGAAGAGTCCATTTCGAGGGCTTGGTGCAAAACTATTTTAACTCCTTCACTAAAGTGAAGGAGTTAGAATAGTTTTCCACCAAGCCCTCGATTTGAAAACTCAACGTTGTAAGGGTTAATCTGCAAAGGTGTAAAAGGTGTCTCCTGGAAGGTTAAGGGTGAACTGAATTGGTGTGATGACCAATAAATAACCGAATGTTTTTGTATACATAGTTGTGGTAACGTTCAAAAAGTACACACTGGGTCTACTTTGTTTGCAAAGGTGTTAAATGGAATATCTGTGAAAACATTGAAGGAAAAGATTAAATGAATATTCATATAACACCTTTTCAAACAGAGTATACCCGGATCAGATGGTCACTCTAGATTTATGTCATAATATAGATCCGTATCCATGCTTAAATTTTTAGTTGAGTCTGAGTTTGTTCCCAATCAAAAGCTTGAGAATAAACCCAGACTCAACTAAAAAGCTTCATAAGCATGGACCCTGATTGAAAGTAAACAGTCCTATGTTCATGTACTATAAAACAAATTGAACTAATTCAGCTTAGCTGGGTCTACTCTGTTGCAAAGGCACGGAACAAAGCGAAGTGAATGGGTTAATGCAGAATGTAGGTACTGCAGAAAGATTCTAGGGTGATAATTGTAGAGCCAGATCAGATCGCTCCTGTAGGAGCTGTCTGAACAGGGTCGGCTGTTTGCTTAAGGAATTATGTAGATGGAGGGAGGAAGGGGGGTGTTGTTGGCAATAATTTTGTGGCCATTGCACATACATACTTCAGAGTTGACATGCATGTGTAACTAATGTATGCACTAAATATTTAGGGATGACTTATTAAGGTCAAGGTCAAAGGTCATATCAGGGGCATAGTGTTTCACAAACACATTTAGTTACTTTTTGAATCATTTTAGTTCTGATCCCACTGCTTATGTCAATGCAAAAATTTCCTTGAAAAGTTTACATTGTAAAAACGAAATAAATGAATATTCACAAAGCTACCAATTCATTAATGTTCATTAAGGAAAGTGTTAAACTTTTCCTTCATATAAATGACTTTTTACACATGCAAATAGAGTGGACCAAAATCAGATGGCTCCTATAGATGCCATCTGATCAGGATTTGATAGACCTGTTTCTTTCTATACTTTCAAAAATGGCTACATTTATGTTCCACCTTCCATGTTTTATTATAACCATTATGTCCATGAATATTCAGTTGCTTTTGAAATTTGTAATAAACATAGAGCAAGGAAGGTGTTAACCCATTCCCTGATATTGACGACTTTTGACGACTCTGTAAAAGCCACTTTGTGAAACCATTGTGATAAATAGAGCATTTGCTCCTATAGGAGCAAATGCGCTCTATTTATCACAATGGTTTCATACTACAAAATTCTAAAGTGTTCCTTTTCTCTAGAAAACGCTCCTTTTCGGTAGATTTATTCAAAGTGGTTGTATCTAAAAATAGCCTATGAGGTAATGGGTCAATAGTATTCACTAAGGAAAGGGTTGCCAACCAACCATGGCTGTTATGAAGAGGTTTCACTGTACATAATTATTTTCTGTCTTTCATTTCCAGTTGCATGTGTTTGTGAGCGATGGAGGATACCAACCATTGTCAGACCAGAGAACATTGACTGTCAGTATAAATAGAAACCTGCTTCCCCCAGTCTTTGAGCGATTTTTCCTGGCAGAAAGAGTATTGGAGACACATGTAGTTGATGAAATCATCATTTCAGCTTCTGCCACAGATGGAGACAGAAAGGTGATTTTTGTTTATACACTACATGCATCACAAGCTTAATCCATTCCCTCATATTGATGCTTTTTTGAAATCTCTGTAAAAGTCATTTTTTGAAACCATCATGATAGAGCATTTGCTCTTATGGAGCAAATGCTCTATTTATCACATTGGATTCGAAACTACACAATTTTAAACTTTTCCTTTTCTCTAGTAAATGCCCCTTTTAAGCAGATTTATTCAAAGTGTTTGGATCTAAAATTAGCTCATGAGGGAATAGATTTAGGCACCAATCATTTGCAAAGATGTCTGATGCACTGGTTGCCACTGAATTTATAAGCCATAGTTTCAAACATATTTCAGTCCATACCATAACCAATCTTGATCTGCACTGTCTGTAAATGGTACTTTTCTTATTTTTGATTTTTGCCATATTCAGTCACACATATTGTGACACAAGCAATGAATGAACTGCTTAACCATTTCTTAACCCATGTCTTTTGAGGTCTCATTAAAAGTTACTTTATGAAACTGTTATGATAAATTGAGCATTTGCTTCAGTGGAACAAATGCTCTTTTTATCACATTGGTTTCAAAACATCAATTCTGAATGTTTTCTTTTTGCTACTAATGCTCCTTTTCAGTAGATTTATCCCAACAGAATTAAAAATAGTCTTTGAGTGAATAGATTAACAAACAATAAACAGTGGTCACAACATAGGGTTTGGTGGGGGGAAAAGGGGCTATTGTGAAAATGTTTTAACCCATTCCTCCATAGGTTATTTTTAGACCCAACCTCTTTGAATGAATCTACCCAAAAGGAGCATTTACTAGAGAAAAGTAAAATGTTTAGAATTTTGTAGTTTGAAACCATTGTGATAAATAGAGCATTTGCTCCTATAGGAGCAAAATGCTCTATTTACCACAATGGTTTCAACAGGTGACTTTTACAGAGGCACAGAAAGGCGTATTTATGGAGGATCTGATTTATTTATGCATCTTATTTGGGTCTCTGTATATAATGAACAAATATGGAGTACATCAGATGAAAGTATTGCAGCAAATTCCTTCATTTGATATCAGCCTATGCACTGTCAGAACTCTTTCTCTCATAAGCTACATGTATTTCTATACCTATTTTACTGAAAAGGAGCGTTTACTAGAACAAAGGAAAATTTTAGAATTGTGTAGTTTTTAAATGATATTTATCGAATAGAGTATTTTTTTTTGTTCCTATGGAGTGTGCCTTTGTTATTACAAAATTTCAAAAAGTGATAGTTACAGAGGAGTCAAAAGGCATTAATAAGAGAGAATGGGTAAATCCTTTACTTCATAGAGATGCAATAGTGTAGACCCATATCAGACAGCTCCTTTAGTTTCTGCTATGGTCAGATAAAGGGTTAAATAGAGATTTAATTGTGTGTGTTAATGTTTTCTTGATGAATTATTTTGTTTTGTAGAGCCCATACAATGGTGTAATATTCTTGCTGGATGCTAGCAATACTGACACGGTACTGGAATACTTCACTGTGGACACAAGAGTGGCTCCAACTCAAGGTTATTTTGCAGACCTGAAACTAAGAAAGCCACTGTGGGATTACCCAGACCAACGTGCCCAGTTTGAAATCGATGTGAGTAGTCCTTGACCCTATGCATGTAAGATTGTCCCTAATCAATACAGTCAAATCTCGATTATTCGAACACTAAAATTCGTATTATCATCGATCTTTAAGACAGGTGGCAGCTTAATGCACGATGAAAGTCATGCAGAAAGCTCCTCTAGGAGCTTTCTGCATGACTTTCACCATGCATTAAGCAGCCACCTGCCTAATAGTATCTAAATTCGTATAAACAGAAAATTCGAATAATCGGGATTTTACTGTATTAACTCTTTCCCTGTTCAATAGTCATGTAATAAATTCAAAATGTAATGACATGATGAATATTTATTAGCTGAATTTTTATAATGGCATATGTTTACAAGATTGATTGGTATTGGTATATAGCAATAGAGGCAGGTCTATTGTAATTTCATAAGCAAACAGAGCAGACCCTGGTTAGACGGCTCCTGGGTCTTCTCTGATTGTGATTGTGTAAAAAAGGTATTTATATGATGGAAAGGGTTAAGAAATTTTTTATTTAAAAAACAAAATAATAAGATATTATTGCCATTGCAAACAATAGATAATTTTAACAAACAAAGCAGACTCTGATCTGAAAGTTCCTACAGGAGCTGTCTGATCTAAGTCTACTCTCTTTGAAGTGTTGTATACAGGCAGTATTATCTTGTGAAGAATTAAAATAATGAAAATATAGAAGCTTTCTGAATCTAGCGCTTGTTTCTAAACTGTTAAGCAAACAGAGCAGACTCTGATCAGACATCTCCTATAGAAGCTGATCTAGGTCTACTCTGTTTTTAAATGTGTGAAAAGGCGTTTAAATGTATCTGGAGGAAAGGGTTAAGCCAGTTTGTCTGTACTTTTGGTAATTGAGGTATCTTCTTTTCTTCAGGTTATAGTGACGGCATCTGATTTGGGTGTCCCACCCAAGACAGCTGACACTCCAGTCAGTATCACTGTTACTGTGGTTCGCAACACACAACCATCATTTACCAATCTCCTTCCCTTGACTCGTAAATATCAGGCTACCATCAACATGGATGTCACTTCTGCATTCCCAATTTACCAGACAACTGTTAATGAGGTGGATATTGATGTGAGTAAAATAAAAATCTTATTTCCTTGGCTGCCAATGACAAACCTGTGATTACCTGTGTGTAAAAAGGTTAGATCCAGATGAGATGCTGAGTAACTTGGAGTCTCACCAGGATCCAAACTGTTTCATGCAGTGATTATATCTTTTAAACTAAAAAGGGAGAAAATTAAATAATTCAAACTGAAGCAGACAACATGTTTTGCAGACGTTTTTTTTTGGCAGTGAATTGGTTAATATACAAAGAGACAATGGTTTTCGACTTACAATTGTTTAGCTCCTCACGGCTGTGGGTTCAAATCCCAGTATTGGCATTTGGTTTTTTCCTGTAAGGAAGCCTTTCAGCTGGCTTGCAATGTAATTTGTTTTGTGCCTCTGGGGGGGCCAATTAAATAGTGAGCAGAAACTGGACGTTAATCAACACAAACGCAAACAAACATCGTGCACAGAAGAACCACTGAGGTCTTCCTCCACCTGTAATTAGCTGGACCTCTTGATATGACTGAAATACTGTTAAAACAACGTAAATCCTAATAAAAACCAAACCAAAAACCAAAAACCAAACATAGAGACAAGACACCTGTCTTTCCTACAAATGCATTCAACTGTCGGCATGGCATTCCAATACAGTAGAACCTGTCTTAACCCATTCCCTCATATTGACGACTTTTGACGACTCTGTAAAAGTCACTTTTTGCACATGTCCACCCGTCTGTCTGTCCGTCCGTCTGTCTGTGTCGCGCTTTTAGGTGCAGTTGGATGTCACAGTTTTTCAAGTGTTATAAGTCAGTTATTTCTGCACTTATACACATGAAACTTCACATACACATCAGTTACCATCTGTGCTATTATTTGTCATCTAACCTATGCTGCTGGCAAGCCCAAGGTCGATGTCAAATGACTTGTCACATTTACATGCAGCAGTTTTTTGTCACAGTTTTTTCATTGTCTTATATCTCCCTAATCACTGTAGCTATTGCCATGGAATTGCTTATACAAAATAAGCACTACCCATACTTTCATTGCACACCCAGCCCATTCTGCCCGCAAGCCCAAGATCAAGGTCAAATTACGTGCAGTTGGTTGACACAGTTTTTTCATAAGATATTTCCCTAACTACTGTAGCTGTTTGCATAGAATTGCATATACATATTAAATACCATCCATATATTCATTAGGCACCCTACCCATGCTGCCCGCAAGCCCAAGGCCAAGGTCAAATGACTTAGGAATTTTACGTACAGTTGGTTGTCAGATTTTTCATTGTCTTATATCTCACTAAACGCTATAGCTATTGGCATGGAATTGCATATACACATTCAACACCGTCCATACTTTCATTACATACCCGGCCCATGGTGATCGCAAGCCCAAGGTCAAGGTCAAATGACTAAGGAATTTTAAGTGCTGTTTGTTGTCAAAGTTTTTTCATCATTTAATATCTCACTAGCTGCTAAAGCTATTGGCATGGGATTGCATATACACATTCAACACCATCCATATTTTCATTATTCACCTGGCCCATGCTACCCGCAAGCCCATGGTCAATGTCAAATGACTTAGGAATTTTACATACAGCTAGGCAGGCACCCACACGGGGGGGTTTCACTGTGTCTTACAGACACAATTTTCTAGTTTAGTAATATTTTAGATCTATATACAGTAAAACCTCTCAATAACGACCACTAAATTGTGTAAATTAGTTGGTATTTAGAGCAGGTGGCTGCTTAAAGCAAGGTGTAAGTAAAACAGAACGCTCCTATACACAGCTCTTTTTCAACATGTATTACAAACTCACTATTTATTTATGTCATCAAACATAAAAATCTAAAAAACCCTCCCCCTCTTCTAAAAAATATTCTATGCCCCCCTAATCTGAAATCCTGGCTCGGCACCTGGCATGCATACCCACAGAGAAAAGCTACTACCTGCCATGTAGACCCAGAATGATGCTGCTTTTTAATGACTGCTTAACCATTTATTCCATAAATACACCTTTCTACGCCTTTTTAAAAAGAGTAGACCTAGATCCTGTAGGAACAGGGTCTGCTTTGATTACTTATAGAATTATATACAACTGATATTCTACACTCTCTGTCACAGAAAAAACTGCTTTGTTAATAATGCTTTAAAATATTTCATCTCATCAATATTCATGATGATATTATTTCTTTCATGAATATGAAACCGATAAATTGTTAAGACATTGGTATTGATCTTGATCTATGTCTGGTTTTACACACTTGCAGACACCCTTCAAAGATTTGAGCTACTCAATCATCGGGGATGATGGTGCTGAAGACTTCTTTTCAGTGAACCAGAATGGTCTTGTGTCTGTTAGAGATGGTGTTAACCTAGAGACCGACACAACACGAAGGGAATTCAGTGTAAGTCATACGAATAGCAGTAAATGCATCTGAAATATTTGAAAGTATCAATGGTTGAGTTATTGATTAACCCTTTCCCCCATATAAACGGGTTTTCACGCATTTGCAAACAGAGAAGACCCAGATCAAACGGCTCCTAGAGGAGCCGTCTGATCAGGGTCTGCTCTGTTGACTCATAGAATTTGATAAATCTGTTTCTTTACTTTCTAAAATGGCTACAATGTTCCACCATCCATATTTCATATAACCTTTTTGTCCATGAATATTCAATAGGTATCGAAATTTAGAATAAACATAGAATAGGGGCAGGGTTAAATGCTGTCATGGAATTGGTTCCAGTTATTAGATTTCAGGGTTGAATCAAGACCAGTAACTACATTGTTTAACATGTATAAACATTTAACACTATCCTTTATGTACCGGGTACATGCATTTTCATGCATTTGCAAACAGTAGACCCAGATCAGATGGCTCCTTTGGAGCTGTGTGATCAGGGTCTGCTCTGTTTGCTAATGTAATATGATAGATATGCTTCTTTAGTTTCTACAATATTACACTTTTCCTATTTCTAAAATTGCTAAAATGTTCCACCTTTCATATTTCATTATAACTATTTTGTTCATGAATATTCAGTAGGTATTGACAATTGCATTAAATATAGACCAGGGAAAGGGTTAAAATATTTTGTTCTCAAACTTGTCAGTTAATTTTTCATTCATGTCTATTGGAAAACACTATCAGAGTGTGGAAACGGTTTGGATCTGGATGAGACACCAAATTACTTGGAATCTCATCTGGATCCATACTGTTTGCAAATGTCAAGAGTTCACCTTATACATGTGTAGATGGTACATTTGTATTTTGTACTAAACCCTCAAAAGGATCTCTTTGAAGGATTTTTTATTCAACACTTTTAAAAAATATGATAGAACCACTGGTTAAGCTAAATTTTTGATGGGAATATTGCATGAGTTGATCCCCTTTTTCAATCATTTAACCTTTCCCTCATATTGTCACCTCTGTAAAAGCCACTTTGTGAAATCATTGTGATAAAAATAGCATTTTTGGAGCAAATGCTATTTTTATCACAATGATTTTGAAACTAAACATCTCTAAAATGTTTCCTTTTTCTAGTGAATGCTCCCTTGCAGTAGATCTGTTCAAAGGGGTTGGGTCTAAAAATAGTATATGAGTGAATGGGATAATTGAATCCATGTGTCAGGACATATGCAGGTTTATTTGCACTGTAACTCATATTGAATGGGATAATTGAATCCATGTGTCAGGACATATGCAGGTTAATTTGCACTGTAACTCATATTGAATGGGATAATTGAATCCATGTGTCAGGACATATGCAGGTTTATTTGCACTGTAACTCATATTGAATGGGATAATTGAATCCATGTGTCAGGACATATGCAGGTTTATTTGCACTGTAACTCATATTATTTCTCTCTCAGTAAACGGGTTTAATTGGTTTTGTATTTTGGAAATTTTGTTTCGTACCTTGATTGCAAACATATAATATTTTTTGATAATTCAGTTGAATGATATATTCTGTACAATTCCTGTTGAAAAACATTATTTATTGTAGGTGAGACTTCTTGTTCAAGATGGAGGCCAAACCAGTAAGAGCGACACAGCAGTGCTTGATATTTTCATTCAGCGTAACTTCCAGCCGCCTATATTTGAGAACAATAATGCGAACATTGTGAAAACCATTCCAGAGACTGCACCTAAAGGCACCTTCATTGTCAAGCTGAATGCAACTGATGCTGATAAATATGTAAGTGCATCCTCCTGCCATATCAAGGGCTTAGATGTAAATCTTTTACCTGATCAGTATTTATGTAAGAAAAACAGTTTGTAGATGAATTGACCCCTTACTCCATAAATATGCTTTTCTATGCCTTTGCAAACAGTATACCCAGATCAGACGGCTCCTATAGGAACCATCTGATCAGGGACAGCTCTATTTGCTTATGAAATAATATAGTTCTGACTTTACAGTTTCTGCCATGGCCAAACATTCGTGTGTCCAAGTGCTATTATAACAAATTAATCTAACTGATATTCATGATGTCATTATTTCCTACATGAATATTCATGATGTCATTATTTCCTACATGAATATTCATGGAGGAAATGGTTAAATAAATTTTTATAGTGGTTTATGAACACAGAAAAGTATTTCGAGGGCTTGGTGCAAAACTATTCTAACTAAGGAGTTAGAATAGTTTTGCACCAAGCCCTCGATTTGGCCAGCTTGTTTCCTTGCTCTTGATTCATTTAATTCCTCATACACCATGGTAAAAGTTAGGGGACTATGTAACCTATAGTGAAAAAGATATTGTGTGTTCAACTCCTCATACAGCCATGGGAGGATTTACTTCAAACTTTCACAGAAGACCAAAGTTGACCGGTATGAAGATGTACTTAACACTTTCCGCCATGATATTCATGTAAGATATAATGATGTCATGAATATTAATTAGATTAATTAGATATAGATATAACTTTGGGCACCATAGCAAACAGAGTAGGCCCAGATCAGAAACTCCTGCAAGAGCTGTCTGGGTCCATGGTTATAAAACTTTTAGTTGAGTCTGAGTACGTTCTCAAGCTTTTGATTGGTCAGATTTGAGCCTCTGGCTCAAATCTGACCAATCAAAAGCTTGAGAACTCAAATCTGACCAATCAAAAGCTTGAACGAAACTCAGACTCAACTAAAAGCTTTATAAGCATGGACCCAGATCTTGGTTTGCTCAGTTTGCTCAATCCTTTCCTCCATGAATATACTAGTAAGAAAAAATTATGTCCTGAATAATAATAGTGGATTAACTGTTAGAACAGTACATGGACACAGGAAGTTTTTGCCATGGCAGAAAGTGTGGAATCGTATCTGTATTATATCATAAGCACACGGAGCAGACCCTGATCAGTGACTCCTCTGGGAGCCGTCTGATCTGGGTCTTCTATGTTTACAAAGGCATAGAAAAGCGTATTTTTGGATGAAAGGGTTAAGAAATATGATCCCTCAATTTCTACCATGTTTAAAAAGGTTCTTGTTCATGATGCTATCATAAAAGTTCACCTAATTAATATTCATTTTCATTACATCTTACATGAATATTCATTAAGGAAAGGCAAAAACAAGAATCCAACCGATTAATATTCATGACTTGCATGAATATTTGAAATCAGCTGTTTATTATGGTAAGATTAAAAAAATGAATATTGATTTAACCCTTTCCCTGTTCTGTAATTAGGCCAATTTTCAGTACCTACTGAATATTCATTAACTAAAATTTTATAAAGAATTCTTGAAGATGGAACATTGTAGACATTTTAGAAAGCAAAGAAACAGATCTATCAAATTCTATTAGCAAACAGTAGACCCTGATCAGACGGCTCCTCTTGGAGCCGTCTGATCTGGGTCTGCTCTGTTTGCAAATGCGTGAAAACATGTTTATATGAGGGAAAGGGTTAAGACTTTGACTCTGAATATTCATGCGCTGAATGTTTATAATTACAAACTAACAATGAAATTGTTAGCTATGTCAGAAAAGTAAGCAAACAGAGCAGACCCTGATCAGACTGCTCCTTCAGGAGTTTTCTGATCTGAGTCTACTGTGTTTGCAACGGTTCTAAACGGCACCTGTGAAGGAAAGGGTCAATCCAGAAAATCCTTTATAACAGTAAAATTTGATCATGATTTGTTTCAAATAGCTAGAGAAATTGTTGCTTTTGTCATTAACAGTCTCCAGACAATGAGTTTGTCTACAGTCTTAGAGACCGAACATTTCCTGACCATACTTCCTTCCTGCTGCTGTCAAAAACCGGTGACATCTATTTACTGAAGGAGGTCCTAAATGCCAATATTCCAAACAACAGGATCCAGGTATGTACCTTTCCAACATTGATTGTATCTCAAGTAGCCTTAAAAAACTAGACCTAGATTCAGCCGCATTGGACATGAAAAGGCCAGCCTCACTGGAAATAGGCATCAGGACAATTGCAAATATCGCAGACCCAGATCAGTTAAAAGTTCAGTAGTAAAACTTCATTGTTTGCAATATTCAAGTGCCTTCTTTTTCTATCAGAACAGAGCTCCAGATAAGATGTGTAAATTAAAATAGTTAACTACTAGTATAACTACTTCATTTCTCCACCAAACCCATTGCTGTGAATGCTCTTTAGAATAGTTTCGCAGAGAAGATTCTAAAGAGTGGTCACAACATAGGGTTTGGTGGAGAAATGATGATTTTATTATTTGAGTATGCATCCTTATCTGTAGCTCTGTATCACACAATTAATTCATTCCCTCATATTGACTCCTTTGTAAAGGTCGTTTTTTGAAACCATTGTGGAGCAAATGATGTAATTATCACAATGGTTTCATAAATACATAAGTACTAAAATCGTTTTTCCAACAAACCCTGTAATGCTATTTGTAAATATGATTTACAATGCACTGCAACAGTGCCCCCATTTGACCCGTTACTCCATAGATACATCTTTTAATGTTTTTGCAAACAGAGTAGATCAAGATGAGATTGCCTCTGTAAGAGCTGTCTGATTATGGTCTACTCTTATTGCTTATGAAATAATATAGATAGATATACAGTACTCCCTCCCTACAAAAACCCTCTCAATAACGATTCCCTCCTTACAACAACGCATGTCAAGGTTTCCGAAATAACAAAGCTCCAGAAACAACTGTTTTTCATCGTATTTTATTTATGCCTCCATCACTTTGTGACGATTCTATAGAGTGATCACAGCATAGGGTTTGATAGAGGCATAACGGTTTTAGTTCGCAAAATACACCTTATCTGGGGATCTAATTATGTCTGATTATCCCTCCCTATAACAACTCCCTCTGAACAGCACATACACTCTTCGTATCCCAAAGGATGTCGTTGTAGAGAGGGAGCACTGTATATAGATTTGACAGTTTCTGTTTTGATAAAACAAATCATGTCTTCATGCTCCATTATAGAAATACATATGTACAGCTATTTAGTACAGTAGAGCCCCTCTAATGCAAACACTTAATGATTAAACATGGGTGTCTTTATAAACAGGTGGTTGCTTAATGCAGGATAAAAATAATGCAGAAAGCTCCTAGAAGCTTTCTGCATTACTTTTGTCCTGCATTAAGCTACAACCTATATCAAGCACCCAGAATTATACCTCTTTTAGGTGGTTGCATTAGCGTGGTTTCACTGTATTCTTAATCACTATTTCTTTCAAGGATATTTAAGGAGTAAAGCGTTAAATTGTCATATACAATGCCACTGCTTTAATATTTTCACCTATAATGCAAGAATTACAACATGGCATAATGTTGTAGTGTCAAAAATCACAGAAGTTTTGATGTTACAACTACATGTTCCATATATATTATTTGTAGTAACATAGTTACATTATTTCATTATTTCTTACATGAATATTTAACAGGGAAAGGATTTACCCTAAATAAGCCTTTCTACGCCTTTGCAAACACAGTAGACCCAGATCAGATGGCTCCTATAGGAGCCTTCTGATCTGGGTCTTCTCTATTTACTTATAATATGATATAGATAGGATTCTGTAGTTTCTGCCGTGGCTAAACATTCCTGTGTCCATGTACTGTTATAACAATTGATCTAATTAACCCTTCACTTGCTATTCGCGTCAATATACCTACCTGTAAATAGTGAAGACCCAGATGAGACAGCTCCTGCAGGAGCCTTCTGATCTGGGTCTGCACTATTTACAAGTTGATTGTGCAACCAGTGCACTCCACAGCAGTGATTGTACAGCATAATACTTGTACACAGTGAAGATATATGTAATTATACAACAGGGCATGGGTAAAGAAGAAGAAATGTATTTTAAAATCCAGCAAGCGAAGGGTTAATACTCGTGGTGTGAATATTCATAGAGTAAAGGATTACTTTCCATCTGGGTTAAGATGGCAATTATTGATCATAGGAACACTAAAAATCAGGTGGCTGCTTAATGCACCTTCCTTACTGACCCACAATTTGACGTCTTTTTGATGAGCGCTTAAGGCAAATTCTACTGTTGTCGATCATTTTGTTCTTCTAGGTTCAGGCCGTAGCCACTGACAGAGGTTCTCCAACACTAACAGGAACTATCGACCTTGATGTTGTCATCCAGAGAACAACAGGAACATTTGACTTTATTCTGGGTAGCTACCAAGCCACCATTTCAGAATCAAGACCTATAAACAGCCGAGTTCTTGAAACCCAGACATCCCCGGTATGATAACACTTGTCCTGCATAGTTTACAGATTTCCTACAGTAAAGCCTCAATTATCCAAACACTCGTATACATATCATTATCAATCTTTAAGACAAGTAAGTTTAATTCAGTGTGAAAGTCATGCACATAGATCTTGGAAGCTTCTTACATGACTTCTGTCCTGCCTTAAGCAGCCACCTGCCTCAAATAGTCTAAATTCTTTTAAACTTTAAACTTTTAAACTTTTTAAATTTTGAATTGTCGCGGTTTTACTGTATTTGCTTTTGTAAACCCAATTCGAGGGCTTGGTGCAAAACTATTCTAACTCCTTCACTTTAGAATAGTTTTGCACCAAGCCCTCGATTTCCTTATACCGACACCTTTTGATGCCTTCATGTAACCATTGTGATAAATAGATAGATACACCTTTTAATGCATTTGCAAGCAGAGTAGACTCAGATCAGATGGCTCCAGTGAGAGGCATTTGACCAGGGTCTACTATGCTTGCCTATAAATAATGTAGATCTAATTCTACAGTTTCTGCCATGTCCAAAACTTCCAGTGTTCATTTGTCTTTATATAAACTCAGCTTGTAAGCCCTTTTCCTCATATAAATGCTCCTGTAGGAGCCATCTGATCAGGGTCTGCTCTGCTTGCTTATGACATTATATAGATCTGAAAATTTACATTATAAAAATTCAGCTAATAAATATTCATGATAGGAGCCATCTGATCATGGTCTGCTCTGTTTACGTATGCTTTAATATGGGTATGACTACACTTTTTGTGATGGCTAAAACGTCCCTTGTCCATGTACTACAGTAAAACCTCTCTATAACGGCCACTAAATTACATGAAGTATTTTGTATTAAAGGCAGGTGACTGCTTAAAGTAAGGAGCGTTCTGTTTTGCTTTTACCTTGCTTTAAGCAGCCACCTGCCCAAAATATCAACTAATTAACACAATTTAGTGGCTGTTACAGAGAGGTTTTACTGTATTATAAAAGTTGATATATTCATCAAAGGATTAAACCACCAACTAAACTTATATGTGAAAATAATTATTTGTCATTTTATTTCAGAGTGACAATGTAGTGTACAGTTTATCGGGGATACCTGGTGTTACATACTTCAAGATAGACAGTGCCACAGGAGAGATTTCTGTACAACTAGATCTCCGTATGGACCCAGATCAAAGGACCTATTACGAGGTGAGCTAAACTCTTTTAAATGAGGACAACAATACAACTTATTGGCAGACCCTGTAGACCCAGAACACAGAGCTGCAGCTGTGGGAGCCCTAGCACTAGGGTCTGTAACCCTGTAGACCCAGAACATAGGGTTGCTGTGGGAGCCCTAGCACTAGGGTCTGTGACCCTGTAGACCCAGAACATAGGACTGCTGTAAGAGCCCTAGCACTAGAGTCTGTAACCCTGTAGACCCAGACCATAGGGCTGCTGTAAGAGCCCTAGCACTAGGGTCTGTAACCCTGTAGACCCAGAACATAGGGTTGCTGTGGAAGCCCTAGGACTAGGGTCTGTAACTCTGTAGACCCAGAACATAGGGCTGCTGTGGAAGCCCTAGGACTAATGTCTGTTACCCTGTAGATCCAGAACATAGGGCTGCTGTGAGAGCCCTAGCCCTAGGGTCACTATGTTTGCCATTCCACATTATTTTCAGCTTAATTCTCTGATTCTGACTGGACCTTGCTGTTAAACCCTTTGTTCCATGAACAAAGGTAGTTTTGGCCATGACAGAAACTGTAGAATCAGATATTTATCATGTTGTATGCAAACAGAACAGACCCTGATCAGACGGCTCCTATAGGGGTATTCTGATATGGGTCTACTCTGGTTGAAAATATGAGAAAAAGCGTTTATATAAAGGAAGTGCCTGCCAATTTCAATACCAACTGAATATTCATGGATAGAATAGTTATAATGTAATATGGTAGGTGGAACATTGCAAAAACTTAGATTCTATTTTTTGATGAAGTATTTTTATTTGTACTTGGTAGATAACCAGTATTTCTCAGATTTATCAGCTGATATCTAGTTTGTTATATTTCTTGCCAAAGCTATTGAATTTTTATTTTTAGAACACTTTTTTTTTTTTATAACGAAAGCGTTTTTGTTTCTAGATGACAGTTACTGCTATGCGAACCATAACCGTGACCCAGACTGCAACAGCCCCTGTAAACATTACTGTTAACCGTAACTTGAACCCACCCGTGTTTACAAGACAAGTTTATACAGGTCAAATGCAGGAAAAAATGGCCGCTCCAATACTTCTGACCAAAGTCTTAGCTGAGGACCTAGATGGGGTAATTATATAAAATGTAGGAAAGGAAAAGGTACCTTCTAGAAATGATTAACAGTGCAGCCCCACAGAGAGCTCTTTATAACTGTACAGTAGAACCTGTCCTAATTGGCCAATGATTTGTTCAACACAGGATACTTGAAATGCAGGTGGTTGCTTAATAGAGGGGAAAGTAATATAGAAAGCTCTAACAGGAACTTTCTGCATTACTTTTGACCTGCATTAAGCTACTGCCTGCCTTTTAGATCCATAATTAGACCACTTTTTATGGCCACTTAAGACAGGTTCTGCTATATACAAAATCTGGAACATACCTTTTTTCTCATTATTCCTCTCATATCAGCATTTGAAATATCACTTATTCTCAGGAGTATTTACCATTTACTCCATAAATATTCATGAAAGAAATAATGAGATCATGCATTTTAGTTCGCTGAAGTTTCGGATGACTTAATGAAATCAAACCTTTTTTTGCCAAGACAGAAACTGTAGAATTGTATATTATTTCCTAAACCAACAGAGCAGACCCTGATCAGATGTCTCCTACAGGAGCCCTTTCATCTTGGTCTATTCTGTTTGCAAAGGTGTAGAAAATTTATGGTGTAAAGGGTTAAGATAGTAATGTCAATTTGGATTGAATATGAACTGGATTAAAGATAGATCATATTGTTATATTTTATACTTATGGATGGAGGTGTCTCTTTATTTCATGAATATTCATGCAAGACATAATGACATCAGGAATATTAAGAAGATACGTTTTTATAATGGCATATGAAAATAGGAAATTTTGGCCATGGCAAAAACTGTGGAGTCTTGTCTGTTTTATATCATAAGCAAACAGAGCAGATGGTGATCAGACAGATCCCGCAGGAGCTGTCTGATCTGGGTCTTCTCTGTTTGCAAAAAATGGCCATGTCAATGTTTAATAATTGATTTAATTAATAGACATATGATTGCATGATGTTTTACATGTGTTCATGAAGTAAAGGGCTGATATAGGGTATTACCTTTGTTACATGCATGTACTTCTGTTGATGTTTGCTGTGTGGGCTTTTTTCAGGACATTGTACAGTACTCTGTAACATCTGCTGACACTCCAGGCTTTTACCTGTATCCAGTGTCCGGAGAGTTTTGGTACATTGGCGGTAATATTACCAAAGACAGCAACTCTGTATATAATGTAAGTTAGCTACATTTGTCAGATTAACTCTTTAGCTTCCAAATTTTGTTGTCTGCAAACTTTGACATCTGGCACATTTTTCATTTTTAGCTTGTCTGTTTTGAAGAAAGGTCAAGCTATTGTGATCACTGGACCCCTACATAATTCAAAAAGTTTGGAGTTAGGGCCCTTTATTTTTTACAAATGTTTTAATTTAGCTGGACAAGCACCAAATCAGACTAGCATTATCGCCGCACACGGCTTTTGTTATTATGCCCTCGTTGGCGAAAGTCAGGGGGCATTATGCTTTGCATATGTCCGTCAGTCCGTCTGCCACGCTTTTAGGTGCAGTTGGTTGTCACAGATTTTCAAGTGTTATTAGTCAGTAATTTCTACACTTATACACATGAAACTTCACATACACATCAATTACCATCTGTTCTATCATTTAGTACCCCACCCATGCTGCTGGCAAGCCCAAGGTCGAGATCAAATGACTTGGAAATTTTACATGCAGTTGGTTGTCACATTTATGTGCAGTTTTTTGTCACAGTTTTTTGTCTTATAGCTCCCTAACCACTGTAGTTATTGCCATGGAATTGCATATACACATTAAACACCATCCATACTTTCATTGCACACCCAGCCCATGCTTCCTGCAAGCCCATGGTCAAGGTCAAATGACTTGGAAATTTAAGTGCAGCTAGGCAAGCACCTACACGAGGGCATCACTGTGTCTTACAGACTCATTTTTCTAGTTTTTCTTTTATTTTTGTTTTTGACACTTTTAATTTGGTCAGCATCAAGCTGAGTGTGCTCAGATTTGTAAATGTCTAATTTTTGATGTTTCATTTACCTTTCGTTTGCAGTTCCAGATTCTGGCTTCTGATGGACGAGGGAAGACAGACGATGCTTCCATCCAGATCACTGTGAACAGGAACAGGAATTCACCAGAACTTAACCTTCCAGATTCAAGGGAAATCAGTGAAACAAGAACTGAAGTTAATGGCACATTTTTTACTTTGTCAGCGACAGACAGTGATCTTCTGGTAAGGCCTGGTTGTTGTCACTGTGTTTCTTTGTAGTCAATCCTTTACTCCATGAATATTCATGTAAGAAATGACATGATGAATATGAATGAGCTGAAGTTTTTTTTAACCCTTTACCGTATAGGCTATTTTTAGATACGACCTCTCTGAATAAATCTACCGAAAAGGATCATTAACTAGAGAAAAGGAAAATTTTAGAATTTTGTAGTTTGAAACCATTGTGATAAATAGAGCATTTGCTCCTATAGGAGCAAATGCTCTATTTATCACAATGGTTTCACAAAGTGACTTCTACAGAGTCGTCAATATGCAGGAAAGGGTTAATGACATGAATGCTGGAAATTCGAGCCATGGCAGAACCAGTAAAATCAGGACAATATTATTCTATAAGCAAACTGGGTAGACCCTGATCAGACGGGGTCCTGCAGGAGCCATCAGATCTGGATCTACCCTGTTTGCAAAGGCATTAAAGATTTAATAGTATGTCTGTGGAGTAGTGGAACTGATAGTACAACTGAGAGCTATAAATCCTTATTCAGCTTTCCACGGCCTTACTCACATTTGTAAATAGCTTGGATCTAGATGAGATACTGACTATCAGGATTCAAATTGTTTGTTTCACTAGGTTGGAGTAAAGGAAAATCAGATATTAGCGTAATTTTTTTTCATAGAAATGTCTATTAAAATCCTTTCCCTGTTGAATATTCATGTGAGAAATATTACTAGTAACAATATGAATATTTATTTGCTGAATTTTTATAATGCCAAATGTACACAGGTTTTTTTGGTATTGGTAGAAACTGTAGAGTCAGACCGATTACAATTTCATGTTAAACAGAGCAAATCTTAATCAGACAGCTCATGCAGTATCTAATCTGGGTCTCCTTTGTTTGCAAAGGGGTGAAAACGCATTTATATGAAGAAAAAGGTTAATGACTATTGAATCAAAATGAAACTTAATTAGATGACTCTAGATCGAAAATATCCAGATACAACTGGATATGCTTAAACTTTTCCATCATACAGACAACTAATGACACCTTTGCAGACAGAGTAGACCCAGATCAGGGAGTTCCTGTAGGAGTTGTCTGATCAGGCTGCACAGATCTGACTCTACTGACTACAATTACTACCAATACCAAAAACTCCTGTAAACATATACCATTGTAGAACTTAGCTAATAAATATCCATGGTCTCATTATATCTTACATGAATATTCAACAGTAAAAGGGTTAACCCTGGTTCCCTGGTCTATGTTTATTACAGATTTCAATACCTACTGAATATTCATGGATAAAAAGGTTATTATGAAATATGGAAGGTGGAGCATTGTAGCCATTTTAGAAAGTATAGACACAGATCTTTGAAATTCTATTAGCAAAAAGAGTAGACCCTGATCAGACGGCTCCTCTAGGAGCCGTCTGATCTGGGTCTACTCTGTTTGCAGATGCGTGAAAACACGTTTATATGAGGGAAAGGGTTATGTACAATTATGACTTTCAATTTAACCCTTTTCCTCATATAAATGTGTTTTCATGCATTTGCAAACAGAGTAGACCCAGATCAGATGACTCCTATGGGAGCCATCTGATCAGGTTCTGCTCTGTTTGCTAGTGGAAATTGAAAGATCTGTTTCTTTACTTTCCATAATGACTACAATGTTCCACCTTCCAATTTCATTATTTTGTCCATGAATATTCAGTAAGTATTAAGGTATAAATGTGGTGTGCGGTAAAAATGCCACAGGTAAAAATGCCTTAGGTAAATATGCCATAGGTAAAAATGCCTTAGGTAAAAATGCCACAGGTAAAGTGGTAAAAATGCCTTAGGTAATAATGCCTTAGGTAAATATGCCATAGGTAAAAATGCCACAGTCAAAAAAAAAATAATAACAAATATTTTTTAATTTATAAAAGGAAACCAATCTATAATTTCATTATCGATTTTGGTATATATATTTTAAAATAATTGTACGAAAAATATTTTTTTTATATTTTTGACACAGACAAAATTTCCAAATATTTGTTATTAAATAATGTTTTATATGCCTCTGAAAAAAAATAAATAACAAAAACATTTATAAATTTATAAAAGGAAAACTGTAGATACATTTGAAGCAATATGTTGTAATATCATTTCATTATCAGTTTTGGTCTATTTTTTTTTAAATAATTGTATGAAAATTTTTATTTCATTTTGGACTCAGACAAAATTTCCAAATATTTGTTATTAAATAATGTTTTTATATACCTCTGGCATTTGAGGGAAGGTGTCTGGGTCAACTCTGTTTAAATAATTTATCGGAAAAATCATAAGAAACAGGTAGGTAAGATTTCAATATCTATCAAAATCCAGTAACAAACAGAGCAGATCTTGATCAGACTGCTCCTATATAATCTGGGTCTACTATTATAACAATATTTTTTCAAAATATAGTTTTCTTTTTATAAATTCAAAAGTATTTGTTATTTTTTTTTTTTTATAACTGTGGCATTTTTAAACAGAGCAGACCCAGACACCAGCCGTCAATTGCCAGAAAATTATAATAAATACTTTTAATTTTGAACATATTTAAATGGTTTTATATACTAAAATTGATTATGAAATGATATTATAACATATTTTTTCAAACTATACAGTTTTCCTTTTATAGATTTAAAAATATATTATTTTATTTTTTAACTGTGGCATTTTTACCTATGGCATTTTTACCTAAGGCATTATTACCTAAGGCATTTTTACCACTTTGCCTGTGGCATTTTTACCTAAGGCATTTTTACCTATGGCATATTTACCTGTGGCATTTTTACCTGTGGCATTTTTACCTACATTCTATAAATGTTCCTGTAACACAAAAATGACAAAATCGTGAGTACTAATTAAATCAGTTTTTGTAATGGCATATTGACTTGGGAATTTATTACCATAGTAGAAACTAGAATCATATCTGTATTAGTTTATAAGCAAATAGAGCAGACCCTGATCAGACGGCTTCTACAGGAGCCATCAGGTCTTGATCTTCTGTTTGCAAAGGCGTATAAAGGCTTATTTATAGAGTAAAGGGTTAACGCATTGTTTTATTTACAGGGTACAATGACTTATGAAATAATTGGTGACAAAAATGCCGGCTCCATATTTGAAATTGTGAATGGAAATGAAGTTCGTGTAAAAGTCAACAGTTTCCTGAGACAAGACTTTGAAAATCAGTACATTGTCCGCATTCGAGCCTTTGACTCTGAATATCCAGCTGATGATGTAATAGGTGTTCTTAGTGTGTTTGTTACACGTAACCTGAACCAACCAACATTTATCAATGCTGCAAATTACGAAGTAGAACTGTGGGAGGATCACCCATTCACTGTACCAGTCATTGAAGTATTTGCAGAAGATACTGACAATGTAAGTATAAGTTATCCCTTTACGTGTTCAATATTCATGTTTACATACATGTGATAACTACCGACGGTAGGTGAATTCTACCGTTTTCAGAGGTGGTTTACCGTTCTACTTTGACGGTCTACCGTTTTGAAATTTGACAAAGGCAATTTTTTTAGTGACATATATTTTCATCCCTGATGGAGTTTATCTGTTAGTTCTCTACACACACAGACCACCTTTAGCTTGTTATCATGCTGTGACCCACGCTTGGTCTGTTTTGGTAGGGACCAATCAAGGGAATCCCCTATGGAGACCATGGAGAACACCCGAATTACATAATCACGAGGTGGTTCCGGTTTTCACTCTACTACTTTACCAAATAAATTGTTCGGGAACCAGTCGTGTCAAAATGCAAACGTCTACCACAAATATCACATGCAGCAGGTTTATTACCCAAGCGAGGCGACATGGGAGTGTCATGGCCCTATAATAGGAATTATATTCTCATAATTAAGTTATAAGACATAGAAATGCTTCTCTGATTCCTTGTCAAAGACAGCTGTGCTTGGTCTCGTTCTTGCAATGGGCCGAAACACTTCGAAAATACGACTGCTTCAACAGTGCTTGGACTGATAATCATGAATTTGATTTGTATACTAAATTATTTTTCATTAATGTAATAAGTGGTAAGGACACTAAAGAAGTAATTGAAAACACCATGAATTATTATCTACCATTGCAAACTCTTCAAAAAATAATAAATATATCAAGTTGAAATGTCATCAGTTTTCGCGACGATTGTAGATACGGGCTAAAACACGTACTCTGGACCTGTTGGATTTCAACATTTCTGTGACTGCTCAATGTTTGCAGTAACTAACTTGAACTGAGTAAAGGTTTAACTAACTTGAACTGAGTACAGGTTGTCCTTGGGGAGTATAGCTAAATAAGGGCTATAAAATAAGCACCCCCCCCCCCCTAAAAATGTTATTATAAAATAAGATAAAATAGAATATCTTTTTCATTATATGGTAAACCAGTAAAAAATCTTGATTTTTTTCATGACATTATTTAATAAGGAACCCAGTGTTTTGGGCTTGAGACCTATTGATTTCAAAGAGTCCTTTTGACCCATGAAAAAAATCTTGAATTATTTACTGCATGTCAATTACTAGTATTTGTTTTTAACCCCTTTCCCTGTTCCATTTTTATGCCCCCATTGACGATAGTCGGGGGCATATTGTTTTTGCCCTGTCTGTCTGTCTGTCTGTTTGTCCGTTTGTCTGTTTGTCTGTTTGTTTGTCAGCAACTTTAACATTGGTCATAACTTTTGAGCCAGTATAGATAGAGACTTGATATTTGGCATACATATGTATCTCATAAAGCCGCACATTTTGAGGGGTGCCGTGTCAAGGTCAATGTCATCCTTCAAGGTCAGAGGTCAAATATATGGGTCAAATCGCCAACTTTAACATTGGCCATAACTTTTGGACCAGTAGAGATAGAGACTTGATATTTGGCATGCTTTTTGAGGGGTGACATGTCAAGGTCAAGGTCATCCTTCAAGGTCAGAGGTCAAATATATGAGGGGGCATAGTGTTTCACAAACACATCTTGTTATTCCTAATTCCAGTCCCTACGGAATATTCTTATTCTTAAGTAATTTATCGAAATATGGAGATTGGAACTTTATAGCCATTTTAGAAAGTACAGAAACATTTTCAAAATTCCTAAAGCAAACAGAGCAGACCCTGATCAGATGGCTCCTATAGGAGCAGTCTGATCTGGGTCTACTCTGTTTGCAAATGCGTGAAACCTTGGTTTATATGAAGGAAAGGGTTAATGGGTTTTTTTTAACAGCACATTGGATTCTTTGCCAAACCAGAAAGTGTAGAATCATTCCTATATCATAAGCAAACATAGCAGACCCTGACCAGACAGCTCCTGTAGGAGCCATCTGATCTGGGTCTATTCTCTTTGCAAATTTATGCATGAAAAAGGTGTTTATATGAGGGAGAGGGTTAAGTGTGTAAATGTTATGTGTGTAATGTAAGGTTTATAATGGTATGATATGCAGTTATGGTAAAGTATGAATGATAATGTGAAAAAGTATAAAAAAAACCATAGGTATCAAACAAATTTCTTTTTTCTCCTCCATATATTTTGTCGCGTCAGTAAAATCTACCTGACAAAAGTCAAATCTACCTGACAAATTTCCTAAATCTACCTGACATGCCTCAGCAGGTTATCACATGTATGTGTTTATTATATACCTGTCAGTTTCTGCAGTAAAATAAGATTGTATTTGACCACGCAATAAATTTTCCGTATTGCACATACATGCAATACAAGATCCATATTTTTACATTGAAAAAAGGCTCGACAAAAGTTGTAAATTTCTGTGACACACCGAGGCGTGTCTATTTTTAGTAACGCAGTGTAAACAATGTATCGATTAGCGTACAGCTATCATTAGCATGTATATAATTTATTCAATCCTCGTTTCAATTAAATAACATCCAAACAAAAGTTATAAAACTACGAGCTACAAGATTATTAAAAAATGCTGCAATATATGAATATGCAATCCCAGACAGTAGTTATATATAGCAATAGCCGTAAATTTCCATGACGCACCGGAGACACATCTATTTTTAGTAACGCAATGTATCTGAATAAAAGGAGTTAAAATATTGATTTTTTTTTGTGTTCTTTTATTGAACCAGTTATATAATAAATAGAATATTACACGAAGTGACAATATGAAAGGTTGTATCACACTTGTGGTTGTTTGTCCGTGATATTTTCTCGGCTCGTGAGAATACTACGCCAAACAACCGCTCATGTTATACATCCGTTCATATCGTCACTTCTTGTAATATTCCCTATAAGAAATATATCATGAATATTCATTAGCTGAATTTTTACAATACAAAGTTTTCAAATGATGTTGTTGCCTGACAATATAGAATCAAATCGATATTATGTCATAAGGAAACAGAATAGGCCCTGATCAGACGGTTCCTATAGGGTCTGCTCTGTTTGCAAAGGGGCCAAAAGGCATACTCATGGAGTATAGTGTTAAGGCTCTGTGCGGTTAGACAGTATGGGTCCAAATGATATACCTAGTATGCCACAATATTTTCATTGGACAGTATTGGTCCAAATGATATATTTAGTATATTTTTAGTAAAAAAGAATTGAGAACTTTTTAGGCAGGTGGCAAAAAGCTCCTTGATGACTTTCAGCCTGCATTAACCCATTCCCTCATAAGGACGACTTTTGACGACTCTGTAGAAGTCGCTTTGTGAAACCATTGTGATAAATAGAGCATTTGCTCCTATAGAAGCAAATGCTCTATTTATCACAATGGTTTCAAACTACAAAATTCTAATGTTTTCCTTTTCTGAAGTTAATGCTCCTTTTTGGTAGATTTATTCAAAGAGGCTGTATCTAAAAATAGCCTATGAGGTAATGGGTTAAGCTGCCACGTGTCTGAAGGACCTGTACAGGTTGTAATTGTAGTTGTTTGAGTGTTAGTTATCAAGATTAGACCGTTCAACCGATTTCAAGGTATTAATTATTTAGAGTGCCACCAGCTGTATTAGTATGTATGAAGATTCATCCATTTAATGAGAAAATTACTTTGATATGTACCAATTGTTTTGTTTCAGGACAAGCTTACCTTCTCTATCGACGCGGGCAGTAAGGAGTATTACTTGATAGATGCTGATCTTGGCATCATACAACTAAAGAAAAGCCTGACACTTGGGACTGGGAACCTCGACATTGTAAATATGAATTTGTGTCTCGTCACTTTGTATTAGGTCTTGTTTATTTGCTTGTCCGGTTATCAAGAACAAGAAATTTAATTTTATGTTCTTTGTTGCCTTGAATGGAAGCATTACTAATAGTAGGTCAGTGTTTTAACCCTTTTATCAATTACCTCATAGGCTGTTTTTAAAATCAACCTCTCTGAATAAATCTACTGGAAAAGAGCACTGACTAGAAAAAAAAGGAAACTTTTAGAATTGTGTAGTTAAGAAACAATTGTGATTAATGGAGCATTTTCTCCTATGAAGAACAATTTATGCTCTCTATTTATTACAATGGTTTCAAAAGGTGACTTTTACAGAGATATCAATATGAGGGCAAGTGTCCAGCAGAAAAGAGGTCTAATTATGGTTCTGTAAGGCAGCTGGTAGATGAAGGAACATCAAAAGCTCTAGGAGCCCTCTAATATGGGTTCTACACTGCTTGCAAATGACCTTAAATGTGTGTAGCACATTCAAAGGGTTTGGGAACAAATGTTCATCCATCTGTCTGACTGTCTCTTTGTCATTCTCTGTCTGACTCACTCTATCTTTTTCCATCTCACTCTCTTATTCTCATTAACATACTGTAAATGTTTGCTTTAGAACACACCTCAATAGATGAACATTGTTTTCTGAAGTAGATTCTTTTATAGAAGCACATTACAACAAGGGCATGTTGTGCAAAATGAGTCAATTAGCATTGGAAAACACTGTTGACTTTGATTGGAGAGCACCTAGATTAGCCCGTTAACCCATTACCTTATAGGCTATTTCTGGATACAACCTCTTTGAATAAATCTACAGAAAAGGAGCATTAACTAGTGAAAAGGAAAATTTAGAATTTGGTAGTTTTAAACCACTGTGATAAATAGAGCATTTGCTCCTATAGGAGCAAATGCTCTATTTATCACAATGGTTTCACAAAGTGACTTTTACAGAATCGTCAAAAGTCGTCAATATGACGGAATGGGACAAAAGTCAACAATATGAGGGAATGGGTTAATCTGGCTCTTCACTATTAGTCATCATCCTAGAGCAAATCTTTCTTTATGTACCAATTTTACTCTAAAATATAGCTATAATGGACCATTTAAAAGAATGGAGTTAAACCTTTTATCCATAAATACACCTTTCTACACCTTTGAAAACAGAGTAGACCCAGACTAGATGTCTTCTATAGGATATCAGGGTCTACTCTTTTTGCTTTATATGAAATAATATAGAACTGGTTTTACAGTTTCTGCTATTGCCCAAAATTCCTGTGTCCATATGTTATAATAACAAACTAATCTAATTAATATTAATGTCATCATTATTTCTGACATGAATATTCATTGAGGAATGAGTTAACCCTTTCCTCCATAAATACGCCTTTCTATGCCTCTGTAAAAGTCACTTTATGAAACCATTGTGATAAATACAGCATTTGCTCCTATAGGTTTCAAACTACAAAATTCTAAAATTTTCCTTTTCTCTAGTTAATGCTCCTTTTCGGTAGATTTATTCAAAGTGGTTGGATTTAAAAAATAGCCTGTGGTGGAAAGAGTTAAAGGTGTGTCTATAAAGTAAAGGCTAGGACACTAAAGTAAACTAATACAGATAAATCTGTGTTAACCTTTGCAGCCAGTTTAAACTCTTGCCCTGTTCTATGCTTATTCCAAAATTCAATACCTTAATGTTCATGGAAAATATAGTTATAACGAAATATGAAAGGTGGAACATTTTAGCCATTTCAGAAAGCAAATTAGCATATCTTTCAAATGCCATTGGCCAAAGAGCAGACCCTGCTCAGATGGCTCCTATATGAGCCATCTGATCTGGGTCTACTCTGTTTGCAAATGTGTGAAAACATGTTTATATGAAGGAAAGGATTAATCCTGATGAAAGGTCCCGTCAGGATATGAACTGTTTGTCATTCTGTCTGTGTTTGATAAAAAATAATACATTTCTTTGAATTAACCCTTTCCCTCATATAAACCTGTTTTCAGCATTTGCAAACAGAGTAGACCCAGGGTCTACTCTGTTTGCTAATAGAATTTGATAGATCTGTTTCATTGCTTTCTAAAATGTCTACAATGTTCCACCTTCCATATTTCTTTATAACTATTTTGTTAATGAATATGCAGTAGGTACATGTATTGAAATTTTGCCTAAATACAGAACAGGGAACCAGGGTTAAAGTAGAGGGGTCTTACCATCTGTTGCAATGGGAAATAACATGGTTTGCAAAGTTATGATTAGCCTTGGAATTGCATTGTTTCAAGTTTTCACATGATGCATTGAAGATCTTTGTTTTTACAGATACTAGTCACTGTGTGTGATGGGCGCGGCAATTATGAGAGATGTGCTAGTGCCAATGTCCGTGTTAACATAAAACGCAATCAGATATCACCAGAATTTCTCGGTCCTCAGTTGCCATACAGAGTGCAGATTTCTAGAACATATGTCGCTGACGATGTTGTCACTAACATTGTTAATGGGCGTGATCTGGATCTGAGGGTAGGTACAAAAATTACGCTAATGGCTCTTCTTGTAGTTTGTGTTAAACATCTGTTTCCCTGTGTGTTTTCTCTCAACCCTTCAGAGTCAATCAGCCAATCAGTCTACTCAGTATGAAATGCTTAAACTTGCTAGAGGATATTAAATGACAAGCAGTACAGACCCTGATCATAGGGCTCCTCTCCTCTTGAAGCCTTCTGATCTTGATCTACATTGTTTGCAAATGACAGTACATGTGTGTCCCAGGATGGAAGAGTTAATTTGCTATTGCCCAATAATTCTTAATAGGATTGACTTCAAACTCTGAACACATGCAGACAGCTTCAAGTGGATAAGATAAGGGCCAAGAGGTATAATTATGGGTCCGTAAGTGAGGTGGTAGCTTAATGCAGGTCCTTTATGAGCTTTCTGTATTACTTTTGCCCTGCATTAAGCAACCACCTGCATTTTAAATTCTGTGTTAAATAGATAAATGGTCACTTAAGACAGGTTCTACTGTATTTTGTTGTTATTAGTGACATTTTTATTCCTTCAAATACTCTTTTGTCATGGAATAATTTATAGATTACAGTATATACCTACAATTGCCCTCACTCACAAAAACCACTATGGAAATGCATGGAGTGCAGACCCAGATCAACGGCTGTATTAACTATGTAGACCCACATTAGACAGCTCCTGCATTGTCTGCTTTGTTCCTTTATGGAATAGTAAAGATCTGATTGTACAATTTTTATGCCCCCCCACCCCACCCCACACAGACTACCCCCAATTTTTATGCCCCCCACCCCACACAGACTACCCCTATTAGATCTTTGGGGCATATTGTTTTTGCCCTGTCTGTTTGTTTGTCACCAACTTGACATTGGTCATAACTTTTGAGCCAGTACAGATAGAGACTTGATATTTGGCATGCATATTTATCCCATAAAGCCGCACATTTTGAGGGGTGACATGTCAAGGTCAATGTCATCCTTCAAGGTCAGAGGTCAAATATATAGGTCGTCGCCAACGTTAACATTGACTATAACTTTTGAACCAGTAGAGAATGGAGACTTGATATTTGGCATGCATGTGTATCTCATGAAGCTGCACATTTTGAGGGGTGATATGTCAAGGTCAAGGTCATCCTTCAGGGTCAAAGGTCATATTGGACTTAGTGTTTCACAAACACATCTTGTTTTCAGTCATTTATTTGTGAACAAAGACCCGGATTAGATGGCTCCTAAAGGAACTGTCTGATCAGGGTCTTCTCTGTTTGCAAAGGCATGAAAACATTGAAAAGGATGAAGGAAGGATTAAAGCAGTTCCTGAATCCTTTGCTCTATGAATAAGCCTTTCTATACCTTTGCTAACAGAGTAGACCCAGATCAGATGTCTCCTGTAGGAGCCTTCTGATCAGGCTCTGCTTTGTTTAAAGATTGAATTACATTTGTGTTGTGTTCATCGATGTATAAATCCAGACCTGATCACACGCAACTTGCATGAATTCCAAAGGAAAAGAAAAAGAAAAAAGTAAAAAGAAGTAGTTCCATAGTGTATCGGCTACTGGTTACTGACTTCATGTAAATAATGGAGCAACGGCACAGAACCAGCTCTTTACGTTCATTGAGAAATGAATGTCAAATTTCAACCAATCAGATTGGGCGATTTTGTGTAAACGTCGCTTGATTGGAATTATTTGCTTATGAAATGATATAGATATGACTATACAGCTGAAATTCCTTAATGCCATAATAGAAATTAATGTAATTAATATTCATGACATTGTTATTTCTTTCATGAATATTCAGGGAGTAAAGGGTTAACTCTTGATGAAAGAATTGCTAAAGGTTAACCCATACCCCACTGTGAAAAGAATACTGTCTGCTGAAATTTGGATCTGTTCAGTTTTGACTAAATCAATCAAGCTTTTCAGAAACTATTGACCAAGTGCCAAACAAGCATCTTATCTAGATGCAAGCTGATTGTAAATGTGGCTACAGTCAAAATTAGTGGGATAAAGGTTTAGAAGTTAGCTTGTTTCTACACTGAAGTGAATTCTGTGTTTGTCACAGGGAGAACTTGTATATGGAGCAACTGGACGTTTTGCACCGGCGGAATCCTTCTTTAGAATCAACAGCTCTACAGGAGAAATTACAATGAAACGAGACATTGCCTTGGACAGTCTCTATATTCAGCAGTATGAGGTAAGTAACCCATGGTTGTGACAGTAACTTTTTTTATGCTGGTGGTGAGATGCAAACGGGTTAACCCGTAACCCATTACCTCATAGGCTATTTTTAGAACCAACCTCTTTGAATAAATCTACCGAAAAGAAGCACTATCTAGAGAAATGGAAACTCTTAGAATTGTGTAGTTTTGAAACCATTATGATAAATAAAGCATTTACTCCTATGGAGCAAATGCTCTATTTATCTTAATGGTTTCATAAAGTGACTTTTACAGAGGCATCAATATGAGGGAATGTGCTAATTGGCTGAATAAATAAAATTCACTCCTCCCTTTCTCAATATTAATTAAACAAAAGTTTTTCAAAATATATTACTGAAGAAAATGAGTTGTATGACAAACAGCGCAGACCCTGACCAAAGGGCTCCTGAGGGAAACCTTTGATCTAGATCTACACTGTTTGCAAAGTTCTTATATACTTGATTTCCGCACATTAATGGGTTAAATACAGATGAAATGATGTTTGAAGTTCTGTTTTAGAAACTCTTCTTTGTAACAAACACATTTTGAAGATGACAGTGTTATCTGCTTCAGTTCTCTGAAAGCAGTGCAGAATATTAACCTAGGAGCTTTCTACATTGCTTTCATTCAGCATTAATGTACATCTGTGTACAAAAATGCAAGAAGCTCCTGTTAAGCCCCTAGGAGCTTTTATCTCGGAAACAATTTGAAGTTGTACTATGAAAGTTTGTGTAAATGTTTAGTACCATTGGGAAATGCCGCTCTGCCAGTATCACTTATATTGATCTTGGAATACAAAGTTATGGTCCTTTGTTTGGCAAAAACTTAGCCTTTTTGTCTGTCTGGAGTCAAATCTCAGAAACAGCTTGGAGTTTTTCTTTGAAATTTAGCTCTGCAAATGCCACTCATATTTAACTTTGAACACTAGAGTTATGGTCCTTTGTGAAATCTTTTTGTCTATCTTAGTCATACCTTAGAAACTGTATGGACATTTTCAATGAAACTTTGTGTAAATATTTTGCTAATTCGTTATTTTATATTTACTTTTTTTTTCAATTTGCATTTGCACAGTATGCTTTAAGCACAGAGTCCACGTGATTTGCATTTTTTTTCAAATTACGTCACTTTGCCCAAAACTTTTAACATGATTTAAAATGTTTTTCATTTTGCATTACTTGTCCCTTTTCTTGACGCAATTTGAATTTATTTTTCATTTTCAAATTACATTTTTCTTCGTTTTAAGTGTCTACACTGCACTATTTAATTAAGATTGTCCAAATATGTAGGGTAATTGGGCTATTGATGCATGTTAAATATTTTGTTTCTCAGAGAGGCATTTCTTATGACAAAAGATGCTGAAAACAGAGGTCCAATTCTAAGTATTATCAAGAATAGCTCCTATATTTCTTCTCCAAACCCTGTGCTGTGACACTCGTTAGAATCTTCTCGAAGAGACAATTCTAAAGAGAGATCACAGTAAGGGGTTTGATGGAGAAATAGCGATTTTAGTACAGTAAAACCTCTCTATAATGACCACTAAATTACATCAGGTATTGTGTGTTAAAGACAGGTTGATGCTTAAAGCAAGGTGAGAGTAAAACAGAATGCTCCTATTGGAGCATTCTGTTTTACTTTCACCTTGCTTTAAGCAACCACCTGCCCACAATACCTACTGATTAACACAAATTAGTGGTTGTTGTAGAGAGGTTTTACTGTATTTGGATATGCATGTTTATCTGTAGTTCTGTAGAATATATTTACTTTTGTAAGACATCTTGTTGTTTTTTCAGTTTGAGATAAAACTCTATGACAGTGCCTTCCCAACTGACTCCACAATTGAGCGTGTTATAATAACACTCATAAGGAACCCGTCACCCCCAACTTTCAGAGAAGGCTTGAGATATGAAAGGAATATCGATGAAAGCACAACAGTTGGCACAGTTGTTCTGCAACTCAACGCTACTGACAATGATGGAGTAAGTTTGATTTGCAGTATTTTCCTTATCACTGAATACTGGTCATATTTTTAACCCATCCCCTCGTGCAAATACCTTTTATTGCCTTTGCAGACAGAGTGTACCCAGATCAGATGGCTCCTATAGGAACATCTGATCTGGGTCTGCTCTGTTTGCTTATGAAATTATAATAGATTCTGGCAATGCCAATACATTCTGTTTACATAATTATAGCATTATAAAAATAATTTCCTGCATGAATATGCAACCAGGAAAGGGTAAACCCATTCCCCCAAAGGATATTTGTATATGCTTTGAATAAATCTATAGGAAATAAAGAAAAGGATAATTGTAGAATTGTGTAGTTTTGTGAAAATGGAGCATTTGTTCCTATGGAGCAAATGCTCTATTTGTCACAATGGTTTCTAAAAGTGACTTGACAGAGGAGCCGAAAGGCATCAATAGGAGGGAAAATGTTAAAGGCAGAGTTATCCATTGCAGGATGCAGTGAAGTATATAGCGGGAAACAACTGGGATCCAGAAGATATTGCGACATTCTATCTCAATCCAGTGAATGGTGAGATACGCACAAATAGACAGCTGAATGATGCCTTTTCCTTGCAGACCTACACAGTAAGTGTAAATTGATCTAACTTATACCCCCATTCCACTGAGCGGCGATTCTGCTATGCTTCGAAATTTTGGTAAAAACGCCGCGAATCGTAGCAGGAGTGGCAACAGAGCAGTAGAAGCACCCTGATCATAGTAGAAGCGTAACAGCAGCTTCTTGATCGCCACTTCACGGCGATTGTTTTGACCTTGCTCAAAACAATCATAGTGCCATCGCCGTGGACTCGAATCGCCGCAAAAGCGTAGTAAGAAATTCATGAACGCAGTAGTATTGTAGCCGCAGCGTGAGTAGCATAGCGCAATCGCAGTCGCATCGCAACAAAAGCACCAAGATATTTGTCCGCATACAAAATCTTTTTCATACATTTGCAAAAGGAGTAGACCCAGATCAGACAGCTGCTATGGGAGGTGTCTGATCAGGCTCTGCTCTGTTTGTTTATAACATGATATAGATATGATTCTACAGTTTTTGTCAAAGCAAAAACATTTCTTAAAAGGTGCTATCACATCTTGCTACCTTAAGTGCTTATAAAGAGTATAAGATGCAGTACCCATACTTGCTATTATGCATGTGATTTCAGTTCCAAGTTATTGCCATGGATGACCAACCAGACAGTCTGTCTCTGGCAGCCACTGCTACAGTGACAATAAATGTGGTGTACGACAACCCTCCAGTGTTCCAAGAACCCAACACATATTTCACAAGGATTCCCGAGACTCGGGAAGTCAACAGTACAGTCTTCAGTCGGATCCGTGCAGTTGATCCAGACCCTTTCTCTGTGAGTGATTCAGTCATAGTAGATTACATGTGTCTTGCCCATAAAGCTGACATTATTAATAATAGTGCTTCAGTCATAGCGGATGATGTGTCTTGCCCATAGGACAAACATTTTAAGCTCATCTGGCACAAAATAATTTGATGCCAAATGGGAATAATCATTTAGAGTTTGGCGAAGATTTTCAACCAATCACCAAGCCGGATATTCAAACAATATACTTGATTTAATTGTTAAGAGTTCGAGATTTAGTGAGACATTCATTCTTAATTCACTAAGAGTTCAAAATTTGCCGAGACTATTATTTACAAGTTATAATTATTATAAAAACTGTACATGCGATGAGTTTGTTTCAAGACCCGCCCAGTCTCATGTTACCTTAATATGGCAATATTTGCTATACTTTTACGTGGAGTGCGACGAGACCTGTTTTCGCTTGTATAAGGAAAAATAAACAAGACCAATAGTTTATAGACAAAACTCTTGAACACATTTAATCATAGCATGCGTACATAATATACAAAATTAGACAGCTTGCTGAAATGTGTTAGTTACATAATGATAACCCATTATCTTTCCTTCATTGTTTCTAGCTTTGTTGACGTTACCTTACATCAGTTTTTAAAAAGCGTTCAGTATTGACCTTAAGGATTATAGGGTGTTTCCCCAGAGTCTATCAGCCACTGTGTGCTGATATTAAAGTTTCACTACACAACAACAAAATGAAAGGGAGGAAACACTGCCCATATTTGGAAGTCATACTATGAGTGTTTGTGCGGGCTTTCAAATATGGCAGTGTGACGTAATAAATGGGCTTGTTTATCAAGAGAGAATTTAACAATTAAAAAGCCGCCACTCGCTACGCTCATTCTGGCTTCTAAAACATAGCCACTACGGGGAGCCTGTTTTCCTTATATAGAATACATAGAAACATCTTCAAATCTTCTATTCTCCAAAACCAGTGATCCAAATAGACTGATCGTTTTGATTAGATACATGCTTTCTGCCTCAGATTTTGAGATCAAATTTAATGGGTCTCAAATTAAAAAATCGGTTCAGACTGACTTCTAGAGCCCTGTTGACAAGCCATAATGATTGACAAGTGTCTAGACTTTGTACTGACATAATTAAATATTTTTATCAACTTTATGACTGTATAACTGAAAAGGGAAAGTTCTTAAAGGGTATAGGAACAGTAGTATTGTAACTGCAAATAATGGCATGTTGATATAATTGAGATTATTAAAACATTGGTCCAACGCCATACATGTGATAACTACCGACGGTAGGTGAATTCTACCGTTTTCAGAGGTGGTTTACCGTTCTACTTGTACGGTCTACCGTTTTGAAATTTGACGAAGGCAATTTTTTTAGTGACATATATTTTCATCCCTGATGGAGTTTATCTGTTAGTTCTCTACACACACAGACCACCTTTAGCTTGTTATCATGCTGTGATCCACGCTTGGTCTGTTTTGGTAGGGACCAATCAAGGGAATCCCCTGTGGAGACCACGGAGATCACCCGAATTACATAATCACGAGGTGGTTCCGGTTTTCACTCTACTACGTTACCAAATAAATTGTTCGGGAACCAGTCGTGTAAAAATGCAAACGTCTACCACAAATATCACATGCAGCAGGTTTATTACTCAAGCGAGGCGACATGGGAGTGTCATGACCCTATAATTGGAATAATATTATCATAATTAAATTATAAGACATAGAAACGCTTCTCTGCTTCCTTGTCAAAGACAGCTGTGCTTGGTCTCGTTGTTACAATGGGCCGAAACACTTCGAAAATAAGACTGCTTCAACAGTGCTTGAACTGATAATCATGAATTTGATTTGTACACTAAATTATTTTTCATTAATATAATAAGTGGTAAGGACACTAAAGAAGTAATTGAAAACGCCATGAATTATTATCTACCATTTCAAACTCTTCAAAAAATAATAAATATATCAAGTTGAAATGTCATCAGTTTTCGCGACGATTGTAGATACGGGCTAAAACACAGACTCTGGACCCTGTTGGATTTCAACATTTCTGTGACTGTTCAATGTTTGCCGTAACTTGAACTGAGTAAAGGTTTAACTAACTTGAACTGAGTACAGGTTGTCCTTGGGGAGTATAGCTAAATAAGGGCTATAAAATAAGCAACCCCCCTAAAAATGTTATTATAAAATAAGATAAAATAGAATATCTTTTTTATTATATGATAAAACGGTAATAAATCTTGATTTTTTTTCATGACATTATTTAATAAGGAACCCAGTGTTTTGGGCTTGAGACCTATTGATTTCAAAGAGTCCTTTTGACCCATGAAAAATATCTAGAATTATTTACTGCATGTCAATTACTAGTATTTGTTTTTAACCCTTTCCCTGTTCCATTTTTATTCCTTATTCCAGTCCCTACTGAATACGGTATTCTTATTCTTAAGTAATTTAAAGAAATATGGAGATTGGAACTTTATAGCCATTTTAGAAAGTACAGAAACATTTTTAAAATTCCTAAAGCAAACGGAGCAGACCCTGATCAGATGGCTCCTATAGGAGCTGTCTGATCTGGGTCTACTCTATTTGTAAATGCGTGAAACCTTGGTTTATATGAAGGAAAGGGTTAATGGGGGGTTTTAACACCACATTGGATTTTTTTGCCAAACCAGAAAGTGTAGAATCATTCCTTCATCATAAGCAAACAGAGCAGACCCTGACCAGACAGCTCCTCTAGGAGCCATCTTATCTGGGTCTATTCTCTTTGCAAATTTATGCGTGAAAAAGGTGTTTATATGAGGGAGAGGGTTAAGTGTGTAAATGTTATGTGTGTAATGTAAGGTTTATGTGTGTAATGTATGATATTCATTTATGGTAAAGTATGAATGATAATGTGAAAAAGTATAACAAACATAGGTATCAAGCAAATTTCTTTTTCTCCTCCATATATTGTGTCGCGTCAGTAAAATCTACCTGACAAAAGTCAAATCTACCTGACAAATTTCCTAAATCTACCTGACATGCCTCAGCAGGTTATCACATGTATGTCCAATGCTCATATTGACTTATCATTTATAATACTGTTTAAAAAGAATTGGCAAAAAGCATGTATTAAGATCTGTGTTAAAATGTCTATTTATTGGTATTTATTATATTTTTGGATTACAGGGAGGATGTTTTAATGAATGCAGTTTCCAGATCAAAAGTAATTTAGTTTACTTTACTACTTTACATTTTTGTAGGGCACAATTGTGTATGAAATCATTGGGGTCTCAGATTCCAGTGACTTCTTCTACATAGAAAAAGATGGACAGACAGACTTCGGTTTGGTGAAAGTCAGAAGAAGTCTGAAGGGTGAAAGAAAGACACAATACACAGTAAGTAGTACCCACCTGGTCTTCCAGTAAAGGCCATCTACACAACATCCTGCCTTTTTACACACTTGCAAACAGAGTAGACCCAGGTCAGACAGATGCTGTAGGAACTGTCTGATCAGGATCTACTCAGTTTGCTTAAATGCTACAGATCTTATCATGTACTGCTTGCCATGGTGACACATTTCCTTAACCCTTTCCACCATGAATATTCATGTAAGGAATAGTGATGCCATGAATATTAATTAGATACATTTGTTATAATAGCACAATCATGTATTTTTAACCATGACAGAAACTGTAAAATCATATGTACATTATATCATCAGCAAACAGAGCAGACCCTGATCAGACAGTTACTATAGATACCAATACCAAAATTTCGTATGTACATTAAAATTCAGCTAATCAATATTCATGATGTTATTACTTCTTACATGAATATTCAACAGGGAAATAGAAATCTGAAAAAATAATTATCTTAGCTTAGACGCCAACTGTGGTTTTATACCAGAAATTATTTCTTTATGAAAAACTGGCAGAAAATTCTATGTCATTTTAATAAATGTGGCAGAAAATCCTGAGCTTAATTTGATGCAAAACCTTTTTACCATTGTCTTAACCCGTTACTCCATGAATATACATGTAAGAAATAATGACTATCAATGTTAATATGATGGAAAGGGTTAAATGGCATCAGAAACAAGGGCAAAGGTGTCAAAAGGGATCTATGGAGGAGGTCTATATGCCATTATGCAAATCATCTAGTTAACCCTTTCCTCCATAGGCTATTTTTAGACCCAACCTCTTTGAATGAATCTTCCGAAAAGGAGCATTTACTAAGGAAAAGGAAAATTTTGGAATTGTGTAGTATTGAAACCAATGTGATAAATAGAGCATTAATTTTGCTCCTATAGAGCAAATGCTCTATTTATCACAGTGGTTTCAAGAAGTGACTATAACAGAGGCGTAGAAAGGCATATATATGGAGGAAAGGGTTAACCGTTTACTCCACAAATACACCTTTCTACACCTTTGCAAACACAGTAGACCCAGATCAGATGGCTCCTGCAGGAGCCGTCTGATCAGCACCTGCTCTGTTTGCTTCTGAAATAATAGAGATATGACTACAATTTCTGTCAATCTGTTTCCATGTGCCATTATAGCAATTCACCTAATTAATATTCATGTCATTATTTTCTTAAATGAATATAAATGAAGAAAGGGTTAATATTCATGATGTCACTATTTCATACTTGATTATTATACCCCCACATACAAAGATTTGGGGGGATGTATATGAGTCAGCATTTATTCAGTCGGTCTGCATTTATTCCGTTATTCCCGTTTTACCTTTGTCAATTTTGTGTACAAAGCTTTTTCTTGTGACCGTCACTTTTGTGGGAGTATTAATCACCTTCAGTGATAGTTCTGGTTCATTTGTTAACCCTTTCCGTCATATAGACGCCTTTTGACGCCTCTGTAAAAGTCACTTTTTGAAACCATTGTGAAAAATAGAGCATTTGCTCCTATGGAGCAAATGCTCTATTTATCACAATGCTTTCAATACTATACAATTCTAAAAAAATTCCTTTTTGCTAGTAAATGCTCCTTTTCAGTAGATTTATTCAAAGATGTTGCGTCTAAAAACAGCCTATCAGGTAATGGTTTAAATGGTTAAATGAAGACTGATGCAGATTACTTTATTATATAATTCCCCTGTCCACCAGTTTATAATGCCAAATAAATAAACAAACTCTTTCTAATGAACATTTATGCATGAATTGGTCATTTTATGAATTTAAAATAATATCATTTTTATCAGGAAAATAATTTTATCAGGTTAAATGTATGGCTTAAACAAAAAGGGTAGTATCAGATCTATAAAATTTCAAAAGGGGCCGTCTAGTATGGGTCTACTCTGTTTGCAAAGGCATGAAAAAGCATTTATATGAATGAAAGGTTTGAGCACCATTTTGATCATTTGAATCCTTTCCTTCGTATAAATGCTTTTTCATGCATTATCAAATAGAGTAGACCCAGATCAGATGGCTCCTGTAGGAGACCAAGGGCTGCTCTGTTTGCCTTTGAAATAACATAGATATGATTCAAAATGGTAAGATATTTCTTTTGTTATAATGCCATTATAAAAGCCCATCTAATTGATATTCATAGAGGAGCCTTCAGAATAAGATCTGCACTGTTTGTCATATAAAGACTTGAATAAGCTAATTCCACTCCCATGAAAAAGTTAATGTATATGTTTTCCAATTTGCAGGTGCGTATACAAGCATATGACGTCTTGTATCCTGAAAAGAAAGTTCAGGCAGATCTCATAGTCTCTGTGGAACGAAATGTGAATGCCCCAATTTTGTCTGGCATAACTGTATTGATTTACGACTACCAAGACCCACGTGAGCCAGTTGGACAAGTATTAGGGTCCGACGATGATGGGGTTTGTATTGGCAGTAATTTTAAAATATGCACAGTAAAACCTCTCTAAACCGGACGTTAAATTTGGCATACATTTCGGTATTTGGAGACAGGTGGCAGCTTAATGCAGGGTGAAAGTCATGCAGAAAGCTCCTCTAGGAGCTTTCTGCATGACTTTCACCCTGTATTAAGCAGCCACCTGCCTAAAAATATCTTTCAACCTGTATTAAGCAGCCACCTGCCTAAAAATATCTAATTTCTTATTGACTAGAATTCCAGATTAGAGAGGTTTTTACTGTAATTCAGTGAATCGTATAGTCTTTGAATAGTGTACCTGCATAGGCAAATGGTGTAAACAGTGAATCTAAAACACATCGCTAATTACACATTAAAATACTGACCCTTTTGCTGTTCAGTATTTAGCCTTAACTTCCATACCAAATGGATATTCATGGACAAAATAGTTATAGCCAAAATGTGGAAGGTGGAACATTGTAGCTTTTTTCCAAGACCGATATTTAAAGAAAATGCTATTTTGAAGTAGGCAACAACAAAATTTATGCTCTATTTAAACAATGGTTTCCAAACTGCACAATTCTAGAAATAAATTCCCTTTTTTAGTGAATCCTCCTTTTTAATTATTGTTGAGCCCGCTTGCGGTGGGCTCGACATGGTCGCCACAGTGTCTATGCATGGTGAGTGCATATTAGTGCATCCTTCCATCTGGTCTTTACTGGGCTCTTACTCAGAACTCCATCAATGAATTGTGAAATTACTAGGCATAAATATTCCTCTGGAAGGTATGGCATGTCAACGCACAAAAATCAGGCCAGTAGCTGAAAGGTCAAGGTCATACTGGGAGATCAAAGATCGAAAACTGTACCTTTTTGCTTGTCCGGGTTCTAACTCAGATCTCCATGGATAGATTGTGAAATGACTGGGCATAAATGTTCCTCTAGAAGGTATGGCATGTCACGCAAAAAAAAATGTCAGTATCTGAACGGTCAAGCTCATACTTAAAGGACAAAGATCAAAAACATGTATTTTTTTGTTTGTCTGGTCCAACTCTGAACTCCATGGATAGATTGTGAAATGACCATACATAAATGTTCCTCTAGAAGGTATGGCATGTCAAATGCAAAAACTAGGTCAGTAGCTATTAAGATACTGTTAAGCGCTTTTATAGCGATGTGGTAGAGTGCATGACTGTGAACCTGGGGACCCGGGTTCGATCCCGGGTCTGAGCGGGTATGTGTCTTTATAAGAACACTGGGTTACATTAAGGTACAGCGTGTCTCGCACAAAAACCAGGTCAATAACTGAAAGGTCAAGGTCATACTTAGAGGTCAAAGGTCAAAAACATGTATTTGTTTTGCTTGTCCAGGCTCTAACTCAAAAGTCCATGGATGGATTGTGAAATGACTAGGCATATATGTTTCTTTAGAAGGTACGGCATGTCGCTCATAAAAACCAGGCTAGTAGCTTAAAGGTCAAGATTACACTTGGAGATCAAATGTCAGATAACACAATGTATGCCTATGATTACCCTTTACTTGATATTCTTGCCTTTTCATGCTTTTGCAAAGTAGACCCAGATCAGGCATTCCTATAGGAGCTACATGATAAGGATCTGCTGTCTAACTTTTGCATGTACTATTGGTGAATGGTCGGCGGGCGCGACATGTTGCCCGTGGGCATTCTAGTTTAAAGAGGTTGTGTTTAAAAGAAGCCTCTGAAGTAATGGATTAAGACTTATAATGGTTAATTAAAATTATCATTGTAAGGCAGTTTGCTCATTAGGATTGAATTTTTGCCGAGTCCCTGGGACCCAGGGCATCATCAAAAGTTGCGTCCCAAGCAAATACAACTGAGTCCCAGATAATTTCACTCCTGCTTTTGTAATAGAGATTTTTTGCACCATTAAATATAAAGGGGTAAAGCTATTTAAAACTTACACTGATGTATCATTTAACATAAAAAAGATAAGTGTTACAAGCACTGTATAATAACGTATTTCTTGATGCTTTGATTTGAAAACAAGTGCTCGACGATGAGCATAGTGAACTAAGCTGAGCATCACTCTATCCGCTGGTACGTAAAAGCGGTTTTCACTTCATTTTCAGTGCATACAAAGCATCACATGGTAATTCTATTGGTTTCAGGGCTTACATCATTTACTTACAAGTCTTTAAACTCTCGATCTTGCAGGATCTTGTTCCTGGTGTTTTCGACTTTTTACTAGCAGACGCCATCTTTTTTCAGCACCCAAATGTCATTACTACTCGATAGAACGGTTCTCATAGAATTATAGATGCTGACATTAGGGTGGAAATCGTAACCAGTCAATGCAGGTGCCCTCCTACGTACCTGGAATAACCCATGACTTGATATTAATAGATGCGTTGCAATTTCGAAAAAAATGTCAAAAAATGGGAGTGAGACTCACTTTGTTTATTGATACGGATTGATGTAAGACCGAGTTTCAGTAGTTAATTTTCCTGGATTCATTTAAATCGGTAAAATTTCGATCATTGATCTGGCGTCCCATGGACGCAACGTACTTGACTATTGCGTGTTCCAACGATTTTCATTGCGTATTTTGATATGATTACGACGTAAACGGGAACACTATAAGTGTTATAGAACAGTTCTATTCATGTATTTGTCCAATTTCAGGACCGACTTGTCTTCTCGATGACAGGACAAGGAGCAGGTGAAATGTTCATGATAGACGAATATTCTGGACATATCTGGTTGATAGGACAGCTGCGATACAATATGACAACGCCATGGGAGGTAAAGATTCTCTTACTGGTGAACACATGTGTAAAGGGACACTTTATCCCCTTGAATATGGGCTATAAGTCGACTGGCATATACTGACAGTGTAGACCAAGAGCAGAGTACTCATCCTGGAAGAACCCAACACTAGAGACTGCACTGTTTGTCATTCAAAATTGTCTTACCAATCCTTATTCCTGTAGTATGGAATTGGCTATCATGGTCATGTGCCTCCATTGTTAATATAAAAAAATCTTTTATCAATCAGGATCATGATTGGACACCTAGATGAAAACTTACTGTGAGAAATGACACAAATGACACTTGGTGTAGAGAATTGAGTTGTAGCTAATTATCCTTTTACTCCATGAATATTTATATATAGCAATAATGACCTCATGAATATTGATTAGATTGATTGTTATAGTAGCACATGGACACAGGAAGTTTTGGACATGACAGAAACTGCAGCATTATATCTATTATCCCATTACCTCATAGGCTATTTTTAGATCCAACCACTTTGAATAAATCTACTGAAAAGGAGCATTAACTAGAGAAAAGGACAATTTTAGAATTCACTAGTTTGAACCATTGTGATAAATAGAGCATTTGCTCCTATAGGAGCAAATGCTCTTTTGCTCCTATAGGAGCAAATGCTCTATTTATCACAATGATTTCAACATGTGACTTTTGCAGAGGCGTCAAAAGGCTTCAATATGAGGGAATGGGTTATATCATAAGCAAACATAACAGACCCTGCTCGTACAAGATCTGGGTCTACTCTGTTTGGAATGGCATATTTATTGAGGAAAGGGTTAAATATCATGTGTAGTAAAACATATGTAGTGACCAATTAATGAAAGGGGGAGGCATATTGTATTTGCCCTGTCAGTTTGTCTGTTGGTTTGTGGACAACTTTAATGTTAGTGATAATTTTGTAGCCTTTGCACATACATACTTTAAACTTGGCTTCAAGTGTTTGTATAAGGGAAAGAGTTAACATGGATTTTAAAAATTCCTGTCTAAAGGATTCCAAACCAAATATGACGAAACTCGGAGTTACATGGTATCTCTACTAGTTTCATACTGCAAAAATTGTAAAAAAAACCATGTGTACAGAATGAATCATAGTTTTGTGTCACATCAGCTACCAAGGGTTTTTACAAGAATATTTTTTTCTCTATTTTCAGTTTATTGCCACAGCAACTGATAGTATGGTGCCTGAAAAGACCGGTAGTGCTCGGGTTACAATACAAGTGAGATATGATGATATACCACCTAGGTTTGCCTCTCAAGTAATATCAAGCTTGATCACAGAGAATTTGAACGTTGGGATGAGTGCAGCAATCGTTTCAGCCCAAGATGATGACATCACAGAGGATGGAGTGGTAAATATGTTTAAACTCTTTACTTCATGAAAATTTATGACATAAATCAACTGAATTTAATTTTTTAAAGTGGCCTTTGGAAAAAGAAATGTTTGGTCACGACTGAAACTATAGAATTGGATCTGTGTTATTCCATAAAGGAGCCATGATCAATTTCTACACTTTGTTTGCTTGTGGAATTATATAAATCTGAATCTATTTTTCTTCTGTTTGTGTGCCATTTTACAAATTCACCTAGTTAACCCTTTCCCTGTTCTATGTTTATTTCAAATTTCAATACCTAATGAATATTCATTAACAAAATAGTTATAAAGAAATATGCAAGGCGGACCATTGTAGACATTTTAGAAAGCAAAGAAACAGATCTATCAAATTCTATTAGCAAACAGAGTAGACCCTGATCAGACGGCTCCTCTAGGAGCCGTCTGATCTGGGTCTACTCTGTTTGCAAATGCATGAAATCACGTTTATATGAGGGAAAGGGTTAATATTTATACAGAAGTACAGATAAAGGTGCGTACACAGATACTAAAATCATCATTTCTGCACCAAATTTTATGTTGTGACCACTCTTTAAAGAGTGGTCACAGCATAGGTTTTTGTGGGGAATAAAAGTTATTCTTGAAATTTACGCATCTTGTCTGGACCTGTTTATAATGTCATTATTTTTTACATGAATATTTATGGAGTAAATGGTTAAAAGATGTATCTTTTGACCATTTCCTTGTTCCCAGAAACTGCAGAAAAAGGTCTATACAATGCCTGAAGCAAACAGAGTAGACCCAGATCAGACAGCTTTTGATTGGTCAGATTTAAGTTCTCAAGCTTTTGATTGGTCAGATTTGACCAATCAAAAACTTGAACGAACTCAGACTCAACTAAAAGTTTTATAAGCATGGACCCTGACAGCTCATATAGAAGCCATCTGATTTTGGTATTCTGTTTCCATCTGAAGAAAAGGATAGAATAGAGTTAATCTTTTGAATTGCACATACAATGTATTTCACATGCTGAACATTTGAATACTTGATATTGATTTGAAGTATAATTTTGTTTAGTGAACAATTTTATTATGGGAAAAAAGATCAACAGCATTTTCATCTGTAAATATTACTTCACAATCTTTTCCAAACTTTTCAAAAATCAAAATTAGCGAAACCCTTTACGAACAGTGGCCTCACAGCATGAAGTAGATAAAAATGATGTATATGGCTAAAAAAAAACAACATTATCATAGTCACAGCATGAAGTAGATAAAAATGATGTATATGGCTAAAAAAACAACAACATTATCATAGACCCTGATTATTACTAGTAGTTGGTGTCAATTATTTACTTTTTTTTCCTTTCCTTTTTTTCTGATAATCTAGCATGTTTGATATACTCAAGTATATGCCTCTGGCTCAAATCTGTCCAATCAAAAGCTTGAGAACGAACTTGGACTCATCTAAAAAGCTTAATAAGCATGGACCCTGAGAAGCAAAAAACATGTTTGAGATGAATGAAGCAATTTAAACATATACCTCTTGAATATTCATGAAGAAATGACATAATAATGAGGGCTTGGTGCAAAACTATTCTAGAATAGTTTTGCACCAAGCCCTCGATATTTGGTAGCTGATTTTTTATTTATAATAACATAATGTCACAGGAAATTTTGGCTATTGCAAAGGCATTTAAAAGATCTCTTTGAGATAATAGGTTTAGATGGTTATGTTTATCATAATTGTTATAAAATAAAAACAAATCAGTAGGAAATGGTGGAGCATTTCAAATTGCTAATTTATTTCTTAGCAGATATTATTTGCAGACAACAATTTTTTGGCAATTTCATTTTCTTTGATTCTAGGGAGAGATACGCTATGTATTGCTGCCACAAGGAAATGGTGTCGGCTACTTTTCGTTGGATGCTGACGGTACCATCAGAGTGGCAAAATCACTGAACATCTCTGATAGAGATACTAATGTATTCGATGTGAGTATTCATTGTGTTAGTACTTGAGGAGCAACTAATCCAGTATCAAAAGGATTGATGCCAGTTGCCTTGACTGTTACTATGCAAATAACCCTTTCCCTGTTCTATATTTAGTCCAAATTTGAATACCTACTGTTTATTCATGGACAACACGGTTATAATGAAAAATGGAAGGTGGAACATTGTAGCCATTTTAGAAAGTAAAGAAATAAGATTTATCAATTTCTATTAGCAAACGGTATACCCTGATAAGACGGCTCCCCTAGGAGCCATCTGTTCTGGGTCTACTCTGTTTGCAAATACGTGAAAACATGTTTATATGAGGTAAAGGGTTAATTAACCCTTTGACCCATTCTCTCATATGCTATTTTAAGACCAGACCTCTTTGAATAAATCTTCTGAAAAGGAGCAATAGAGAAAAGGAACATTTTAGAATTGTGTAGTTTTGAAACCATTGTGATCAATAGTGCATTTGTTCCTATAGAGCAAATGCACTATCGATCACATTGGTTTCGTAAAGTGACATTTACAGAGGTTTCAAAAAACTTTGCTCTATGAATATTAATTCAAGAAGTTATTGAAGTTATTGCTGCATAAATATTCATGGACTTAATTATTATTATCACACTTTAACAAGAGAATGTTTTTCTTCAAATTACCTGACAAACACTTAACTTGTTTTGCTTTCAGCTCTCTGTCAATGCCTATGATAGTAGATATCCAGAAACACAGACGACTGTTTTAGTGCGGATTAGTGTCAGTAGAAATCTGAATGCCCCGATTTTCAGCCAATCCAGTTATAGGACAAATGTTAGCGAAAGTATTTCGATGTTCACGCCTGTCATTAAAGTATTCGCTACAGATAAGGACCTCCCGGTGAGTTTTGAAGCACTCAACTATCTCTGTTAAACATTTTAACACTTGCAAATTTTGTTAGTCGAACCCCTACAAAGTGACCACTTAATGAATATGCATGGGTGTCTTTAAAAGGAGATTGCTGCCTAATGTAGGATGAAAGCAATGCAGAAGGCTCCCACAGGAGCTTACTTACATTTAATGTCAGAAACTTGATCACAGAGTGCCCTTGTAATGGATTCCCGAAATACACAACTATTGTATTTGATTTTTGAAATACACAAACTATTGTACTTACTTTCTGAAAAACACAACTATTGTATTTGTTTCCTAAATTACCTTTTTACGTCTAAATATTACTAGGATTCAAACTAGTTGTGTAGGTTATCAATTTCTCACATACCTCCCCTTATCTCCAAGTTAGAACAACGGGTTAAGATTTCCTTATCTGTAACATGTGTAAGATCACTTCAGAACATGTATGACGTCATACGTCATATATGACGTCAAACTATAGAAACTGATGTTAACATTTCATTTAAACAGCGAAAATACACTTTTTAGCTCACCTGAGCAAAGCTCAGGGTGAGCTTTTGGGATACTTGAATGTCCGGCGTCCGTCGTGCGTCGTCCGGCGTCCGGCGTCAACAATTTGCTTGTGAACACTCTAGTGGTCACAATTGTATTCCAATCTTCATGAAACTTGGTCAGAATAAATGTCTTGATAAAATCTCGGACGAGTTCGAAAGTGGGTCAAGTTGGATTAAAAACTAGGTCACTAGGTCAAATAGTAGGAAAACCTTGTGAACCCTCTACAGGTCACATTTTTAGCCCAATTTTCATGAAACTTGGTCAGAATGATTGTCTTGATAAAATCTCGGAGGAGTTTGAAAAATGGGTTATGTTGGGTAAAAAACTAGGTCACTAGGTCAAACAGTGGAAAAACCTTGTGAACACTCTAGTGGTCACAATTTTAGTCCAATCTTCATGAAACTTGGTGAGAATTAATGTCTTGATAAAATCTTGGACGAGTTCGAAAGTGGGTCAAGTGGAATTAAAAACTAGGTCACTAGGTCAATCAGTAGAAAAACCTTGTGAACACTCTAGTGGTCACAATTTTCGTCCAATCTTCATGAAACTTGGTGAGAATGAATGTCTTGATAAAATCTCAAACGAGTTTGAAAGTGGGTCAAGTGGAGTTAAAAACTAGGTCACTAGGTCAAACAGTAGAAAAACCTTGTGAACACTCTAGAGGTCACATTTTTTGTCCAATCTTCATGAAACTTAGTCATAATGATTGTCTTGATAAAATCTCAAACGAGTTTGAAAGTGGGTTATGTGGAGTTAAAAACTAGGTCACTAGGTCAAATAGTAGGAAAACCTTGTGAACACTCTAGAGGTCACATTTATAGCCAAATCTTCATGAAAATTGGTCAGAATGATTGTCTTAATAAAATCTTGGACAAGTTCGAAAGTGGGTTATGTGAGGTCAAAAAGTAGGTCACTTGGTCATATCTTAGAGAAATCTAGTTTACACTCCAGTGGCCACATTTTTAGCCCAGCCTTCCTCAAACTTGCTCAGAGTGTTTGTCTTGGTGATATCAAGGTTGAGTGTGATCATGGGTTGGGTGGGAATAAAAGGTAGGTCACTAGGTCAAATCTTAGAAAAATTACTTTAGAGGGCACATTTTTAGCCTAATCTTCACTGGTCAGAATCATTGTCTTGATAAAATCAATATACTAAATCTTTGAAAATCTTGTTCTGCAGAACCACTGCTCATGATCCACTATCAACATTGTTCATATATTGTCCCTAAGGTCAAAATTGACCATACCCATGGGCCATGGGGCTACCCAGCAAAAATCTTAAATCTATGGTAATCAGGTGAGCGATTAAGGGCCATCTTGGCCCTCTTGTTTGTTATGTGAGAAAAAGAATCTGATACTCGTTGTCTAAAATTTAAGATCACATGTTCCTAAACTCACCAAGAGAATGTTGTTAAGCTCGCCAAGGCTCGCTTAATAACTTTTTCTAAGGCACGCTTAGGAACATTTGATCTTAAAAGACAACTCGCAACAGATCCTCTATTTCACCAGTAACCCCTCTAAAGCAGACATTCAATATAGTATAAATATTGATCTTGGAGACAGGGGCAGCTTAATGCAGAGTGAAAATCTAGCAGAAATCTCATGGAGGAGCTTTCTGCATGACTTTCACCCTGCATTAAGCCTGCCTGAAAGTTTAGAGGGGTTTTACTGTAGTGTAAATTGTAGATCTAAGTGTTTATAAAATATGAATTATTGAAGCTGCTTTTCATATAACTAGACACTTGTCCAGCTACCGGTACATGTATTTGTGACCAGGGTCCATGCTTATAAAACGTTTAGTTGTGTCTGAGTTCGTTCTCAAGTTTTTGATTGGTCAGATTTGAGCTTTTGGCTCAAATCTGACCAAAAGGCTCAAATCTGACCAATCAAAAGCTTGAGAACTCAAATCTGACCAATCAAAAGCTTGAGAACAAAACTCAGACTCAACTAAAAGCTTTATAAGCATGGACCCAGACTGGTATTTGAAAAGAGCTTGGATCCAGTTGAGATGCAGAGTAATTCACCATATCATCAAGATTCCAGTTGTTCATTACAAAAGCTTTATCAAATTGGAAGTACAGTAAAACTTCTCTATAACGACCACTAAATTACATCAAGTAATTTGTGTTAAAAGGCAGGTGGATGCTTAAAGCATGGTGAAAGTTAAATAGAATGCTCATACAGGAGTGTTCTGTTCTACTTTCACCTTGCTTTAAGCAACCACATGCCCAAAATACAAACTAATTAACAAAATTTAGTGGTCTTTATAGTTTTACTGTACATGTAGTCAAAATTGGATCAAGTCCAGATTCAAGGAGATCCAATTTTTTTTTCACAGTGGGTCAACAGTTAAAACCTGTATATAGATGGATTGATTTCACATGTTCAACTTTTTTTTTTCCCAAAAGGATTTGGTAACATACTTCCTTGATCCTCTGTCAGACGATTTTGAAATAGACGCACGCTCAGGATTAATTTCCGTCCGGAACAGTCTGCTTGGCTCCACTCTCACAGTCTATCAGGTTTGTAATTCCAATACACTGTGCTTGTCTTTATTGCCCGTGTTACTTCAGTCCTTTTCCGGATGAATATTTAAAGAAATAATGACTCTATGAATATTGGCCCATTCTCTAACACTGATTCCTTTTGACGCCTCTGTAAAAGTCGCTTTTTGAAACCATTGTGATAAATAGAGCTCCATACGAGCAAATGCTCTATCATCACAACAGTTTCAAAAGTACACAAATCTGATAATTTCCTTTTCTCTAGTAAATGCTCCTTTTCAGAAGATTTAATCCAAGAGGTTGGGTCTAAAAAGAGTCTTATAAAGGATTGGGTTAATCATTCTAGCCATTCTGAGTATTCATGGAATAAAGGTTTAATAAATTAATCAGGATGACCTGGATTTAAACTGGATGCAAAGATGATTATAAATATGGCTACAGAGTGCTAAAGATTCAATGGAAAATGCTCTCAATATCTTCGACATTCAGCTTTAAATCAAATGTTATATTTCTTTGTTAACAGTTGACTGTCATAGCTACTGACAATTTCTTTGGGGCACCAAGACAAGGTCAAGCATCAGTCACCATTGATGTAATCCGAGACACAGGAACTCAGTTCACAGGAACGATCAATACCATTATTATCAGTGAGAGGACGCCGGTCAATGACACAATCACTGGTGGCACCCAGAGGATTATTGCGTTTGACCCAGATCTTCAAGTAAGTATAAATGAAGAGCATACCCAGTCTGGCCACCACATTAGAATGGAACCCTTTGCCATGTTGAATATTCATGTAAGAAAGCATGAATATTTACTACTGGCTGATTTCTTCTAATGTACACAGGATGTTTTTGTTATTGGTAGGAACTGTGCTGCAGTCAGATCTGTTATAATCTCGTAAGCAAATAGAACAGACCCTGATCAGATGGCTCCTACAGAAACCATCTGATCAGGTTCAGTTCTGTTGGCAAAAAGATAGAAAGGGTATGATCAGATGATTCCTACAAATCAGGATCTTTACCCTATGCTTTAGGTGATCCAGATCAGACATTTGTTAATCCATAGATACGCATTTTTATTCCTATTGGATCAGCCAGGGTCCATGTTTATAAAGCTTTTAGTTGAGTCTGAGATCGTTCTCAAGCTTTTGATTGGTCAGATTTGAGCGGCCCAAATCTGACCAATCAAAAGCTTGAGAACTCAAATCTGACCAATCAAAAGCCTGAGAACGAAACTCAGACTCAACTAAAAGCTTTATAAGCATGGACACTGATCAGGGTAAATTTCATGTGTTCTCTTGTGTTCATGTTAGAAGTTGTCCTTCTCAATATGTAATTGGAGGGTTATGTGCATATGGTAAACTTTTTGTTTGCCAGCTATTTGCTTGTAAATAGTTTAAATGCTTATGAGATGCGGAGGAAGGCATTACAAACTATTCTGTATAGAAGAATTTAGGCAGGTGGTTACTTAATGCATGGTGAAAGTCATGCAAAAAGCTCCTAGAGGAGCTTTTTGCTTGACTTTCACCATGCATTAAGCTGCCACCTGTCTTAAAGGTCGATAATAGTACATATTTTAGTGTTCAAATAATCGAGATTTTACTGTAGTTTGAATCCTGATGGAATGCCAAGTTACTAAGCTAACTATCCTAACTATGAGATGCCAAGTTACTAAGAAGGTATTAAGGGTTTTCTTTTATTTGTTATTCTCAGGATACACAACTCACCTTTGATTTAGTCGGTTCTAACCTCGGTGGCTACTTCTTTGGTTTGAGGCCACCAGTGATGCTTTCACCAGGCAGCTATGAAGTGAACATCTTCGTAAAGGAAGACCTAATGAGTGGAAATCGGTTGATTTTTAGTTATGAAGTAAGTACTTACACATTATAGAAATTACTGTCAATAATTATAGCTCATCTGGATTGAAGTGCCAAGGTTAGCAATTGGGATCACCTTGTGTCTGTTGTCTGTCATCATCCATTGTCTGTCATGTGCCTTCAACAATTACTATAAACAGCATCTCCTCTTATACCACTGACTGGATTTTCACCAATAGATATTTGCAGAAACCATTCCAGTTTGCTTCATGACTAAGTCACAGGAGATAAAAATAGATATTTACAGACAGTTTCTTAACCCTTTACCCAATAGCCTGTTTCTAGTTTTGAAGACATATGACCACTTAAAGCAGGTTGAAAGTAAAGCAGAATGCGCCTTAAGGCGCTTTCTGCTTTACTTTCAGCTGCTTTAAGCTACCACCTACTAGGATATAGAAAATATTTATTATTGCAATATGTTCATGATTGTATGAATTTGAACTATTTTCTTCAGCGGAGGAATAAATCAAACACGCTAAAAGCCGCTTCTATCAGGTAAAGGGTTAAAATAACATCTTGTAAGCCATTGAATGGATTTCCACAAAATTTTTACAAGAATGATCTTCAGGTGACCCTCTGCCAGATTTGTATAACCCTTTCCCTGTTCTATATTTAGCCCACATTTCAATACCTACTGAATATGCATTAACAAAATAGTTATAAATAAATATGAAAGGTGGAGCATTGCAGACGTTTTAGAAAGCAAAGAAATAGATTTTTCAAATTCTGTAAACAAACAGAGCAGACCCTGATCAGATGGCTCCTCTAGAAGCCGTCTGATCTGGGTCTACTCTGTTTGCAAATGCGTTAAAAATTGTGACTTTTTAAACTGCTGTGCAAAATACAGCAAAACTTCTCTACGACCACCAAAAAGGAAGTCAAACTCTAGGTCTTAAGGTGGGTAGTTTAATATAGACGAAAAATGTGCAAAAAGGTTATACAGGAACATTCTGCATTATTTTCATCTTGTATTTAAAGACACCTATATTTATTTAAAAAGTGATCTGTGCAGAGGGGTTTTACTGAAAAGGTGATTGTCACAAGCAGTTTAGAAACGGATGACTCAGCAATTGATTATAGATCCATATGTTTGCAAATACATGTATTTTTCAGAGTATGTTATTATCAAATCAAACAATTTCATATAATTTTTTTTCTCTAGCTTGAAATTGAGGCATATGATGCATTGAGACCACGAAATAAAGCTAGGTTATTTGTCACAGTACGAGTTACACGTAATCAAAATGAGCCATTCTGGGGATTCTTCAGTGAAGATATATCAATTCGCGAGGACCAGAGAACAGGTGTCCCTATTACCCAAGTGTTTGCCACAGACCAAGATCCTGGTGTAAGTACAGTTACAGTTGTTTTACTTAACCCTGGTTCCCTGTTCTAAGTTTAACACAAATTTCAATACCTACTGAATATTCATTCACAAAATAGTTATAAAGAAATATGGAAGGTGGAACATTGTAGACATTTTAGAAGGCAAAGGAACCGATCTATCAAATTCTACTAGCTAATGGTGTAGACCCTGATCAGATAGCTCCTCTAGGAGCCATCTGATCTGGATCTACTCTGTTTGCAAATGTGTGAAAACACGTTTATATGAGGGAAAGCGTTAATAATGAAGTCACTATTAAGTCATTACGTCAGTTCTAGAGGAGCCCTATTATCAGGGTCTTTGCTACTTTGCATGTTACACTTTCCTTTAAAAACAAATCCCCGATTGTTCACAATAAGCTTGACCTAAGATCTGTGATCGTCATGCATATTGTTTTTGCTTTTTCTGTTGGTTTGTCAGTCACAACTTTAACGTTGGGTGGTTTGCTTGTTTGTCACCAACTTTAAAGTTGGCAATAATTTTGTCGCCATTGTACATACATACTTCAAACTTGGCATGCATGTGCAACTTATGTAGGCGAACATTTTTAGGGGTGACTTATTAAGATTAAGGTCATACATTAAGGACAAAGGTCATATCTGGGGCGTGGTGTTTCACAAACACATCATGTTGAATTTGGGATAGTTTATTTGAAAATTCTGCATTGAAAGGGCTAATGGAATTACAAATTGTGTAGTCTCTCATTAGCTCTTTCCTTGTTCTGTATTAATTCCAAATGTCCATACCTACTGAATATTCATGGTCAAAATAGTTATAATGAAATATGGAATGTGGCACATTATAGCCATTTTAGAAACTAAAGAAACAGATCTATCAAATTCCTTTAGCAAACAGAGTAGATACTGATCAGACGGGTCCTACAGGTCTTATCTGTTTGCACATGTGTGAAAAGGCATTTATATGAAGGAAAGGATTACAGTGCTCTAATATACCGGTATATGGTAAACATTTGATACTGTATAAATTACAGTAAAACCTCTAAACGAACACTAAAATTGTGTTAGTTAGTTGGTATTTTGGGCAAGTGGTTGCTTAAAGCAAGGTGAAAGTAAAACAGAACGCTCCTATAGGAGCGTTCTGTTTTACTTTCACCTTGCTTTAAGCATCCACCTGCCTTTAACACAAAACATTTGATATAATATTGTGGTCGTTATAGAGAGGTTTTACCGTACATTGTATATGGCTTTGAACACTTTACCTGATGAATATTTATGACTGATTTCTCGTAATGCTTGTCTGTGTGAATACTAACGGTTTTTGGGGTACAGTAGACCGGAATTCTAGTTGAAAAGAATTTTGATACTATTAGGTAGACCTGCTAAACCTTTCCTTCATATAAACGTATTTTCACGCGTTTGAAAACAGTAGATCCAGATCAGATGACACCTGAGGAGCCGTCTAATCAGGTTCTGCTCTGTTTGTAAATAGAATTTGATAGTTCTGATTCTTTATTTTCTGAATGGCTACAGTGTCACACCTTCCATATTTCATTGTAACTATTTTGTCTATGAATATTGATTAGGTATTGAAATTTGAAATAAACATAGAACAGGGAAAGGGTTAATGCAGGATGAAAGCCATGCAGAAAGCTCCTAGAAGAGCTTTCTGCATTACTTTCACCCTGCATTAAGCTGCCACCTGCCTCCAAGACTGATATTTATACTAAATTTAAAATTCAGTTTAAAGTGGTCCTGAATCCATTCATTCTTCATTCATTGAATAAATTTATCTATGTATTGTTCAGTTTTGGTTTACCTATTTGTTGTATTTCCTGATAAGTAAAATGTTGCCTCTACGATATGATAAAGGCAGCTGCTTTTATATGGTTGCTTGTTGTATATGGCAGTTCATAACTCTCATATTATTGGTTTGTAGGATGTAATTGAATTCAGCATTGTCTCTGAATCAGTCTCACGTGGGACAGGATCAGGCGGTTCCAACTATTTCAGCATAGATCCAGTAACTGGGGAGATAGACCTAGAGGAAAGTATTTTTGGCACAGATATCACCTCATTTGTTGTAAGTACTTTTCTTATCAATCATAGATTGTCTTTTACTTGTAATGAAAACATAAGCTCTTTTAGGCTTGAGTTCTTTCTCAAGCACCAGATTGGTCAGGTCTGACTTTAGCTCAAATCCTGACTAGTCATGTTTGAGAACGAATTCAGACTTAACCCTCTCCCTGTTGAATATTCATGTAAGAAGTAATGACATGAATATTTATTAGCTGAGTTTTTATGATGTTGTATGTGCACAGAATCTTTTGGAATTGGTTGGATATTTATAATTTTATATATATAAACAACAACAACATCATAAAAACTCAGCTAATAAATACGGCTGTTCCATGCATGTAGAAATGAAAGAAAAATCCATGAAACTGATTGGATGTGGATGCTGAGAACTTGCAGACCATTTGGCTGTAACATCATGGAGGATAATCCGCTAATGCATGCATGGTGTCATTGCACCCATGATGTCATTTGATGATGTCATGACAGTTTAAATAACCCCCTGTCACCATGACGCTGGATCAACATTGTTCTCTTTGATTGTATGGCTGAATGCATGTAACAAAAATGTGATGTGTATTTTGACATGTCGAAATATTAGATCAGAGCAATTCAAGTACATTGTATTTATGTTTTATATTAATTCCTTGTTTTGGAATATTTTCCCATCTGATTTGGGTCTACTCTGTTTGCAAAGGTTTGAAAAAACGTTTTATGAGGGAAACGGTAAACCTTTACCTGTTCAAGATTTATATAAGAAAATAACGATATCAGATTAACCCTTCGCTTGCTGAATTTTAAAATACATTTCTCCTTCTTTACCTATGCTCTGGTGTATAATTACACATATCTTCACTGTGTACAAGTATTTCGCTGTGCAATCACTGCTGTGGAGTGCACTGGTTGCACAATCAACTTGTAAATAGTGCAGACCCTGATGAGACAGCTCCTGCAGGAGCTGTCTCGTTTGGGTCTTCACTATTTACAGGTAGGTATATTGACACGATTAGCAAGCGAAGTGTTAATATTTCAGACCCAGTTCTCAAAGGTCTGTTTCTCCCATATTGGTTAAATACACTCTATATTGTATATATGTATATATATATACACTCTCATTTGGTATCTCGTCTGCATCCAACCCATGTAGAACGAGATTAAATGCCAAAGTTTTAAGCTTGGTAGCTGAACTGGTTCTACGCAGTTTACAATCTGAAGGTTGTTGTATAGCTGGGCTCTTATAGCTACGCTCGGTTATCTTCAGGACAAGATACTGAAATGAAAAAAAATATTAAAATGAAATGATAAATGAAGAAAACTAGAGTCAGTATTTGATAACATGATTAAAAATTTACAAAACAAATGAATTACTTTTATAGTAATGAAAATAACATGAAATTGATTTGAAAGTGGTTTGTATTGTATGAAGCATGCAAAAGGATAAACTGTTAACCAATTTCCCCATATTGAAGCCTTTTGACTCCTCTGTAATTGTCACTTTTTTAAACCACTGATAAATAGAGCATTTGTTGCAATGGAGCAAATGCAATATTTATCACAATGGTTTCAAAACTACACAATTCTAAAATGTTCCCTTTCAGTAGATTTATTAACCCATTCCCTTGTAGACTTTTTTTAGATCCAGACTCTTTGATTAAATCTTCCCCAAAGGAGCATTAACTAGAGAAAAGGAAAATTTTAAGTTTTAAAACCATTGTGATAAATAGAGCATTTGCTCCTTAGGAGCAAATGCTTTATTTTTCACAATAGTTTCAATACATGACTTTTACAAAGACGTGGAAGTGGGTATTTATGGAGGAAAGGGTTAAAAGAGGTTGGGTCTGAAAATAGCCTTATTGTCTATAAGAAATGGGTATAAAATGATCCTATAAGGGAATGGGTTAACAGGGCCAATGAAAGATTGCCATATTCTATTGTTTGCAAAAGGGTAAAAAGGTGAAAAAAAAAACACCTTTACCCGATGAATATTCTTTTAAGAAATAAATAACAGTATCATATACATGTAATTACGATGAGTGAGGGAATTGTTTCCGTAGAAGAAAATTAAGAATCTAATCAAAATGTATATTATTTCATAACCCTTTCCCAGTTCTATATTTATTCTAAATTTCAATATCTACTGAATATTCATGGGCAAAATAGTTATAATGAAATATTGAAGTTAGGACATTGTAGCCATTTTATAATGTAAAGAAAAAGATCTTTCAAATTCCATTAGCAAACAGGGCAGACCCTGATCCTATATTATGGGAGTTTTTTATGACGTTGTATGTACACAGAATCTTTTGGAATTGGTTGGATATTTTATAATTTCATAAGCAAACAGAGCAGACCTTGATCAGATAGCTCCTACAGGAGCCTTCTGATCTGGGTCACCTCTGTTTGAAAATTTGTAAAAAGGCATATACCTGTATATGATCAGACAGCTCCTACATGATGCGTACAAAATGCATGAACCTTTTCCCTGTTCTATGTTTATTCCAATTTCAACACCTACTGAATATTCATGGATAAAATAGTTGAAATGTAATACGCAAGGTTGAATATTGTAGCCATTTTAGAAAGTAAAGAATCAGATCTATCAAATTATAATAGCATATCTATCAAATTATAATAGCATACAGAGTAGAGCCTGATCAGACGTCTCCTCTAGGAGCCATCTGATCTGGGTCTACTCTGTTTGCAAATGTGTGAAAATTCGTTTATATTAGGGAAAGGGTTAAATTTAGTCTCAGTCAGGTAATGGGATAATGAACTGATGGCTTGAATAGGTCTACATGCTTCATGGTTTTACAGCTTGAAATAAGAGCGTGTGACAGTGGAGTACCCCAGAAGTGTGCTACAAGACCGATGAATATTTTTGTGACAAGGACTCATGTACCACCAATCCCAGATGACCCTATGGTTTTCCAAATAAATGACTTTGATCAGGTTGGATTATCAGTTGGATTACTGAGAGCAACGGATGATCCTCTTCTGGTAAGCAATATCAGCTCAAGCGTTGAAGAATTAACCCTTTATTTGGTGAATATTCATGTACGACCCTACCCAGTATGAATATTAATTATTGTATTAATTAAAAATATAAATTAGTTAAATTACTGCTATATCAGTCAGGAAAGAATTAGCTATGTAACACAAGCAAACCAAGCAGACCCTGATCAGACAGCTCCTGTAGGAGATGCCTGATCTTGTTCTGTTTGCTAAGGTGGGATTATGGATTAAAGGATGTGTGCATTAATACACATTTCCAAATACTGTGTAATACTTTGCCTTTTAGTGAAGAATTTAGATACTTTTAGGCAGGTGGCTGCTTAATGCAGGGTAATGGTAAAGCAGAAAACTCATAGAGGAACTTTCTGCTTGACTTGCACCCTGCATTAAGCTGCAACCTGTCTCCAAGACAGATATTATACTAAATTTAACATCCGGTTAAGAGGGGGTTTCCTAAGAAATAATGGCATCATGAAATTAATTAATTAGATTTTTGTAATAACACATGGATACAGAAATTTTTGTTTCCTTATCATATCATTAGCAAACAGTGGACCATGATATTTATGGAGTGAAGGGTTAATATAAGAAATACTCATAGTACGGATATTAATTAGCTGATTTTTATAATGGTATGAAGAATGTTCGCGTCTATATACCTACCTGTAAATAGTGAAGACCCAGATGAGACAGCTCCTGCAGGAGCTGTCTCATCAGGGTCTGCACTATTTACAAGTTGATTGTTCAACTAGTGCACTCCAGAGCAGTGATCGCACAGCGAAATACTTGTACAGGTGTGAAGATATATGTAATTATACAACAGGGCATTGGTAAAGAAGGAGAAATGCATTTTTAAATTCAGCAAGCGAAGGGTTAATTAGCTAATTTTTAAAATGGTATGAAGAATAAGAGAATTTGTGACCCCGGCACAAACTGTATCATATCTATATAACTTCATTTGCCAGCAGAGCAAAGATGGAGTAAAGCGTGAATAGGTTACATTGCTTATCCCTGTTTCCACTTGAAATTTTTCCATCTGTGTTGATGGGCCATAAAACATCATTCATTCATCACCTGCTCACTGATAATCATTGCAGATCTCATGATGATGCATTTACAGTACAGTACAAGATCTGTATCTATAGTGTTGCTCTTTTCCTCTTGTCAGAATTGTAATGGTTATGATTTTCCTTTACAGGGTGAGCTAAGATGGAGGTTTGTGAACCCTGTATTGCCATACTTTGGGCTGAACTCCACCACTGGGGAATTAACACTGGTTGAGTCTGTTCTAGAACTTCTTCCCCTTCAGTATCAGGTAAAGAAAGCCCCCTCAAAGACTATTTTAGGCCCACCCGGAATTTTGTAGAATTTGTGTAGTTTTGAAACCAATGTGATAAATAGATCATTAGCTCCTATAGAGCAAATGCTCTATTTATCACAATGGTTTCAAAAAGTGACTTTTACAGAGGTGTCAGAGTAACCCTTTCCCTGCTTAATATTCATGTAAACCATTTTAACATTGTGAATATCTATAAGCTCAATTTTTATTATGCCTATGAACATATTACAATTTTATAGGCAAACCGAGCATACCCTGATCAGATGGCTTTTATAAAAGCTTTTTGATCTTGATCTTCTCTGTTTGCAGAGGCATGATAAAGCGTTCATAGTACATAAAACTGGACTATTTTTTTTCAACCTGAGTGATCTGTTTTGCATTTTGTCTTTTGCTGGCATGGGTGAACATTTTATAACATTTACAAACAGTTACCATCCAGATTAGATGCCAAGGTTATGTTTTGAAAGAAATTGAAGAAAACTCAACCTTCCCAGATGCAGATAATTTTTGCAGTAATTGTTTTATCAGTCAATTGTATCTATCAGAAGTTTTGTACTCGGTTATGAATGTTTCATTAGAGCTACAGATTACAATGCATACTATCAGAAGCTTTGTACTCGGTTATGAATGTTTCATTAGAGCTACAGATTACAATGCATACTCAAATACTGAATTTAAATGTTTATAACCACTCTTTACCATTGTCTCAAAGAGACAATGGTAATGTGGTCAGAACATAGGGTTTGGTGGAGAAAAAAAGAAGTTCTACTGCGTTCAAATTAATTGTCCAAATTAATCATCAGCTAAAGGATTGAGGTTTACATTTGTGTGTATAAATGTTTTGCAGTTCAGAGTAGAAGTGTATGATACTGGAGAGGAGGCGTATGTCGCTCAGGCTACAGTCATTGTCCAAGTGACACGGAATCCATCAAAACCAGCATTTTCACCTGCAGGCTCTCTGTATAGGCTACTTCATGAGACATACCCTGTTGGAAATGAAGTGTTGAATGCCAATGCCACAGACAGTGATGGGGTAAGTTCAAAATAATATGTTGTAGATATGATTTTACAGTTTCTGCCATGTGTCAATGTGCAGTTATAAGTAAATCTAATTAATATTCATCAGGTCATTATTTCTTTCATGAATATTCATGGAGTAAAGGGTTAAGACAGATAGTAGCTTAACCCTTTCCTTCATAGAAACGCATTTTCACACATTTTGCAAACAGAGTAGACCTAGATTAGACAGCTCCTGAAGGAGCTGTCTGATCAGGGTCTGCTCTGTTTGCCTATCAAAGCTATATAGATCTGGTTTTACAGTTTTGACCATGGTGAAAAAATCCCTTTTCCATGCTCCAGTTTATTGATTCTGTCCATGAATATTAATGAGGTGATTTAATATTGAATAAATGTTAAGCAGGGAATGCAGGATGAAAGTTTTACAGAAAGCTCATAGCTTTCATCCTGCATTAGGCAACTACCTGTTCTGATAGATCTCATTCTATATTCATTCTATGGCTACTGTTAGGCAGGTTCTGCTGTAAGTATGAATGCTGTGTCTGATCAAGGTCTAGACTGTTTATCAGTTAAACCCTTTATTTGATTATCTTGTATAATATAGTGTCTGACGATCAGGATCCGACTGTTGGATACTTTCATCATATTTTTGCAAAGAATTTTTATGAGGGTATAATGTACACAGCATGTTTCGGTATTGGTAGAGACTGTATACAGTAAACCTCTCTAAACTGGAATTCTAGTAGAGACGAATTTAGATACCTTTAGGCAGGTGGCAGTTTAATATGGGTTGAAAGCCATGCATAAAGCTCCAAGAGGAGCTTTCTGCATGGCTTTCATCCTGCATAAGCTGCAATCAATATTTATACTAAATTCAATGTCCCGTTTAGAGGCGTTCTACTGTAGTCATATCTATTATAATTTCATAAGTAAACAGAGCAGACCCTGATCAGACACTTGATCTGGGTCTACCCTATTTGCAAAGTTGTGAGAAAGGTTTTATATGAGGGAAAGTGTTAATACATGTATATATCTTTTTTATATTTTATATACACATATTTTTTTATTGCCTTTTTCAGGATACAATCACCTACAGCATGACAGGGGATGCGAATGTTATTCAGTACTTCAGTATTCACCCGCAGACTGGCCAAATCACATTGATTCGCCCTCTTGTGAACCTGCCCAATCTAAGATTGGAGGTAAGAATTCTGCATCGATGCCTTTGTTGTGTTCAGTCATCAAGCCAATAAGTCTGGATTTATCTAAGTGTTTTACATCTAACATTTAATTTGTGAGAAGTACCAAGTATAGAAGACCTTTGTGAATAGTGTAAATCCAGATCAAAAGCTTCCTTCACCCATTCCTCCTTAGGCTATTTTCAGACCCAACCTCTTTGAATTAATCTACCGAAAAGGAGCATTTACCGGTACTAGGGAAAAGGAAAATTTAAGATGTGTGTGGTATTGAAACCATTGTGATCAATAGAGCATGTTATTAACCTGCAGCTTGTATTATGTCAAGGTCACACTTCAAGGTCAACAATCACGATTAGGGTGCAAACATGTTTTTATAAATATTTGGTTTGCTTGGTACTGAGCTGGTGCTGCAATCTGGTTCAGATTTCAAGGCATTAACCCTTTCCTTGTTATATATTTATTCCAAATTTCAATACCTACTGAATATTCATGGAAGAAAATAGTTATAATGAAATATGAAAGGTGGAACATTGTAGCCATTTTAAAAAGTAAAGAAACTTCTTTCAAATTCCACTAGCAAACAGAGCAGACCCTGATCAGACAGCTCCTATAGGAGCTATCTGATCTGGGTCTACTCTGTTTGCAAATGCATGAAAACATGTTTGTATGAAGAGGTTAATTCACTGGTAAAATACCTTGCCAGAAGAACTTCTCTTTAGTGACCAACTTAAAGAGTTCTAATTCTCGTTCTTTGCTGCGGATAGAAGCTTTAAATAAGATGCAGTTTAAAATTTTATAAATTAGTGGACACCTAATCCTCATTTTTTTGTATAATGAATAAGTTAATTCTGCACCTTTTTGAGAACTTTTTCATGAAGCAGCAAATAATGTAAACCTTGATTGAGACTGCTTTTCTGAGAGAGCAGTTTGATCAGGGTCCAGAGCTCCACATAAACTAAACATAAACATAAACTTAAGTATTTTAAGTATAACTTCTTTATTTCCCCACCAAACCCTATGTTGTGACCACTCTTTAGAATCATCTCTTCGAGACAATTCTAAAGAGTGGTCACAACATAGGACTTGGTGGAGAAATGACGATTTGAGTATGCATATTTATCTGTAGCTCTGAGGTTCTGAACTATTTGCCTAAGTTTGCATGGACAAATATATTAAGATCATCATGGTATGTATATATGTTAAACTCTTTATTCTAATTTTCAGTTCTTTGTGTCTGCCAGGGATAATAGAAGAGTTAATGAAGGCTTTGCTAATATCGTTGTTACTGTTGAAGTAGACCAGGATAGCACTCCATTCTTTATCAGTGGTACAACTATAGCTTCAGTGCCAGAAACTGCCATGCAGGGCTACTCAATTCATACTGCTTTGGCTGAAGATCAAGACCTTGAGGTTGGTATTCACATACTTTATTGTACCTAAAGCACATCACCTTTGACCCTTTCTTTTATATTAACACCTTTTCACGCATTTGCAAACAAAACAGACCCAGATCAGATCAGCCCCTATAGAACAGACCCAGGTCAGATCAGCCCCTATAGAACAGACCCAGGTAAGATCAGCCGCTGTAGAGCAGACCCAGGTAAGATCAGCCTGCATAGAACAGACCCAGGTCAGATCAGCCTGTATAGAGCAGACCCAGGTCAGATCAGCCGCTGTAGAGCAGACCGAGGTCAGATCAGCCCGTATAGAGCAGACCCAAGTAAGATCAGCCTGTATAGAGCAGACCCAGGTAAGATCAGCCTGTATAGAGCAGACCCAGGTCAGATCAGCCTGTATAGAGCAGACCCAGGTAAGATCAGCCTGTATAGAGCAGACCCAGGTAAGATCAGCCGCTGTAGAGCAGACCCAGGTAAGATCAGCCGTTGTAGAGCAGACCCAGGTAAGATCAGCCGCTGTTGAGCAGACCCAGGTAAGATCAGCCATTGTAGAGCAGACCCAGGTAAGATCAGCCGTTGTAGAGCAGACCCAGATCAGATCAGCCCCTATACAGCTGACCCAGGTAAGATCAGCCGCTGTAGAACAGGCCCAAATCAGACAGATCCTCTAGTTGTCAACTGATCTATTTTTTACTAATGGTATAATATAGATTTGATTCTACTGTTTCTGCTTGAGCTTCTGAGTCCTCTTTTATGTCATTAGAAAAAAGTCCCCTAATAATATTCATAATGTGGAGTCCCTGCCCATTGCGTATATCATTCAATGTATTTCATTCTTCATGTAACAATATTGAATGTAAATATATTCCAGATGTTACGATAGTACAGTAAAACCTCTATATAACAGCCACTAAATTACATCAAGTATTTTGTGTTGACATAAGAGAAGTCTTATCTTATGATAGTATTCAGATGTGATGATGTTCATTTGAAGGTTCGGTGAATATGGTTACAAGTAGAGTTTACTATACAATAAAACCTCCCTAATAAAACCTCTCTAATATAACCTCTCTAAACCGGAATTCTGTTAGAGAAGAATTTAGATACTTTTGGGAAGGTGCTGCTTAATGCAGGGTGAAAGTCATGCAGAGAGCTCCTAGAGGAACCTTCTGCATGACTTTCACAGTGCATTAAGCTGCCACCTGTCTCCAAGACTGATATTTAACATCCGGTTTAGAGGGGTTTATTGTACATGAATATATTGTCTTGTCAGTACTGTGGCTTGTTTCATTCCTCTTTTATCCCTTTTTTTGTCACTAGGGTGAGATTCGGTATGAATTGATTGGACAGCTGTTAGCACTGTACATGTTCAACATCAATCAATCAACAGGGATATTAAGTCTTCAGAGGAATGTTCAGGGCAGCTTCTTCGCCTCTGTCAATTCTTATGCAGTAAGTATGTGTGTGAAAGTGTGGCTTGAGTGCAAAACTATTACAAATCAACATGTAAACTTTTATTGAAAGTTTCGAATTTATCCTCTGCTTTAATTTTTGATATTTTCCAAATGTTTCAAAACTTCATTCAGTGATCGGTTTCATCCTGGGTTGACTTGCCATCTCATCTGTATCCAGATTGTGTGGCATCTCATCTATATCCAGATTGTGTATGGTATCTCATCTATATCCAGATTGTGTATGGTATCGAATCTGTATCCAGATTGTGTATGGTATCGAATCTGTATCCAGATTGTGTGTGGTATCGAATCTGTATCCAGATTGTGTGTGGTATCGAATCTGTATCCAGATTGTGTGTGGTATCGAATCTGTATCCACATTGTGTGTGGTATCGTATCTGTATCCAGATTGTGTGTGGTATCGAATCTGTATCCAGATTGTGGTGTGATATCTCATCTGTATCCAGATTGTGGCATCTTATCTGTATCCAGATTTGTGGTAGCATCTTATCTGTATCCAGATTTGTGGTAGCATCTTATCTGTATCCAGATTGTGTAGTATCTCATCTGTATCCAGATTGTGTGTGGTATCTTATCTGTATCCAGATTGTGTGCAAAAAGTAGCATAAATTTGCTTATATCTGTATATGAAATTAATGCTTTAATGGCATCTTATTAAGTAAATACCTTTTGAAATTATGTACAGTAAGATTTCTCTAAACTGGAATAAGAATTTAGAATTTAGAAAGGTGGCCACTTAATGCAGGATCAAAGTCATGCAGAAAATTCCAAAAGAAGGTTTTTCACCCAGCATTAAGCTGCCACATGTCTTAGAGATTTGAAAATCCACTTTAGAATGGTTTTATTGTACCGAGTAATTAGTCCAAGAGTCTGACAATTCACCTTGTAAGTTTAATCGTATATATGGGGCATTGTAAAGTACTTTTGACTGTTGTACAGTTTATTAGTCCCCCACCGGTTACCGGTTGGGGGACTATAGGTTTGCTCGATTCCGTCTGTCTGTCCGTCTGTCCGTCTGTCCGTCCGTCTGTCCGTCTGTCCGTCCGTCTGTCCGTCCGTCTGTCCGTCCGTCTGTCCGTCTGTCCGTCTGTCACGCTTCTTGTCCGGGCCATATCTCCTACAAAGTTATGCCAAATTCATTATAACTTCACACATTGAAGAAGCATGATGAGGGCTAGTGTCATGCACAAGGGTCATAACTCTAGCATCAATATATTTGGAGTTATTCCCCTTTTACATATTTTTTTGTCCGGACAATAACTCTTTATCTACTGGTTCAATTGATTTGAAACTTCACATATGGAACAATCATGATAAGGGGTAGTGTCATACACAAGGGCCATAACTCTAGCATCAATATTTTTGGAGTTATTCCCCTTTTTCATATTTTCTTGTCAGTCCGTCTGCACACTTCGTGTCCGGGCAATATCTCCTACAAAGTTAGGCCAAATTCATTATAACTTCACACATTGAAGAAGCATGATGAGGGCTAGTGTCATGCACAAGGGTCATAACTCTAGCATCAATATTTTTGGAGTTATTCCCCTTTTACATATTTTTTTGTCCGGACAATAACTCTTTATCTACTGGTTCAATTGATTTGAAACTTCACATATGGAACAATCATGATAAGGGGTAGTGTCATACACAAGGGCCATAACTCTAGCATCAATATTTTTGGAGTTATTCCCCTTTTTCATATTTTCTTGTCAGTCCGTCTGTCACACTTCGTGTCCGGGCAATATCTCCTACAAAGTTAGGCCAAATTCATTATAACTTCACACATTGAAGAAGCATGATCAGGAGTAGTGTCATGCACAAGGGCCATAATTATAGCATCAATATTTTTGGAGTTATTCCCCTTTTTCATATTTTTTTGTCCGGACAATAACTCTTTCTCTACTGGTTCAATTGATTTGAAACTTCACATATGGAACACGCATGATGAGGGGTAGTGTCATGCACAAGGGCAATAACTCTAGCATCAATATTTTTGGAGTTACTCCCCTTTTTCATATTTTCTTGTCGGGACAATAACTTTTTATTTACTGATTCAATGTATGAAAGTAGGTACTAATACCATTCAGGTGGTCATGTATATACCATGGTCAACCACACCATGGGTGGGTGGGGTGGGGAGAGTGGAGGTTTTTTTCAGTCCGGTGGGGGACTTATGTCTTGCATAGCAATACAACATGCCCTTGTTGTTGTTGTTGTTTGTATTTTTGCAAAAAAAAATTAGGTGTGTGTGTGTGTGTGGGGGGGGGGGGTTATGTAAAGTACTGTTGTTTAATGTATTGTTTTTTTGTTGGTTTTTTGTTATGGGGTTGTTGGGTTTGTTTGTTTGTTGGGTGTTGTTTTTTTTTTGTTATTTTTGTTGTTGTTTTTTGTTGTTGTTTTTTTTTGTTTTTTTTTTTTGGGGGGGGTCATTGTAAAGTACTTTTGACTATTGTACATGTATACCAGTATGTTTTTGCTTTTGGCCATGTAATAGTGGTTGTTTCTGTTTTCCAACATTGATTGAATAAAAGATAAATGCAGCTGGGTTTTTTTACAGGTCACTTTGAAGGCCTATGATAGTGCGTATCCAGACAACTTTGTCACCCAGGACCTGACTGTCAGTGTGAATGTTAACCCAGGTGCACCAGTTTTCCAACCAAATCCAAACTACGCTTTCACTGTAAATGAGACCAGAGCAGTTGGATTTATTCTTGGTTCTATTCTGGCTACTGATAGCGATAATGTAAGTTGATTTAATAATGATTACTGCCTTAATGTAGTGTAAACAAAGTATATTAATCCTTTCTTTAGCCCCATCAGTGTGGAGAAATAGCATTAGCAATGCAGAACAGATCAGAGAGCACTTTTTGCCAGTCTAAAATCTTTCCAGGAAAATTTGCTCTTTGTACTGAATTGGCTCTACTGTTACACAATGATGAACCATTATCATTAATAAAATTCTGCATTCAAAACATTAAATATATATTTTGAAACTAGGGAATCATGCACCATTGATCCAGTCATTAGCACGCACGCTGATGATTTCTTATCATGGAGTAGAGGATCATTGTTTAATAAGAATCCATTCAATATGAATCTGCACTGCTTGCATATCCAAGTAAAACATAAGAAAAAGAAAATTATATTTCATAGCTCTTATGTTTGCTATAAGTAAAGTCAATGGTTTTTATAATGTCTTAGTTGGCTGTAACATTATGCAGATAAGTACGAGAGGGTAAGGTTAATAATTCAGGGTATAATTATTTGAAATGTTACATAGAGGAAAGCCTCTACAGCAGCTATTTAGAATATGACATTGTTGGTTTAATAATTATTGTTGGGGTTTAGACAAATGATAGCTGATTGCTTGATAAAGAGTTATACAACCAACTCCTACAGGAGAATTTTGTATTACTTTTGTCATGCATTAAACAACCATCTGTTTTTAACCCTTTACTCCATAAATACACCTTTCTAAACAGAGTAGACCAAGATCGGATGGCTTCTATAAGAGCCACCTGATCAGAGCCTGTTCTGTTTATACAGATATAGTTTCTGTTTCTGTGATGGCAAAAAACTCCTGTTTTTTTTTGCATCATTATAAAAAATGAATTAATTAAAATGATGTCATTATTTCTTTTATTCATGGAGTACAGGTTTAACTCTTTCCTCCATAAATAGACATTCATCCACCTCTGTATGAAGATCCGTCTTGGAGACAGGTGGCAGCTTAATGCAGGGTGAAAGTCATGCAGAAAGCTCCTAGAGGAGCTTTCTGCATGACTTTCACCCTTCATTAAGCAACCACCTGCCTAAAAGTATCTAAATTCTTATCTAGTAGAATTCCAGTTAAGAGAGGTTATACTGTATACTAATTGAAATCAGAGTAGACCTACTTCATATGGCTTCTGAAAGAGACATCTGATGAGGGTCTGCTCGGTTTGCTTTTGGAATGATGTTGATGTGATCATACAGTTTCTGCCATTATTTCTTACATGAATATTTATTGGTTAAATGGTTAAAGGTTAGGTACAGCCCAGAGGCCTAGAAAACTAGTGCTTTATTGGGATATCACTGTGTGTACCCAAAGTATTCAGACATCAACGATTTAAGTGCAGAAAACAAGTCATTAATGTCCTTTTCAACCGTGTAAACCAAGATAAGAGGACTCCTAGTGGAGCCCTCTCATCAAGGTCAGCACTGTTTGTCATATTCACAGTAAGCTTGTCTGTCTGAAATTTCAATGTTGAAAGGGGTAAATTAGACTATAAGATTAGAAGGAGTTGATCTGGGTAGCACCAGTTGATCTGGGTAGCACCATTTGCCTAAGTTGATCCGTCCGAATACTTCGGGTAATTATAATATTCTTCAGAGCTCGATATAAGGGAGAGTCCAAAATTAAAACACAATCCTAAGTTGTGAGTACTCTTTTAGAGTTTTCTGGTTTATAGTGTCAACTAAGGGTTCATTGAAGAAATAAAGGAAATGTTTGCAAGCATAGTAGACCCAGATCAGATTGCTCCTATAGGAGCTGTCTGTTCAGGGTATTCTCTGTTTCTTATGAAATGATTTAGATATGATTGTACAGTTTATGCCATGGCCAAATATTTCTGGGTTTATGTGCTATTATAAAAAATAATAATATTCATAATATCCCCAATGTCATGGTGTTACATGAATATTAATGGAGTTAACCCCTTACACCATAAATATGCCTTTCTACACCTTTGCAAACAGAGTAGACCCAGATCATATGGCTCCTGTAGAAGCCGTCTGATCAGGATCTGCTTGGTTTGCTTGTAATATACATGTAATATAAATATGATTCTACAGTTTTTGCTTCAGCAAAACTTTCATGTGTTAATATGCCATTTTAAAAATTAATCTACTTAATATTCATGATGTCATCATTTCTTTCATGAATATTCATGGAATAAATAAAGAGTTAACACTTTGGATACTGACCATTCCAAGTGGATTGGGCCAGCAGTGTCTCACCCTTCTCTTGCTGAATGTTAAAATACATTTCTCCTTCTTTACCCATGCCCTGTTGTATAATTACATATATTTTCACCGTGTACAAATATTTCGCTGTGCAATCACTGCTGTGGAGTGCACTGGTTGCACAATCAATGTATAAATAGTGCAGACCCTGATGAGACAGCTCCTGCAGGAGCTGTCTCATCTAGGTCTTCACTATTTACAGGTACGTATATTGATGTGAATAGCAAGCAAAGGGTTAACTCTTTCCCTATTCAATAGTCATGTAAGAAAGAATGATATCATGAATTTATAAAATTATCATGTAAATTTTGAGTTTGCTTTGACAAAAACTCAAATCTATATCATCTCTCATAAGTAATCAGAGAAGACCCTGACCAGACAGCTCCTGTAGGAGCCATTTGATCTGTTAGAGAAGACCCTGACCAGACAGCTCCTGTATGAGGCATTTGATCTGTTTCTTCTCCATTTGCAAAGGCGTGAAAAAGTGTTTAAATGAGGCAAAGTGTTAAAAGTGTATGCAAGGTTTAAATTTGCTAGACGATTCTGTAATGACAAATAGTGTAGACCCTGATTGAATGCTCCTAGGATCTCTCTGATCAGGGTCTGCACTGTTTTCAAAGACAAGTTTCCACACTCAAAGGCGTTACTTATTCCTAGTATTTTGAGCTCTGAATTCCACATTTTGTCATCTCAAAACTATTGGTTTTGATAGTTTGTCAGTGTTTAATGATTTTATTTTTTATTCAGGAAGAGAGTAGAGCTTACTTATTTTTGTTTTAAAGCTTTGGATTTGGTTGAAGCTTTTACCCACAGAACACTGTAGTTTTACTGGAAATGGTTTTGTTAGCTAGATTGTCAACTTAATTTTGTCATGGACTTGGTATTGTTATAGTAGTATTTAATTTTATGCAAAAATGTGACCACATTTTTACTGTAGGCTATACCCTTTATTTCATGAATATTTAAATATTAATAATTGTAAAATCAGGTCTTTATTCCACAAGCAAACAGAGCAGACCCTGATCAGATGGTTTCTAAAGGAGTCATCTGATCTGGGTCTACTTTGTTTACAAAGGCATAGAAAGGTGTATTTGTGGAGTAAAGGGGTAAGCTTACCTGTTTGTCCAGAGGAATGGATAAAGTAGAACATCATTCTTTAGCCTCATTATTTCTTCACCAGCTCCAGATAATGTGTACATTAAAACATGTTCAAGAATACCTCCTTTATTTCTCCACCAAACTCTATCTTGTGACCACTCTTTAGAATTGACAATTCTAACGAGTGGTCGCAAGATGAGGTTTGGTGGAGAAATAACGATTTTAGTATTTGAGTACTCACTTATATCCATTGCTTTACTCCAAACTACATGTTATGACCACTCTTTAAAATCATCTCTTTGAGACGATTCTATAGAGTGATAGAAACATAGTGTTGGGAGAAATAATGATTTTAGTATTTGTATATTTGAAAAAATTGAAATGTTTAGCATTTTTTGCTGTTAGGCTGGGTTGGCAAATGCTATTTGTGCTCTTGATCTATCTTTTCATCCTTTTTTATCACACTGTTGCTTTCTTTTTAGGTTTATCAGGTAAATTAGTACGGAGTTGCCTTCAATTATCATTGAACTCTTTGCATGGCTGTGTTGAATTCATGATTAAACAAGTACATAGATTGGATCCAGATTATAGTCGGGCTAATTTGGTTTGTCGCCTGGATCCAACATTATTGACACTCTGATAGTTTTATTGAAAAGGAGTGGATAAAATGTTTGAAACCAACACATTTCTTAACCCATTACCTCATAGGCTATTTTTAGACCCAACCTCTTTTAATAAATCTACCGAAAAGGAGCATTTACTACAGAAAAGGATTTTTTTTAGAATTTTGAAGTTCTGAAACCATTGTAGTAAATAGAGCATTTGCTCCTATAGGAGCAAATGCTCTATTTATCACAATGGTTTCAAAATGTGACTTTTACGGAGGCGTCAATATGAGGCAATGGGTTCAAATGCAGAGAGTTCAGCATTTGCATTGGCTGCCAATTAATTTTGAGAAAGTTCCTGCTGCTTTAGTTCATGTAAAGTGATTTAATTTTGTGTGAGTGATTGCAAAAGTCCGTTAACGGCTGTCCCATGTCATTGTGTGTTTAAGGGCCTATGCAGGCATTATAGACCCAGACACAATCTATTATGTCAAGACAGATAACAATAAGTTTTGCTTATGTAACCACTGAAAAAGATTAATTCTGGACTTTTTAAACAGGTAATAGCTTAATAGAGGACAAAAGTTTGCAGAAAGCTTCTGTAGGAGCTTTCTTCATTACTGCTGCCCTACATTAAGCAACCATCTGCTCTTGCAGATCACTATGTTAATAAAATTGGTGGTTGCAGTACGTAGCAAGGTGTAGAATGTGTAATTTCATTCTGGTGACTAGATTGCTTGTAAAGACCCAAAATGCCCCCCCTTGTGACATTGATTACTTTCCCTGTTCAATATTCATGTAAGAAATAATGACATCATGAATATTGATAAGATGAACACAGAAATTTCAGTTATTATAAATATATAACATAGGTAAACAGAGCAGACCCTGAACAGACTGCCCCAATAGGAGCCATCTGATATGGGTCTACTCTGTTTGCGAAGGCGCGAAAAGGCATTAGCATAAAGGAAAGGTTACTATGTATGTTAAGTTTGATAAAAATGGTCAGTACTTTTCATCTGTAGTGATGTCAGCTACTGTCAATCTGTAAGTTAAATATCACTCCTGGACACACCTGAACAAAAATGAACCCTTTCCTTTATATAGACACAGGGAAAGGGTTCATTGCATAATTATGAAAGTAGATATTTCATTTTGATTACACAGTTTGGATTCTTACAAAAGAGACCAAGTTACCTGGATTTGGATCCAAACTGTTTGTCAAGGTGATATAGCATATATTATTTAATGCTTTACTCCATAAATATGCCTTCAAATGCCTTTGTAAACAGCTGATTAGACCTAACAGACAGTCGTCTGATCCGGGTCTGCTCTGTTTGCTTAGGGAATAATATAGATCAGAATCTGCATTTTCTGCCGAGGCAAAAAGTTCCTATGGTCATATCGTCATATAATTTTTTAAAAAATCAGATAGTGGTAATTAATATTCATGATGTCATTTTTTCTTGGAATATAGTCACTGAAAGGCAGCAATTTAGCAGTCATTACAAGTGCTATGTAATATGTAGTTAGGACATATCAAAGGCTGAGTGCAAGACTCTAGTAACTATAGTATTTAAAATTTATAAACATTTAAATCCATTGTGTTCCTAAAATTATTGCTTGTTATCCCTTTCGCTCATAGGCTATTTTTTATTCAACCTTTTTGAATAAATCTGCCGAAAAGGAGCATTAACAAGAGAAAAGGAATATTTTAGAATTTTGAAATTTGAAACCATTGTGATAAATAGAGCATTTTTTTTTTGCTCCAATAGGAGCAAATGCTCTGTTTATCACAATGGTTTCAACAGGATACTTTTACAGAGATGTAGAAAGGTGTATTTATTGAGGAGCTTGTTATTGTAGTTATGACAGTTTTGCCCTTTGACCATAGATATTTATGTAAAGGAAAATGTGTATTCCATGACATGTTACTCAATTGCATTTGACTGATTTTTCTTTTGCTTCATAGGGTAGTAAGTCTTTATAGTGTTGCTATTTTGAAAAAAAATTATGCAATTATTTTACTGATGCTATAGAAACAAGCCAGTTTGCTTCAATATTGCTTTTGAATGTATGATATTTCATAACGAACTTCCTACATGTAGATGAATGTATAAGTATTTTAAAATTGTGATGATCAGCATCAAAGTTGCTTTATTTATCTGCTTTGATTCTTAATGATTTTTATTGGACAGAAAGTTTTTTTTCATAAAAATAGTGTAAGCTTTGTTGATGGCAAAGTTGTGTGCCATTTTATCCCTTGACCTTTTAAGTTTTGAATCCAGATCCGTGTTCAAGCATCTATTAACCCTTTACCTATGCCTTTGCAAAGAGAGAAGACCTAGATCATTTGGCTCCTGTAGGAGCAGTCTGGTCAGGGTTCGCTCTGTTTGCTAATGATATAATACAGAGATGATTCTACAGTTTCTGCCATGGCCTAGACATTCCTGTCTTCATGTACCATTATAAAACTTAGTAATTCAATGATATTCATGATGTCATGAATATTCACTGAGTAAAGGGTTAATCAGTTACAATTATTTACATGGAGAAATTAAGAAAGACTGATTCACTTAACCCATTCCCTCATAGGCTATTTCTAGACTCATCATCTTTGAATAAATCTACTGAAAAGGGACATTCACTAGAAAAAAGGAAAAGTTTAGAATTTTGTAGTTTTTGTGTCACCTGCTGAGAGGCAGTGTGTCACATAGGGATCACTTTTCCGTCATCCATTAGTCTGGCACTTTTTTTAACACTTCTCTTCTCTGAGCTGGTGACACATGTGTTCCTTTGAACACTCTTGTGAAACCATTGTGATACATTTATCAATTGCTCCTATAGAACAAATGCTCTATTTATCACAATGTTTTCAAAACCTGACTTTCACAGAGGCGTCAAAAGGCATCAATGTGAAGGAATGGGTCAAAATATGTCAATGTTAGGGACTGGGTTAACTGATAATGAAAACGGCAAGGTAGGAGCTAGTTGCCATAGTAACATGATATAATGTACAGTAGTACTTCTCTCAAGCAACCCCTTGCATAATTAACATGGGAGTTTTTAAAAGCTGGTGGCAGCTTAAAGCAAAACAAAAGTAAAGCTCCAATGTCCTGCATTAAGCTACAACCTGTTTAAGCCTACCTGGTGAATATTCATTGGAGACTCATCCAATTATGAGTATTAAATGATTTTCTTTTATTGTCATAAAAATAAATGTATACAGAGCAGAGCCTGATCAGACAGCTCCTCCAGGAGTCACCTGATCTGGGTCTACTCAGTTTGCAATGGTGTCAAATGACATATATCAGGTAAAGGGTAAAAAGTTAGTATTATGATTTTGAGTGGTTGTTTAAGAATTTACTACAGATTCAATTTTTTTATGAAGTAGACTGCTTCTTATAACCCCAGTTAAAGCTGACACAATATTCAATATCTGATGAAATAGTTGAAGAATGCAAATACAGTATTGAGATTCCATAATAATGTATAAAAGTGTCCATATTCCATGGTTTTGGTGATGAGTTCCTGTATAACCCTTTCCCTGCTAAATAATCATGAAAGAAATGATGACATGATTAATATTTATTGGCTTAATTTTTATAATGTAAAATTCAAGGGAATTTTATGTATGCATGATGTTTTGGTATTGGTAGAAACTGCAAAGACATATATACTACATGTATATGATGTCAAAAGCAAACAGAGCAGACTGATCAGATGGCCCCCACAGGAGCTGTCTGATGTGGGTCCACTCTGTTAGCAAAGGTGTTTATATGAAGAAAATGGTTAACCCTTGTAATGAAGAAACAAACAGTATAGACACAGACCATAGGACTGAAGAAAAGCTCTGATCTATATCTACATGCTTATCATTTATATAGACAGTAGCTCTGTCCGAAACTCATAAGCTTCTAAACTGGATGGTCAGTTTAGTATAAAAATCGGTCTTCAAAGCCTCTGGGACGTAACATTTTTTAAAAGGAGCATCTGGTATTTTATACACAGGTGGTTGCTTAATCCAGAATGAAAATGATACAGAAATCTCCTATTGGAGCTGTCTGCATTGCTTTCAATCCGCATTAAGCTATCACCAGTATTTTGAAAAACCTATATTTTTATGCCCCCCAATGGTTGGCATATAGTAATCACATTGTCAGTCCTTTCATCTGTCTGTCTGTCCTTCCATCAGTCCATCTGTCCATCCTTCCCAAATTTGGCGTCCCTTCCGTAACTTTTTTATCTGTGAATGGATTTCAAAATAACCTGGCACAAATGTTTACCACACAAAGATGATGTGTTGTGTTAAACTCCCTGGTCCATGTGTCAAAGGTCAAGGTCATCCTTCAGGGTCAAATTTCGGGGCATAAGTCTTTCATAAACACACTCATGTTTATTTAATCATTGTTATATATGGTTTTAGTTGTTTCATTCATTGTTAGTTTCCTCCCAGAAGTAAAGGGGTACTGTATTTATTAGAGTTGGGGCATTTATTAGGGTGAATACGGTATATGAGTCTTGAATTGGATTTGTTCTCCAAAAGAGCATGACATTGTGTAGACAGTAGTCTTCATCAGAGGGTACAGTGAAGCTTAACTCTTTGCATGCTAGCGGCGAAACTGTGATTACCTATGCAAACAGTTTGGATCCAGATGAGACGCCACATAATGCGGCGTCTCATCAGGATCCAAACTGTTTGTCACCTTGACCATATTTTTGCAAAGAAATGAGAGAAAGTTTATTTAAAGAATTGAAGCAGACGACAATTGTTGCAGACAAAAAATTACTTAGCATGCCAAGAGTTAAACCAAATTTCAGGTCACTAATGGTTTAACGCTTTATCTTTATATCCATGTAAGAAATAATGAAATTATTAATTTGATTAGCTGACGGTTTATAATGCTACCTGAAAACAGGATGTTTTGGTAATTGCAAACAGTGTAGAGACAGATCTATATTTATTCATAAGCAAACATCTAGCAAATCCTGATCAGATGTCTTAAAATTCTATATGGGCCATCTGATTTTGTTCTACTGTTTGCAAAGGCATAAAAATTTATTTATATAGTTAAGGGTTGATTCATTGCATCTAGATAAATTTCGATAATAAATTTAGAAGCTGGGGACTTGCTATAGTCTGCATTGCTTCATAAGCTTTTAACCCATTACTCCATAGATACACCTTTCTACACCTTTGCAAACACAGTAGATCCAGATCAGAAGTCTTCTGTAGGAGCCTTCTGATCTGGGTCTGCTCTGTTTGTTTATGACATAATATAGATCTGATTCTACAGTTTCTGTGTTGATTAAAAGAACGTTGTTAATAGTGCCATTATGAAAATTCAATAAATTAATATTCATGATGTCTTTATTTCTTATATGAATATTCATGGAGTAAAGAGTTAAGGGCGTTGAAACTGTTGGTTTTATTATATACAGAGCTCCAGAAAAGATGCGTAAATTTAACCATTTTCAAGCATAGATCCTTTATTTCTCCACCAAACCTTATACTGTGACCACTCTATAGAATCTTCTCGAAGAGACGATGCTAAAGAGTGGTTACAGCTCTAGGTTTTGGTGGAGAAATGACGATTTTAGTATTTGGGTATGCATCGTTATCTGTAGCTCTGTATATAACATCAATGTCACTGAATAAAAGCAGTAACATCAACAACAGCTGTATTAATATTCATTTGTTTGTTTGAAGGACAACATGCTGTACAGTATTGAGGAGGATGAAGACAATGGTGCTGCCTACTTCAAACTGGATCGTGACAGTGGTGGGTTCAGTGTAAATGGCAATCTTAGATCGGCTCCACTGGACAAATATAGGGTAAGCCTGTATAAACCTGGTCATTTGGGTTCATAATGCACACAGAGTAGACCCAAATCATACAGCTCCTATAGGAGCTGCCTGGTCAGGGTCTGCCTCGTTTGTTTATAAAATTATAGATTTGACTTTGCAGTCTATACCAATACCTAACCATTCATTGGCAATTATAAAGTTCAGCCATATAGATGTTCATACATGAATAGTCAGCAGGAAAAGGGTTAACCCTGGTTCCCTGTTCTGTATGTAGGCCAAATTCCAATACCTACTGCATATTCATTAACATATAGTTAAAAAGAAATATGGAAGGTGTAACATTGTAGACATTTTAGAAAGTACAGAAACAGATCTATCAAATTCTATTAGCAAACAGAGCAGACCCTGATCAGACGGCTCCTCTAAGAGCCGTCTGATCTGGGTCTGCTCTGTTTGCAAATGCGTGAAAACACGTTTATATGAGGGAAAGGGTTAACCCTTTACCTCATGAATGTTTATTTAAGAAATAATGACATCATCAATATCAATTCTGATAATTGTGTGTAAACACTGGAATTATTGGTCATTATTTAAATTATTATAGAATTGATTTCCTTTAACCCATTCCCACATATTGACGCCTTTTGACGCCTCTGTAAAAGTCACTTTGTGAAACCATTGTGATAAATAGAGCATTTGCTCCATAGGAGCAAATTAATACTATATTTATCACAATGGTTTCAAAACTACACAATTCTAAAGTTCTCCTTTTCTATAGTTAATGCTCCTTTTCTGTAGATTTATTCAAAGAGGTTGGGTCTGAGAAATGTCTATCCGGGAATGGGTTAAACCATGACCCAGAGCAGACTCAAATCAAAAAGCTCTTACAGAGGCTATTTGATCTAGTTTACTTGTCTTCAAAGGTGTCAAAACGTGTACAATCTAAATTGTGACATATCTTCATCATCTGTCTCTCAGTCCATCTGTCTGCCAGTCCGTCTGTCTTATTTCAGCATACTTTTGATGGTTAGATGACACTTCCGTTATTTCATGAATCTAACAGCTTTTTTATACGCCCGTTTGAAAAAACGGGACATATTATGGAATGGCGCTGTCTGTGTGTCTGTCCGTCTGTAACATCTCTTACTCAAGTTCCGCTTGTAGGATCCTTCTCAAATTTTAACACAATGTATATCTAGACATTCTACAGTAGCCTGTTAAGTCCCAGTTTGTTTATCCAAGGTCAAGGTCACACAATTGGACTTAGAATTTGCGTTTAGCAAAAATGTTAACCGGTCGGTCTGTCTGTCTGTCTGTAACATCTCTAACTCAAGTTCCGCTTGGTGGATCCTTCCCAAATTTAAACACAATGTGTATCTAGACATGCTACAGTAGCCTGCCAAGTCCCGGCTCGTTTATCCAAGGTCAAGGTTGCTTAATTGGACTTAGAATTTGCGTTTAGCATTTGCATTAAGCAAAAATGTTAACCTCAATTTATGTGGAACAAGTCCACTTATTTACATAACGCTTTGTGATAAAGCTTTGAAACTTGGAACACTTGTTCACCGTCACAACCTTCACCTGTAGGCAAGAGTAAATAACTCTGCCAAGCATTTTGACAGAATTATGCCCCTTTTTAACTTAGAATTTTTGGTTAAGGTTTTGGTTTAAGTCCACTTATTTACATAACCCTTTCAGATAAAGCTTTTAACCTTGCAACACTTGTTCACCATCACAAGCTTCACCTGTAGGCAAGAGTACATAACTCTGTCCAACATTTTGACAGAATTATGCCCCCTTTTAACTAAGAAAGTTTGGTTAAGGTTTTGGTTCAAGTCCACTTATTTACATAACCATTTCAGATTAAGCTTTTAAACTTGGAACACTTGTTCACCATCACAAGCTTCACCTGTAGGCTAGAGTACATAACTCTGTCTAACATTTTGACATAGTTATGACGCTTTTTAGCTTTGAATTTTTGGTTAAGATTTTGGTTAGACGGGCGTATATTGTGGCCACTGGCACTCTTGTTACCATTTGAATGAAGAGAAACAATGTGTTAGTGTTTAAGATAAATTGTTATAATAGCACATGGACAAGGAAATATTGGGCCTTTAGAATCATATCTACATTATATGATAAGCAAACATAGCGTAACACAAAGGCATAAAGGCAAAGCATATTTATTCAGTAAATGGTTATATAATTTGCAAGGATATGAGTACAATTTCTCAGTATCTGTGAAAAAAATTTACTCACTGGATTTATTTTTTCTCCTATTTACCAAATAGTATATTGTGCGAGCATCGGATGGACGTGGCAACGCAGGAGTTGCATCAGTGGAGATAACCATCATAAGAACACCTGGTGACATTTTGCCACAGTTTATCAATCTAGATACAGACTTAAGGTACCACGTTGAAGTAAGATTTGATGCTGCTGTTGGCTTTGAGCTCCCAGTGGATGTAGCAGCTTCTGATCCTGACCTTCAGGTAAGTCACTGACCTCGAGGTTATAAAACTTTTTGTTACACAGTATAACCTGTCCTAAGCAGCCATTCATTTAATGAACATAGCAGTGTTAAAAAGTAGCTGATTGCTTAATGCAGGGCAAAAGTAATGCAGAAAGCTCCTGTAGGAGCTTTTTACATTACATGTACTATTGACCTGCATTGAGCTACCACTTGCCTTACATACCCATAATAAGATGTAATTTTGATGAGTGCTTAAGACAGGTTCCACTGTAGTCTTAGATCATTCTTAAGCATTTGATTAGTCAAGATTTCGAGCTTGCTTAAAATCTGACCAATCAGATACTTGAGAATATTGGACCCTGGTAAGATGACCTAAGAAAATCATGCAGTCTATATGTATTTTTCTGTTCACTTGCTTTTGTCTTTCTGTTTTGCCTGTTTTACTCTTTACATATCTATTGTTTTTTATTGTACTCAAACAAAGTTTTGGAGTGGGAAATAGGAATCAACTTTGCAGTCCCTCATTTAGTCTGATAGTTATACCCCCACAGACTTGTTTGAGGGGGTATGCTGGAATAACCCTGTCCGGTGATCAGTCGGACGGTTGGTCTGTCGGTCCATCTGTCCATCAGTCATCTGTCCGTCCATGTATCCTAATACATTGTTGCTCAACTAGCACTTTCACTTTTCATGCCCCGATCTAAATCTGGGGGACAAATTGCTTTTGCCCTGTCTTTTGTTTGTTTGTTTGTCTGTTTGTTTGTTTGTCATCAACTTTAACATTGGTCATAACTTTTCAGACTTGATATTTGACATGCACATGTACAGTGATGTCTCGTTAATCCGGAATTCGTTAATCCGGAAAACTCGCGATCCGGACGAAAGTCGTGGGGAACGGATTTTTTGTGCAGTAAATTGACTCGTTACATCCGGAAATTCGCGTTCCGGAACCGGACATAGATTTCCAGTAACCAATCTATGTATTTACCTGTATTTGTGACTCGTTAATCCGGCCGGGTCAGTAGCCCCGGGGCTTAATTGCCCACCCCTGACACTTAACAATAGTGCACCGCGGAGGTGCGAATACTTATGTTTACAATCACGGGCATTGGTAAAACAACCCCCGACTGTGTGCAAACTGGCTATTTATCAAAGCATATGGCACGCAGGTAGACGAGGTAGTGATGCTTGATATTCATTAATGTTCCTTAATGAGATGCACACTCGCCCAATTAATTTGTTACGTTAAAACCGCGCCGCCATCATTAAACTGTTAATCACCTTAAATGATTTGCTAATTCAGTATTTATCGGGGATTCCCGCTATTTAGGGATTCCCTAAGATTCTAACTCACGCGTGAGCTGGCTGGTTCCCGACTTAGAAGTACATGTACGCGGATGGAATATTCGGGAAACCAGTCATGTCCAACATGGAGACATACGTCGATTTTACAAAATTTGCCCGCAGGCATATTCGATAATCCACATTGTATTACTCAAATGAGAGAACTGACACTTATGGATAGGGTGCAAGAAGCATTTAGAACGACAAACAAGGCAATTATTTTGATATGACTAGCGATTATTACGGGCATATGCACACATGAACGTTACGAGAAAAGATTTCTTGATGCGAAAGTAAATGTGTACATATAAAATGTTTATGATTGAGTTGAAATTTTGCAGCATACGACGGTGATTCGTTAATCCGGAAAATTCGTTAATCCGGAAATTTCGCCGGGAACGAACGTTTCCGGATTAACGAGACATCACTGTATCTCATTAAGCCTCACATTTTGAGGGGTGACATGTCAAGATCAAAGTCATCTTTCAAGGTCAGAGGTCAAATATATAGGTCAAATCACCAACTTTAACAGTGGCCATAACTTTTGAACCAGTAGACATGATATTTGGCATGCTTCTGTATCTCATGATGCTGCACATTCTGAAGGGTGGTATATCAAGGTCACGGTCATCCTTTGGGGTCAAAGGTCAGATGTTTGTTTTTCAGCAACTTTAACATTGGGCATAACTTTTGAATAAGTAGAGATAGAGACTTGATATTTTGTATTCATGTATATCTCTTTCAAGGTCAAAGGCCAGATATATCGGACAAACCACTTACTTTTAAACCAATAGAAATAGAGACTTGACATGCATATGTATCTCATGAAGCCTTGCATTTTGAGTGATGAAATGTCAAGGTCATCCTTCAAGGTCAAAGGACAAATGTATAGGTCAAAGTTTACACTCACTATACTTTTTGATTTAGTAAAGATAGAGAGTTGATATTTGGCATGCATGTGTATCTCATGGAGCCACATGTATTGCGTGATGACATGACATGTCAAGGTCATCCTTCAAGGTCAAAGCTCATAATTATATAGGTCAAATCAACTTCACATAGACTTCATATTTGGCCAGCTAGCCTATTAGAGTGGTGTGGTGCATAGTGTAGTGTTTCACAAACACATCTTGTTAACCAATTATTTCAAATTTGCTTATGAATTGTCATGAATAAAAGCTTGGATCATTTGTTTCATTTTCAGAGGAATTTGTCATGGGGATAAACTTTTTTTCTCGGACAATGTGGCTTGCTCACTGAAGTGCTCTAATTTACATCTGTGGTTGCGTGTCTGTGCATACATGCGTTTGTCCATCTGATTTTGTCTGGACAGAATTTGGTCACATTTTGAACATACTTTGGGTAATAATGTGACTCCTATCCACAGTTCTTTTCCCTAGGTTGTAAAATTTTATGCTTTTTCAAGCATCTGATTGGTCAGATTCTGAGCTTGTTCAAAATCTGACTAATCAGATACTTGAGAATGAACTCGACTCAAACTCAGAAGTTTAATAACTTCCGACTCTGGCTGACAGATCTTGTTTTGAGATGACTATTACTGATTTAGATAATTTGAGATATTTTCAGGTTTTCAAAAGTTTTCAGTAGATTGTTTTGACTGTAAATGTGATTTCTTTTGTAGGGATCTCTTCGCTATGAAGCTGAGGGTACCCTACACTCCTTGGAGTTCTTTGAGGTGAATTCTAACAATGGACAAGTGACGGTCAAGAAACCTTTGAGCCAGGATCAATTCATGTATCTGACCTACCAGGTAATCTCGGTCACCAACTGTGACTTGTACTGACTAACTGGCTTACACTTTGCCGAATTTTTATGATAACTTATGTATGCAGTAATTTCTGGTAATGGTAGAAACTAGTTTCAAATCTGTTGTAAATAATTTCATAAGCAAACAGAGCAGACCAGGACCAGATGGCCTAGAGGAGCAGTCTAATCTGAGTCTACTGTTTAAAAAATCCTGAACATGCAATTAAATTTATCCTGTAAGAGCTGTCTGATGGGGTTTGCTCTGTTCGCTTATGAAATTATAATAGACCTGATGCTACAGTATCTACCAATACCAGACTATCCTGTATACCCAGTATATATTATTATAATACCACCTATATATAGCGCTCTTTTCACACAGGATGTGCACAATCAAAAGTGCTTAAATATGTCATTATAACTCAGCTAAAAATACCATATAACTGGTTATTTCTGTGGCAATGTATTATTTGCGGAATTTTGGGGATGCCGTCTGGATGCAAATAATAGATTGGCAAAATATTAATTAGATTTTTCCTCCTAGTCACCCCATATCAACGTTACTTCGCTTCCCCTAATTTTTCGCACTGCTGACACGCACACAACTATCATGTGTATCCCATACATCAGTACACAAAAGAGCCAGGTGACACATCGGCAAACCAACATATACATGTTTATAACAGTTTGAGAGTTTGTTTGCCAGATCCTAATGGACCTTTTGTCGCCAAGAGAGATGTATAATATTCTTTACTTAAATCCACAATTATCAAACATTATCACAAACAATCATGACACAAAAAGTCATGAAATATAGCACAAAAATTAGTGAACATAAACACAATGTCTACTTCCGGTTTTCCAAACAAGCTCGATTTAAAAAAAAAAAAAAAGAAATTACTACACGTAACATTCATTTCTTGAAAATAGTCATTAATGTTTTATAAGTTAATTATTTTTTTAAAAATCACTAAAAGTATGCACACCTGTGTTTACACAATTCATCTAATTAAACAATTATGATTGATATGTATCCTCTAAGTGTGGTACATGTAAGAAGTGTGAAAAACATGCGGCGCCAGGAGACCAACAATCTAACAGGTAGGGTACATATGTGTTTGCCATCCTTTTGTATTCCAGTAATTAGAGAGTGAAATGCAAATAAATAGCACCTTGGGGCCTAATTGGTAGAACAATATAACATAAGATTTTGCTGGGACCGAGAAAATAAATCCGCAAAAATTAAAATCCCAAAAATATATTATACCATTTTAGACCCCAAACCGCAAAAATTTGCACCTGCAAAAATAACCAGTTTTACGGTATTCATGATGTCATTTTTTTACATTGATTTTCAACAGGGAAATGGTTAAAAAAAAAATGATGTTGCAAACATTAACCAATTTTTCCTCAGCGTGTTTGACTAAATATATTATTGACCATACTTCACACAGCATGTTATAGGATAGACTGATTCATTTATTTATTGTTCTGGCTGCAGCTTAACATCCAAGCCTATGACACTGCCAGGCCTACCAACAGAGCGCAAGCAACCATGTTAATAACAGTTATACGGAATCTGTCCCCACCGCTGTTTAATCGTTCCAGTCTGGAATTAAGTGTTCTGGAAACTGAACCAAGAGGATACATCCTGTTCACAGCTAGTGCCTCAGATTCTGACGGAGTAAGTGAGATATAAGTTCACCCTTATGTAACTTTTAAAATTGTTACTGCCTCGGTCTCCTATCTGTCATATTTTGATTTGGATGAACACTGTATAAATCTTTACACCATGAATATTTATACAAGAATTTATGACTTCGAGATTGGTCATTAACTGATTTTTTTATTAGCAAATGATCACAGGAACTATGTAGAATGGGATATATTATTTCTGAAGCAAACTGAGCAGATACTGATCAGATATCTCCCACAGGAGTCATCTGATCTGGGTCTACACTGTTTGCAAAAGTGCCAAATCGTCTGTATGGGGGAAAGGGTTGGAAATGTCAATAAGATCAGGATAAGTCATTAAAACACCTTTTCACACATTTGCTTCTATAGGAGTCGTCTGATCAGTGACAGCTCTGTTTTCTAATGACACAATATAAATCTGATTCTACAGTTCTTGTCAGAGCAAAATATTCCCTTGAAAATTTTACAGGAGGAAAATTCAGCTAATAAATATTCATGATGTTATTATATCTTACATGAATATTCAACAGTAAAGGGTAAACTTTTGCAGACAGTTTGAATCCGTCCATCAGGGTCTACACGACTGATTGCTCTTTTGTATATAGCCCTTTACACCATGAATATTCATGTAAAACATACTTGCATCATGAGTATTAATTATATTGGTATAATAGTACATGAACACAGGAATCTTTGGCCATAACGGAAACTGTTGAATCATATCTGTATTACAGTAAAACTTCGATTATCTGAATACTAAAATACGTATTATTATCGATCTTCAAGACAAGTGGCAGCTTAATGCATGGTGAACGTCATGCAGAAAGTTCCTCTAGGAGCTTTCTGCATGACTTTCACCATGCATTAAGTAGCCACCTGCCTAAAAGGGTCTAAATTCGTTTATAACGAAAATTCGAATAATCGAGGTTTTACTGTATATCATTTGCAAACAGAGTAGTCCCTGATCAGACAGCTCCTATAGGAGCCTTCTGATCTGGGTCTACTCTGTTTGCAAAGACGTAGAAAGGTGTATTTATGGAGTAAAGAGATAAGTGTCTACAATGACCATTAGATATAAGGTGGTAGCTTCATACAGGATGAAAGTTAGGTAGTGGGTCTAGGAGCTTTCTGCATTACTTTTGTCCAACACCAAGTTATGTAGAGGGTCTAGGAGCTTTCTGCATTACTTTTGTCCAACACCAAGAGAGTGGAGGCTCACTGCCATCAACCCACATGATAGAAACACTTGGAGAACAGGAGTGAGATCTGCCATGCGTGCAGCTGGTTTATTCCCATTTCGTCTACTTCCCATTTCGTCTACTGTAATTCATTCCCATTTCGTCTACTCTAAAATTGTCCCCTGTTCCCATTTCGTCTACTGTTATAATTAAGTTATATTTACTCAGTTATTTTATTAATTTCATACAAGATTCAGACATATGAGGACTTTTTAATGTGTTGTCTTAATTTTGTATACTTTCTTTTATTATTTAAGATGCTTTTTTGGGCAGCAGACTTAATCCACAGTAGTATTTTGACACCTATCACTGTTAGGGGGCAATTGCATAATCATGTTTTCTTAAGAATTACCATGAATTATAGTAGTTGGGCCATTGCATAATCATGTTTTCACAGTTTTCTTAAGCATTACAATGAGTTACATCAGTTTGGTTTTGACTCAGATCAAAAGTTTAGATGATGATCATTTTCCTTGATTGGCTTAAGTGGTTTCTTGTTTTTATGCCCCCATAGACGATAGTCGGGGGCATATTGTTTTTGCCCTGTCTGTCTGTCTGTTTGTCTGTTTGTTTGTCAGCAACTTTAACATTGGTCATAACTTTTGAGCCAGTATAGATAGACTTGATATTTGGCATACATATGTATCTATTGAAGCCGCACATTTTGAGGGGTGACGTGTCAAGGTCATCCTTCAAGGTCAGAGGTCAAATATATGGGTCAAATCGCCGACTTTAACATTGGCCATAACTTTTGGACAAGTAGAGATAGAGACTTGATATTTGGCATGCTTGTGTATCTCATGAGGCTGCACATTTTGAGGGGTGACATGTCAAGGTCAAGGTCAGAGGTCAAATAAATGAGGGGGCATAGTGTTTCACAAACACATCTTGTTTGAAAATAGCATTTTTGCTTGCATAAAATTTCCAAGTTAAATCTTAAAACTCCTACAGAACTCTGTTTTTGGTTTTGATCCAGATCAATAGCTTGGGTCAAGATAAACCAAAACATAACAACTTGATATTAAATGCCTGAATTTGCGTGATGTGAAGATAATTTAATATTGATCAAAGACATAAAAATATAAGTTTGTGGCAGTAGACATAAAAAATATAAGCAGTAGACGAAATGGGAAAGGGTGTAAAATTAGGAGTAGACGAAATGGGAACAAAAGCCAAAATAGTAGACGAAATGGGAAGTAGACGAAATGGGAAGTTACCGTGCAGCTAGCCAGCTGTCTGGAGGGGGGCCCACTAGTGTGGTATAACGCCCCTGCACCTGCATGTTAATCTAAAGTAACCGATGATGATGATGATGATGATGATGAAGTTATGTAGAGGGTCTAGGAGTTTTCTGCATTACTTTTGTCCCACACTAAGTAGCCACCTGCTCTCAGTATCCTCATGTATGTTCCTTACGTAGTAACTATAGGTAGGTTCTTACTGTAGCTTGTATTTTTAAAATTTGCTCAGCAGCCTAAAAGTTGATTTGTTTTGTTTTATTGTGCAGGACGTTATATACTACAGCGTAGGCAGTGTAACTGACGGGGTCCTGGAGTACTTCACTGTTAACTCTGCAAATGGAGCAATCATTGTAGCTAAAAATCTGAGAGGCAGCAGTGTATATGGAGACGTATTCTCAGTAAGTATTTATCAATTTTGTGCATATCCTGAGTTTCAATTCAGATTTTTAGCTCATCAGAGCACAAGGTGCTCAGGGTGAGCTTTTGTGATTGCATGATGTCCGACATCCGTCTGCGTGCGTCGTTTGTCGTTCATCGTCAGCAACTTGAACTTTTAAAAATCTTCTCCTCTGAATCTACAGGATTCTCAGCTTTCATCTTTGGCACATAGCATCACCTATAGGTCCTCTACAAAAGTTATATAAATTATGCCCCTGGGTCAAAATTGGCCCCGCCCCAGGCCAGTTTTCAATAGAAACATATTGTGAAAACTTTGAAAATCTTCTCCCTTGAAACTTGAAGGTTCTCAGCTTTCATATATTGCACATAGCATCATGTTCAAGCCCTCTACAACAGTTATATAAATTATGCTACTGGGGTCAAAATTGGCCCTGTCCCAAGGGTAGCCAGTTTTATGTAGAAACATATAGTAAAAAAATGTGCCCGCCCCAGGGGTGGCCAGTTTTCGAAAGAAACATATAGTGAAAACTGAAAATCTTCTCCTGAATCTACAGGGTTCTCAGCTTCTATATTTGGTAAATATCATTATATTCAGGTCCTCTACAAAAGTTATATAAATTATGCCCCATGGCTCAAACATTGGCCCCGCCCCAGGGGTGGCCAGTTTGTATTAGAAACATATAGTGAAAACTGTGAAAACCTTTGAAATTGGAAGGTTCTCAGTTTTCATATTTGGCACACAGCATCATGTTCACGCCCTCTACAAAAGTTATATAAATTATACTACTGGGGTCAAAATTGGACCTTTCCCAGGGGTAGCCAGTTTTGTACAGAAACATATTGTCAAAAACTTTTAAAATCTTTCATATTTGGCACGTAGTATCATGTTCATGTCCTCTACATGTTCATGTCTCATGCCCCTGGGGTCAAAATTGGCCCACTCATGTTGGAGCCAGCTGATAAAGGTCTGGTCTGTTTGTTGAGGCAATTATAAATATCTGGTTCTACACCATCCGCCATGGTCGTAGAATCCTGTGTTAATTTGCCATTTTAAAAATATATTTAATAAATATTCATGTCATTATTTCAGACATGATTTAATTTTAGTCATAGGATTAAAAGAGACATAAATTTTATTCTTTAGGTAGACTTGACAGAAATATCTTCTATTGCCTATTTCAGTTTGTGATGACTGCAACGGACGACGGAAAACCCCAACTTTCAAACCAGCTGTTTGTTCAAATTACGGTGGATAGAGACAGAGAAAATCCACAATTTGATCCAAGAAACTACAATGTGACTATAGATGACACCTTCTCTGTTGAAGATTTTGTGATCCAAGTTTTGGCCACTGACGGTGATATTCGGAGACCACCGGTAAACTTAATAAATCATTTGATTTACTTTATTTTTTCTAATAAATACTGCCAAGCCATTACATTTTTGAAAAGGAGCTTCTTGCATTTTGGTTGGTTTCTGAATGAAAGCAATACAGAAAGCTCCTTATTGGAGCTGTCTGCATTACCTTCAGTCTAAAATAAGCTACCACCTGTATTTTGAAAAACCTATTTCTTGATTTGATGGTTATTATATAGGATTTTAATTCTTTTATTGATCATTAGTTTTCCCCATGAAATGAGGATGCGTTTATTAGAGTGGGGTTGTTCATTAGGGAGATTACAGAAATTATTTTACCATGAACTGTAGGCCATGATAGAAACTGTAGAATCATATGTATATTATTCTATAAGCAAATAGAGCTGACCCTGATTAGACAGCTTGTACAGGAGCCCATTAATCTTGATCTGCTCTGTTTGCAAAGTTGTAGAAAGGTGTGTTTAACCCATTACCTCATAGGCTATTTTTAGATACAACCTCTTTGATTAAATCTACCGAAAAGGAGCATTAACTAGAGAAAAGGAAAAATTAGAACTATGTAGTTTGAAACCATCAAACAGAGTCATCAAAAGTCGTCAATAAGAGGGAATGGGTTAAACCTTTACCCAATAGCCTGTTTCTAGTTTTGAAGACATATGACCACTTAAAGCAGGTTGAAAGTAAAGCAGAATGCGCCTTAAGGCGCATTCTGCTTTACTTTCAGCCTGCTTTAAGCTACCACCTACTAGGATATAGAAAATATTTATTATGCAATATGTTCATGACTGTATGAATTTGAACTATTTTCTTCAGCGGAGGAATAAATCAAACACGCTAAAAGCCGCTTCTATCAGGTAATGGGTTAAGGAGTAAAGGTTTAAATTTTAACGATAGATTTGTTTAACCTGATACTCTACTTTTCTTGTGTTGTTTGGTTTTCAGCTAGGCGGCATCCGATACAGAGCTATAGCAGATGGTAATGCAATGGCCTACTTCAGAGTGGATTCAACAACAGGAAGAGTTACGTTGAAGAAAGACATCAGAACAACACTGGACACTTTCTTTACTGTAAGATCCAGTTTCTTTACTCAAATCCACACAATGGTCCTCAGTCTGATGTTTGAGAATGATCTCAAACTTAAGCTAAACGTTTTATAAACTAAACTTTTGGAAAATAAGAAAATAAGAAAATAGTTGTTTTTTTGCTCACCTGGCACAAGGTGCCAGGTGAGGTATTGTAAAAATCTTCTTCTCTGAAACGGTAAGGCCTAGATATTTGATATTTGGTATATAGCATGATCTAATGGTCCTCTACAAAGATTGTTCAAATTATGACCCCCGGATCAAAAATGGCCCGTCCCTGGGCTTATCAGTTTTTCATGGGATTTTTTTAAAAAATCTTCTTCTCTGAAACCATAAGGCCTAGATCTTTGATATTTGGTATGTAGCATGATCTAATGGTCTTCTACAAAGATTGTTCAAATTATGACCCCCGGACCAAAAATGGCCCTGCCCCGGGGCTTATCAGTTTTTCATAGGAAAATATTTAGAATTCTTTCTTCTCTGAAACCATATGTCCTAGACCATTGATATTTAATATGTAGCATCATCTAATCGTCCTCTACAAAGATTGTTCAAATTATGACTCCCAGACCAAAAATGGCCCGCAAAAATGGCCTGCTTTTCAAAGAAAAATCTTTAAAAATCTTCTTCTCCAAATGTAAAGCCTAAACCTTTGATATTTAGTATGTAGCATCATCTAATGATTTTCTACAGAGATTGTTAAAATTGTTACCCCCAGCGCCAAAAGTGGTCCCGCCCCATGGCTTATCAGTTTTTTTATAGGTAAATCTTTAAAAATCTTCTTTTCCAAAACTGTAAGGCCTAGACCTTTGAAATGGTATGTAGTATCATCTAATGGTTTTCTACCAAGATTGTTCAAATTATGACCCCAGGACCAAAATTGCCCGCCGCTTGCATCATCTAAAGTTCTTTTATTAAGATTAAAATTATGGCCTTTGGTTTCATATTGGCCCCAATCTGAAGCTGACTTATTTTTACATAAAAATACAGTGTATGCATAAGTGTATAGTAACCAGGTGAGCGATTTAGGGCCATCATGACCCTCTTGTTTATATTTGTGGGCTAAACCCTATCATGCTGCACCTGATTAGAATTGTCTGAGAATGGCAATTGTAATGTAATGTGTAGCAGCAGGATAGCTTTTCATTATTATCAGGTAATGGGTTAAGCCAGTAAAAACGGCTCTTAGACATTCTAAAACAGTGTAGACACTGATAAGCTTCTGCATTTGAACATGTCTAATCATTATTTTCACATTAACAGCACAAGTAGCTTTTATGCTACCTTGCAAATAGGACAGACCTAGGACAGCAATTATTAACTGAAATCCTAACATTTTGACATTTCACTTGAAGCTGGATAGACATAGGAGCCAGAAAAAGTAGTGGGGGGTGGGGGGGGGGGGGGGGAAGTAGTTGGCTGCTGTATGCAGAATGAAAGGAAAGGAGAAATTTCTTTGGGGTCTGTAAGTCAACACTTTTTCAAGACTTGATAACACGTTAAAAACTGCAAGTCAGACTTTCCGTGAGTAGAAAGTTTAGAGAGGTTTTTACTCTTACATCAGTGCAGTAGAACCTGCCTTAAGCGACAAAAAGATGTCTAATTATTGGTCTGTAAGGCAGGTGGTAGCTTAAGGCAAGTCAAAAGTAATGCAGAAGCTTGGAGCTTTCTGCATTACTTTTACCCTGCATTAACCCTTTCCCTGATGTAAGCACATTTGGACACATCTGCAAACAGAGTAGACCCAGATCCGACGGCTCCTATAGGAGCCGTCTGATCAGAGTCTGCTCTGTTTGCTTATAGTATAATAATAATTATTTTACAGCTTTTGCCATGTCATTTGTTCATATGCCAATATAAAAAATAATCTTATTTATATTTATGACATCATTATTTCCTTCATGAATATTCATCAGGGAAAAGGTTAACATGTTTTCACGCATTTGCAAACAGAGTAGACCCAGATCAGACTGCTCCTACCCTTAGGTCCGGTCCGTCTGCATTTGAACATGGGTAGTTGGTGTGTCACAGACTTGAATTTGCAATGAAAGCTGCTGTGTGGGGGCATTTATCACCTTTAATTTTAAGACTCCTATGTTCAATAGTTTAATGGTCGCTTAAGACAGATTCTATAGTACATTGTAAAGAAGAGAATAGGGTTTTTTTGTTATGCAAAAGAATTCAGGGTCCATGCTTATAAAACTTTTAGCTGAGTCTGAGTACGTTCTCAAGCTTTTGATTGGTCAGATTTGAGCCTCTGGCTCAAATCTGACCAATCAAAAGCTTGAGAACTCAAATCTGACCAATCGAAAGCTTGAAAACGAAACTCAGACTCAACTTAAAGCTTTATAAGCATGGACCCAGACTGGCATGTTGTATTTTTCAGATGACCATCCAAGCTTATGATCTGTTTTTCCCAGAAAATACGGTCAACCAGATTGTATATATTACTGTTCGGAGAAATCTTTTCCCACCTGTGTTCTCAGAAGATATCCAGTACATCTTCAACATTAACGAGTACCAACCTATGTATAGCGTATTTGCTGAGGTCAATGCTAATGATCCAGATGGAGTAAGTAGCTTTAGACTGAATACAGAATGACAGATAAACGTATGTATTCCTGAAGGGACTGATAAAGCCTGCAAGTTATACCACTTCAAATTTATTTATCACAGTGGTATTAAAACTATACATGGTATTAAAACTATACAATTCCAAAGTTTTCCTTTTGTCTAGAGTAAGTGCTCCTTTTCAGTAGATTTGTTCAAAGAGATTGGGTTTAAAAATAGTCTTTGAGGAAAATGGATAAAAAAGAAATTTCCACCAAACGCTTTATTCATCACTTCAAGACAATTTTAAAAAGTGCTCAATATAGGGTTTGGTGAAGAAATGAAGGAGCTATTCTTAGCCCAGTCCCTCATGCTGATGCCTTGGCAAACTGAGTAGATCCAGACCAGATGCCGTCTGATCAGGATCTGCTGTGTTTACCTGTGGAATTATATAGATCTGATTCTTTTGTTTCAATCATGGTCAAAATTTCCTGTCTTCATGTGCTTGTATAAAAAATAATCTAATTGATATTCATGATGTAATTACAGTAAAACCTCTCCATAACGACCACTAAATTATGTTAATTTGTTGGTGTTTTGGGCAGGGAGTTGCTTAAAGGAAGGTGAAAGTAAAACAGAACGCTCCAATAGGAGCGTTCTGTTTTACTTTCACCATGCTTTAAGCATCCACCTGCCTTTAACTAAAAATACTTGATGTAATTTAGTGATCATTATAGAGAGGTTTTATTGTATTTCTTAAATGAATATTCGTGAAGTAAAGTGTTATTTAAATTTTTACTGTGTTGCAGGATTTGGTCTACTACAGTGTGATTAGTTCTCCTGGGACAGACCAAGTATTCGGACTTAACATGGCCTCAGGACAAATATACCCAATTCAGACATTGTATAACAGGCCAGATGACCAGTATCGGGTAGGTTTACTGCAGTATTGTTTGAGCAGTGCAATAAAAAGGCTACCTTTCTTGCAAATAGTGAAAAAAGGAGAGTACCAAGTTATGTCTCCCCCCATATTTATATGGGGAGACATATTGTTTTCGTGAGAGTTGTCCGTCTGTCCGTCACACTTTTTGTCCGGACGATAACTTCAATATCCCTGATGCCAGTTGATTGAAACTTCATATATGGAAAGAGCATAATGAGAGGAAGTGTCATGCACAAGGTCCATAACTCTGGCTTCACTAATATAGGAGTTATTGCTCCTTGTAAAAAAATTCACACTTTTTTGTCCGGACGATAACTCCTATATGGCTCATGCCATTGGATTGAAACTTCATATATGGAAAGATCATGACAAGAGGAAGTGTCATGCACAAGATCCATAACTCTGACTTCACTAATACTGGAGTTATTGCCCTTTGTAAAAAAAAAACACAATTTTTTGTCCGGACAATGACTTCAATATGCCTGATGCCAGTTGATTGAAAGAGCATAATATAATATAATATATATGTAATATATGGAAAGAGCATAATGAGGGGAAGTGATTTCCCTTTAGATATTGTTTTTATTAGAGGGGAGACATCCATTTTTGTGACAAAAGCCTCTAGTTATAGTCTACTTTCAGTCCAAAGGACCGCTCAGCCGACTGTACATTTAGTCACCTGGTCATTAGTAAATGCTCCTTTAGGGTAGATTCATTCAAAGAGGTTGTGTCTAAAAATAGCCTATAGAGGAAAGAGTTACACATGAATTTTTGCCAAAGCAGAAACTGTAGAAACTTTACTCTGTTTGCAAAGCAATAGAAAGGCATATCTATTGTGTAAAGGATCAGTACTTGTAAATAATTCATTATGTGCCACAATTCAGTTTACTTTTTTGGCCAGATTTTTCAAGAAAAGTCTCGGCTTATAGTTTGGCAAAAAACGAGTGGGCCGTTGTTAACAAAACTATAACATTGCTTATTACTTCTAAAGTACTTAAGCTAGACAATTTATATTTGGTATGCAGATAGCTTGGGCAAAGGCCTTTCATTTGATACAAGGATACATGAAATGAGTCAAGGCAACTATTTCAAAAACTTTGCCATTAGCGTGGGTGAAGGTCTTTCAGTTGAAAAATCCGGCTTTAATGTGGTTTCCGCATTTTTTACTCGTTACTTTCTTTCACCCAGTTAATCTTTCTATTACTCACCAGTGGCAGTCTAACTCAAGATTGTACATGCCTAGCTGACTTTTTTAATTTTGATTTTTCATTCTATTTTACTTGTTTTTACTTTTTCTTTCCTACAGTTCACTGTTCGAGCAAGGGATAACCGTGGAGTCTTTGAAAAGACAAAAGATGTCCTTGTAATCATCAATATCATTAGGAACACTTTACCACGATTTAGTAATCTCAATGAAACTATTTCATGGGATGAACGAGATGGACCAGGTGAATTTGTATTTGATGTTAATGCAGTGGACAACGATTTGATGTCAGGGGTAAGTTTTTTCTTCTATTGTTTTGCTGTGTTATCCCTTTGAAAGTGAACCACTCATGCATGGTCACGTGTAACAGTTTAAACCCTAATCAGAGGGCTCCTCTAGGAGCCCTCTGATTAGGGTCTGTACTTTTTATCAATGAAAATTCGCTAGTTAATTTAAGCCTTTCATATGCTAGAGATGAAATCGTGATTACCTCTGCAGTTTGGATCCAGATAAGAACATTTTATTTTAAGAATTGAAGCAGAAGACAGTTGTTAGGGATGAAGATTTACTTAACGTTTCCATTCTGAAAGTCATTATTCATTGAAAATGTTGGACAACAAGACAAAGCACTGGTATCTATATACTATATCGCTTTTCAAGTAACCTACTCACTTTTATGTTAACCCTTTTCAGATGAATATTCATGTAAAATTAGTGACTGTGAATATTGATGAGATGAGTTTATATATAAAGGCATATTGACATAGAAATTTTTTGGCAATGACAGAAACTGTAGAATTAGATTCATATAATTCCATAAGCAAACAGAATATATCCTCTTCAGAAGAAGTCTGATTTAGATCTAATTTATTTGCAAAGGCATGAAAATGCATTTATATAGAGGTAAAAAGTTAAGTTTATGTCATGTTTAAGTTTTCACAGGTGAAAGATTAAGTTCATAGCAGGTAAATGTCAGGTAAAGAGTTAAGTTTATATCAGGTAAAAGGTTCAGTTTATATCAGGGGTTAAATTAATATCAGAGGTTAAGTTTATATCAGGTAAAAGGTTAAGTATGCTTACTCTACAATTTATTTGGGCTGTTTTTTTCCCATTCTTTTTCTCATACTACTTTTGTTTGTTTTCAGAGCAAGCTGGTCTATCTTATCACTGGCGAAGGCAATGCACCTGGGTTTTTCCGAATCGACAGAAACAATGGACAGATTTTTGTGGCTAGTGACTTAATGATGGATACAACACAGCAATACAGGGTAAGGCAAAGCAATCATTTTACCCATGTCATTACTAATAAGCTTCTTACCTATTAAATGAATAATCATTTAAGAAATAATGATTACTGGTATGATATATTAACCCATTCCCGCATAGGCTATTTTTAGATCCAACCTCTTTGATTCAATCTACCAAAAAGGAACATTTACTAGAGAAAATAATTTTTTCAGAACTGTATAGTTTTGAAACCATTGTGATAAATAGAGCATTTGCTCCTATGGAGCAAATGCTCTATTTATCACAATGGTTTCACTAAGTGACTTATACAGAAATGTCAAAAGGCGTCAATATGCGGAAATCTGCTCTATCTGCAAAAGCGTAAAAAGACATATTTATGAGGTCACTTGATACTAAACTTGCATGTTATATCTTTTTCTACACACATACTGTCTGAGTGTCAAACAGTTTTGAATTATGTTGTGATGTCAAGAAATGCTGATGTCGTCTCATCCTTCTGGATCTGAACTGTTTACAAAGGTCACCACAAATTTACTTGTAGTGAGCTAAAGGTTAACTCTTCACTCTGCACAGTAGAACCTGTCTTAAGCAGTCATTCATTTATTGAACATAGGAGAGTAAAAAGCAGGTGGTTGCTTAACACATTACCCCCTAGTGATGCATTTTTGCGCCTCTATAAAATTCACATTGTGAAACCATTGTGATAAATAGAGCATTTGCTCCTTTAGGAGCAAATGCTCTATTTTCACAATAAGTCTCAAACTACAAAATTCTAAAACATTTCCTTTCCTCTAGTTAATGCTACTTTTTGGTAGATTAATTCAAAAAGGTTGGGTCTAAAAATAGCCTATGAGGTAATGGGTTAATGCAGGGCAAATGCCTATCATTAACCGTTGATTCTTAGAATATGCATGTAAGAAATAATGGCATTATGAATAATTAAATGAGACTTACCTTCAAAAAGAGTCAAATAAGAAGTTGCAAAGGTAGGGTTGAGAGGATGTGTGTTCTTCTCTTAAGAAAATGGAAGAAAAATATGTATTGTGACAACATAATTTCAGGACTAAAAATATTGAGAATGTATTTTGTATATTTCAGTTGAGAGTGGAGGTTTACGATGAGCAAATACCATCTCTAAAGTCCTATGGCTATCTCACAATCAACATGATCCGCAATGATGGCACACCTTTCTTCACTCAAAATCCATTTGATTTCTTCATAGAGTGGCGCCACCAACCTGGTTCCCTCATTGGTACTGTAGACGCCACAGACCCTGATGGGGTAAGAATGTCAGAACCGTTTTCTCCCTAAATACGCCTTTCTATGCCTTTACAAACAGAGTAGACCCAGATCAGATGGCTCCTATATGTCTGATGGCTCCTTCGAGGGTCACCTGATCTTTGTAAACTCTGTATGCAAAGGCATGACAAGTCGTATTTATGGAGAAATTTCTGGAATTGTCTAATCCAATTTTATCTCAAATGACAACTCATTTCAGATCCTTTACAATACATGTATATCCACAGAGGCTTATATAAGATGAGTAAGAATGGCTGCCTTATTTCTTCACCAAACCCTATACAGTAAAACCTCTCTAAACTGGGTTTCTGGTAAAGAAGAAGTTAGATACTTTTAGGCAGGTGGCTGCTTAATGCAGGGTGAAAGTCATGCAGAGCTTTCTGCATGACTTTCACCGAACAATATTTACATTCGCCCTGCATTGTCCTTATATAACCTTATTCTAAGAAGAAAGTTGCATTTTCCCATGAACATTCATTTCAATACCGGATCCGTTGAAATATAAGAAATACAATGGAATATAAATATAAGAAATAAATGACGTGCTCCCGGTGTTCATGAGATTATGCAACGCATAGCTTTACGAGCAAAGATTCATGTGAAGCCCTTCGGGCTTCATTAACTTTGCTCGTAAAGCTATGCGTTGCATAACCTCATGAACACCGGAAGCACGTCATTCATTTCTTAATTAAACTGCCACCTGTCTTCTAGAGGGATATTTATACTAGATTTAATGCCTGGTTTAGAGAGGTTTTACTGTGTTGTGGCCACTCTTAGGAATGATTTTGAAGAGGAGATTCTAATGAGTAGTCACAACAGCATTTGCTGGAGAAATGAAATGTGATCAAAATAAATTGGCTCCGGATAAGACAGCATCTTACACAGCAACTTGTTTGTATTGATACTGCTTCAAATACAGTATAAACTGGATACTATGAAGTTTTAGTAGTGACTTTCACCCTGCATTAACTTGCCACTTGTATAATAGGATCAGTAATTGTGTGTTTTCACTGTAATTTTGTACATGTTGTTTTTATCAAATGTAAAGTATAGTTTATACTTTGCTTTTATAGTTCGAAATTGTTGTTTTTCTTTTTTCTGAATGTTTTCTAATTGCAAGAAATTATTGCATTAGCACAATAATCCTTTATATCCTTTATGTGTATTTTTAAGGATGATTTGACTTACCGTTTTGCCAACAACAATGAAGCAATGATCTTCAATTATGTGAGACTGAATGAAAAATCTGGAGAATTGACTCTGAGAAGGCCGCTTCCAGTAAATCAAGAACTGATGAATGTAAGTCTGACTACAAATGAATCAATGCAGTCTGTTGCTCTTATAAATCTGTTCAATTCACTTAAATTTGTCAGAGGACAAACAATGCAGGCCCTGATCTGGGTCTTCACTCGTTTTGCAAATGACAATACCAGAGATCCAGATGAGATGCATAAATTAACCTTTTCCTCCATAAATATGCCTTTCTACGCCTCTGTTAAAGTTACTTTATGAAACCATTGTGATAAATAGAGCATTTGCTCCTATAGCAGCAAATGCTCTATTTATCACAATGGTTTCTATTTGCAAAATTCTAACATTTTCCTTTTCTCTAGTAAATGCTTCTTTTCCGTAGATTTATTCAAAGTGGTCGGATCTGAAAAATAGCCTATGGAGGATAAGGTTAAAACATTTTCAGGAATAACTTCTTTATTTCCCTATTATGTTTTGACCACTCTTCAGAATAATCTCTGATAATACTCTTGTTTTCTGCATTCAAAGGGTTACCAAATGTCTTGTTGTTTTATTTCAGGTATTTTTGTTAGTTGTTGACAATGCTGAACCAGAGAAGACTGGCACTACTACTGTGAGAATCAACATTGAAACTGATCGTTTTAATCCACGGTTCGTTCCTAACGAGAATATTTTCCGAAGAACTATTGTTGAGTCTAGACCTGTTGGTTATATTGTAATTGACCTCGATGCTGAAGATGGGGACCAAAGAGTAAGTTTAACATCTTCTACCTAAAAACACTTTTATATAAACCCTATCAAACATTAAAAGAATTAAACTTATATTTCTTTGTTTAAATGGTTATTATATAGGTGTTTTTTTTTCAAAATACATGTTGTAGCTGAATGCAGACTTTCTGCATTGCTTTCATTCTGCATTAAGCAACCACCTGTGTACAAAGTACAAGATGCTCCTAAAAAGGATAAGATCTGAAGGAGCTTTTATTAGAGATAATATAGTATTTGTTTAAATTGTGTTTGTATCAGATAATGGTCAGATAATATACATTTTTGAAGAATAGCTCCCTTATTTCTCCAAGAGATAATTCTAAAGAGTGGTCACAAGATAGGGTGTGGCAGAGAAATGGTGATGTATAACATGTACAGTAAAACCTCGATTATTCGAATTTTCGGGATAGAAGAATTTAGACCCTTTTAGGCAGGTGGCTGCTTAATGCATGGTGAAAGTCATGCAGAAAGCTTTCTGCATGACTTTCACCATGCATTAAGCTGCCACCTGTCTTAAAGATCGATAATAATACGTATTTTAGTGTTCTGATAATCGAAGTTTTACTGTATTTTCATTGTTATCCTAAACTGATATTTGACAGAATCGGCTAACTACTCAAAGTGTAGACCTCCTCAAGGATCTGTTTTATCAGGGTCTAAACTCCATTAGTTTAATTTATAGACAGATGTCAAGTTAAGATGCGTAAATTAAACTTATTATATATTATAAACTTATTTATTTCTCCACCAGACCAATTCTTGCATAAATATTCATTGAGTAATGGGTTAAAGTTCGTCCAGCTGAGTTTGTTTTATCTTTTCTTTGTTAAAGGGTAACCTGGTTTTCGAGGCTTTAAGCAACAGCAGAGCTTTTGTGTATTTTGGCATAAATGCGACCACTGGAGAAGTGTTCATTAAGACTGACCTAACTACGGATCCAGATGCAACAGCCATCTACTATGTAAGTAACCAAACACAATACAGTAAAATCTCCACTTTTCGAACCTTCAAATATTTACCATTATTGATCTTTGTAGGCAGGTGGTAGCTTAATGCAGGGTGAAAGTGATGCAGAAAGCTCCTGTGGGAGCTTTCTGCATGACTTTCACCCTGCATTAAGCAGCCACCTGGCTACAAAGAAATTCCTAACTAAAATTTAGTAGTACCAAGTTTTTGCCATATTTCGATGTTTAGAAGGGCACCATACATTTATAAACAGTGTTGAAGCATTTACATGATCTGTGTTTGTACTGATTTTAGTATAAGCAGCTACTGTTTAGACTTGACAAACCATAGACAAAAGCTGATCTTGGTCTGCACTATTTACAAAAGTCCTTTTCATTAATTTCTTCAAAACAATGTTCAGTAAAACCCCTCTTAACCTGAATTCTAGTAGAGAAGAATTTCAATACTTCCAGGCAGGTGGCTACTTAATGGAGGGTGATAGGAAGGGTTTATCGCTTGTTTCTCTCTTTTAGTTAAATGTGAAGGTGTATGATGACAATGTTCCTAACAACATCGGCACAGCTACAGTTGAGATTACAACGGAGCGCAATCCAAATGTGCCAGTATTTCTTCGACCAATCTACGATGTATCTATTAGCGAGTTCTATAGCCCGGGCATCTCAGTTGTGAATGTCACAGCCACTGATGGTGACAATGTAAGTAGTTGAATTTAACCTATATATACCTCTACAAAAACATATTTTTGGAGCTTTGAAAACGATGTAGTGCCTAGAGTTAAGGCATCTGTTCTGATCTTTAGTTAAATGGACCTAGGATCTTTGAAAACAGGCAGCTGATTGACCTATTCCCTCATATAGAGATCACTGTAAAAGACATTTTTTATGAAACCGTCTGGATAAATATAGCATTTGCTCCTACGGATCAAGTGCTGTATTTATCACAGTGGTTTAAAAACTTCTTAAAAAAAATTACTTTCTAGTAAATGCTCATTTTCGGTAGATTTATTCAAAAAGGATGAGTCTAACAATAGCCTATGATAGAAAATGGTTGATGCAGGATAATAGTACAATATGATTATGAAATATTATGAAACTTTCTCCATTACAGTAAAACCTCTCTATAACAGCCACTAAAGTGTGTTAATTAGTTGGTATTTAGAGCAGGTGGCTGCTTAAAGCAAGGTGAAAGTAAAACAGAACGCTCCTATAGGAGCGTTCTGTTTTACTTTCACCTTGCTTTAAGGAGCTACCTGTCATAGGAAGCGTTCTGTTTTACTTTCACCTTGCTTTAAGCAGCCTCCTGTCTCTAACACAAAATACTTGATGTAAATTAGTGGCTGTTGTAGAGAGGTTTTACTGTACTTTCCTTCTTCATTATTTTTTTTCCTCATGAATATTTATATTTAATCTTTAGTCTGTCATAATGAACATAGGAAGTTTTGGCCATGGCAGAAACTGTAAATTCAGATAGATATTATTTCATAAGTAAACAGAGCAGACTCTGATCTTGGTCTACTCTGTTTGCAACGGTTTGAAAATGCATTTGCATGAGTGGAAGGGTTAAGCTAGCATTAGACAGACTTATTTTGAGTGGCTGTTTTCCTGTGATTTCTCTGTATCTCATTTTATTTGGATGCCATGCTATTAGTCTTGCAGAAATAGTTATGTTCTTTTTTTCAGGACAACATTCGGTACATGTTTTCACCAAACTCTCAATCTACTGCCAGGCAATATTTCATCATTAACCCGATCACTGGTGTGATAAGCCTAACCAAATCATTGGAAAACCCTCCACAAGATATCTTCCAGGTTCGGTTGTTTCTCTACTTTGATACATGTTTTTCATTTGTTCTTTCAAAAGATAGTATAGCATCATGATACAAAACAGGATTTAACCCTTATTCCATAATATTCATTTTAATAAGAAATAATGACATCAAGAATATTAATTAGATTCATTGTTATAATAGCACATGGACGCATTTATTTTTGGCCATGGCAGAAACTGTAGAATCATATCTACAGTAAAACCTCTTTATAACGATTGCTAAATTACGTCAAGTATTTTGTGTTAAAGGCAGGTGGATGTTTAAAGCAAGGTGAAAGTAAAACAGAACGCTCCTGCAGGAGCGTTCTGTTTTACTTTAACCATGCTTTAAGCAACCATCTGCCCAAAATACTAACTAATTAACACAATTTAGTGGTCGTTATTGAGAGGTTTTACTGTATATCATATCGTAAGCAAACAGAGCAGACTTGGCGGCTTAGGCCAGGCTCTACTGTATACTCTTGTTTTATAATTGCACAATAAACAAAGGTCAACTTTCCATTGATAGAGATGAGATGATGATCATGTGTTTAAACTCTTTGTTTTATAATTGCACAATTAACAAAGGTTAACTTTCCATTGTTAGAGATTGGATGATGATGATGATGTGTTTAAACTCTTGTTTTATAATTGCACAATAAACAAAGGTCAACTTTCCATTGATAGAGATGAGATGATGATCATGTGTTTAAACTCTTTGTTTTATAATTGCACAATTAACAAAGGTTAACTTCCCATTGTTAGAGATTGGATGATGATGATGATGTGTTTAAACTCTTGTTTTATAATTGCACAATTAACAAAGGTTAACTTTCCATTGTTAGAGATGGGATGATGATGGTGATGTGTTTAAACTCTTTGTTTTATAATTGCACAATAGACAAAGGTCAACTTTCCATTGTTAGAGATTGGATGATGATGGTGATGTGTTTAAACTCTTTGTTTTATAATTGCACAATAAACAAAGGTTAACTTTCCATTGTTAGAGATGGGATGATGATGATGTGTTTAATAATGTTTGCTTTACAATTTCTCTTTTTTTTTTCAGTTGGAGGTGTTGGCAATTGATGACGGTAATCCAAGCAAATCAACACCTGTATCTGTCACCATTAGAGTGGACCGCATTGGCCTCCCAGTCTTCCAGGAACCGTACTCTGCCACAATCCAAGAGGATACTAATATAGGCGATTTAATTATCAAGATCAATGCAGTAAATCCAGACCCAACGGTGAGCCTTTAGTGTATTGATTAACTTATGAAAGAATGTAGATCTAATTCTACAATTTTTGTCATGATAAAAAATTGTGGTTGGTAGTGCTGTTATAAAATATTGACTTCCTTAATTAATATGCCGGATATTATTTCCTACTTCAATGACCATGGAGTAAGGGGTTAAGTGACCTTTACTAGAAGTCTAATTCTGGGTCTTTAACCCTTCCCCTGTAACAATCATTCAAGATTTTATTGCCTCATAAATATTCATGCTCAGAATCAATAAAATGGAACAGACAAAATATTTCAACCATGATGGAAACCTTAAAATCAGGCCTATAGAATTCCATAAGCAAACAGAGCAGACCCTGATCAGACAGTCTTTCAGGATTGATCTAAGCTGGGTCTTCTTTGTTTGCAAAAGGCCTAAAAAGATGTGACCATGTGGGGAAAAGGTTGAGGGTGGTCAAAGTTAACCCTTAAAATGCAGGAAATGAATAAGCTGGCATTTGCAAACAGTATTTGCCAAATAGGAGTGCAGTGATCAGAGCGAGCATTCAAAATCCTGTACAATACTGAATGCACTCTATACATAAGCAATGATTGGGCAATCAGTATTCAAGGAGTTAATGATTGCCTTTATAAATGGGGGGGGGGGGGGGGAGGAATAGCTAGACGATGACACCCGAATTGCTTTGCGTCCAACCTTGACACAAGCTGTTTGTAAATGCAAGTCAGTATGCAATTAGCAGGGTAAGAACAGATGATATTCACTTAGCAGTTGATGAGAGTAGGTTGAATACACCTAGCAGTTGATGACAATAGGTTGAATACACCTAGCAGTTGACGACAATAGGTGGTATACACCTAGCAGTTGATGACAGTAGTACTCTTTGAATAAATCTACTGAACATTTACTAGAGAAAAGGTAAAATTTAGATTTGTGTAGTTTTGAAACCACTGTGATAAATAGAGCTATGGAGCAAATGCTGTATTTATCACAATGGTTTCAAATAGTGACTTTTTACAAAGGCATCAATATGCAGGAATGGGTTAATAGGTGATATATATTTGCTTTTGATGACAACTTAATAGATGATATACATTTGCATTTGATGACAAACCTTTGCTCCATAAATACGCCTTTCTACGCCTCTGTAAAAATCACATGTTGAAACCATCATGATAAATTGAGCATTTGCTCCTGTAGGAGCAAATGCTGTATTTATTAAAATGGTTTCAAACTGCAAAATTCGAAAAAAAAAATCCGTTTCTCTAGTTAATGCTCCTTTTCAGTAAATTTATTCAAAGTGGTTGGATCTAAAAATAAGCCTATGAGGGAATGGGTTGATAAGTGATATACACTTGCATTTGATGACAACTTGCAAAAGATTCAATTTGTTTATACAGAGAAATGATAATTTGAAGTTTGAGCTAGTTGGAACACCACTGAGCCAGTACTACTTTGAAATTGACCCTGATCAAGGACACATTGTCGTCAAGAGAGATCTAAGGAATGATGATAATACAGAATACACGGTGAGTTATGTTCAGAGTTCAATATATTTTTTCAAATGAAATAAAATGGGAACCTTTCTATGATAGAAACTTGTAGTAACCCCTCACTTGATAATCTTGCTCAAAGAGAAAGGGCTCACCTGTGACCTGCCTTATGTCAGTTTATACCTACATTTAGCACAAATATGGCAAAGTTATTCATTGAAAAACATTTTTATGCCCCAACAAAGTGGTGGCATATAAGGTTGCCATTGTCCATCTATCTGTATGCACATCTTGAAGAATTTGTCCGGGCTCTTTCTTGTAAAGTATTTGTTCAATCCACACCAAACTTTACACAAATGTTTGTGGCCATTATATCTGGGTTAAGTTTGATAGCCATGTAAATCTCAAAAGTGGTTTAGGAGTTGTGGCCCTTTATTTGCAAAAATGACTTTAAAAATATCTTGTCCACACTCTTTCTTGGAAAGTATTTGTTCAGTCCACACCAAACTTTACACACATGTTTGTGATTATTATATCTTGGTCATGTTCAATTGCCATTTCAGTCACTTTATTCATTTCGGAGTTGCAGCCCATTATTTGCAAAAATGACTTTAAAAATATCTTGTCTGGACCCTTACTTTCTGTGACAAAAAGTCTGAAGTGGGGGCATCAGTGTCCTATTGACACATTTCTAGTTGTTATAGTTGTTGTATAACAATGCAAATTGTTATAAATACATGTATATTGCAACAGAGCCCGATACGTGGCGAATGCAATGCTGATGCTGCAAATGTTGTCAGAGTGCTTGTGCACATATCGATTTGCTCCCAAACCTCCACTTTTACAAAGACAATCCACGCCCAATTTGATCCAGATTTTATTTATGCACATGCACAGTACACATACCTGTAAATTGCAGTATAGCCGTTCCGTCCAATGCCCATTTTTTTTTAAAATTATAAAACAGTCATTATGACATCATCCAAATGACATCGGAAATTCTCATGTTGAAAAATAGTGTCTGCTTAATCTCTGATCTGCTGAAAGTTTTATCAACGTCTGATTCTTTCAATTCTCTGAGAAACTAATGCACATGTATTTTCCTCAGCAGGGAATAAAAAGTCAGATACCCCGTCAATGATCTGTATAACTAATAATGTCCAAGTTTAAGTCACTTTCACATAGTTTGCATCATTCATTCACATACTGAAATCATTCTGCTATTGAATTTATATTTTGCATAGAATATTAACCACGAATAATATAACCACGAATATTGATAATAACTGAATAATTTTTGTCATTTGGGCCTGTAACATGGGTATATGGTGCTGCAAACTTCTCCTTTTTTGCAACAGAGTAAACCCAGATTAGACTGCTACTGTTTGAGCTGTCTGAACAGGGTCTGCTCTGTTTGCTTATGAAGTTGTGATAGATCTGATGACTCGGCAGTTTCTACCCATACTAAAAAATACTCTGTATATATGCCATTATACAAATCTAGCTAATAAATATTCATGATGTATTGTATGAATATTCAGCAGGGAAAGGGTTAATTTACTGGATTCTTTTTTGGTAATAGCTGAGAATAAAAGTGTACGATGAGGCCACACCTACCAGAGCTGCTTTCCGTGATATCACAGTGTTTGTCTCCAGAAATATCAATCCTCCAGTGGTTCCGTCAACCATCACTTTGCAGATTTTTGATAATGAGCAAGTTGGATATCAAGTGACAATCATCAATGGAACAGATGAAGATGGGGTTAGTTCTTTACCTACCAATTTCAGCATGTCAAGCTTATTTTCCCATTTCCTTTAACCATTTACTCTATGAATACGCCTTTCTATGCCTTTGCAAACAGAGTAAACCCAGATCAGACAACTCCTATAGGAGCTGTCTGATCAGGGTCTGCTCTGTTTGCTTATACCCCCATTCCACTGGGCGGCGCTTCCACTGCGCTCATGGCGATCATGGCGATTCTCAAAATTCTTCCAAATCGCCGCAGAAACGCCGTCATGTGCCTAATTTTGGGACTTTGGCGTTTCCAGTACGCTTGTAGTACGCTTCAATAACGACCTCTCTGCGCTGTTTACGATCTTGTCGCGATGTTGCTGCGCTTCTAAGGCGCTTGAGATCTTTCCAAGACGCTTCTACTACGCTTCCACTACGACATGGGATTTCAGGCTACGCTTCGTCGACGCTTAATACGTTGCTGTTACGACCTTGCTTCGACCTAGGCGCAGGAGCTGCACTTCTGTTGTGCTTTTATATAAAATGGGTGATTAAACTGATTTCGAAGCAGTTTACCATCATCCTTCGAAGAAAATGGATCAAATTGTTTTGAAGACCCAGATCAAGAAAAACACAGTGTTGGGCCTGATCTAGGTCTTTTTTTTTTGCTAGTTTTTCATGGGGTGACTCAAGCCCTAACATTTTCCCTGTTCAATATCCTTGTAAGAAAGAATAATCTTATGAATATTTATTAGGTGCATTTTTAAAATTTAACCTTTTTAAGAAATGGTTTTGCTTTGACAAAAACTGTAGAATCATATCTATATCATATTATAAGCGAACAGAGCAGACCCTGATCCGACGGCTCCCATGGAAGCTATCTGATCTGGGTCTACTCTGTTTGCAAATGTATGAAAAAGCATTTGTATGCGGACAAATATCTCGGCGCCTTTGTTGCGATGCGACTGCGATTGCGCTACGTTACTCATGCTGCGGCTACGATACTGCTGCGTTCATGAATTTCTTACTACGCTTTTGCGGCGATTTGAGTCCATGGCGATGCCACTACGATTGTTTTGAGCAAGGTCAAAACAATCGCCGTGAAGTGGCGATCAAGAAGCTTCTGTTACGCTTCTACTACGACCAGGGCGCTTCTACTGCGCTGTTGCCGCTCCTGCTACGAATCGCGGCATATTTACCAAAATTTCGAAGCGTAGCGGAGGCGCCGCTCAGTGGAATGGGGGTATTACAACATTATATAGATATGATACTAATGTTTCTACTGTGGCCAAAAATTCCTGTGTCCATGTGCCATCATAAGAAATTAATCTTAATTAATATTTTGTGACATCATTATTTCTTTCATGAATATTCATGAATTAAACGGTTAAATGTATTAACCATTTCAACAATGAATTTTCAGAATGAACTTTTCCAAAATTCATAAAGGTCAAGTTTACCAAGAATATTTAAGGCATTTTTAAAAGAAAAGTGTGACATGAAAAACAGTGCCGAGCCTGAAGAGAAGCCTCTAAGCATCTACACTGTTTGCAAAGGAGGTTGGTGACTCCTTGCCCATACTGAAAGGGTTAAATTGAAGTTTCTTACCACTACATTTCTCGTATAGATCTGTTAGCATAAGTTATTTACTTCTAACATGAGGAGATTTAACGTTTTAACACTAAGAAACTTTCATCTGCAAAAAATGTCTCTTGCAACAGGTGTTGAAATGTAAATTGGCATTTAGCTGAAACCAAATATTTTTTATGATGCAGTTATTTTCAGTGAAATGTAGCATAGAGATGTGATGGCAATGGTGTTATTTGTTTTTCAGGATTCTCTGACATACGAATTGATTGGTAGCGACAAATGCATTCAGGCCTTCAATCTGGAGTCCAGCATCTACAATTTTGGCACACTCTACCTACAAACAGACCTACGAAGCACAACTGGTGACTTCGAGGTAGGTTCACAGTAACAATATAATTACAGAGTAATTTCTACATCATCACTGGAAAATCTCTACAATGACCACTCAAAAGGTAGAACTTATAAAGAAGCAAATAGTGTGGACTCTGATCAGTTTTATTCTTCAGCAGCAGTTTGATCTGGTTTCAAACGAGTCACCTATGTTTGTCCGAGTGAATATTTAGGATCACACACTCCTTTGTTCTCTATTGAAAAGTACGGTTACAGCAAATTTGGATATAAAGAATATTGAAGACAGATAATTCATTTTAGGTCCCAGACTGCAAATTGATACTCTCAGATCTTCATGTTTATGGAAAATTGAAAAAAACAACATATTTTTAGCTGAAAATATTTCAGCAAGATGCCTGAATTTTCTCTTTTAGATTTCACCTAAACAAATGGATGCAAACTACAAGAGAGCCAATACAGTTTTTGTATATCTTACTTAGATTGGAATGGTAGATTGGATTGGATTGGATCATAATGCATTGTGATAGCCTTATCTCTCCTTAATCACATAATTAATGTTATTTAATTGATATTTGGACAAATGAATTTTTTTCTTTTGCAGAAACTGCAGAAGTGGCAGAAATAGATCTATTTTATTTCATAGTAAACAAAGCAGACCTTGATCCGATGGCTCTTGTAGGCATCTTTATGGAGTAAAATGTTAAACTTTTTTATTTCAGTGCACAGTCAGTGTAACAGAGAACACACAACATAATCCTAGGACTGTTTTTAGCCTTGTGAATATACAAGTGCTCCGAGAAGAACCACCTTTCTGGATATCAAACCAAGATGTAACTATCACTGTTAATGAAGATGAGGTACCTGGCTACAACATCTATGATGTTGAATCGCAAAAAGTTGGAATCAAGGTAAGATAGTCAAAATACTGTTGTAATATGTCTTATCATTTGTAATAGATTGTCATAATAAGATTTTGGTGATTTGACCTTAATTTGTCCCTTTCCTCCATAAATACGCCTTTCTACGCCTCTGTAATAGTCACTTCTTGAAACCATTGCGATAAATAGAGCATTTGCTCCTATAGGAGCAAATACTCTATTTATCACAGTGGTTTCCATATTAATCAATTGTAACATTTTCCTTTTTCTCTAGTAAATGTTCCTTTTTGGTAGATTCATTCAAAGAGGTTGGATCTAGACTTAGCCTTTGAGGGAATGGGTTAAACCTTTATTCCATGAATATTCCTGTAAGAAATGATGCCATCATGAATACTAATTAGATTAATTGGTTTAATAACACATGGAAACAGGAATTTTTGGCTATGACAGAAACTGCAGAATTGTATCCATATATCATAAGCAAACAGAGCAGACCCTGGTCAGACGACTCCTGCAAAGGCGTAAAAAGGTGCATTTATGGAGTAAAGGGTTAATTAATATTTATGTAAGAAATAATAACTTTGTGGTATTTATTATCTGCATTTTTATATAAACTTAGGGAAGTTGGATAGTTTGATCATGGCAGAAAGCATAGACACAGATCTAAATCATTATATAAGCCAATAGTATAGACACTGACCAGATAGGACAGCTCATACAAATGCATTCCGTCATGAACATTTATGCATGAATTGATCACTTCATGCTTTTCCCTCATATAAATGCCTTTTCAAATAAAGTAAACCCAGATCAGACTGCTCATGTAGGAGCTGTCTGATCAGAGTCTGCTCGGTTTACTTATGGAATTACATAGATGTGATTTTACAGCTTAAAACATCCTGCATTCATGTATCATTATAAAAATTCAACTGATAGGTATGCATGCTGTTATTTCTTGCATGAATATTGAACAGGTAAATGATTATGACCAAAATCTGTTTTAGTTATGGCCAATCCAACATACATGTACTGCAAATGGTAGGTACCATTAACGTCTTGAAGACAAAGATAAATGAGTAGTATTTTTATGCGCCCGTCTTTAGACTGGAAGCATTATGTCGTGGCACTGACCATCCGTCCCTCCATCCATCCGTCCATGAACTTTTGCTCTCAAACTCAAACAAATGCAATCCAATCCTTTTCAAATTTTGTCAGCATGTATATTACCATAATGGCTCATAAAAATTGGATAACCAGCAAGATTGCCGTAGGTACACAAGAATTATCTCCCCTTACTTTATGAATTTCTGTTAACTTTTGCTTGTCCACTCTCTAACTCAAACAATCGTAATCCAATCCTTTTCAAATTTGGTCAACATGTATATGTCTCAGTCAAGTTGGATAAATAGCAAGATTGCTCTTGACACTCCAGAATTATCTCCCCTTACTTTATGCCACCTGATTTGGAGTAAATGGCCTTTGAACTTCCAGACATTTGACAAGTGTATATTGGGACATTTTGACATTCTTGTTTATCTTGAATAAATGTTATTGTCTTGTTGTTTTATTGTTTTGTTTTCTGTTTCAAACAGGGTCGTATCTTCTACGAGCTGACTGGCATATACCCAAGCCAAAACTTCTTCATGGTGAATAACATCACAGGACTGATTGAACTGAAGACAGACCTACGCTTTGATGCTGTGAAATCGAAGGTTTATGTTGTAAGTGTCATACATTACGTCATTGCTTCTGGGTAGTGTTACCAGTAAATCATTGGTTAACTCATTACTCCATGAATATTCATGATAGAAATTGCATATGAATAATAATTAGCTTAAGTTTTATAACATTACAGAATATGACCATATGAAGATTTGGCAATGATAGAAACTATAGAAACAGATTAATATTCCATAAGCAAACAGAGACAATCCTGATCTAGAAGCTGTCTGGTCTAGGTCTACTATGATTGCAAAGGCATTAAAAGTGTGTTTTCAGAGAAAAGGGTTACTCATTTAGACTTTGACTATTTTTAGACCCAACCCCTTTGAATTAATCTTCCGAAAAGGAGCAATAACTATAGAAAAGGTGCCCGTAGGAGAGTATGGGTTAAATAGTAATTTTAGAAACTGTAAGTGCTGCCTATAAATATGGCATCTGGAATCTTAAAATTCTCCATTCATTTTCATGAATGTTAAGTGTTATCTTCAGGATGTCTATTTTTGAATACTTAGAAATGTAGATACTTACACCAGAAATGTAAAAGTGTGCAGTCTGATTGTCTGTTGTTCAGTACAGTAGACTCTGTCTTAACCCTTTCCCTCATATTGACGACTTTTGACGACTCTGTAAAAGTCACTTTGTGAAACCATTGTGATAAATAGAGCATTTGCTCCTATAGGAGCAAATGCTCTATTTATTACAATGGTTTCAAACTTCAAAATTCTAGAAGTTTCCTTTTCTCTAATTAATACTCCTTTTGGGTAGATTTATTCAAAGAGGTTGTATCTAAAAATAGCCTATGGGGTAATGGGTTAAGATACCATCAAACAGAGGTCAAATAATGGGTCTGTAATGCAGCTCCTCCTTATAGAAGTTGTCTGTAATACTTTTACCCTGATCAGGCTCTGCTCTGTTTGCTTATGGAATAATCTAGAGCTGATTCTACAGTTTCTGAAATGCTAGAAAATAGTGTCATTATACAAAATTTAGCTACTTAATATTCATATATATGTATTCATTATTAGGGCCCCGCATCAGCTTGTCCATCTGTCCATCCATCCGTCCATTTTTGGTTTCCGCACAATATCTCCTTAAGGAATGGTCCAATTTTCATCAAACTTGCTAAGTGTACTTGATATCCAAGTACCTCACATGGGTAATCTGATCAGCTGATTGGTTTCTGCGCAATATATCCTGAAGGAATGGTCCAAGTTTCACCAAACTTGATCAGTGTACAATCCAATTACCTTGCATGGGTTTTGTGTTTGGTTATTTCTGCGCATTCTTTTGAAAATTACGAGTTATTTCACTTAGGCTGCTGCAATCTGATTAGCTGATTGGTTTCTGCGCTATATCTTCTGAATTAATGGTCCAATGTTCACCAAACTTGCTCAGAGTACTTGATATTCAAGTACTTCGCATGGGTTTTGTGTTCAGCAATTTCAGTGCAGTTTTTTAAAAATAAGGGTGTTTTCACTTAGGCTGCTGCAATCTGATCAGCTGATTTGTTTCTGTGCAATATCTCTTGAAGAAATGGTCCAATTTTCACCAAACTTGCTTAGTGTACATGATATCAAATAAGCCCACATGGGTACTGTGTACAGACATTTTCACTTAGGCAGCTGCAATCTGATCAGCCCATTGGTTTCCATGCAATATCTCCTGAAGGAATGGACCAAACTTGCTCATGAGTTCTGTGGTTGGCAAATTCTGCACATATTTATTGATGATGATCGATACAATCTGATTTGCTGATTGGTTTCTGCGCAATATCTCCTGAAGTAATGGTCCAATTTTCACCGAACTTTCTCACTATATGCTTATTATTCATGTACCTAGGAAGAGTACCCAGTTAAACAAATTACATGCATATTTAATTATGCTGCTGCAGTTCTACATTGGGAAAATCAGGCTTACAGTATGCAGGCGTATGCAATACCTCTGTCGTGGGTGGGCCTCTTCCTCAACAGCAGTCTAGTTTCCAGATAAAAAGTATCTGTAAATAAGTCTTCCATATTTCAAACTTTCTGTACATCTTTTAATTTCTATACCTTTCATCTAGCTTAATATATATATATATACATGTATTTCAGTTGACAGTGGCGGCATATGATACTTTGCACCCATCGCTGAGGACAACTGCTACAGTAACTGTGTCAGTGAAACGCAATTTGAATGGTCCTCAGATTGTCCCAAATATTGTCGACATCGCTGCCTCTGGGGATGCAGACATCAACAGTTGGGGCTACCTAGTCAACTGGACAGATCCAGATAGTGTAAGAAAAAACCTACAGTAAAATCTTTATAATGGCCATTAAATCTTGGTCAGGTTATAGCTCAACCCTTTGAGATCAGGACATAAATGCAGTTATTTGCAACAGTGTACACCCAGATCTGAGGGCTCCTCTAGGAGTCATCTAACCAGGGTCTGCAGTTTGTTATTCAAACTCCTCTTGCAAAGTTTACCCTTGTTACCCTGTAAGGACTCAACCAATAAACAATGATGGAATGATGGAATAATCAGAAAACTTTCTGTATTACTTCCTTTCTGCATTGATCAGTTATGTGTCTATTTATTTAACCCATTACCTCATAGGCTGTCTTTAGGTCTTTGAATAAATCTACCGAAAAGGAGCATTTTAGAATTTGGTAGTTTGAAACCATTGTGATAAATAGAGCATTTGCTCCTATAGGAGCAAATGCTCTATTTATCACAATGGTTTCACAAAGTGACTTTTACAGTCAAAAGTCGTCAATATGAGGGAATGGGTTAACTTCTGTTTTAGAGAGGTCCTACAGTAATTAGCAGATAGGTCAGACTAACCCTTTACCTTTTCTATATTTATACCCCATGCAATGAACTTTCACAGGTTTTTTAGCCATCTGTTCATCAATCAGTTCGTCTGTTCGTATATCCTAATACAATCTGTAATGTGGAACCACTTATTTCTCTGATAATGTAGCAGCATGGGGTAAGTGAGCTTGCTCACTAAAGTTCTTTAATTAGTCCAGTTTTCGATACCTATTGAATATTCATGGACAAAACGATTATAATGAAATATGGAAAGTGTAACATTGTAGCCGTTTTAGCAACTAAAGAAACAGATTTATCAAATTCCATTAGTAAACAGAGTAGACCCTGACCAGATGGCTACTATAGGAACCATCTGATCTGGGTCTACTCTGTCTGCAAAAACGTGAAAAGGGGTTTATATGAGGGCTAGGATTAAAGAATGCAATGGAATCCCAGATCAACCTGGACTTTTGAACAGGAGTTATAATTAAGGGAGTTCACTGTTCCAAATTGTAGCACACAAATAATGCAGTTGAAAGGAACATGCAATGACTGTTCTTGATCTGCATTGTTTGCCATGTCTTTTCATGTCCTTGTTTGAAAAAAGGTGGTTTTATGTAAACTATTTTTGCAAGTGTTGGTCAGTCTGTCAGTCCATCAGTAGACCAAATGACATCTGACCATCATTGACCATTGTACCTAGTCATCTTTATGCCTTTGCAAATTGAGTAGACCCAGAGCAGATAGCCTGTAGGCAGAAAGTGTCTTTTTTCATGTTTTTAAAACAAGAATTCAATAACCCTTTCCTTTATATAAAGACCTTTTGATGCTTTTGCATACAGAGTAGACCCAGATCTGATAGCTCCTGCAGGAGCCATATTATCAGGGTCTGCTGTTTGCTTTTGAAATTATATAGATCTGATCCTATTAACCCTTTCCCTCATATAAATGTGATTTCACGCATCTGCAGACAGAGTAGACCCAGATCAGACAGCTCCTACAGGAGCCGTCTAATCAGGGTCTGCTCTGTTTGCTAATCAAATTTTATAGATCTGTTTCTTTGCTTTCTAAAATGTGTACAATGTTCCACCTTCAATATTTCTTTATAATTATTTTATTAATGAATATTCAGTAGGTATTGAAATTTGGCCTACTTACAGAACAGGGAATGGGTTAATGTTTTACTGCATGAAAAAATCGTTAATGAATAGTCATGATGTGATCAATTCATGCATAAATGTTCATTAACTCATTTCCACATAATTATGCCTTCAGACAAGGTCCCTTTCTGAAACCATTGTCATAATAGAGCAATTACACAATTCTAAAACTTTCCTTTCCTCTAATAAATCTCCTTTTCAGTAGACTTAGACAAAGAGGTTGGGCCTAAAAATAGTCTATGAGGGAATGGATTTTTTACTTTTTTAAATGGCTTTATAAATATTTAATGTGGTGTGGGTTTTGTTCATACAGGCAAACCCAACCTGCTCTATATTTGGCAACCCTAAGGCTGAGGAATATTTCAAGATTGACCCCAAGACATGTCTGATTACACTGAAGAAGAGTCTGCAGAATGATGACACAACACGCTATGAGGTAAGTATATGATGAGGTTTTATTTCCTCTCTACATTGTTCACATAAACCAAATTGAATAATAGCTCAGGATACACAGGGGCATAGGTATCATGTTAACCCTTCGCTTGCTGAATTTCAAAATACATTTCTCCTTCTTTACCCATGCTGTGTTGTATAATTACATATATATCTTCACTGTGTACAAGTATTTCACTGGGCAATCACTGCTGTGGAGTGCACTGGTTGCACAATCAACTTGTAAATAGTGCAGACCCTGATGAGACAGCTCCTGCAGGAGCTGTCTCATCTGAGTCTTCACTATTTACAGGTACGTATATTACGCGAATAGCAAGCAAAGGGTTAACATTTCTTCAAGAATAGCACTTTATTTTAATAGCCCAGTTATTTCTCCACCAAACCCGATACTGTGACCAGATGGCAACTCTAAAGAGTGGTCACACCGTAGGGTTTGATGGAGAAATGACTCTTTAGTATTTGAAAGATGCCACATATATATTGTTTAACTAAAATGTGTATATATGTATATTTATATATATTTATAATTATTGTACAGTATTTACCCAACACATTTCACATCTTACATCTTGCATTTTACTACACATTACCTATATTCTTTACCTGAAGAAACAAATATCTTTCATTTTTATAAATAGATTGATGTGAGAATTGATGATAATGGAGATCCAAACCTGTTCGCTGTTGGCAAAGTGTTTGTGAACGTTCCGAGGGACTTGAAAGATCCCGTATTGAATTTGCCTTTCCAAGTCACAATACAGGAGTCAGCAGGACGAGGAACACCTGTTTATGAAGTCACAGCTACTGATGAAGATCAGCGGGTAAGATTTAGAGCTTCCACCTTTTTCTTCATTTAAACGCCTTTTCACACATTTAAAAATGGAGTAGACCCAGTTCAGACGGTTCCTATAGGAGCCGCTGATTAGGGTCTGCTCTGTTTACTAATGGAATTTGATAGATTTGTTCCTTTATTTCTAAAATGGCTACAATGTTCCACCTTCCTTATTTCGTTATAACTATTTTTGTCCATGAATATTCAATAGGTATTGAAATTTGGACTGAATATAGAGCAGGGAAAGAGTTAATCTATTTACCTCTGACATGACTTCATGAATATTAACCCTTTCCCTCATATAAATACCTTTTTTCGCACATTGGTAAACAGAGTAAACCCATATCAGAGTCTACTCTGTTTGCCTTTGACATGATATAGATCTGATTCTACAGATTTTGTGAAAGCAAACATTTTCCTAGAAAAGTTTACATTATAAAATTTCAGGAAATAACTATTTATGATGTCATTTTTTCTACTTTTATTTAACCCATTCCCTCATTTTCAGCCCCAAATTCTTCAAATTAATCTACTGAAATGAAGCATTTACTAGAACAAAGGACAATTTTAGAATTATGTAGTTTTGAAACTATTGTGATAAATAGAGTATGGTTTCAAAAATGACTTAGAGAGGGTCAAACTGGGTTAAAATATAAAATTATGATTAGAACATTGCAGTCTTGCCAATGTTAATCATGTTTACTTGTATACTGCTGCAGCAGGGCACCATTGCAGTCTTATCAATGCCAATCATGTTTACTTGTATACTGCTCTAGCAGGGCACCATTGCAGTCTTGTCAATGCTAATCATGTTTACTTGTATAGTGCTCTAGCAGGGCACCATTGCAGTCTTGTCAATGCTAATCATGTTTACTTGTATAGTGCTCTAGCAGGGCACCATTGCAGTCTTGCCAATGTTAATCATGTTTACTTGTATACTGCCGCAGCAGGGCACCATTGCAGTCTTGCCAATGCTAATCATGTTTACTTGTATACTGCTGCAGGGCACCATGGAGTACAGGATTGTGGGCTTCCTGCCGGATAGCACCTACTTCGCTATCGATAATAATGGCGCAATATCTGTCAGCTTCTCGCCAAAGACAGATCCGAGTCAGTCAACCAGCTATACTGTAAGTAGTTAAAATCATTTTGTACCATTTTGCTGCCAGTTGTGATTTAGTAACCATCTTTGCTAAGAGATTGAGACAAATAACTGAGCCATCTCATCAGAGTAACTTGTCGTCTCATCAGAGTAACATGCCGTCTCATCAGAGTAACTTGCCGTCTCATCAGAGTAACTCGCCGTCTCATCAGAGTAACTTGCCGTCTCATCAGAGTAACTCGTCATCTCATCAGAGTAACTCGCCGTCTCATCAGAGTAACTCGCCGTCTCATCAGAGTAACTTGTCATCTCATCAGGGTAACTTGCCGTCTCATCAGAGTAACTCACCGTCTCATAAGAGTAACTCACCTTCTCATCAGAGTAACGATGATAACTCGTCGTCTCATCAGAGTAACTTGCTGTCTCATAAGAGTAACTCATCGTCTCATCAGAGTAACTTGCCGTCTCATCAGAGTAACTCACCGTCTCATCAGAGTAACTTGCCGTCTCATCAGAGTAACTTTCCATCTCATAGGAGTCCAAACTATTGTTTGATACTTTGTTTACTATTTGGAACAAAAATAATAAAAAAAATGAAGCAAAAAGATAACTGTACATGACAGCAAAAGAGTTAACTGTACATGACAGAAAAAGAGTTAATCCTTTCTCTGTTGAATATCCATGTAAGAAATCACTTCAATGTGTCAATCTTCTAACGACCAAAGATTGGGTTATGGAAAAGTCAACTCAAACCAGGTACATGTACAAACATGTACATCAGATTCAGTTTCAATATCGGAAATTCATGTAATGCATGCAAAACTGTCATGTGAAACTCTACATGCTTTTTCAATTGATAAACTTGAGGTAATGGAATGAAAAAGCGAGACATACATTTGTGTATTGTATAAATCAATACTTTATTAATTTGCATCTGTCAAACAATTCAAAACAACACAAATAACTAAAGTGCATAAGAATCATCGATTATCAACACTTCAGTGAAAGCATATATCATCTGGTTTTGTTTCTGGTTGTCTGTAGCAGTGTGTGAAACTCAATGTTTAAATATAAACAAGCATAATTAAACACTCATGCTGATTCACTGAGTTTTTTTAAATTGTTTTGTGAAAACACAGTAAAAAATGGTTTTCAACTTACAAGCACAAATGAAGAAAAACGATGTACATGTAAAAAGAACAAATCTCAGCACTGGCACAAATTCTAATATACAGTAATTTGTTTAACCCTTATTGTGCAAATTGTCTGTTAACCCATTTCCTCATAGGCTATTTTTAGACCCAACCTCTTTTAATGAATCTACCTAAAAGGAGCATTAACTAGAGAAAAGGATAAAAAATAGAATTTTGTAGTTTCATTGTGATAAATAGAGCATTTGCTCCTATAGGAGCAAATGCTCTATTTATCACAATGATTTCATTAAATGACTTTAACAGAGGCGTAGAAAGGCATATTTATGGAGGAAAGGCTTAAACATAACAAGGTCTTCTAAATTATATATCTATTTTGTTTGCTTATGAAATAATATACATATAATTCTGCAGTTTCTGCCATGACCTGAACTTCCTAACAAATTTACATGGATACATAAGAGGAATGTTCAGCTTTTACATTAATAAATTTTGCTGATACCAAACATACCTAGTTTACTCAGTGCATACAAATTTTATTTTTCAGATCAATGTTGAAGCTTATGATAGCTATTGGCCAATGAATAAGGTCTATGGCAACCTGACTGTCTTTGTTACAAGAAATCCCACTGGACCACGCTTCACAGAAAGATCCTACTTTCGAGAGATCATTGCAGACTTTAAAGTGGGAGATACAGTATTAACAGTAGCAGCATCTGATTCTGACAATGTGAGAAAACATCTTAACTACCAATCAGAAATTGTTTTAATATTTTGAACAGTGCAGAATCTGATCAGCGGATTTCTAAAATTGTCATTTTCAAGTCTTATTGCAATTTGCCACTTATTGCCCTTCAGTGGTGTCGATTTTATACAGTGGAATCCCTCTAAACCGGTCGTTAAATTTAAATGCAAGGTGAAAGTCATGCAGACAGCTTTCTGCATAACTTTTATCCTGCATTAAGCAGCCTCCTGCCTGAAAGGACCTTAATTCATCTCTACTAGAATTCCGGTTTAGAGAGTTTTTACTTTATACAATATGGTATTGTTTCAAGCTTATCACTAAATAGAACTAAGAAGAATGGTATTAGGGGTACAGTGCTCCCTCCCTACAACGGCCCTCTCAAATGATTCCCTCATTACAACAACGCATGTCACTGTTTCCGAAAAAACAAGGCTCCAGAAACAACCTTTTCCCATCGTTTTTTCTTTATGCCTCCATCAAACCCTATGTTGTGACGATTTTAAAGAGTGGTCACAACATTGGGTTTGATTGAGGCATAACGGTTTTAGTTCTCGAAATACACCTTATCTGGGGATCTGCAAACAAGTTAATTATGTTTGATTTTCCCTCCCTATAACAACTCCCTCTGAACAACATACACTCTTCGTATCCCAAAGGGTGTCATTGTAGAGAGAGAGAGCACTGTGCTATGTCTGCTGTAATGAACATGGGATTTGAAGTAGACCTGTGCAAACCGACTGGTTTAATTTACTTGCTAAATTTTGTTATTGGAAAGAAAATGATGTAAAACTAACAACAGATGTAGATCACAGCAGTAATGTTACTTGGCAGATGAAGAATTGCAATAATATGTCATGTTGTTTTGTAGGATCGTGTTACTTACATGTCCCTTGCCACAGATGAAGAGAAGGATATTTTCTTCCTGAGCCAGAATGGTGAGATCATTCTGGTTGAAAATCTGAGCAAAAAAGTCACAGTAAATAGGGACTACACTTTCATTGTGAGAGCCAGTGACAACCGTATCACAAACGAACAAACAGATGAAGTGTCGGTAACTGTTAGAGTGATAGCACTTCAAGGCCCTCCGAGATTCCCTGAGGATTCCTACACAGTCACTATTCCTATCACACAAGCTGTCAACTCGCAGATCTTCACTGTATTGGCAACCGACCCAGATTTAACCACAAATGTAAGTCATACCTTCGGTAATTAGGAGACACATGTTAGCCATTCCCTGTTTAACTCATTACCTCGTAAGCTACCGTATTATTAGACCCAACCTCTTTTAATAAATCTACCGGAAAAGAAACATTTGATAGAAAAATTGAAACATTTTAGAATTGTGTAGCTCTGAAACCAGTGTGATAAATAAAGCATTTGATCCTATGGAGCAAATGCTCTATTTATCGCAATGGTTTCCAAAAGTAACCTTGACCTTTATCTCAAGTAAAAGTCTGCAAATTTGTGTGGATGATATTTCCTCAACCACTTGGATGACGGTTTCGAAATTTTTATGTGGATGCGTATTAGGAAGGCAGAATGTCACACCACTTTGCTGTCTCTGTGACCTTGACTCACCCACCTAGCAGGGAAGAAAGATGACACTACTTTAGTTTGGATTTCACTGACCACCACCTCTTGTAGTGTTAGCAGATCCCTTGGCAGACTAGAATCTAATCCTTAAAAACTCTAATATTTTGATAAATGTGACAGCTCCTTGTACATACAACATTGCATCTCCCAGGTTCATTTATAAGTATGTATTTAATAGACTCCTTGAACATTTATCTGATTTTTTTTCACTTTAAAAACTTGAAACCTGTTCTTTCAGATCAGCTGTCATGTAAAATGAATGAACTGATCTGACTACACTGAATAATTATGGACCATTGATAAAAAGCATCACTGATATACTTTTGTGATACCAATAAAAACTCCTATTAGTCCACATCCAGGACCAAGGATGGTGACTAGAAATGCTTAGAGCAGCTCGAGGGTTTGGCGCAAAACTCTGTGAAGTAGTTAGAATAGTTTTGCACCAAGCCCTCGAGCTGCTCCTCTGGGGGATAATGGATTGCTTGACAATACTAAGTCTTGCTTGTACAAAAATAAAAAAATATATACAGTAGAACTTATCCAAAGTGGCCATTCATTTATTGAACATTGTCTTAAAAAAGCAGGTGGTTGCTTAATGCAGGGCAAAAGTAATGCATAAAGCTTATGCATTACTTTTGACTAGCATTAAGCTACCATCTGCCTTACATACCAATAATGATGGTGGCTTAAGACAAGTTCTGCTGTATGTATGCATTTTTATGTGTTTATATAACAATAAAAGTACATTGTATGCATTTTGATGTGTTTATATAACAATAACATAAAAGTACATTTTGTCGTGTTTCAGGGTCAAGTTGTGTATGAATTAGATGGGATTTCTCCAGCTCTGTCCTACTTCAGATTGCAAAATAGTGGGGACATTTTTGTGTCCCAGAGTCTCGTCAATAACATCAGACAATACAATGTAAGTTTTGTGTAAAATGTAATAGTTGTCGACTGTTAACCCATTCCCTCATAGGCTATTTTTAGACCAAGTTTCCTTGAATAAGTCTCCTTAAAGGAGAAAAAGTAACATTTTAGAATTGTGTAGTTTTTAAAACATTGTGATAAATAGAGCGTTTGCTCCTTTTGAGCAAATACTCATTTATCACAATGGTTTGAAAAAAAGACTTGTACAGAGCCATCAGTATGAGGGAATGGGGTAATAATGACAATATTTTATAATGGTAAATAACACTTTCAGAAAGCTTTCGCCATGGCAGAAACTGTAGATTCAGATATATATTATTTAATAAGCAAACAGAAGACCCTGATCAAATGGCTTCAACATTAGCTGTCAAATGAGGACCTGCTTTGTTTGCAATGGCATTAAAAGGCATATCTATGGAGTAAACGCCTAACCCTTTCCCTCATGCAGACAGAGTAGACCCAGATCAGACGGCTCCTATAGGAGCTGTCTGATCAGGATCTGCTCTGTTTGCTAATGGAATTGGATAGACCTGTTTCTTTAGTTTCTAAAATTGCTACAATGTTTCACTATTTTGTCCATGAATATTTAGTAGGTAGTGACAATTGGACTGAATATAGAACAAAGAAAGGCTTAATTCTTCTAACAATATGGACCAAGCTCTGATGACATTTACAGTTTTGATCAAGATGAGACACTGAGTAACTGCAGCTCTCTAATCTGGGTCTACTCTGTTTGCAAATGCGTGAAAACACGTTTATGAGGGAAAGGGTTAAGCAGCTATCTTAATGAGTGGTTCCACTGTACATGTACTGTTTCAGAAGCAATGATCTGCATCCTATGCCCTCTATGTCAATTGGTCTGTCTGAAAGAAAAAAATTCTTGTCAGTGCATATTTTCCTAAACCCAGGCCAAAACGGAGAACTGACCAAGCATGTTGAGCCTCCATTATTGTTTCCTAAATTTATGAGCATTTAGAGGTGGGGACATCCAAGTTATCTATACAAAACATTGTGCAATACATTGTATTCTTCAATGTTTACTGTATTTTTCAGCTGATCGTGTATGCGTATGACAGTGGAAGACCAGATGATAGGGGCACCACATACGTAACTGTTAACATTAGACGCAACCTGATTGATCCAGTCTTTGTTGAACGTGAGATTGTTGCATTCATCAAGGATTATGATCCAGCTGGAAAATATGTTACGAGAGTGAATGCCACAGATGCTGATATAACGGTAAGTAAATATTTTGCGTTGCTGATATTACGGTAAATAAATATTTTGCCTTAACTCATTCCCTCATATTGACTCTTTTTGACACCTCTGTAAAATTAACTTTTTGAAACCATGGTGATGCTCTATTTATCACAATGATTTCAAAACTTCATAATTCTGAAATGTCCCTTTTTCAGTAAATTTATTCAAAAAGGTTGGGTCTAAAACTAGCCTGTGAGGGAATGGATTAACCCTTCATGATGAAACTGTAGAATCATGCAGATCTATAATATTCCACAGGCAAATAGAGCAGACCCTGATCTACAAAGCTATATGGTGTCATTATTGTTTTATATGAGTATTCATGGTGTAAAAGATGAATTTATTAACCCATTCCCACATATTGACGCCTCTGTAAAAGTCACTTTGTGAAACCATTCTGATAAATAGAGCATTTGCTCCTATGGAGCAAATGCTCTATTTATCAGAATGATTTCAATACTATACAATTCTAAATATTTTCTTTTCTCTAGTAAATGCTCCTTTTGGGTAGACTTTTTCAAAGAGGTTAGATCTAAAATAGCCTAAGTGGGAATGGGTTAAATGACTGCTACTAACCCTTCCCCGCATGAACATTTAGTAAGAAATATTAACATCATGAATATTAATTAGCTGAATTTGATAATGGCATTATTTCCAGGGAATATTTTACCATGGCAGACACTACAGAATTACACCTTTATCATTTCAGAGGCGAACAGGGCAGACCCTAATCAGATGGCACCTATATGATCTGTCTGATCTAGGTTTGCTCTGTTTGCAGATGTACAAAAAGGCATTTATATGAAGGATATGGTTAAGAGGTGTAACCGTAATTTGGCCATACATGTATGAATTTCTTATGATATTTGCAAATAGATTGGATCCAGATATGATGCCATGTATTTCAGTGTGTTCTTTAGATTTCAGTTTAACAATCTGATCATGGCATATTTTACTCCATAATAATGGCTTTTAATGCCATTTCAAACAGTGGACTTGGATCTGATGGCTTCTGTAGGGTCTGAAAAGGAGCATTTACTAGAAAACTGAATATTTTAGAAAAGTGTAGTTTTTAATTGATTGTGATAAATAGAGCATTTGCTCTTAAGGAGCAAATGCTCTATTTATCACAATGATTTCACAAAGTGACTTGCAGAGTCCTCAAAAGGCATCAATATAAGGGAATGGGTTATTATAGATCTAATCGTACTGATTTTACCATGGCAGTTTTCCCTTTGCTTACATGGCGTTATAAAAGATCATAATATTCATGTCTTTATTTCTTACATGACTATTCATAAAGTAAAGCTTTTAGCTGAGTCTGAGTTTCGTTCTCAAGCTTTTGATTGGTCAGATTTGAGTTCTCAAGCTTTTGATTGGTCAGATTTGAGCCAAAGGCTCAAATCTGACCAATCAAATGCTTGAGAACGTTCTCAGACTCAACTTAAAGTTTTATAAGCATGGACCCTGTTCAATATTCACGTGAGAAATAATGACATCATGAATATTTATTAGCTGAATTTATTTTGCTTGACTTAAACAGTACAATCAGATCTATATCATGTCTTGTCAAAAGCAAATAGAGAAGACCCTGATCTGACCTCAGTCTACTCTGTTTGCAAATGCATGAAAAGGCATTTATATGAAGGAAATGGTTAAAAAAGAAATTATATTACAATCCACTTTGCACAGTAACTTCCGTAGAGTCAAGAGCTGCAACCTTTAACATTTTAGCCCATAAGTACACTTTTCTTTGCCTTTGCAAACAGAGTTTGGACCGTCTGATCAGGGTCTGCTCTGATTGCTTGTGATATTGTATAGATATGATTCTACTGTTTCTGTCATGACCATGTGCTATTATAATAATTAATCTAATTAATATTCATAATGTTATTATTTCTCACTTGTGAATATTCATGGAGTAAAGGGTTGATATGTTCATTTTTCTCAGAGCCCTGAGAACGTGGTACGGTATGAGCTGATTGAGGGTAGTGCAACACTCGACTACTTTTCTGTAAATCCAGTTACTGGAGTGATAACTGTCTCAAACATGGTCTCAGAAGATCCTGCTGCTCCAGACAGATATGTGGTAAGTGATACAATGATTTTTTGCATACCCAGGCAAACTCTTGATAGCCTTTACAACAGTTTTGATGTGGGTGAGAAGTTAAGATTTACTCCCTTTTCTCACTGACCCACTTTCCCTTTTCTCTGTAAAGAAAGGATATATTTTATTCTCCCTGATAATTACACCCATACTTCTGGGGTGGAACCAAACTAACCTCCATTAAACCTTTACTCCAGAATTACGCTTTTCTATGCCTTTACAAACAGAGTAGACCTTGATCAGATGGCTCCAGTAGGAGCCATCTGATCATGGTCTGCTCCATTTGCTTATGAAATAATATAGATATGATTCTACAGTTTCTGCCATGACCAAAAATTCCTCTGTCCATATGCTATTATAAAAATAAATATAATTAATATTCATTATATCATTATTTCTTGCATTAATATTGATGGAGTAAAGGGTTAAATAAAGAATAGGTTTTTAAAAATACAGGTAGTATAAGTAAACAATGAGCAGTGAACCATAAAAATCAGTGCAGTCCACTTTTTGGGGGAAGCAGCATTGTCGGCGTAAAAACCTGCATGAGAAAATCATGATTGACTCGCATGTAAAGTACAGATCTTAGTGAGATGGACTGCAGCAATGCCGGCACCCCTAAATCATGGAACATACCAAAATGTAATAAAGAACATTCACAGCTTACTGCTCGTTGTTTACCTATAGCTCATTGCAGAATGAAAACAATGCAGAAAGCTCCCCTGGGAGTTTTTTTCATTTAAAAACCATCTGTGTACAAAATGCATGATGCTCAATTTGGAATTTTAAGACCTTGGGGGCCTTATTAGAGACAATAATGAGGGCTTGGTGCAAAACTATTGTAACTCCTTCACTTTGTGAAGGAGTTACAATAGTTTTGCACCAAGCCCTCAATATGGTATGCAAACAGTGTAGACCAAGGTCAGAGGGTTCCAAAAGGAGCCTTCTGATCAGGATCTTCATTGTTTGCTTAACAAATTATTTTCAAAAAATCACAGAAACACTCATTTGATTAACCTATTACCTTATATGCTATTTTTAGATACAACCTTTTTGAATAAGTCTACCGAAAAGAAGCATTAACTAGAGAAAGGAAAATTTTAGAATTTTGTAGTTTGAAACCACTGTGATAAATAGAGCATTTGCTCCTACATGAGCATTCTGTTTTACCTCCACCTTGCTTTAAGCAGCCACCTGCCCTAAATACCAATTAATACAATTTAGTTGCCGTTACAGAGAGGTTTAACTGTATTCTGTATCTGTATTAGTCTGTATTCTGTATCTGTATTAGTCTGTATTCTGTATCTGTATCAGTCTGTATTCTGTATCTGTATCAGTCTGTATTCTGTATCTGTATCAGTCTGTATTCTGTATCTGTATCAGTCTGTATTCTGATTGTGACAAACTGTAAAGTCAGATCTACTTTGTTCCATAAAAAAAATTAGCAGACCCTTGTAAGGTGCCTCGTGTAGGGGCTACTCTTTTTACAAAGGCATCAAAAGGTGTCTTTCAGGTACAGGGTTAACCCTTCGCTTGCTATTCACGTCAATATACCTACCTGTAAATAGTGCAGACCCAGATGAGACAGCTCCTGCAGGAGCTGTCTCATCAGGGTCTGCACTATTTACAAGTTGATTGTGCAACCAGTGCACTCCATAGCAGTGATTGCACGGCGAAATAATTGTACACAGTGAAGATATATGTAATTATACAACAGGGCATGGATAAAGAAGGAGAAATGTACTTTAAAATTCAGCAAGCAAAGGGTTAAAAAAAACTTTTTCCTGTAACTATTTACTCCATAAATATGTCTTTCTATGCCTTTGCAAATGGAATGGACCCAGATCAGATGGCCATGTAGAAGCATTCTGATCAGTGTCTGCTCTGTGTGCATAGGAAATAATGTGGTATGATTCTACAGTTTCTGCCAGAGTGAAAAATGCATGTTATGTGCCATTATAAAAATTCATTCTGCCATGAATATTCAAGTATCAGTTAAAGAATATTGCTCCCTTATTTTTACACCAGACCCAAGGCTCAGATCACTTTTCATGCCCCCAAAGGGAGGCATATAGTAATCTCACTGTCCGTCCGTCAATCAGTCGGTCAGTAGGTCGGTCGGTCAGTAAGACAGTCAGTCTGTCATTCTGTTAGTCCAACATTGTGTCTGCTCTGTAACTCCTACATACATGGGTAGATTTCAATATAACTTGGTGCAAATGTTCACCAACTTAAAATGGTGTCGCAAAAAATAACCAGGTTCCTATCGCAAAGGTCTAGATTACATTTTGTGGTGTCTGCTCTGTAACTCCTATACATAAGTGGATAACAAAGTAACCTGGTACAAATGTTCACCTTGAGATGATGTGTGCCGTGAAAATAACCAGGCTCTATCTCCAAGATCAAGGTCACAATCAGCGATCAAAGTTAAAAATATGAGTCTCTTTCTATATACAATGACGTAATGATATCAATGTCTTCCCATACTTTTCTCATGAGAAAAACTTATGACAATTCTCTTTACAATGGTATATAACATTTAGTTATTGCGTCAGGGGATATTTATTTATTCAACCTCAATACAATTCCAAATATTTTGGATCACCCTGTTTTCTTAAATATTGTTTTACATAAAACAATTTGAAATAGCTCAGCACAAATAGGCTTCTACAAAATGTGATGTGGTCCAGGCATACACATGACCCAGGCTTTAGTGTCAGTGATATCCTTTGGGGGCATTTGTCACGTGACTATGACAGCTCTTGTTAAAATTGTCACTTAGAGAAGACAGTTCTAAAGAGTGACCACAACAGAGTGTTGGTGGAGAAAATGATGATACAGTAAAACCCCTCTATTCGAACCCAAGAATTCTAGTAGAGAAGAACAAATTCAGATACTTTTAATCAGGTGGCCGCTTAATACAGGCTGAAATTCATGCAAAAAGCTTCATGTAATTAATATTCATGATGTCATTATCTATTAGATAAATATTCATGAAATAAAGTGTTAACTATGATGCAGCTGTACACATGTTTGTTTTACTTGCAGTTGTATATTGTTGCCACTGACCAGGGGATCAATCAAGACGTACCCCGCTCAGCAACAGCTACTGTCACAATAGAGGTGGAACGCAATATAAAGCCGAATATACTGGACAAGACTTTGTATGTTCGTACTATCTCAAACAGCATCGATCTCAATGAGACTATTCTCACCATTCGTGCAGATGACCAAAACCCATCTGATTCTGAAAATGGAAAAATTATGTTTAGCATTTTGAACCCAACAGCAAACCAAGTTTTCCAAATTGATGACCTGACTGGCGCTATTAAGCCTCGAATATCTCTCAAGAACATGGAGACACTACTTTGGGAATTTCTTGTACAAGTGGAAGATAAGGGCACTCCTCCATTGTCTGACACTGCGACTGTAAGAATCTCTATACAAAAAGGAGGAATCGAGTTCAATCCAACATTAATTGAAGTCAGGAAAGATGCCAATACACCTATAAATGATAATATTGCCCAGCTTCAGGTGAATGATAGAACTGGAGGAGGATCCATAAGGTTTGAAGTGCGTGGAGATGGCCTCGGACCATTCTATTTTAATGTTACCCAAGATGGAATGGTCTATTTGATAAAGTCTTTCTTAGATGACTCAAACAAAACACCATTTTACACTGTTAGGGTTTATGCAATCCGTGAAGGTGATCCAAGTGTGTTTGCTGAAGCCATTGTAAGGGTGTTTGTGGAAAGAAATCCCAACAAGCCAATATTTGAACATGGTGATCTTGATCTGTACATCAATGAGAATTTTCCGATTAATACTATCATTGGTGACATAAATGCCACCGATATAGATGAAGGCTCAAATGGTGAAATCGTCTACTCATGGGTAGTAGAGGAGTTACAGCCATTATATCTAAGAGGCTACTTCTCCCTTAATGATTTTGATGGCCTTATTACAGTTACTGGTGTCCTTACTAATGATCCATCAACCCGATTGTATACTGCTCGAGTTGCTGCTGCAGATCGTGGTGTTCCCGCCAAGACGGCCTTTATAACTGTCCGAATCCATGTGACTCGTAACCCAAATCCACCAGAGTTTGAGAATTCACCATATACTGTAGAGATGAATGAGAATGAGGAGGTAGGTTACAGTGTTATAGAAGTAACTGCTACTGACAGGGACAATGACCAAATAACTTATGCTATAAAGGAAAGCCCCCCTGGATCACTGTATTTTGACATTAACAACAGAGGTGTGGTTACACTTAGGGCACCTGTTTGGGACAATCAAGACATCTCCTATACTCTTACCTTATTGGCATTTGATAGCAGTTCAGCCATAAGGTCCTCTGAAGCTCTCCTCACAGTTAAAATATTAAGGAATCCAAATCCACCAGTATTTGAAAGAGATGACTATTCTGCCAGAATATCAGAGTATTCTCCTCAGGGAATGACAGTAGCACAAGTATCTGCAACAGATGCTGACAGGCCTCAGAGCAACAGTGGCATTCTAGTCTACAGACTTCAGAGTACAGAACCAGAACTTGCCCGCCCATACTTCTCAGTCAGTGAGACTACTGGTCAAATAACTGTTGCATCCCAACTCTATCCTGGCCCATCAGACAATACAGGCTTTGCTCCTCTGATGGTGAACTTGACCATCACTGCACGAGACTTATCAGCGGAGCCAAAGGAAACTTCAACTATTGTCCAAATACAGATTGTCAGGAACGAACATGCTCCATTCTTCACAGGTGGAAACTTTTATGAAACAACTGTTTTATCAACAGATCCAGCCTTTTTTGAAGTTGCAGATCTAGATGGATATGATGCAGACACAGAAGAGCCTTTGAATAGGGATACACCCAATGCTCAAGTTAAATATGAACTGCTTGGGGATACAAATTCATATTCTAGATTCTTCGAAGTAGGTGTCGATGGAAAAGTGCTCACCAAACAGCAACTATACATACCAGGATTCACAGGAGACCATCTCAATGTAAGTATTGTTTAACTTGTGGTACACACCTGCAAACAAAGGGTGTAAAGCAGTTTAGTGACCCAGATTAGATGCTTAGTTACTGTTTCATTTGGATCCCAACTTTTAGCTAAAGCTATTGAAAAGTGAAGACCACAAAATAACTCATTCCCACATAGGCTACTTTTGGACCTCTTTGAATAAATCTACTTAAAAGGAGCATTGACTAGAAATAAAGAAATGTTTAGAATTGTGTGGTTTTGAAATCATTGTGATAAATAGAGCATTTGCTCATATGGAGCAAATGCTCTGTTTATTACAATGGTTTTACAAGTGACTTTTACAAAGGTATCAAAAAGCGTCAATATGAGGGAATGAGTTAACATGAAGCAGTACATGTATTCAGTACAGTTATTTTGAACTTTAAGGGACTATACAAATTAATACAGCAGTTTGAATTATCCAATTTCTAATCTGGACAATTTATTGATTTCACAGCTTAATGCAGGTGTAAAATAATGCTGAAAGCTGTAAGAGCTTTCAGCATTACTTTACAACTGCATTAAGCTTTCATATGTGTTTCTAGATGTCTAGTGATATATTTTAAAGCAAATCTGTTTTTGAAGGACCAAACCTTTAGTTCAAGTTAAACCAAGGTTCGAATCATACAAGTTCAACTGTATATTGTTACGTATTGTACTCTATGAAATTGTTTTCTGTTTCGACTTTTAATAATAATAATTCATTTTAACTTTTTTGTCTCTGAATATTTAGTAGGCATTTGAAATTTGTACAAATTAAGGAACAGGGAAAAGGATAAAGTGTAGAGACATGGCCAGGTCTCATATAGGGCTAACGAAAAATTAAAGTATCAACATGTACATTTCTGCATTTTAGCTGACAGTTGTTGTAATAGACAAGAGCTGGAATCCACAAAGCTCAACAGCAATTATCAAGGTCAATGTGCAAACCACTGGACCAGAGCCGCTGAAGCTTGGCTTCGACAGGCCTACCTATTAGTGAGTACTACATGTATTTTAAATGTTCTCTGTTAAGTTTCTGTATCTCCAATTCTATTTGGTGGATCCTTCTCAAATATCACCACAATGTTTATCTGGATATGCTACAGTGGCATGGGTGTGTGTCCCGGTAAGTATATCCAAGGTCAAGGTCACACAATTGGACTTAGAATTTGAATTTAGCAAATATGTTAACCTCAATTTATGTTGAACAAGGCCTTGACAGGTGTATATTATACCCACTGGCACTCTTGTTATAATAGCTCTGTAACTAAGGATTTTTTTTATCAGTACAGAAACTGTAGAATCATCTATATTTTACCATAAGCAAACAAAGCAGACCCTGATCAGACAGCTCCTATAGGAGTCGTCTGATGGGTTTACTCTGTTTACAAAGGGGTATTTATGGAGTAAAGGGTTATCCAGGGTAATACCATAGCTGCACAATTATTGGGAACAGCAATGTGCTCTGGCTGTTACAAGACAAATACCACCCATGATCCATAGAGATCAGAGTACTGTACTCATGAAGAGACCCTCAGATAAGGCTGTTGTCACTGAAATTCATCTGAGTAAATTTATTCCTTTCATACTGAATATGCAAAGAATATATAAACTATACTTCTTTATTTAACGTTTATTATATAGGGTTTTAGTTGTTTTATTCAGGATTAGTTTCCCCTTGAAGTAAGCAGGGGGGGGGGAGCACATTTATTAGGGGAAATTCAGAAGTAAATATACTTGATAAACCCTTTAATCCATACACACGACCTTAACTCCTACATACGCTTTTCTGCGCCTTTGCAAACAGAGTAGACTCAGATCAGACGGCTCCTGAATCAAACATTTTCAAGAATACTTCCTTAATTTCTCCATCAAACCCTATGATATAACTACTCTTTAGAATCGTCTCAAAGAGATGATTCTAAAGAGTGGTCACAACATAGGGTTTGGTGGAGAAATAAAGACGTCATTCATGAAAATGTCACACTAGGATTCAACCCGTTTGATGGCAGCCTTATTGGGGTCTCAGAAGCCCAGATTTTCAAGAATAGTTCTTTAATTACTCCACCAATCCCTTTACTCTTAGTACAATTTTTAGCTTGTCCGTTTAGAAGAAATCACGAGCTATTGTAACTCCAGCGTCCGCGGCGTCGTTGTCCGAAATCTTAACCATTCGCTTGCTGAATTTTAAAATACATTTCCCCTTCTTTACCCATGCCCTGTTGTATAATTACATATATCTTCACTGTGTACAAGTATTTCGCTAAATATTTGCTATAAATTTTGTAAAGAATAGAGATTTGTGATAACCTATGCAGTTTCATTCCATATCGGTGACCTATCAGGACCCAAACTGTTCTGATATGGTGATTCTGTTTTTGGAACAAAACAGAAAAATGAAGCAGTTGACAAATTTTGCAGATTGTAAAAAAATGACAGTGAAAGAATGAGATTTAGATGCATTAGACATAGTCAGTGAAACGTCTCTAAACAGGACATTCAATTTAGTATATTTACATTCGCCCTGCAACGTCCTTATATAACCTTATTCTAAAAAGAAAGTTGCATAACCTCATGAACACCGGAAGCACTTCATTCATTTCTTAAATATAAGAAATACAATGGAATATAAATATAAGAAATAAATGACATGCTCCCGGTGTTCATGGGTTATGCAACGCATAGCTTTATGAGCAAAGATTCACGTGAAGCCCTTCGGGCTTCACTAACTTTGCTCGTAAAGCTCGTTTTTTCTACTAGAATTTCGGTTGAGAGAGGTTTTACTATATATGATTGGATGGGCATGTTGTTTGAAATAATCAATATCTGGATCTTATGTTTTTTATTACAGTGAGGTTGTCTCAGAGAATGAGTTGCCTGGCTTTAAAGTTACCGACCTTAATGTTGTTAACCAAGGGGATAATACTGTATCATGCACGATCATCTCTGGCAATGAGGAGAGATCAGGTGGGCCAATGTTCAGCATTCGACCTACAGAGTTCAACAAGAACTGTGACCTTATTCTAAGTGGAGAGCTTGATCGTGAGAAACAGGCTCAATATACTCTGACACTTGTAGTTGCACACACCAGGACAAAACGGCAAGGTAAGTCTCTGACACTTAAAATAGTTTTGTTTATTTCAATGCTTAAAAGGAATCTTGTTAGTTACTTTTATTCACTAGCAGTGAATTCATTTTAGCCCTTTCCCTTTCATTGTTACTATTTTGTTCTACTGGTTCTACTCAGTTTGCAGATGCATGAGAAGAGATTTATGTGAAGGAAATGGTTAACCCTATACCTGTTGGAGACAGCTACAGGAGTATTTTGATTTGGGTCTACAGTATTTGCTGCTCAACTGGTTTCATCAAGTTATTATTGACTTCTTCAGCTGTACAAAGCATTTGTGAGGGGAATTTGTCCTAGTGCTTATCCTGTTACCTGATAAAAATGCTTTTTCATGTCTTTGCAAACAGAGTAGACCCAGATCAGATGGCTCCTGTAGGAGCAGTCTGATCAGGGTCTGCTCTGTTTGCTTTTTTAATTATATGGATCTTAATCTACCCAACTCACTCACTACAGTTTCTGTCATGGCCATTTCCTTTGTTCATGTAGCATTATAAGAAATAATCTAATAAATATTCACGTTTACATTATGTCTGACATGAAAATTCATATAGCAAAGGGTTAAGGTAATTTTGTTAACCCTTACAACGCTGATTTTTCAAATGGACTAATCCAAAATTCAAATAGGACAAGCTCACGGTGAATATTTAGGGACTTTTCTAAAGAAACGTTTAATATGGCAAACAGTGCAGACCCTGATGAGAGGGCTCCTCTTGGAGCCCTCTCATCTGGGTCTACACTGTTTGCAAAGGACATGTGTGACTAGTGTTCCGCACTGTAAGGGTTAACCTTTTCCTCCATAAATACGCCTTTCTACACTTCTGTAAAAGTCACTTTATGAAACCATTGTGATAAAAATTATATTTGCTCCTAAAGGAGAAAATTAATGCTCTATTTATCAAAGTGGTTTCAAAACTACACAATTCTAAACTTCCTTTTCTCTAGTAAATGCTCCTTTTCGGTAGATTTATTCAAAGAGGTTGGGTCTAAAAATGGTCTATGGAGTAAAGGGTTAAGGACTCGAAAAAATACCATTGTATTTTTATCTCATTTGTGTAATTTTCATTTAGAGATATGAGCCACTTTTGGCTTTTTTTGTAAACACTGTAGACCCATATCAGACATCCTGTCTATAAAGATAAGAGCACAAATTAATAGTGTTTTTGGTGACAGACAATTCATGATGATTGCAGCTGTTCTAGGTGTGCAATGTTTGCAACACAATACCTCTTTGCCAAGAGTGTGGTAGAAAAAACATTATAACATCTTTGGCAGAGGACACTAATTTAGCATGCAATTTGCTTGAATCTAAAGACTACAAATTTTATTACTGTTTTCAGTTGGGTCTATTTACAACGCATTTACTCCATGTACGGTACATATTGACGTTCAAGATGCTAATGATAACCAGCCGATTTGGGACATACCAGATTACCCACAGAATGATGGATTAACACGTGACAAATACTTTGGAGTCCTACAACAAGACACCCGTCCTCAGAGAAGAGTGCTGTTCATCCATGTAAGATTCTGACTCATAGCAATGAGGGTGCAAATTTTGACTTCATTTGCAAACTATGTGGCTCCAAACATTACAAAGATATCAAACCACCTTACAAGATAAAAACTCTTTTGACACTCTGCTCGCTGACCTTTAACCCTTTTCTCCATGAATAATCATGTAATAAATAATGATATCACGAATATTGTAGATTATTTTTGTAATGGCACATGAACACAAGACATTTGGGCAGTGGCAGAAGCTGTAGAAGTATATATATATACATTGTGTATTATTCGATAAGCAAAGCAGATTCTGATCAGACGGCTCCTATAGGAGCCGTCTGATCTGGGTCAACTGTTTGCAAAGGCATAGAAAGGTGTTTTTATGGGGTAAAGGGTTAAATGAAATATCAAAATATGGCTTCTACTGGATCCATCTGATCTGTGTCTACTCTTTTTGCAAAAGCGTTGAAAATGGGCGGACAGCAATTGCTTTACATTCAGCACATTACTGCCCAATTTATGATTTCCTTTGCAAACAGTTTGGATGCAGATTAGACGTGTTGCCAAGTATATTTATGTCTCAATACTCAAACTGTTTGACAGGCCAGGCACTGCATCCAACAGAAGCATGTATAAACACCCTAATTACTCTACTTAGCATTCAAACACCTAAGATTTCCTCTCCACCGTTTGTTGTAGCTGCATAATTCAAATTGGTACAATCTTATTGATTGTAAATTAAACTGGCATAGTCAAATGACGTCTTCAGGAGCTGTTTGATCTGGGGTCTGCACTATTTGCGTAAGTTTGTCTGTCCGAAGTAATTAGGGTATGTGCAAGAATGGATTTTTTTTTCATTTCTACACCCAACCCTATATTGTGGTTATCCCTTTTCTTCATATACCAGTAAACGCTTTTTTCACGCCTTTGAAAACAGAGTAAACCCAGATCAGATGGCTCCTATTTTAGGCATCTGATCAGGGTATGCTTGGTTTGCTTATAAAATTATTACAGATATGACTACAGTTTCTACCATTACCAAATAAATCTGTGTTCATATGCCATTTTATAAAACATTCACTAATTACATATGATATGCATGATGTCAGTAGTACATGTATATCTTATATGAGGATTGAACAGGGAAAGGGTGATAATTAGTGGCCACAACATGGAGTTTGGATCAGTTTAGTACATGTATTTGTAATATGCCCCTTATCTTCAGCTCTTATTTTAAGACGGAATTAGTCCAAACAGTTAGCTTGATGATGTACAATAAAATTCTTATTCAGGCTACTGATCAAGATGCTGACAACTTTGGTCGTGTTGAATATGTCAGGGGAGTTGAAGACAAGGATTATCCACAGCCAAATCCACCATTCATACTGAACCGGGCAACAGGCGAGATCAAGACAACAAGAGAGATAACTTATGACAGCATCCCAACATATCGTTTCGAGGTCATTGCACGTGACAATCCAGGTCAGACACGAGACCAGAACTCTGTGGATGCTGAAGTAATTGTAAGTGTATACCAAGCTAAAAATATGGTATTAACTAGTGTATGTAAATATTCCGTGTCCCTTAACCATTTACTCCATAAATGTTTTTCTATACCTTTGAAAATGGAGCAGACTCATATCAGACGGCTCCTGTAGGAGCTGGCTGGTCAGGGTCTGCTCTGTTTCCTTATGATATAATACAGATATGATTCTACGGCTTCTGTCATGGCCAAACATTCTTGTGTCCATGTCCTGTCATAAAGTCATTAATTCTTACATGGATATTCATTGAGTAAAGGGCCAAGTAGATAGAAGAAACAAAGTAGACTTCTATTAGGACTTTTGAAGGAGTCGGCTTACATAGTTTCTGTACGTCTCTGCCAAGCGCAATTTTATTGGTTCTCATTACAATGGTTTCTGAGCAAGATAGGGTTTGGCGGAGAAATAAGGGTATTTATGTAGATAGATCAGTTTGCCTCTAATCTACAACTCTGAGAAACCTGGTTAGAGTATATGCTGTTTTGTTCACACTTTATTTTCTTAGCTGGCTGCTGCACATGAGCATATAGAGATTACCTACAGAAATATCTAGATGACAAGTAAATTTTCTTACCTCATAGGCTATTTTTAGATCAACCTCTTTGTATAAATCTACCGAAAAGGAGCATTAACTAGAGAAAAGGAAACGTTTAGAATTTTGTAGTTTGAAACCATTGTAATAAATAGAGCATTTGCTCCTATAGGAGCAAATGCTCTATTTATCACAATGGTTTCACAAAGTGACTATTACAGAGTCGTCAAAAGTCGTCAATATCAGGGAATGGGTTAATGTAGAATTTGTAAAATTCAAGAATAAAATGAATAATCAACATCATGGAACAAAATGAATAATCAACATTGTGTTTGCTTTAGCTCAAAACCACATACAGGATTATTTACCTACCGGAAAAAGACCTAACTTCTAATTTCCAATTTCTAGTTTAGAGGTGTTTTACTGTATACCATACTGTTGTTGTAGATCCACGTGGCTCAGGATTACCACCGATTTGTTGCTGTAATGGCTGGTGTACCTGAAGAATATGATGACAAACTGGAGGAAATCAGACTGTAATTATTCAAACAAAATAACTTCTTTTGTAACAATTAGATAGCTATTACTCTCATTATGATGCTATAAAGAATTAAATACTAGAAATGTAAGAAATCGTGAAGTCACTGACTGTAAACAGTTCTCATGTTTTATTTTCACCACATCTGTTTTTCAAAGAAAAAAATATGAGCTATTGTTGTAACTCTTTCATCATAAGTTGTCGTCGTCGTTGTCGTTGTTTTCTGGAAATTTTAACTTTGGCTATTACTCCCTTTACTATTCATGCAGATCTTATGAAACTTCAATGATTTGTTCACTGTCACAAGGGCTACAATTGAACAGACAAGTGTTGGCACCTACATGCAATGCTCTTGTTGTCATTGTAAATGTTCAGCTGTCCCTTAGCCCCTCATCGACATGGTTTCGAATCCCGGTCTGGGCATTTGAATTTTTCATGTGAGGAAGCCTTTCCAGCTGACATGCAGTACATCAGTGGTTCTACCTGGATGTTCTTCTGTGCATGAAACAGTGCAATATGTTCCGTGCACAGAAGAGCCTCTGGGGTCTTCCTCCACCTATAATTAGCTGGACAGCGTTGTATGACTAAAAAATACTGTTTAAACAACGTAAAACTCGATAAAAACAAAAAAAATCAATTGTCCCTTTTTTGATGACAACAACCAGTTTACATTAACCCTGTACTACTTTTGTTGTGACGCGATAACTCAAACTGGGTCCATGCTTATAATAGTTGAGTCTGAGATCGTTCTCAAGCTTTTGATTGGTCAGATTTGAGTTCTCAAGCTTTTGATTGGTCAGATTTGAGCCAGAGGCTCAAATCTGACCAATCAAAAACTTGAGAACGATCTCAGACTCAACTAAAAGTTTTATAAGCATGGACCCAGTACTTCACATATTGATTTCATAATAAGGGCGTTTGCTGAGTATCGTCAGAGGAAGATGCCTATAGATTTGGGGTTGAATGAGATCACCATGTCCAGAGTAATCTGCCCTTGATTTATCAAAAATGCCATATTCAACAAAATCTGCAGGGCCCACTCTGACTGAGTTAGTTTTCTAGTTTCTTACACGAATATCCATGAAGTAAAGAATGAACATGTCACTGACATTAATAATATGTTTATACAGGGAAATCCAGAAACACATTGGTTTGATCTGTTTGATTGAGCGAGTTGAGTACAAGCGTGTTCTTGTAGGACCCAATGAGGTGAACACAGACGTAAGCGGGTAAGTAGAATTTCATGATGTCTTGTTACTTGATAATACCATCCTTTTTACCCTTTCCTTAACTCATTCCCTCAAAGGCTATTTTTAGACCCAAATAAATCTACCAAAAAGGAGCATTTACAAGCAAAAAGGTAAACTTTAGCATTGTGTTTCTATGAAGCAAATGCTCTATTTATCACAAATATTACAAAAAGTGACTTTTACAGAGGCATCAAAAAACGTTAGTATTCGGTTAACCCTTTCAACCCTGAATTTTCAGAGTGCCTACTCAGTAGAAAAAGCTTGAATGACAAACAGTGCAGACCTTGATCAGAGGGTTCCTTTAGGAGTCCTCTCATCTGAGTCTACACTGTTTGTAAATGACAGTGCATGGATATTGGGAGCTGAAGGGGTTAATGATCAAATAAACATGAATTGATAATTGTTATCAATGGGTAGTTTGGCTTGGACAAAAACTGTAAGAACAAATCTATAGAATTCTTTAAGCAGACATAATTCACTCTGATCTCCACCTTCATTTGGCTAGATGTTGCCATATGAATGAAATATTGTTAATTCTTTACTCCATAAATATGCTTTTCTTTGCAAACTGAGTACCGGTAGATCCAGATCAGATGGCTCCTATAGTCTGATCAGGGTCTGCTCGTTTTGCTCATGATATAATATTGTTATGATTATATAGTGTCTGCCATGAACAAAAACTCCTGTGTCCATGTTCTATTATAACAATTAATCTAAGTGATATTCACAATGTCATTATTTCTTACATGAATATTCATGGAGTAAAGGGTTAAAGCAACGTAAAACCGACATACAAATTACCTCATGAATGTTTATACAAAAATTACCTCATAACTTCATAAACATTAACCCATATCTCCATAGGCTATTTTCAAACCCAACCTCTTTGAATGAATCTACTGAAAAGGAGCATTTACTAGAGAAAAGGAAAATGTTAGAATTTTGTAGTATTGAAACCATTGTGATAATTATCACAATTTATCACAATGGTTTCAAGAAGTGACTTTTATAGCGGCGTAGAAAGGCATATTTATGGAGGAAAGGGTTAACTGACTTTTTATAATGAACAAGGAATTTTTACAAGACAGAAATCAGGTCTATTATTGCATAAGCAAATAGAGTAGATCCTAATTAAACAGCTCCTACATGATTCACCTGATCTTGGTCTACTCTGCAAAGTCTGAAAAGGGTTAAAATAGTTGATTCATCTACTGAATCCGTTATGATCTGTTTGGAGTTCTCATGCCAACAGGCCCAGGTTCTGGTTATCCCTTGGGATCCAGCAGGCCCAAAGGAGTTCTCATGCCAACAGGCCCGGGTTCTGGTTATCCCTTGGGATCCAGCAGGCCCAAAGGTTATAAAACATCAGATGATAACACAGGAAAGAACTTCATTCATGAAGGTTCATTAAATTAATTTTTCTAAGATAAGATTTAAAAGGGAATTATTGGCTTAGACAAAAGCTATTGGATCAGAATTTAATTTAATAAGGAAACAGACCAGACCCTGATCAGACTGCTCCTACAAGAGTGGTCTGATCTGGGTCTACTACTGTTTGCAAAGGTGTTAACCCATTCCCTCATAGGCTATTTTAGACCTATCCTCTGAACAATTCTACCGAAAAGGAAAGTTTTAGAATTGTGTAGTTTAGAAACCACTGTGATAAATAGAGCATTATCATAGCTCTATTTATCACAATGGTTTCAAAAAGTGACTTTTACTGAGGTGTCAAGAGGAGTCAATTTGAGGGAAGGTGTTTAAAGGTGTACACATATATATATGAAGGAAAAGGTTCACCCTACCTTTGAACAGAATTTGGATAGAAGTTGCCTTCCTAACATTTACATAAAAAATGATAACTCTCTTTTTCAGAACGGACATCATATTTGTACTGGCCCAGCTGAGCTCACCCAACTTCCCATTAATCAACAACACTGCAGACAGAGTTCAGAGGTAAGTCGTTCAACCTTGTTTGGATCTTCTGAGAGTAAGCAGGCAGTTGTCAATCCTCATATCACATTAGTGTTTAGATTTAGCAGTGCTGTACAAATTTATGGAAAAGATTTTAAGGTCATTTTGTTCCATCCATGATTTTGTTCCATCCATGATGTCAGAAAGACGAGGAGTTGAAGTTGAATCCTTTACTCCATTAACCCTTTCCCTGTTCTATATTTAGTTCAAATTTCAATACCTATTGAATATTCATGGACAAAATAGTTATAATGAAATGTGGAACGTGGAATATTGTAGCCATTTTAGAAACTAAAGAAACAGATCTATCAAATTCCATAAGCAAACAGAGTAGACCCTGATCAGACGGCTCCTAGAGGAGCCGTCTGATCTGGGTCTAATCTGTTTGCAAATGCGTGAAAACACGTTTATATGAGGGAAAGGGTTAATACAACTTTCGATGCCTTTGCAAACAGAGTAGATCCAGATCATTTTGCTTCTGTAGGTAGCCATCTGATCAGGATATGTTCTGTTTGAAATTAAAAGAGATATGACTGGTTTCTACCAATACTAAAATTGTATATGTCAAAACCTGATCAATATTTATGATGTCATTATTTCTAATATTAATATTCAACTCGGAAAGGCAAACTACATCATGGACTTTGTTGTCGTTTTTCAGACTGTACCAGGCTCCTCTGTCAGTGGAGATATTTGATAACATAGGTGTGGTCCTGGAAGAAGTACATCCACCGTTTGCTGGCCAAGCTGCTGTGAACTTGATGCTGACCAAGTCATACATCTGGTTCACTGACGAGCCATGGTCTCCACTCATTGCTTTGGCCGCCATTTCCATCCTATTAGCAGTGGCAGGCATCCTGGTACTGATTTTCACCCATTCCAGGTAAGATAATTCATATTAATCAGCCATTTATCCATTTACCTTATGCCTGTTTAGGTCATTTCAAACAGAGTACCCAGATCAGATGCTGCCTGTAGGAGCCATCATGTCAGGGTCTGCTCTGTTTGGCGATAAAATATGTGACCATAGGAGCAAATGCTCTATTTATCACAATGGTTTCAATTCTACACAATTCTAAAATTCTCCTTTTCTCTAGTAAATGCTCCTTTTTGGTAGATTCATTCAAAGACGATGGATATAAAAATAGCCTATAAGGGAATGAGTTAAAGGGGTTCTGCTGTATCATGTTAGGTAATAGAAAGGTTATTACAAATGACGTGCTAAGATTCATTAGCCCTTTTGGCACATTTGCAAAGAGAGTAAACCCATATCAGACAGCTCTTGTATGATCTAGCTGAACAGGGTCTGCTTTGTTTGCTTATGAAATAATATAAATACTTGCTTAAAAAATTGCTTGCTTGTGATTATTATTAGGGCCCTACATTGAAAATGTAGGAGACCTATAGGAATCACATTTTCTGTCCGTCTGTCTGTCCGCCCGTGAACAATTTTGATGTGATGCGTTAACTCAAACAGTACATCACATATTGAATTCATATTAAGGGTATATGCTTAGTATAATAAGAGGAAGACACCTATTGTTTTTGGGTTGAGTCAGATCACTATGTCTATGCCATCAACTTTTGTCAATACTTTTGTTGTGACGTGATAACTCAAACAGTACTTCACATATTGATTTCATATTAAGGGCATTTGCTTAGTTTCATCAGAGGAAGATGCCTATAGGTTTTGGGTTGAATGAGATCACCATGTCTAGACTAATCTGCCCATGATTTTTTTTAAAAATGCCATATTCAACAAAAGATCATGTGCAGGGCCCTCTCTGACTGAGTCAGTTTTCTAGTTAGTCATTATTTCTGGCTTGAATTTTCAGGTATATGAAGTACATCACCAACTACAGAATTTACCAGCAGAGCATCCCAGCCCACGACTTTGGGGACCCACCAACCTTCCTCAGAGAGTACGAGACACAGGTTAGTATATCAGTCATACCTTGTAACTCTTTACTGTAGGCATTTCATTCAAAACACATTGTAAACACCCCAGTTTGAAACAGAAAGCAGAGAAGTTATGTTAGCCCTTTTATCCATTACCTGTTCAATATTTGTGCAAGAAATAATGACATAATGAATATTTATTAGCTGAAATTTTATATTGTAAATTTTTCAAGAGATTATTTTAATGAAACAGAAAATCGTAGAATTAGGTCCATATTATATCATAAGCAAACTGAGCAGACCCTCTGATCCAATGACTCCTACAGGAGGCTGCACTGTTTGCAAATACAGTAGAACCCCTCCAATGCGACCACTTAATAAATACACATGGTTGTCTTTATATAAGCAGGTGGTTGCTTAATGCAGGGCGAAAGTAATGCAGAAAGCTCCTGGGAGCTTTCTGCACTACTTTTGTCCTTTCTGCTCCTAGGAGCTTTCTGCATTACTTTTGTCCTGCATTAATCTACCACCTGAATATAGCACCCATAATTATACCTCTTTTAGGAGGTCGCATTAGCGGGGTTTTACTGTATGTGAAAAGACATTTATATGAAGGAATATATGTATACACCTTTTTACGCCTATACAAACAGATCCTGTAGGATCTGGGTCTGCTCTGTTTGTATGAATATTTATGGAGTAAAGGATTAGATGGCAACCATTACAGACTAGTAAGTAAGAGAAAGACAGAGTTGTTAGATATTTACAGATAAAACCTCAGAGATTTCTTAACCCGTTACTCCATAAATATGCCTTTTTTCGTTGTTGCAAACAGAGTAGATCCAGATCAGATTATATTATTCATGGAGTAAAGGGTTAATCATATTTGGAGTTTTGAATTTTGTTACTTGCTCGCACTGATAATAATCTGCTATGCAAAAACTTTGGAGTAGTTAAACTCTTTACCTGTTCTATATTTATATCAAATTTCAATTTACTGAATATTCATGGGAAAATAGTTACAAGGAAATATGAAATATGGTAGCCAGTTTAGAAAGTAAAGGAGTTGTCTTATCTAGGTCTGCTCTGTTTGTATGATAGATCTGACTGCTGTTTCTGCCATTATTAAAACAATCAGTTGATTAACATTTATGATGCGATTATTTCTTAGATGAATACTTACAGAGTACTGGGTTAACCATTTCCTTCATATAAAGACCTTTTCATGCATTTGCAAACAGAGTAGACCCAGATCAAGATCTCTTTGCAGGTAGACCGATTTTATTTAAAACCAAAGTTTTAATATTGAACAGGTAAAGAGTTATGTATAGTACAAAAGTTAATTTATTGGGTCATTTCAGAGTCTTGACATGCACATCCCCCCAGATGAGACGGTGCCAGTAGATAGTGAGGTACAGATGCAACTATCAGCAGAAGGCCTGTCAGTAGAGCATGACCTAGGAGCACATGTCAACCCGGTCTATGTGGCGTAAGTAACTATGAAGTCAGTCCTCTTATGGAGCTAATCCTTTACTTAAGCCATCCCTCATACGCTATTTTTAACCCTTCTCTTGCTGAATTAAATATATTTCTGGGTCTTCACTATTTACAGGTAGGTATATTGACGTGAATAGCAAGCGAAGGGTTAACCCATCCCTCATAGGCTATTTTTAAAACCCTACATCTTTTAAAAAGCTAAAGCTACTGAAAAGGAGCATTTACTAGTAAAAACGGAAATTTTTGAATTGTGTTATGTCATTAATAGCTTGTCTGTTTCGGAGAAACATGGAGCTGTTGTGATCACTGAATCGTAGGCATTGGAGTAGTTGTTGGCGTCGTCTTCGTGCAAAAACTTTAAAGTAGCTGATTACTCTAAAAGTAAAAGTATCAACATGAAACTTCATTGGTGGGTAGATCTTATTGAGATACATAACCATAACGCTTGATTTCAACGTTTTGGAGTTATGGCCCTTTTTCAGTGGACAAGCACCAAATCAGAGGAGTGTTGGCGCCGCATGCTGCTCGTTTCTTACATAAAAATTCATGAAGGAAAGGGTTAAAAGAGATACACCAGTAGCTGTTCCACTTTGCATATTAAATTTTCATGTTTTTTTTTTTTTTTCTTTTTGCAGGCCTAACGATGAGCGTGTGTTCACCACATACACCCAGGACACTACACTGCTATGAGAGCCGGGACACTGCTCACCTATCACCTTTGCCATAAAACCATACTTTAAACATTTCCAATAAAACTTTGACAGGAATTAACTACATGTGATAAAAGGCTATACATCAAAATGGACGAATTAAATGGGAAATGTATCGAAACCAAGTGTAACTGTAGTACAGTAGCAGGAAATGTGACTTAATTTTCAGACTTTATATGAAGGTGATATTGTTATGTTTTTGGTAGATCTTTACTACTTTAGTACATATCATTTTTGTGAGACTTTCAGATTTTTTAATGACCGAAACAGATCTACATATATATATTTGTTAGAGAGTATATTTGCATAAAACCCCTTTATCCAAATTCACATAATTATATGTATTTACCTTTCTGTGTATATAACATGCGGCATGAAGTTTGACAGAACAATGAAAGACCAATAGTTGGTGCTGTATGACAGGTTTTTTTTTGCCAGTCACCATTGTCATGTCATGCTCTAAATAATCCTTAACACTTTACTCCATGAATATTCATGTAAGAAATAATGACATGATGAACAAGGAAATTTGCTATCATAACAGAAATTGAAATCAGATCCATTTTATTTCATAAGCAAACAGAGCAGACCCTGATCAGATGGTCCCTACAGGAGACATCTGATGTGGGTGTATTCCGTTTGCAAAGCTGTAAAAAGGCATATTTATGGAGTAAAGGGTTAAAAAACATTAATTTTAATTGGACCTATTAAACTGTTACTGGTAATTTAAATTGAATTTCCATTTAACCCTTTACCTGATGAGACTCCATCCATAATATATTCTAATTGATGAGACTCCATCCCTAATATATTCTAATTGTTGAGACTACATTCATAATGTATTCTAATTGATGAGACTTTATTCATAATATATACTAATTTTCCTATGTTATTATACTTTAAATACTTTACTATGACAAATTCTATAGAATCCGTTATAAGATATTCCATAAGTAAACGGCAGATCCTGATCAGACAGCTCCTACAGGTGCTGTCTGATCTGGCCCCAGTTTCACAAACATTCTAAGTAATTACATAGCTAAGCTTGTTATATATAAAAATACACAAGCTAAGCTTGTTATATATAAAAATACACAAGAACATAACTTTTTTATCAATTAAAGTTTATTCCAAAATAAAGATTATATGTTGTCTCATCATTTTGAGAATTAATATTGTTTTTGATAATAAATTATAAAAGACTGTCTCTAAGGATTCTGTTTAAATACAATTATTTAAACTATCGTCTATAGAATAGAACAAGGTTTTAATACCCCTAATAAGTGAAGCCTGATATTACATAATTACTGAAGAATATTCTTGAACATGGGGCCTGGATCAACTGTTTTTGTCTCTATCAAGTAAAGGGTTAAGATGCATGCCTTGCTTGCTTTTATAGTTGTAGTATTCTAGCACAAATAATCTTTTTGGCAAAGCCGTTACTTATTTGTTTGAATCAAATTTTATATTTTTCTACAACAATACTTCCACTTGACACACTTTAACCCTTTCCTTCATATAAATGCTGTTTGACGGCTCTGACAAAGATCAGATGGCTCCTGTAGGAATCATCTGTTCAAAGTCAGCTCTGTTTGCTCACATAATTTTATAGATTTCTAAGTTAACAATTCCCTTTTAAATTTTTACCTATAATAAAAATAGGGGAAAGGGTTAATGTTCCTTTTGCAGTACTAAGACTGTATTATACACAACTGTACACAGTATAAATAGTGCTAAGATTTATTTTTGTATTTTGAGGGTTTAAATCCAGGTTTTGATTTTTTAAGGAGTTTATATGGAGTGTCAGTCCCTCCTGCCAATGTCACTTATGTACATTTACTACTACATAATTATACCATGCAAGACATGATGGCGGATTAACTGCATTTTCATGAAAAGGTTAATGTAAAGAAAAAAATGTATTTTTACAATAAAACAGCTTAATCATACTACATGGCGTTAGTTTTACTCTACTGAACCTCCAGAGAACCCTTAACCACTACAGTAAAACCACTCTAAACCGGATGTCCGTTTTGGAGACAGGCGGCAGCTTAATCCTTTCCCTCATATAAACATGTTTTCATGCATTTGCAAACAGAGAAGACCCCGATCAGACGGCTCCTAGAGGAGCCGTCTGATCAGGGTCTGCTCTGTTTGCTAATATAATTCGATAGATCCGTTTCTTTACATTCTAAAATGGCTACAATTCCATGAACCATTCAATGGGTGTTTAAATTTAGGTTTAACAGAGAACAGGGAAAGGGTTAATGTATGGCGAAAGTCATGCAGAATCTCCTCTGTAAGCTTTCTGCAGGACTTTCACTTTTCTATATTTATTCCAAATTTCAATACTGGACAAAATAGTTATAATGGAATATGTAAGGTGGAACATTGTAGCCATTTTAGCATTAAAGACAGACCTATCAAATTCCATTAGCAAACAGAGCAACTGTCTGATCTGGGTCACCTGCCTAAAAGTTTCTAAATTCACTGCATATATAGATACATTGTAGCAAACAGAGAAGACCCCTATATATACAGTAAAACCTCGATTATCCGAATTTTCGGTATAGAAGAATTTAGACCCTTTTAGGCAGGTGGCTCCTTAATGCATGGTGAAAGTCGTGCAGAAATATCCTAGAGGAGCTTTCTGCATGACGTTCACCATGCATTAAGCTGCCACCTGTTTTAAAGTTCGATAATAATACATATTTTAGTGTTCGATTAATCGGAAGTTTTACTGTATTTTAACTAGAGGTTTGTTTTTGTCACAAAAACAGATGTCTCCCCCTCCCATCCTCTTTCCAATACACAAGTGTAATGTCCAATTCCAAACTTATCAGGGTCTAATTTTTAGTCATCAGGGGCAATAACTCCAACATTATCAGGGGGAGACAATTCAAAAACCCCGGGTACACAACAACACATGCTGGTCAACATTCCTGTGAAGTTTGGTGACTCTCGTACTAGTGGTTTCAGAGATACACACGACACAAAGTAAAGTTTCTCTTATTTTAAGTCATAAGGGGCAGGGTAACTCTAAAGTTATCAGGGGAGACAATTAAAAAACCCAGATGCACAACAACTCATGCTGGTCAACATTGCTGTGAAGATTGGTGACTCTAGCCCTACTGCTTTCAGAGATGCGTGCAGCACAAAGTTTCTCTAATTATACGCCCGTTTGAAAAAACGGGCATTTTATGGAATGGCGCTGTCTGTGTGTCTGTCCGTTTGTAACATCTCTAACTCAAGTTCCGCTTGGTAGATCCTTCTCAAATATTGTGTTAATCTAGACATGCTACAGTAGCCTGCCAAGTCCCGTATGTTTATCCAAGGTCAAGGTCACACAATTGGGCTTAGAATTTGCGTTTAGCAAAAATGTCAACCGGTCTGTCTGTCTGTAACATCTCTAAGTCAAGTTCCCCTTGGTAGATCCTTCCCAAATTTAACAACAATGTTTATCTAGACATGCTACAGTAGCTTGCCAAGTCTCGGCTCGTTTATCTAAGGTCAAGGTCGCTTAATTGGACTTAGAATTTGCGTTTAGCATTTGCTTTAAGCAAAAATATTAACCTCAATTTATGTGGAACAAGTCCACGTATTTACATAACACTTTGTGATAAAGCTTTGAAACTTGGAACACTTGTTCACCGTCACAACCTTCACCTGTAGGCAAGAGTAAATAACTCTGTCAAGCATTCTTACAGAATTATTCCCCTTTTTAACTTAGAATTTTTGGTTAAAGTCCACTTATTTACATAACCCTTTGAGATAAAGTTTTAAACCTTGGAACACTTGTTCACCATCACAAGCTTCACCTGTAGGCAAGAGTACATAACTCTGTCCAACATTTTGACAGAATTATGCCCCCTTTTAACTTAGAAATTTTGGTTAAGGTTTTGGTTAAAGTCCACATATTTACAAAAATCCTTTCAGATAAAGCTTTTAAACTTGAAACATTTGTTCACCATCACAAGCTTCACCTGTAGGCAAGAGTACATAACTCTGTCTAACATTTTGACATAATTATGACGCTTTTTAGCTTGGAATTTTTGGTTAAGGTTTTGGTTAAAGTCCACTTATTTACATAATCCTTTCAGATAAAGCTTTTAAACTTGAAACATTTGCTCACCATCAGAAGCTTCATCTTTATCTCAAGCATTTAGATACAATTATGGCATTTTTTAATTTAGAATTTTTGAATAAGGTTTTTTGTTAAAGTATGCCTATTTACAACCTTGAAACTTGGTCGCAAAATTGGACTTAGAATTTGAATTTAGCAAATACGTTAACCCCAGTTTGAACAAAATCTCGACGGGCGTATACTGTGCCCACTGGCACTCTTGTTTTAAGTTATCATATCAGGGGCAATAACTCAGAATTATCAGGGGGAGACAATTTAAAAAAAAACCTGGTGCACAACAGCTCATGCTGGTCAATATTCCTGTGTGCTGGTCAATATTCCTGTGAAGTTTGGTGACTCTAGCCCTAGTGGTTTTAAAGATATGCATGACACAAAGCTTCTCTAATTTTAAGTAATCATATCAGGGACAATAACTCCAAAGTTATCAAGGGGAGACAATTCAAAAATCCCAGGTGCACAACAACTCATGCTGGTCAACATTCCTGTGAAGTTTGGTGACTCTAGCCCTAGTGGTTTCAGAGATATGCACAACACTAAGTAAAGTTTGTCTAATTTTAAGTCGTCACGGGCAGTAACTCCAAAGTTAACAGGGGAAGACAATTAAAAAAAAACAAGAGCAAAAGGACTCATGCTAGTGAACAATCCTGTGAAGTTTGATGACTCTAACCATACTGGTTTCAGAACAGAACAGAACAGATATTTTATTGGCATAAACATGACATGTCCATTGCCATGGTACATATAAACATGAATATAAATGGCGGAATGTACAAACACTTGAAATGAAAGTTATTGAGAAAAGTATGAAAAGCTTTTAAATAACTAGGAGAAGGTAATAACCAGGTCTACAGTTTAACCTTTCTTTTTAAACATACGGCTCACTCAATCTGGATGGTGCTGCTGACGAGCATTGGATTTACGTTCAACATACAGATACTAATCAGAATATGGATAAAACCACTTGAGCAGAGTATAATTTATATCCATTCAAACTGGTATTCACGCTGGACGGACAGTGGATGCACGTGCAGTGTGCAGATCAGTTTGGATATAAGCCAGTATATTCTTTACTGCACAACGTATCAGTTTTATGTAGTTATAAGTTACAATACTTCATCCGTTGCTAGATCAACATTTAAGTAAGTATAGCCCTTACCATGTTTGCATCAAAGGTGCCCGACGCATGCTTGGACTCACCCAAGCCCCCCCCCCCCCCCCCCCCAAACAAAAAAAAATAAAAATAAAATATAAAAAATAAAAATAAATAAATAAATAAAAAAATAATGTGATCGAAGTTTGTAAAACTAGCCTAAAACTATCTATTTGAACTAGCTTAAACCACTACGAAAAACAAGAAAAACACGACCCGGAAAAAAATTCCCTATCGGGTCTATATATGTATTGAAAGGTACCTAACTACGTCAGATCAGCGGCGGAAAATACAACAGTCATGTTTTTCAAAGTCTTACAGCAAAGCCAATTCAACACCGATTTCAATCATTTTGGTCTTGATCCGTTCCAAATTCCATATATTAAGCGGCACAGTTAATGCTTTCCTCAAATATCGCACCGTCTTGTCGCTACAAGACCGCGAATTTGAAAATACGCTAGAGCGAAACGATGTGACTCCCGTCAGAATGCATAGACGTATATAGGGGGATCTGTATTCGTTTTAACTTTTCAACAAAAACGCGAATTAGGGTGAAACACTATCGAAAAACATTAAACTCACCGCAATTAAAACGGTGCTTACTATTTCCAGTTTGCTACGAGGCGCCAGTTTTCTTTCTCCAACTTTCTTTTTGAACGGATGCGACCATTTTGCTGCTCTAACGTATTTTCAAATTCGCGGTCTTGCAGCGACAAGACGGAGCAATATTTAAGAAAAGCACTAACTGTGCCGCTTAATATCTGGAATTTGGAACGGATCAAGACCAAAATGATTGAAATCGGTGTTGAATTGGCTTTGCTGTAAGACTTTGAAAAACATGACTGTTGTATTTTCCGCCGCTGATCTGACGTAGTTAGGTACCTTTCAATACATATATAGACCCGATAGGAATTTTTTTCCGGGTCGTGATTTTCTTGGTTTTCGTAGTGGTTTAAGGTTCAAATAGAGTTTTAGGCTAGTTTGACATACTTCGATCACATTTTTTTTTGGGGGGGGGGGGGGGGGGAGGGGGGTGCGTGGGTGAGTCCAAGCATGCGTCGGGCACCTTTGGTTTGCATGGTGTCTATTTTTTATTTACGGTATGTTTGGTGGATATTGATTTTGCTTCCGGTTTATTTACGCTTTTGAAATCATGTTACTGAGTAATCTACCTTGCATCCTGAAGAGAAGCCGGGTAACTCGACCTCGCATCTGGATTAAAGGTGTCTGTAGATGCAAGTCGTTCGATCTTAACAGAATAAGGACTTACGTTTATTTACATATTGCATTTGACTGTTTCTCAAGATAATAAAATTGAACAGTACAGCAATCACATTAATTACAGGTAGATTTAATTACACATATCTGCATGTATAATTGGGAGTTCTATGAATATCCTTAACACAAAAATGTAGTTTGAGCGACGAAAGGCGGGCACCATAGTTCTAAGATCTGTATTGTCAACTTCACGGTAATAACTTTGTATCAGGTAAGTATGGGAAAAAACTATACACATACATATAACTATACATGACTATATACATAAATATCAAAGTCTAGTTACTTAATCCGTGTGTGATGATATTTTCTTCTATACATGTGGCTTGATAAAGGAATGCTGCTACTCTTTTAATCAAACTAGTACTTGATGACTGCATCAAGTTTTTAAATGTGTTTATATTTGGCCAAGAACAGTAGTATTTTGGCAATATTTGATTTCTAAGTTCTCTATAGCAAGGGCAAACAAGTAAAAAGTGAAACTCATTTTCAACCACATCCATGTTACAAAAAGTACATTAACGATGGTTTCTTTCTATATTACAAAATTTACCCTCTTCGACTGCAAGCTTATGTGCAGAACATCTGAATCTTGTCAATACAGTTCTATGTTTGGTATTGCTAATTACACTTTGATATTTTTCTGGTTCAAATGTTTGTTTAAATGATCTATATGTTTCTAATTTGTTGGGACGCATTTATATCTGCATGCCATTGTTGTATATAACCATTATATACTCTTCGGATAACTTCATTCAAATGCGATGTTGATATTTCTCTGTAGTTCCACAAATAAGCAAATCCAAGTGTTTCTAAGAGGTGTTTAACATTATTAGACCATGCTATGAGGTAGTTATCATTTTCATCCTTTAAATTTAGGAATAAGTGCATCAATGACTCTGGCTTCTTTAATATCTTAAACCAATATTTAAGAATGCCTACTTTTCTAACAATATAATATGGGTATCTAGCCAGTTCACCATAGATGGCAGCATTAGGTGTTTGTTGCCTCACTGTTAATACTTGCTTTAAATATATCAGAGATATGCGCGACACAAAGTTTGTATAAATTTAAGTGTTCATATCAGGGGCAATAACTCGAGTTATCAGGGGGAGACAATTCAAAAAAAACCATAGGTGCACAACAACTCATGCTGGTGAACATTCCTGTGAAGTTTGGTGACTCTAGCCCTACTGGTTTCAGAGATATGCGCGACACAAAGTTTGTATAAATTTAAGTGTTCATATCAGGGGCAATAACTCAATAATTATCAGGGGGAGAAATTCAAAAAACATAGGTGCACGACAGCTCATGCTGGTAAACATTCCTGTGAAGTTTAGTGACTAGTACTAGCGGTTTCAGAGATACGTGCGACACAAATTAGTTTTTCTAATTTTAAGTCATCAGGGGCAATAACTCAAAGTTATCAGGGGAGACAATTCAAAAACCCTAGGTGCACAACAACTCATGCTGGTCAACATTCCTGTGAAGTTTGGTGACTCTAGCCCTACTGGTTTCAGAGATACGCGCGACACAAGTTTGTGACGGACAGACAGACGGACCGACGGACAGACAACTCTGGCAAAAACAATATGTCTCCCCATAAATGGGGGAGACATAATGAGAAAAGTTTTCATGCCTATGCACACATAGTAGACCCAGATCAGAGCCATATGATCAGGGTCTGCTCTGTTTGTTAATGAAATGATAAAGTGGACAAAACATGCAATGATCATGTCATGATTCATGAGGGATTGACAGTGACTGATCCCTTTATACCATTCTAATGTTTGCAGAGTAGACCAGGATCATCAGAGTAATAAAGAAGAGCACCACCAGTGGGTAGCCCTTTAGCACTGCCTGTGGGTAGCTGTTGAGCACCACAATCAGGTAGCCCTTGAGCACTGCCTGTGGGTTGCTGTTGAGCACCACAAGCAGGTAGCCCTTGAGCACTGCCTGCAGGTAGCCATTGAGCACCATCTGTGGGTAGCCGTTGAGCGCTGCAAGTGGGTAGCCCTTGAGCAATGCCTGCAGGTAGCCATTGAGCACCATCTGTGGGTAGCCGTTGAGCGCTGCAAGTGGGTAGCCGTTGAGCAATGCCAGCAGGTAGACCTTGAGCACCGCCTGTGGGTAGCCCTTGAGCACTGCCTGCAGGTAACCCTTAAGCTTACATGTAAGTGGGTAGCCCTTGTGACGGTGAACTAGTGTGTGAAGTCTCATAAGATTTGCATGAATAATAAAGAAGCAATAGCCAACATTAAAGTTTCTGAATGACTATGATGACAATGTTGTTACAATAGCTCATATTTTTATCATTATATATTATAATGTCACATTCTATTTGTAGGTCACGTGGCCATGACCTTGACCTTAATTTTATAAAAAGCTTGTTGTTTGGGGTAACTTGAGTTCAAATTCTGGTCATACTATGCAATCTTTACTTTAATTTTGCAGTTGCATATGCAGGTCTGCTTACAAAACACATTTCATTGTTAGTGTTTTGCTTTGGGGACACCTACTGTGACACATTTCTTGTTTCTTCTAAAAACAGACAAGCTAAAAATTGTAAAATTGCACAGCATACCAGTATTCAAAGTATACCAGCGTTACCCCGACACTTTCCTTTAGAACAATCCCTGAATATTCATGGTAAGCTTGGCTTGTTTGAATTTTGGAGACCGATGTTGGCTTAATGCAGGGTGAAAGTCAAGCAATTTCTGCAGGACTTTCACCCTGCATTAAGCAGCCACCTGCCTAAAAGTATCTAAATTCTCGAAGCCAAAGTTATTATTACACTGCTAAACTGGGATCATTGGCTCCAGACAGTTTCGTCGACTGTCAGTCGACTTGGTCACTGGTTAAAGTTCTATGAGATGTGCTCTGGTATTACTTCCCCTTTTCGCCGCAGGGCTTTGCGGCAAACAAAGGGTTGTAAATGCCACTGAGCCGGTAGGCCCCCCTGATCCCTGTTTATAGTAGGCTGGTTCAGACGTATATGAATTGCCTCCCGCACCTGTCTGAGTCTCTGGTTACTATTTTGATCAAGGAGTTTCGGCTCGTCCTCGCCCTGTGGCTTATTAGTCCCCCATGGTTACTGGTTAGTTTGCTCGATTCCGTCCGTCTGTCCATCACGCTTCTTGTCCTGGCCATATCTCCTACAAGGGTAGGCTAAATTAATTATAACTTCACACATGGAACAAGCATGATGAGTGGAAGTGTCATGTACAAGGGCACTAATTCTAGCATCAATATTGTTGGAATTATTCCCCTTTTTCATATTTTCTTGTCCGGACAATTACTTTTTATCTACCGTTTTAATTTTAATTTGAAACTTCACATATGGAACAAGCATGATGAGAGAAAGTGTCATTTATAAAGGCCATAACTGTAGCGTCAATATTTTTGTAGTTATTCCCTTTTTTATATTTTCATGTTCTGTCGCTCTGTAAAGCTTTGTGTCCGGGCCATAATTTTATCTCCTACAAGAGCCAAATTCATTATAACTTCACACATGAAACAAGCATGATGACAGGAAGTGTCATGTACAATGGACATAACTATAACATCAATTTGAAGTTATTCCCCTTTTTCATATCATAACACTTTATCTGCTGGTTCAAGCGATATGTCTTTCTTATGATTTTTAGCTCACCTGGCAGGTGAGTAATTGTGAGGGGGCAGTGTCCGGCGTCGTGAACAATTTACTTAAACATCTTCTTCTCTGAAACCACAGAGCCTAGAGCTTTGATATTTGGTATGTAGCATCATCTAATGGACCTCTACAAAGATTGTTCAAATTGTGACACCCCGGGCCAAAAATGGCCCCGCCCCAGGGCTTATCAGTTTTTCATAGGAAAATCTTCAAAAATCTTCTTCTCTGAAACCGTAATGCCTAGACCTTTGATATTTGGTATGTAGCATCACCTAATGGTCCTCTACAAAGGTTTGTTCAAATTATGACCCCTGGGCCAAAATGGCACCACCCCGGGGCTAATCAGTTTTTCATAGGAAAATATTTAAAAATCTTCTTCTCCGATACTGTATGGCATAGACCTTTGATATTTGGTATGTAGCATCATCTAATGGTCGTCTACAAAGATTGTTCAAATTATGACCCCCGGACAAAAAATGCCCCGCCCCGGGGCTTATCAGTTTTTCATAGGAAAATCTTTAAAAATCTTCTCTGAAACCGTAAGGCCTAGACCTTTGATATTTGGTATGTAGCATCATCAAATGGTCCTCTACAAAGATTGTTTAAATTATGACCCCCGCACCAAAAATGGCCCCGCCCCGGGGGTTATCAGTTTTTCATAGGAAAATCTCTAAAAATCTTCTTCTCTGAAACTGTTATACATAGACCTTTGATATTTGGTATGTAGCATCATCTTATGGTCCTCTACAAAGATTGTTCAAATTATGACCCACGGTCCAAAAATTAAAAATCATCTTCTCAGAAACTAAGGTCTAAGGCCTAGACCTTTGATATTAGGTATGTAGCATCATCTAATGGTCCTCTACAAAGATTGTTCAAATTATGACCAAAAATGGCCCGCCCCGGGGCTTATCAGTTTTTCATAGGAAAATATTTAAAAGTATTCTTCTCTGAAACCGTAAGGCCTACACCTTTGAAGTTTGGTATGTAGTATCATCTAATGGTTTTCTACCAAAATTGGTCAACTGGTCCAAAATGACCCCGCCCCTGGCTTATCAGTGTTTCATAGGAAAATCTTTAAAAAATCTCCTTCTGTTAAATTGTAAGTCCTAGACCTTTGAAATTTATATGAAGCATCATCTAATGTTCCTTTATTAAGATTGTTCAAATTTTTAACATCCAGGCCTAAAATTATGGCCCTTGCTTTCATATTGGCCCCAATATTTATTTTACATAGAAATACAGTGTATGCATAAGTGTATAGTAACCAGGTTAGCGATTTATGGGCCATCATAGCCCTCTTGTTACAAATACCATTCAGGCTGGTCATGTATAAACCATGGTCAAGTACACCATGGGTTGGTGGGTTGGTGGAGGGAATTTATTTTAAACCGGTGGGGGACTCGTGTATTGCATAGCAATGCAACATGAACTTATTGTTGTTGTTTTTTAACCAAGTCTGCTGACAGTCGACAAAACTGTCCGGAGCCAATGATCCAAGGTTAGCAGTGTAATAATAGCTTTGTCTTCATGCATCATTCCTGCGAGATGAACCTATTCTCTCATCTAAATTCTCCTCTACTAGATCTAGAGGTTTGTTTTTATGACCCCCAGATCAAATTCGGGGGGCATATTGTTTTTGCCCTGTTTGTCTGTCACCAACTTTAGCATTGGTCATAACTTTTGAGCCAGTAGCGATATTGGTATTTGGCATGCATAGGTATCTCATAAAGCCGCACATTTTGAGGGGTGACATGTCAAGGTCAGAGGTCAAATATATAGGTCAAATCACTGACTTAACATTGGCCATAACTTTTCAACCAGTAGAGATAGAGACTTGATATTTGGCATGCATGTGCATCTCGTGAAGCTGCACATTTTGAGGGGTGACATGTCAAGGTCATCCTTCAAGGTCAGCGGTCAAATATATAGGTCTAATCACCGACTTTAACATTGGCCATAACTTTTTTAACTAGTAGATATAGAGACTTAACAATTGGCATGTGTGTGTATCCCATGAAGCAGCACATTTTAAGGGCTGACATGTCAAGGTCATCCTTCAGGGACAAAGGTCAAATTGGGCGGGGGCATAGTGTTTCACAAACACATCTTGTTGTCACAAAAACAGATGTCTCCCCACTTCATCCTCTTTCCAATACCCAAAAGTAAAGTCAATATAGATATGAGAAAGTTATTGCCTTTGATATCCATGGGTGACAATTAAAACAAAAGGGCTATGATATCGCTCACCAGAAAATCATCAGAGAAGATTTTCAAAGTCTTTACCACCTCTGGCGTTGGGCTTCATTTGAATCCTGGGGCATAATTCATATAACTTTTGTAGAGGACTTCATGATGATACTATGTGCCAAATATAAAAGCTAAGAAGCTTCTAGTTTCAGAGGAGAAGAGCTTCAAAGTTGTCACAATATGTTTCTATATAAAACATTGCAAAAACTCCAAAACCTACTACCGTACGTCTTGGCTAACTGAGCCCCCCCCCCCCCCCCCCCCTTATGTTCAATCAAAATTTTCAATACCTATTGAATATTCATAGACAAAAATAATTATACTGAAATATGGAAGGTGGGACAGATTTTCAAAGTTTTCATTATATGTTTCTATAGAAAACAAGGCACCACTGGGGCGGGCCAATTTTGACCCAAGGGCCATAATTTATATAACTTTTGTAGAGGGCCTACAGATGATTCTATGTGCCAAAGATGAAAGCTGAGAACCCTGTAGATTCAGAGGAGAAGTTTATGAAGTCGCACAACACACACCGACGGACATCAGGCGATCACAAAAGCTCACCCTGAGCACTTTGTGCTTTGGTGAGCTAAATACAGATGCACAAGAAGCTGAGCAACATTCCTGTGAAGTGTGATGACTGTAGCCCTAGCAGTTTCAGTGATACATGCGACACAAAGTTTTTCTAATTTTAAGTTATTGTATCAGGGTCAATAACTCCAAAGTTATCAGGGGGAGATAATTCAAAAATCCAGGTGTGCAACAACTCAATTACTCATGTTGGTCAACATTCCTGTGAATTTTGGTGACTAGCCCTAGCGGTTTTAGAGATACGTACAACACAAAGTAGCTAAATTTAAGACATCGGGGGTAATAACTGCAAGGTTATCAGATGGAGACAATTAAAACTAGAAATGTGTCCATAGGACACTGATGTCCCCACTTCAGACTTTTTGTCACAGAAAGTAAGGCCCATTTTTAAAGTAATTTTTGCAAATAAAGGGCCGCAACTCCTAAATGCCAAAAGCAATTTATATGGTTATCGAACATGACCAAGATATAATGGCCACGAACATGTGTGTAAAGTTTCGTGGGGATGGGACAAATACTTTCCAAGAAGTCCAGACAAATTTTAGATGTGCGTACGGACATATATGTACGGACAGATGGAAAGATGTATGGACAAGGACAACTCTATATGCCACCACTATGTAGGGGCATAAAAACCCAGCTGCACTGCACAACTCATGCTGGTCAGCATTCCTGTGAAGTTTTGCGACTAGCTCTAGCGGTTTCAGAGATATGCGTGACAAAGTTTCTCTAATTTTAAGTTATTATATCAGGGGCAATAACTCAACAATAATCAGGGGTAGATAATTCAGTATCCCAAGGTGCACAACAACTCATGCTTGTTAACATTCCTGTGAGGTTTGGTGACACTAGCTCCAGCAGTTTCAGAGATACATGCGACACAATTTTGTGACAGACAGAGGGATGAACAGGCAGATGGATGAATGGACATTCTAACGGATTGAACCATGTGGGACTATTCTTTTGTTTAAACTAGAAAATTGTGTCTGTAAGACACAGTGATGCCCCCGTGTGGGTGCTTGCCTAGCTGTACATAAAATTCTTTAAGTCATTTGACCTTGACCTTGGACTTGCGGGCAGCATGGGCCAGGTGCATAATGAAAGTATGGATGGTGTTGAATGTGTATATGCAATTCCATACTAATAGCTATAGCGGTTAGTGAGATATAATACTATGAAAAACTTTGACAACCAACTGCATGTAAAATTCCTAAGTCATTTGACCTTGACCCTGGGCTTGCGGGCAGCGTGGGTCGAGTGCGTAATGAAAGTATGGATGGTATTTAATATGTATATGCAATTCCATGCAAATAGCTACAGCGGTTAGGGAGATATATGACTATGAAAATATTGTGACAACCAACTACACGTAAAATTCCTAAGTCATTTGACCTTGACCTTGGGCTTGCGGGCAGCATGAACTGGGTGTGCAATGAAAGTATGGATGGTGTTTAATGTGTATATGCAATTCCAAGGCAATAGCTACAGTGGTTAGGGAGATATAAGACAATGATAAAACTGTGACAAAAAAACTGCACGTAAATGTGACAACCAACTGCACGTAAAATTTCCAAGTCATTTGACCTCGACCTTGGGCTTGCCGGCAGCATGGGTGGGGTGCCAAATGATAGCAAAGATGGTAATTGATGTGTATGTGAAGTTTCATGTGTATAAGTGTAGAAATTACTGACTTATAACACTTGAAAAACTGTGACATCCAACTGCACCTAAAAGCGTGACCCACGGACAGACGGACGGACGGACATGTGCAAAACATTGCCCCTTGACTATCGTCAACGGGGGCATAAAGAGAAATCCAAGTCGAAAAATACACCCACAAGTAAAGGAATAACAACGATCTTTTGTTATCATAGTCCCACAATGTATCACTCGTGAGAGCAGACAGACAGACAGACAACTCTGGCAAAAACAACATGTCCCCCCATAAATGGAGAGACACAATTCCCGTTTTGAGAACTTTTACTGTAGTACACATAAATTTCTCAAATTGACATGCACTACAGTAAAATTCCTCTAAACTAGAGCTGGTTTACACTGTAGCATGAACAGTTCACAATCGTTATCATACTTCATATGGCCATATTATAAGTTCCATCATGGGTAGAACTTTGATTTATCAAAATTTGAAGTTTTTTATGTTAACCCGTTCCCTCATAGGCTATTTTTAGACCCAACCACTTTGAATAAATCTACCGAAAAGGAGCTTTAATTAGAGAAAAGGATTTGTTTTTAGAATTTTCTAGTTTGAAACCATTATGATAAATAGAGCATTTGCTCCTTTAGGTTTATACAGGTGATTTTTACAGATGCGTAGAAAGTTGTATTTATAGAGGAAAGGGTTAACACAATAATCCATTCCCTCATAGTGACACCTTTTGATGCCTCTGTAAGTCACTTTTTGGAGCCATTGTGAGCAAATGCTTTATAGCTAGAAAATTGTGTTTGTAAGATACAGCGATGCTCCCGTGTAGTTGCTTGCCTAGCTGCACATAAAATTCCTAAGTCATTTGACCTTGACCTTGGGCTTGTGGGCAGCATGGGCCGGGTGTGTAATGAAAGTATGGATGGTGTTTAATGTGTATATGCAATTCCATGCCAATAGCTATAGCGGTTAGTGAGATATAAGACGAAAAAACTGTGACAACCAACTGCATGTAAAATTCCTATTTCATTTGACCTTGACCTTGCGGGCAGCATGGGCGGGGTGTGTAATGAAAGTATGCATGGTGTTGAATGTGTATATGTAATTCCCTGCCAATAGCTATAGCGGTTAGTGAGATATAAGACAATGAAACAAGAGGGCCAGAATGGCCCTGAAGCGCTCACCAGACAATCAGAGGAGAAGATTTTCAAAGTTTTGACTATATGTTTCTATAGAAAACTAGCCTGCCCTGGGGCGGGGCTAATTTTGACCCAAGAGGCACAATTTATATAACTTTTGTAGAGGACCTGAACATGATGCTATGTGCCAAATATGAAAGCTGAGAACCTTCCAGTTTAAGACGAGAAGATTTTCAAAGTTTTCACTATATGTTTCTATTGAAAACTGGCTACCCCTGGGCGGGCCAATTTTCACCCCAGGGCAAAATAATTTATATAACTTTTGTAGAAGACCTGAACATGATGCTATGTGCAAAATAGGAAAGCTGAGAACCTTCCAGTTTCAGAGAAGAATATATTCAAAGATTTCACTATTTGTTTCTATTGAAAACTGCCCACCCCTGGGGCTGGGCCAATTTTGACCCTGGGGCGAGGCCAATTTTGACCCTGGGGCCATTTTTTATACATATTTTGTAGAGGACCTGGACATGATGCTCTGTGCCAAATATGAAAGGTGAAAACCTTCCAATTTCAGAGGAGAAGGTCTTCAAAGTTTTCTCTACATGCATTTATTTCTATTGAAAACTGCCCACCCCTGGGGTGGGGCCAATTTTGACTCCAGGGCCATAATTTATATGACTTTTGTAGAGGACCTGAACATGATACTCTGTGCCAAATATGAAAGCTGAGAGCCATCCGGTTTCAGAGAAGAAGATTTTCAAAGATTTCACTATTTGTTTCTATTTAAAACTGCCCACCCCTAGGGCGGGGCCAATTTTGACCCTGGGGCCATAATTTATATAACTTTTTAAGAGGACCTGAACATGATGCTCTATGCCAAATATGAAAGCTGAGAACCATCCAGTTTCAGAGAAGAAGATTTTCAAAGATTTCACTATTTGTTTCTATTTAAAACTGCCCACCCCTAGGGCGGGGCCAGTTTTGACCCTGGGGCCATAATTTATACAACTTTTGTAGAGGACCTGAACATGATGCTCTGTGTCAAATATGAAAGCTGAGAGACTCCCAGTTTCAGAGAAGATGATTTTCAAAGTTTTCACTATTTGTTTCTATTGAAAACTGCCCAACCCTGGGGCGGGGCCAATTTTGACCCAAGGGCCAAAATTTATATAACTTTTGTAGAGGACCTGAACATGATGCTATGTGCCAAATATGAAAGCTGAGAACCTTCTGGTTCAGAGGAGAAGATTTTCAAAGTTTTACTATATGTTTCTATTGAAAACAAGGCACCCCTGGGGCGGGGCCAATTTTGACCCCAGGGCCATAATTTATATAACTTTTGTAGAGGACCTGAACATGATGCTCTGTGCCAAATATGAAAGCTGAGAGACTTCCAGTTTCAGAGAAGAAGATTTTCAAAGATTTCACTATTTGTTTCTATTTAAAACTGCCCACCCCTGGGGCGGGGCCAATTTTGACCCCAGGGCCATAATTTATATAACTTTTGTAGAGCACCTGAACATGATGCTCTGTGCCAAATATGAAAGCTGAGAGACTTCCAGTTTCAGAGAAGAAGATTTTCAAAGATTTCACTATTTGTTTCTATTTAAAACTGCCCACCCCTGGGGCGGGGCCAATTTTGACCCCAGGGCCATAATTTATATAACTTTTGTAGAGGACCTGAACATGATGCTATGTGCCAAATATGAAAGCTGAGAACCTTCTGGTTTAAGAGGAGAAGATTTTCAAAGTTTTACTATATGTTTCTACTGAAAACAAGGCACCCCTGGGGCGGGGCCAATTTTGACCCCAGGGCCATAATTTATATAACTTTTGTAGAGGACCTAAAGATGATACTATGTGCCAAAGATGAAAGATGAGAACCCTGTTGATTCAGAGGAGAAGATTTTTAAAGGTTTAAATTGTTGATGACGGACGACGAACGACGCACGACGCACGCCGACGGACGACGGACAACGGGCGATCACAAAAGCTCACCCTGAGCACAAAGTGCTCTGGTGAGCTAAAAACTGACAACCAACTGCACGTAAAATTTGACCTTGACATTGGGCTTTCGGGCAGCATGGGCCGGGTGTGCAATGAAAGTATAGATAGTATTTAATGTGTATATGCAATGCCATGAGAATAGCTACAGTGGTAAGGGAGATATAAGGCGATGAAAAAACTGACAACCAACTGCACGTAATGTGACAACCAACTGCACGTAAAATGTCCAAGTTATTTAACCTTGACCTTGGGCTTGTGAGCAGCATGGGTGTGGTGCCAAATAATAGCACAGATGGTAATTGATGTGTGTGTGAAGTTTCATGTGTGTAAGTGTAGAAATAACTGACATATAACACTTGAAACAAGAGGGCCATGATGGCCCTAAATCGCTCTCCTGGTTACTATAGACTTATGCATACACTGTATTTCTATGTAAAAATAAATCAGCTTCAGATTGGGGCCAATATGAAACCATGGGCCATTATTTTAGGCCTAGAGGTTAAAATTTAAACAATCTTAATAAAGGAACATTAGATGATGCTTAATATAAATTTGGGTCTGGGACTTACAATTACACAGAAGGGGATTTTTTTTAAAGATTTTCCTATGAGAAACTGATAAGCCAGGGGCAGGGCCATAATTTGAACAATCCTGGTAGAAAACCATTAGATGATACTACATACCAAATTTCAAAGGTCTAGGTCTGCAGTTTCGGAGAATAATATTTTTAAAGAATTACCTATAAAACAAGAGTACCGCATACGATACATAATACGCCCACTTGCAAACTTTCTCTGATTCAACTAGCCTTATAAGTGTTGACATTTTCTAATATGTGTTTCAGATCTTGATTTCCATATAAGGCGATGCTATTTTTTAAAAAAAATGAAGTGAATATCTTAAATAAAAAAGTTACAGCTAATCCTCATTTTTGCAGATTTTTGTAAAGTGTAACGGCCATAACTCTGTAAAGACAAACTGAATGAACCTCATCATTTTAATAGTTTTCCCAGAAAACAACAGACAAACTAAAAGTTGACCGACTAACAAAGCAACGAGCACACGAAGTTCAAGGACCATAACTTTAGAATAAAATGACATATTAAAACCCTCGCAATATATGTGAAAATTCACATTATGGTTTAACCATATAAAAAATTGAAGTAAATATCATTTCAAATGAAAAAGTTATGGCCATCCTCATATTTGCATAGTGCAAGGGCCATAACTCCAAAACAACAAATCAAATAATCCTCAGAGTCGACTTAGCTTCAGGTTTTGATGCATTAAACATGTATGAAGTTTCATTAATATCTGTCAAACAGTTTTGCCAGAAAACAGCGAACAAACTATTTGCAATTTTATTTTAAGTAAAAGGGCAATAACTCCGAAACGAAAAATCAAATAAACCTCGAAATCGACTCAGCATCAGATCTTGATGCATTAAACATTTATGTTAAGTTTCATTAATATCTCTCAAATAGTTTTCCCAGAAAACAGCGGACAAACTATTTGCATTATTTTTTAAGGACAAGGGCAATAACTCTGAAACGAAAAATCAAATGATCCTCAGAATCAATTCAGTTTCAGATCTTGATGCATTAAACATTTGTGTGAAGTTTCATTAATATCTCTCAAATAGATTTCCCAAAAAACAGCGGACAAACTATTTGCATATTGTTTAAGGACAAGGGCCATAACTCTGAAATGAATAATCAAATGAACCTCAGAATCAAGTCAGCTTCAGATCTTGATGCATTAAACATTTTTGTGAAGTTTCATTAATATCTCTCAAATAGTTTTCCCAGAAATCAGCGGACAAACTATTTGCATTTTTTAAGGACAAGGGCCATAACTCTATAATGAAAAATCAAATGAACCTCAGAATCAAGTCAGCTTCAGATCTTGATGCATTAAACATTTGTGTGAAGTTTCATTAATATATGTCAAATAGTTTTCCCAGAAAACAGCGGACAAACTATTTACATGTACATGTATTTGCATTATTCTTTAAGTAAAAGGGTTATAACTCCGAAACGAAAAATCAAATGAACCTCAGAATCAACTCAGCTTCAGATCTTGATGCATTAAACACTTGTGTGAAGTTTCATTAATATCTGTCAAATAGTTTTCCCAGAAAACAGCAGACAAACAAAATGTTAACGGACGAACGAACGGACGGACGGACAGGGCCACAACATACGACCACCTTTATTAGGTGGGCGTATAAAATGATAACCCATGGGGCGGGGCCATTTTAGGCCCTGGGGTCACAATTTGTACAATCTTGGTAGAAAATCATTAGATGATGCTACATAACAAATATCAAAGGTATAGGCATTACAGTATCAGAGAGGAAGATTTTCCTATTGAAAATCTGATAAGCCCCGGAGCGGGGCTATATTCGGTCAGAGGGTCATAATTTGAACAATCTTTGCAGAGGACCATTAGATGATGCTACATACTAAATATCAAAGGTCTAGGCCTTACGGTTTCAGAGAAGAAGAATTTTAAATATTTTCCTATGAAAAACTGATAAGCCCCGGGGCGGGCCATTTTTGGTCCAGGGGTCATACTTTAAATAATCTTTGTAGAGGACCATTAGATAATGCTACATACCCAATATCAAAGGTCTAGGCCTAACGGTTTCTGAGAAGAAGATTTTTAAAGATTTTCCTATGAAAAACTGATAATCCCTGGGGCGGGCCATTTTTGGCCCAGGGGTCATAATTTGAACAATCTTTGCAGAAGACCATTAGATGATGTTACATACCAAATATCAAAGGTCTAGGCCTTACGGTTTTAGAGAAGAAGATTTTTGAAGATTTTCCTATGAAAAACTGATAAACCCCGGGGCAGGGCCATTTTTGGCCAGGGTGTCATAATTTGAATAACCTTTGTAGAGGACCATTAGATGATGCTACATACAAAATATCAAAGATCTAGGCCTTACAGTTTCAGAGAAGAATAATTTTACATAGTTTCCTATGAAAAACTGATAAGCCCTGGGGCGGGGCCAATTTTGGCCCGGGGGTCATAATTTGAACAATCTTTGTAGAGGATCATTAGATGATGCTACATGGAAAAGTAGTAAAGACAAGCAGGCAAAGCCACATACAAGACGCAACCACCACCAAAACACCGATAGACAACATGACACACACACCCAAACGCATACACACATACCAAATATCAAAGGTCTAGGCCTTACGGTTTCAGAGAAGAAGATTTTTAAAGATTTTCCTATGAAAAGCTCTTGGCTTTGTGGTTTCAGAGAAGAAGATGTTGAAGTAAATTGTTGACGACGCACATATGCACCAAGGCGGATGCTGGACACTGCCCCCTCACCTGGCACTTTTTGCAAGGTGAGCTAAAAACTGTGACAACCAACTGTACCTAAAAGCGTGACACACAGACAGACAGACAGATGGAGACAGACGGACGGACATGTGCAAAACATAATGCTCCCTGACTATTGTCAACGAGGGAATAAAAATTCACAATGATTTAACAAGAGGGCCAGAATGGCCCTGAAGCGCTCACCAGACAATCAGAGGTGAAGGTTTCCACTATATTTTTCTATAGAAAACTAGCCTGCCCTGGGGCGAGGCTAATTTTGACCAAAGAGGCACAATTTATATATTTTTTGTAGAGGACCTGAACATAATGCTATGTGCCAAATATGAAAGCTGAGAACCTTCCGGTTTCAGACGAGAAGATTTTCAAAGTTTTCACTATATATATGTTTCTATTGAAAATAGCACACCCCTGGGGCGGGGCCAATTTTGACCGTAGGGGCATAATTTATATAACTTTTGTAGAGGACCTGAACATGATGCTTTGTGCAAAATATAAAAGCTAAGAGCCTTCCAGTTTCAGAGAAGAAGATTTTCAAAGATTTCACTATTTGTTTCTACTGAAAACTACCCATACCTGGGGCGGGCCAGTTTTGACCCCAGGGCCATAATTTATATAACTTTTGTAGAGGACCTAAACATGATGCTATGTGCCAAATATGAAAGCTAAGAGACTTCCAGTTTCAGAGTAGAAGATTTTCAAAGATTTCACTATTTGTTTCTATTGAAAACTTCCAACTCCTGGGGCGGAGCCAATTTGACCCTAGGGGCATAATTTATATAACTTTTGTAGAGGACCTGAACATGATGCTTTGTGCAAAATATAAAAGCTAAGAGCCTTCCAGTTTCAGAGAAGAAGATTTTCAAAGATTTCACTGTTTGTTTCTACTGAAAACTACCCATCCCTGGGGCGGGCCAGTTTTGACCCCAGGGCCATAATTTATATAACTTTTGTAGAGGACCTGAACATGATGCTCTGTGCCACATATGAAAGCTGAGAGCCTTCCAGTTTCAGAGAAGAAGATTTTCAAAGATTTCACTATTTGTTTCTATTGAAAACTGCCCACCCCTGGGGCGGGGCCAATTTTGACCCCAGGGGCATAATTTATATAACTTTTGTAAAGGATCTGAACATGATGCTATGTGCCACACATGAAAGCTGAGAGCCGTCCAGTTTCAGAGGAGAAGATTTTCTAAGATTTCACTATTTGTTTCTATTGAAAACTGCCCACCCCTGGGGCGGGCCAGTTTTGACCCCAGGGCCATAATTTATATTGTAAAGGCCCTGAACATGATGCTGTGTGCCACATATGAAAGCTGAGAGACTTCAGTTTCAGAGAAGAAGATTTTCAAAGATTTCACTATTTGTTTCTATTGAAAACTGCCCACCCCTGGGGCGGGGCCAATTTTGACCCCAGGGCCAAAATTTATATACCTTTGGTAAAGGCCCTGAACATGATGCTCTGTGCCAAATATGAAAGCTGAGAGACTTCCAGTTTCAGAGAAGAAGATTTTCAAAGAGTTCGCTTTTGTTCCCACTGAAAACTGCACACCCTGGGGCGGGGCCAATTTTGACCCCAGGGCCATAATTTATATAACTTTTGTAGAGGACCTGAACATAATGCTCTGTGCCAAACATGAAAGATGAGAGCCTTCCAGTTTCAGAGGAGAAGATTTTCAAAGATTTCACTATTTGTTTCTATTGAAAACTGCCATTTTGACCCCAGGGCCAATTTTGACCCCAGGGCCATAATTTATATTACTTTTGTAGAGGACCTGAACATGATGCTATGTGCCAAATATGAAAGCTGAGAACCTTCTGGTTTCGGATGAGAAGATTTTCAAAGTTTTACTATATGTTTCTATTGAAAACTGTCCATCCCTTGGGCGGGGCCAATTTTGACCCTAGGGGCATAATTTATTTAACTTTTGTAGAGGACCTAAAGATGATTATATGTGCCACGGATGAAAGTTGAGAATCCTGTGGATTTAGAGGAGAAGATTTTTAAAGGTTCAAATTGTTGACGACGCACGACGGACGACGGACACCACATGGTGAGCTAAAAAACTGCCGCAGGCCTTTCCTTGGCTTCCTTTTAGAAGGAAGCCAACTAGAGTACAACTCTCGGTCTCTTATCGCGAAAGCAAAGAGGGAAGCGTAGCTACCGACCGAAGGGGTCAATAACCAAACATGCAGTGCGTTGCAATATAATGGGGTCATACCCTTTCTTCCTAAAAGATTTAATGCGTTAATAAACAAATCATGAAAATGGATATGAACCCGAATTTTCCTAAGTTTGTAGATAGCACTACCATAAAGGTCTGGGTGAGAAATACATTGTTGCAGTAACGTCCGTAGATTGCAATTATAATTACTAATGAGAGGTAAATTTCGATGATAAAATTGAAAAGACTTTTTCAATTTTGTGATATCTGTTACCTTGCTTAAGACGTTTATCAGTTATAATTAAAAAACGACTGAAATCCTCTAGCAAAAACACATCTTTTATTCTTCAATCTATTACACTCGTGCACTGCCATTTGGAAACAGTGTAGACCCAGATCAGAGGACTCCTAGGTCCATGCTTATAAAACTTTTAGTTGAGTCTGAGTTCGTTCTCAAGTTTTTGATTGGTCCTCTGGCTCAAATCTGACCAATCAAAAGCTTGAGAACTCAAATCTGACCAATCCAAAGCTTGAGAACGAACTCAGACTCAACTAAAAAGCTTTATAAGCATGGACCCATGCAGGAGTGGACTCCATAGTTCAACACGGGTGGGTTATTGCACTCGGTTAAATATTTCCGCATCTATCGTTGATTCTGTACTTCACAACTGAGTCCGTAGGCGCCTTTATGAGTGCTTGTCTTATTTAACCATTGTCAATATGGAAAAGTCCACCACTGTTTATCGGTTGAGTCCATACAGCATGATAGGGTAAACATTACGGGGGAACTTTTACAAACCTTACCAATGGATAACGTGTATGCAATAATAAACTAACCATTTACAAACCACACATTTGAATGGTCTGATTTTGTCCTTGTCAGAGGCATGGGCTATTTTGAGATGATACTGGTAGCTGGACAGGTAACGAAAGCGTTTTCCACACTGCAAGCATTTGTACGGTCTGTCCACGTAATGTGACCGCATGTGTTGGCGTAAATTGGCGTCATCCTTAAACAGGCGACCGCAAACGTCACAAATGTAATCATTCTCTGTAATTCTACTCCCTCCTACAAAATGAAGTACAGTAGAACCTGTCTTAAGCGTCCCATCAAAAAGAGGTCTTATTATGGGTCAGTAAGGCAGGTGGTAGCTTAATGCAGGCCGAAAGTTAATGCAGAAAAACTATTAAAGGAGTAGTTGCATTACTTTTGTCCTGCATTAAGCAACCACCTGCATTTTAAGACTCCTATGTCCATTAAACGAATGACCGTTTAACCCATTCCCTCATAGGCTGTGTTTAGAGCCTACCTCTTTGAATAATTCTACCGAAAAGGAGCACTTACTAGAGACAAGGACAATTTTAGAATTGTGTAGTTTTGAAACCACTGTGATAAATAAAGCAATTGCTCCTATGGAGTAAATGTACTATTTATCACAATAGTTTCAGAAAGTGACCTTTACAGAGGCGTCATAGGACGTAAATAGGAGGGAATGCGTTAAGATAGGTCCTACTGAATCCGTCTGAATACTTCGCTGCCAAATAAGTGCCGTCCGCAAAAATGTTGTCGGTGAAACTGTTTGTTTTTTTAAAGTACGATCGATCTTTCATTATTTGTCAAACCAAAGCCCACTATATCAAACAATCAATCTTTTACTGTGCGTTTCATATACAGCAAAACCTCTCTATAACGGCCACTTATTTTTGTTAATTAGTTGTTATTTAGGACAGGTGTCTGCTTAAAGCAAGGTGAAAGTAAAACAGAACGCTTCTGTAGGAACGTTCTGTTTATTTTCACATTGCTTTAAGCAGCCACCTGTCTTTAACACAAAATACTTGATGTAATTTGGTGGCCGTTATAGAGAGGTTTTACTGCATGTAAAGTGTTGGGACTATTTTATTGTCACCAGTCATTACCGATTTGATCATAGTAGGCAAACATTAAAAATATTTCTTTTTATAAAGATACATGTATCCGATAAATAATTCGACCTGTTTCAAAAAGACTCGCCCCTTCAGAGCAACAGATCAGATAAAGCTGCGTACTCAAATACTAAAATCGTCATTTCTCCACCAAACCTTATGTTGTGACCACAACATATGGTTTGGTGCACAGGTGCTAGGCGTGTGGCCATTTCACAAATACTGCTTATAAATACCTTCAAATACGTTTAGACATCATAACTTGACATTATAAAAAAAAGAAAAAAAAATGAAAAAAAAATAAAAAATTTCGTATAATATATTACTATATATAGAATCTATAGTAATATATTATACGAATTTTTTTTTTTTTTTTTTCATTTTTTTTTCTTTTTTTTATAATGTCAAGTTATGATGTCTAAACGTATTTGAAGGTATTTATAAGCAGTATTTGTGAAATGGCCACACGCCTAGCACCTGTGGTTTGGTGGAGAGAAAAAAGAAGATGAAAATGTTTTTGTATACGCATCTTATCTAAATCTCTGCCCCTTGAACCACACTTTGGAGTATGAATTCAGCTTAAGTACCAGATGCTTGTATGTATTATGTGCATGAGTACTTCTCATCAAAATGAAATACAGATTAGCTCAGTCTCACTAAAACCCAAATTCGCCACTCTCGTTTTATATTAGCCAGCAGGCTGCTTTTAAGGACATGCATATTACTTTTAGAGACATGCATATTACTTTCGTTCAAAAGATATTCTAGATATATTATAGTACTGTTCACACTACCCAAGAAGGCCTACAGCTGTTGTTAGTTTATTGCAGAGCTCCAGATAAGATGCGACCATTTAAACACTTTCAAGAATAACTTCTTTATTTCTCCATCAAATCATGTTGTGACGACTCTTTAGGATCATCTCGAAGAAACTACAGTAAATCCTCTCTATACTGGACACTAACAAAGTTATGATAATTAGTTGGTATTTAGGACAGGTGAATGCTTAAAGCAAGATGAAAGTTTGCTTTAAGCATCCACCTGTATTTAACACAAAATAGTTGATGTAATTTAGTGACCGTTATAGAAAGGTTTTACTGAATGCTGAGTGGTCCCAACATAAGGTGTGGTGGAGAGATGACGATTTGAGTATCCGAACACGCACCTTTATATATGTTGCTCTATGTACAGATGCAAATGTTTTTCACGTACCTTGATTTGAATTCTTTACAGGGTCAGTAGAGCCAGTAGAAGAAGATGTAATTCCTGACGCCGATGATGATGCAGCTGACATCATTAGAGGCGTAGGAGTACCAGGGGGCGTCAGTACAGTAGATGGAACAGGTGCAATTAACGATATCTGTGATGTCGGTGACGTCATGTGTGGCTCGTTTGACTTTGGTGATAGAACCTGGGGTATTGGAAGGGCGTTCAACCAAGACCGTGTGCCTAGGATATCAGCGGATGACTCGGTTAATGTCGATGACTTGCTCCCATCGTGCACACTATTGCTGTTAACTGGATATATCTCTGAAGCAGAATTTCTGGTAGATTCCTTTGTAGAATCGTTAGGCATAGGAGACATTTTCTCCGACAAAGGTGGCGAAGGGGATTGAGTTTTGGGTTCTGATGCAAATTGAACCATTGGCAAAGTAGTAGGGATGGCGGGTGGAAATTCGACCAATTCAGTGGCCGTCTCCCACTGATGTTGCCACTCCTCTGTAGATTTAGGTGGATCTTGCCAAACTTTATCAATTTTGGTGACGAGTTCTATTGCAAGTTTCGCTGCTTGTGATGACGGGTGTCCTGGCAAGCATATCTTTTTATAGTCATCTGGATACAAAGCCATGTAATAACCATTGCCCTCAGAGAAAAAGTCATGCGGAAGGTCTTGTAATGAAATAGCCCGATGGGAACGTTTCACGTGCTTTTTTAGGTCATTACTTCGATTTGCAGTGACTACCAAGTCTGAACACCAAGGGCAGACAATCTGAATGCGAGAGTGGGGAACTGAGGAGATGTGCTTTTTTAAATCTCTTTTGTTTTCGAACTGCTGCGAGCATAGCCAACACGGATACATGTATTCCATTGTGCCTGTAAAATGATAAACAAACTAAAGATAAACCTAGATTTCACCCATTCTACGTAGAATGGAATGCCTGTCAGTGTTAACTATTGAGTTCACTCCGTATGAAATGCTTAAATTTGCCAGAGGATTTTGAATGACAGTGTAGACCCTGATCAGATGCCAGTGCTTCCATTTCCCATACTCAAAAGGTAACGCTGCAAAGGTCGTAAGGATTAAGGATCATATAGAGAAACAGAGAAAGATGCGTACTCAAATGCTGAATCGTCCTTTTCTCCACCAAACCCTATATTGTCGTGAAAACTTTTTTGAATCGTTTCGACGAGGCGAATCTAAAAAGTGGTCACAACATAGGGCTTGGTGGAGAAACTAAAACTATCACTAAAAGTGATGAATACACCCGCACAACGGCAGCCTTGATTGGATTGCAAATCCAAGTTTGTAACATTAACTACTAATATAACAGGACCAAATGACAAATATACTCAAAGTTCATGTGGAGATAATTCTGTAATGCCTGCCACTAAACACAGGAAAATTGCGTCTTGTACATGTATTGTTTGTGGTTATCATGTATGGCAAGTGTCAATTCAATTAATTTATTTATGCACATCAACTATAAACTAAATAACCTTATTATTAAAGCAGGAGTTTGCGACACCAATTACCACTGTTTCATGCAAAAATGACAAAAAATACTCAAAGTTCAAGGGAAGATAATTCTGCAATGGCCAGTGGTAAATACGTGGACATTACGTCTTTCACATCTACCATTCGTGGTGATTATGTATATCCAAATATAACTGTAGTGACTTTAAAACTGAAGGAGTTCGGGACACCAATTCCTCATGTTTCGTGCGAAAATGACAAAAATGCTCAATTAAGTTCAAGGGTAGATAATTGCGCTAAACACATGAAAATTGCGTCTTGCAAATCTAGTATTCATGGTTATTATAAAACGAAAAACTGTCAGATCGAAGGAGGAGTTCGCGACACCAACTACCAGTGTTTCATGCAACAAAAATTACAAAACAAATACAGGGGGCGATAATTCTGCAATGGTCAGCAATGAACATATAAAATTTGCGTCTTGCACATCTACCATTTGTGGTTTTATGTATACCAAATATAAAGTCAGTAATTTTCAAACTGAAAGAGGAGTTCGCGACACCAACTACCTATGTTTAAATGCGGACTGACCGACCACACGACAGCCCAGAGTCGACGTGTGAGTGTGTGTGTGTGTGTGTGGGGGGGGGGGGGGGAGCTTAAAGGTTAATAAATGCGGGGTAGACGTGTACGTGTGTATATTGGGTGTGGGCTTAAACCTTTCACCGCCGACGTCGCATAAAACGACAAAAATAGCGCAGTACCAGATCAAGGCGGCGTCTGATCAGGGACTTCACTTTTTGTCTCAATCCCTATTTCTATGAATATGCTTTATTCCTTTGATATGTGCATTTATCTATCTCATTTCCTTATTGTACCGAATGATTTAACAAATTTGGATTGCATACGACAATTAGAAATTTGGCACCGAAAGGGTTAATGGTTAAATGGCAGTGTCCACTTTTGGATGGGAGGTGGGATGTTGTGGTTAACAGTAACTGATACATTTGCAGATGTGCGGGCCGAGTGCTTTAACATTAGCCGATACTTGGGTAGACGCATATGTGCAAGGGTGCGCTTAAAAGTTGAATGATACCCCGGGCAGTGTGTGTGTGTGTGTGTGGGGGGGGGGGGGGGGGGGGGGGTTCATGTACACCGTATTCATGTGTATAAAGTTTCGTCGAGAGCCTCCTTATACGCTATGCAACAAACCTACAGTCCAGGGAAGAGTGTGTGACAGTTGTGTGCTTGTGACTGCCTGTGTGGTAGGTGGATATAGCTATCAGCAGCCGACATGCAAAACAGTGCTACATATACATACAACTGCCAGTCACTAGGATAGCTGTGAAAGTCAATTGAATCAGGAAGTGGTTGAGTAGCGGAAGTACAGTAAAGCATGCCTTAAGCGACCACGGACTGACTGAACAGTAACCTTACAAAGTAGTAGGTAGTTTAATGCATGGCAAAAGTCATGCAGAAAGCTCCTCTGGAACATTCTTTATGATCATTGTTATGCATTAAGCTACCACGTGCCTCTGAGACCCAGACTAACAATACTTTTATACTGTCTTTTTAAGACACGTTTTACTGTATAGCTTGTCCTAGCCATACCTGTTCTTCAAACAATGGGTTGTTCAGACATGTACATGATCTTCTTAATCATTTCCCTTTTTCACGTATACCGACATGATATACAGTGCTCCCTCCCTACAACGGCCCTCTCAATAACGAACCCCTCCTTATAACAACGCATGTCACTGTTTCCGAAACAACAAGGCTCCAGAAACAACTTTGTTCCATCGTATTTTCTTTATGCCTCTATCAAACCCTATGTTGTGACCACTCTTTAGAATCGTCACTTTGTGACGATTCTAAAGAGTGGTCACAACATAGGGTTTGATTGAGGCACAACGGTTTAGTTCTCGAAATATACCTGATCTGGGGATCTACAAACAAGCTAATTATGTTTGATTTTCCCTCCCTATAACGACTCCCTCTGAACAACACATACAATATTCGTATCCCAAAGGGTGTCGTTGTAGAGAGGGAGCACTGTAGATCAGATTCTAGTTTTTGTTAAAGCAAAATAAATACTTCAAAAGTTTACATTATAAAACTTCGGCTAATAAATATTCATGACGTCATTATTTTTTGCATGAATATTGAACTGTGAGAGGGTTAGCTAGCACTTTCCCTCATATAAACGCTTTTCGCGCATTTGTTAACAGAGTAGACCCAGATATATAGGAGCCGTCTGATCAGGATCTTCTCTGTTTGCTTTTGACACAACATAGATCTGATTCCCCTGAAAAGTTTACACTATAAAATTTCAGCTAATAAATATTCATGATGTCATCATTATTTGCATGAATATTGAACAGGGAGAGGGTTAAACAGTAACAAGAGGGCCAGAATGGCCCTGAAGCGCTCACCAGAGAATCAGAGGAGAAGATTTTCAAAGTTTTAACTATATGTTTCTATAGAAAACTAGCCTGCCCTGGGGCTAGGCTAATTTTAACCCAAGAGGCACAATTTATATAACTTTTGTAGAGGACCTGGACATGATGCTATGTGCCAAATATGAAAGCTGAGAACCTTCCAGTTTCAGAGAATTTCTTTTTTCAAAGTCTTCACTATGTTTCTGTTGAAAACTTGCTACCCCTGGGGAGGGGCCAATTTTGACCCCAGGGCCATAATTTATATACTGTTTGTAGAGGACCAGAACATGATGCTATGTGCAAAGTATGAAAGCTGAGAACCTTCCAGTTTCAGAGAAGAAGATATTCAAAGATTTCAATATTTGTTTCTATTGAAAACTGCCCAACCCTGGGACTGGGCCAATTTTTACCCCGGGGCCATTATTTATATAAGTTTTGAAGAGGACCTGAACAAAATGCTCTGTGCCAAATATCAAAGCTGAGAGCCTTCCAGTTTCAGAGTAGAAGATTTTCAAAGATTTCACTAAATTTGTTTCTATTGAAAACTGCCCACCCTTGGGGCAGGGCCAATTTTGACCCTGGGGCCATAATTTATATAAATTTTGTAGAGGACCGGAACATGAAGCTAGCTATGTGCCAAATATGAAAGCTGAGAGCCTTCCAGTTTCAGAGAAGAAGATTTTCAAAGATTTCACTATTTGTTTCTATTGAAAACTTCCAACCCCTGGGGCGGGGCCACTTTTGACCACAGGGCCATAATTTATATAACTTTCGTAGAGGACCTGAACATGATGCTATGTGCCAAATATGAAAGCTGAGAGCCTTCCAGTTTCAGACAAGAAGATTTTCAAAGATTTCACTATTAGTTTCTATTGAAAACTGCCTACCCTGGGGCGGGGCCAATTTTGACCCCAGGGCCATAATTTATATAACTTTTGTAGAGCACCTGAACATGATTCTCTGTGCCAAATATGAAAGCTGAGAGCCTTCCAGTTTCAGAGGAGAAGATTTTCAAAGATTTAACTATTTGTTTCTATTTAAAACTGACCACCCCTGGGGTGGGGCCAATTTTGACCCCAGGGCCATAATTTATATAACTTTTGTAGAGGACCTGGACATGATGCTATGTGCCAAATATGAAAGCTGAGAACCTTCCAGTTTCAGAGAATTTCTTTTTTCAAAGTCTTCACTATGTTTCTGTTGAAAACTTGCTACCCCTGGGGAGGGGCCAATTTTGACCCCAGGGCCATAATTTATATACTGTTTGTAGAGGACCAGAACATGATGCTATGTGCAAAGTATGAAAGCTGAGAACCTTCCAGTTTCAGAGAAGAAGATATTCAAAGATTTCAATATTTGTTTCTATTGAAAACTGCCCAACCCTGGGACTGGGCCAATTTTTACCCCGGGGCCATTATTTATATAAGTTTTGAAGAGGACCTGAACAAAATGCTCTGTGCCAAATATCAAAGCTGAGAGCCTTCCAGTTTCAGAGTAGAAGATTTTCAAAGATTTCACTAAATTTGTTTCTATTGAAAACTGCCCACCCTTGGGGCAGGGCCAATTTTGACCCTGGGGCCATAATTTATATAAATTTTGTAGAGGACCGGAACATGAAGCTAGCTATGTGCCAAATATGAAAGCTGAGAGCCTTCCAGTTTCAGAGAAGAAGATTTTCAAAGATTTCACTATTTGTTTCTATTGAAAACTTCCAACCCCTGGGGCGGGGCCAATTTTGACCACAGGGCCATAATTTATATAACTTTCGTAGAGGACCTGAACATGATGCTATGTGCCAAATATGAAAGCTGAGAGCCTTCCAGTTTCAGACAAGAAGATTTTCAAAGATTTCACTATTAGTTTCTATTGAAAACTGCCTACCCTGGGGCGGGGCCAATTTTGACCCCAGGGCCATAATTTATATAACTTTTGTAGAGCACCTGAACATGATTCTCTGTGCCAAATATGAAAGCTGAGAGCCTTCCAGTTTCAGAGAATTTCTTTTTTCAAAGTCTTCACTATGTTTCTGTTGAAAACTTGCTACCCCTGGGGAGGGGCCAATTTTGACCCCAGGGCCATAATTTATATACTGTTTGTAGAGGACCAGAACATGATGCTATGTGCAAAGTATGAAAGCTGAGAACCTTCCAGTTTCAGAGAAGAAGATATTCAAAGATTTCAATATTTGTTTCTATTGAAAACTGCCCAACCCTGGGACTGGGCCAATTTTTACCCCGGGGCCATTATTTATATAAGTTTTGAAGAGGACCTGAACAAAATGCTCTGTGCCAAATATCAAAGCTGAGAGCCTTCCAGTTTCAGAGTAGAAGATTTTCAAAGATTTCACTAAATTTGTTTCTATTGAAAACTGCCCACCCTTGGGGCAGGGCCAATTTTGACCCTGGGGCCATAATTTATATAAATTTTGTAGAGGACCGGAACATGAAGCTAGCTATGTGCCAAATATGAAAGCTGAGAGCCTTCCAGTTTCAGAGAAGAAGATTTTCAAAGATTTCACTATTTGTTTCTATTGAAAACTTCCAACCCCTGGGGCGGGGCCAATTTTGACCACAGGGCCATAATTTATATAACTTTCGTAGAGGACCTGAACATGATGCTATGTGCCAAATATGAAAGCTGAGAGCCTTCCAGTTTCAGACAAGAAGATTTTCAAAGATTTCACTATTAGTTTCTATTGAAAACTGCCTACCCTGGGGCGGGGGCAATTTTGACCCCAGGGCCATAATTTATATAACTTTTGTAGAGCACCTGAACATAATTCTCTGTGCCAAATATGAAAGCTGAGAGCCTTCCAGTTTCAGAGGAGAAGATTTTCAAAGATTTAACTATTTGTTTCTATTTAAAACTGACCACCCCTGGGGTGGGGCCAATTTTGACCCCAGGGCCATAATTTATATAACTTCTGTAGAGGACCTGAACATGATGCTATGCGCCAAATATGAAAGCTGAGAGCCTCAAGTTTCTGGAGAAGATTTTCAAAGCTTTCACTATTTGTTTCTATTGAAATCTGCCCACCCCTGGGGCGGGGCCAATTTTGACCCCGGGGCCATAATTTATAAAAAAAAATTGTAGAGGACCTGAACATGGTTCTATGTGCCAAATATGTAAGCTGAGAACCTTCTGGTTTCAGACGAGAAGATTTTCAAAGATTTCACTATTTGTTTCTATTGAAAACTGCCCACCCCTGGGGCGGGGCCAATTTTGATTATTAATTAAATAATATAACTTATGTAGAGGACTTGAACATGATGCTATGTGCCAATTATGGAAGCTGAGAGCCTTCCAAATTCAGAGAAGAAGATTTTCAAAGATTTCACAATTTGTTTCTATTGAAAACTGCCCACCCTTGGGGCGGGGCCAATTTTCACCCCAGGACCATAAATAATATAACTTATGTAGAGGTCCTGAACATGATGCTCTGTGCCAAATATGAAAGCTGAGAGCCTTCCAGTTTCAGAGGAGAAGATTTTCAAAGATTTCACAATTTGTTTCTATTAAAAACTGTCCACCCCTGGGGCGGGCCAATTTTGACCCAAGGGCCATAATTTATATAACTTTTGTAGAGGACCTGATCATGATGCTATGTGCTAAATATGAAAGCTGAGAACCTTCCAGTTTCAGAGGAGAAGATTTTCAAAGTTTGCACTATATAATTCTATTGAAAACTGCCCAACCCTGGGGCGGGGCTAATTTTGACCCCAGGGCCATAATTTATATAACTTTTGTAGAGGACTTGAACATGATGCTATGTGCCAATTATGAAAGCTGAGAGCCTTCCAGATTCAGAGAAGAAGATTTTCAAAGATTTCACTATTTGTTTCTATTGAAAACTGCCCATCCCTGGGGCGGGGGCAATTTTGACCCCAGGACCATAAATAATATAACTTATGTAGAGGACCTGAACATGATGCTATGCGCCAAATATGAAAGCTGAGAGCCTTCCAGTTTCAGAGGAGAAGATTTTCAAAGATTTCACTATTTGTTTCTTTTAAAAACTGACCACCCCTGGGGCGGGGCCAATTTTGACCAAAGGGCCATAATTTATATAACTGTTGTAGAGGACCTGAACATGATGCTATGTGCTAAATATGAAAGCTGAGAACCTTCCAGTTTCAGAGGAGAAGATTTTCAAAGTTTGCACTATATGATTCTATTGAAAACTGCCCACCCCTGGGGCGGGGCTAATTTTGACCCCAGGGCCATAATTTATATAACTTTTGTAGAGGATCTGAACATGATGCTATGTGCCAATTATGAAAGCTGAGAACCTTCTGGTTTCAGAGAAGAAGATTTTCAAAGTTTTACTATATGTTTCTATTGAAAACAAGGCACCCCTGGGGCGGGGTCAATTTTGACCCCAGGGGCATAATTTATATAACTTTTGTAGAGGACCTGAATATGATGTTATGTGCCAAAGATGAAAGTTAAGATCCCTGTAGATTCAGAGGAGAATATTTTTAAAGGTTCAAATTGTTGACAACGGACGACGAACGACGCACGCCGGACAACGGGTGATCTCAAAAGCTCACCCTGAGCACTTTGTGCTCTGGTGAGCTAAAAATGATGACACACGCATGTATAAAATCTCTTAATCCTTAGATTATCATTTATTTGAGTATAACAAAGAAATTGTCATCAGTGCTAATTATCTGATATAAATGTTCTTTAGATGCAGACCGAACATTAATCCAGTTACCGCTGAACTTCGATATCTCAAACTCTGATAACTCGAGTCGAGATAACTCGAAGTTAAAGTTTCCTCCTTCCAAAATTTACAATACAGGTTTGTTCTAAATTGTACCATTACGCATATCTAGAAACACATGTAACAGCTTAATGCCGGTCAAAAGTAAGTTGGAAGATCCTACAGATTTTTTAGCAATTACTCTAGACCTACATTAAGTTGTGAACTTGAGAAACAGTTCAAATTAGAAATCGGATGACTCGAACCTCTATTATCTCGAAGTTATTTGTATGGTCCCTTGAAGTTCGAGATATTGAAGTTCAACTGTAGTTTCTTAACCCTTACAACGCTGAATTTTCAAATGGCCTCTTCCAAAATTCAAATAGGTCAAGCTTATAGTGAATATTTAGGGATGTTTTCTATAGAAAAGTGTAACATGACAAACAGTGCAGACCCTGATGAGAGGGCTTCCCCTTGGAGCCCTCTCATCTGGGTCTACACTGTTTGCAAAGGACATTAGTGACTCGGGTCTCGCACTGTAAGGGTTAACATTTAACCCTTTCCCTGTTCTATGTTTATTCCAAATTTCAATACCTACGGAATATCCATGGTAGGGCCAATATTGACATTAGGGACAATATTTGAACAATGTTGATAGTGGACCATGAGCAGTGGTTCTACAGAACAAGATTTTCAAAGATTTAGATTATTGACTTTATCAAGACAATGATTCTGACCAATGAAGATTGGGCTTAAAATATTTTTTCTAAGTTTTGACCTACTGACCTACTTTTTATTCCCACCCCACCCATGATCACACTCAACCTTGATATCACCAAGACAAACAGTTTGAGCGAGTTTGAGGAAATTTGGGCTAAACATGTGGCCTCTAGAGTGTAAACAAGAATTTTCTAAGATATGACCCAGTGACCTACGTTTTGACCACACGTAACCCACTTCCAAACTCGTCCAAGATTTTATTAGGACAATCATTCTGACAAATTTTCATGAAGATTTAGCTATAAATGTGACCTCTAGAGTGTTCACAAGGTTTTCCTAGTATTTGACCTAGTGATCTAGTTTTCAACCCCACATAACCCACTTTCAAACTCGTTAGAGCTTTTATCAAGACAATCATTATGACAAAGTTTCATGAAGATTGGACAAAAAATGTGACAACTAGAGTGTTCACAAGGTATTTCTACTGTTTGACCTAGTTTTTAACCCCACTTGACCCACTTTCGAACTCGTCCGAGATTTTATCAATACTTTCGTTCTGACCAAGTTTCATGAAGATTGGACTAAACTTGTTACCACTAGAGAGTTCATAAGGTTGTGCTACTGTTTGACCTAGTGACCTAGTTTTTCACCCAACGTAACCCACTTTTCAAACTCCTCCGAGATTTTATCAAGACAATCATTCTGACCAAGTTTCATGAAAATTGAATGACCTCTAGAGGGTTCACAAGGTTTTCCTACTATTTGACCTAGTGGCCTAGTTTTTAACCCAACTTGACCCACTTTCGAACTCTTCCGAGATTTTATCAAGACATTAATTCTGACCAAGTTTCATGAAGATTGGACAAAAACTGTGACCACTAGAGTGTTCACAAGCAAATTGTTGACGACGGACGACGCACGACGGACATTCAAGTCTCCCAAAAGCTCACCCTGAGCTTTGCTCAGGTGAGCTAAAAACTACACAATTGTAAAATTTTCCTTTTTTCTATAAATGCCCCTTTTCTGTGGATTTATTCAAACATATAAAAATAGTCTGTGAGATAAAGGGTTAAAACACCTGTAATTGTTATCCCCACTGAAGGCAGAGGGATATAGTGTTGGCAATGTCTCTGCGTCCAAGTGTCCCAGAATCATATCTCAGAAATGGCTTGGGAGTTTTTCATTGAAACTGTGTAAATGTTTAGTACCATTAAGGAATGTAGGCTTGCCAGTATCATTCACATTGACCTTGGAATACCAGAGTTAAGGCTCTTTCCTTGCCAAAAATGTAACGTTTTTGCCTGTTCAGAGCCATTTCTTAGTAATTGGGAGTTTTTCTATGTAACTTTGTGGAAATGCTAAGTAGCATAAGGACATGCGACCCTGCCTGCAAGTATCATCATCATATTGATTTTAGACACCCTTTGTTTGCGAAAAATGTTTTTATCCGTCTGTAGCCATATCTCAACAAGAGTACCGCGTACTGTACATGATACGCCCACTTGCAAAACTTCTCTGATTCAATATGTCTTATAAGTGTTGACATTTCTAATTTGTGCTGCAGATCTTGATTTCCATATTAACTTATTAAGGTGATATTATATAAAAAAAATTGAAGTGAATATCAAAAGTTACGGTCATCCTTATATTTGCAGATTTTTAGTAAAGTGCAAGGGCCATAACTCTGTAATGATGAATTGAACCTCAAAATCAACACCTCTGATGTTGTTGAATAAAACATATGTGTGAAGTTTTATTAATATCCTTTTAATAGTTTTCCTAGAAAATAACACAAACCAAAAGTTGACAACACACAAACACAAAGTTCAAGGGGCATCTTTAAAATACAAGAGTGTTCGAAGGAACACATGTGTCACCTTCTTGCAGGTGACACAAAAACTGTTCATCAGCATGAGTGCGAAAATCACAAAACAGGCGAATAACTCAAGAAGTATTGCAGGTTGAGTGACGAACCTTAGTTACATCAATGGTCCTCAATTAAAGGAAGACACAATGTCATGTAAAATTTGAAAGCTTTATGACAAGTTTAGAAATGATGGAAAAGTGATCCCTAAGTGACACACTGCCTCTCGGCAGGTGACACAAAAATGACCTATCAAAAAACTTGCAATATGTGTAAAAATCCATATTAAGGTAATATCATATAAAAACTTTGAAGTAGATATCATTTAAAATGAAAAAGTTATGGCCTTCCTCATATTTGCATTATTTTTTCATGTGCAAGAGCCATAACTCCATAACGACAAATCAAATGAACCTCAGAATCGACTCAGCTTCAGATATTGATTCATTAAATATTTGTGTGACGTTTCATTAAAATCTGTCAAACAGTTTTCTGAGAAAACGGCGGACAAACAAAATGTTGACAGACGGATGAACGGACAGGGCCATGCAAATATACGACCACCTTTGTAAGGTTGGCGTATAAAAACTGTTTAAACTTTATAAAAATGTTTTGTAGTACAAGGACATGCCACCCTGCAAGTTTCATATATATTAACCTTAGAACACCAGATATATGTCCCTTTGTGAAAATAACATTTTTGTCTGAGTGAGTGAGAGGTTGGGTTTCAAAATAGTTTATGAGGGAATGGATTAAAGGGTTAAGAGTTTTGCATACCGACCATAGCATCTTGTCTACACTGTCAAAACAAGTAATAGAATACATGTATTGATAACAAGCAAATTCATAAAATTGATATCCCCTGGTATTACCTAGTAAACAGCAAACAATGGGGGTGGCAGATCTTTAGTTAATCAATTTTAAAACAAAATATGTCCTAAGCATCCATTCATTGAACATAGGAGTCTTAAAAAACAGCTGGTTGCTAAATGCAGGACACAAGTAATGCTGACAGCTCCTTTGGGAGTTCTCTGCATTACTTTCGACCTGCATTAAGCTACAACCTGCCTTACAGACCCATAATTTGATATAAAAAAAATTGGAGGACTTACATAGACTATTCCTGTTGTCCATTTCTTTTCTTTATTGAATAAAATATTATTGATGGCCCCTTAACATAGGTTCTACTGTACACACATTTTCCTTTGTGTCCATAGTATTCTACAACAAAGGGACCATACACAAATGTCCAATTAAAAAGAAAAACAAAATTTATTCATTTCTCAATCTTTATTATGTATGTCTACTTTCAACATGCAACAACAAGTATCACAGGGCTAAGTCTACTGTCTTGCTAACATTTGTAATTAACCCTTTACTCCATGAATATTCATGTAAAAAATAATGATGTCATGCAAATTAATTACTGTAGATGATGTTTTGATAATAGCACATGAGCACAGCAAATGTTTGTCATGGCAAAAACTGTAGAAGCAGAGGTATATTATTCTACACAGACTCAATCAGATTAGTCATACAGAAGCCATCTGATCTCGGTCTACACAGACCCTACCCGATCACTCATACTGGAGCCATCTGATCTCGGTCTACACAGACCCTATCTGATTAGTCATACAGGAGCCATCTGATCTCGGTCTATACCGACCCTATCTGATTAGTCATACAGGAGCCATCTGATCTCAGTCTATACCGACCCTATCTGATTACTCATACAGGAGCCATCTGATCTCGGTCTATACCGACCCTATCTGATTAGTCATACAGGAGCCATCTGATCTCGGTCTACACAGACCCTATCTGATTAGTCATACAGGAGCCATCTGATCTCGGTCTACACAGACCCTATCTGATTAGTCATACAGGAGCCATCTGATCTCGGTCTACACAGACCTTCCAGATTACTCATACAGGAGCCATCTGATCTCGGTCTACACAGACCTTCCAGATTACTCATACAGGAGCCATCTGATCTCGGTCTACACAGACCTTCCAGATTACTCATACAGGAGCCATCTGATCTCGGTCTATACAGACCTTCCAGATTACTCATACAGGAGCCATCTGATCTCGGTCTATACAGACCCTATCTGATTACTCATACAGGAGCCATCTGATCTCGGTCTATACAGACCCTATCTGATTAGTCATACAGGAGCCATCTGATCTCAGTATCTGATTACTCATACAGGAGCCATCTGATCTCGGTCTACACAGACCCTATCTGATTAGTCATACAGGAGCCATCTGATCTCAGTATCTGATTACTCATACAGGAGCCATCTGATCTCGGTCTATACAGACCCTATCTGATTACTCATACAGGAGCCATCTGATCTCGGTCTATACAGATCTTCCAGATTACTCATACAGGAGCCATCTGATCTCGGTCTATACAGATCTTCCAGATTACTCATACAGGAGCCATCTGATCTCGGTCTATTGTTTGTAAAGGTGTGTTTATGGAGTATTGAGAGCCTAATTGATACTGTTTGGGTTACAAAAATGTTCAACAGTATCACAAGACTGGGTCATAATCATCATGTTAAAGGAAACAATGAATAGGGCAGTTTGGTTCATAAAATTCCATGTCTACACTGTTGGTTTTTTTTTTTTTAAATATCCAACAAGTTACAAGATCGGGTCTGCATTGTCATGTGTATGGAAATGTCGAAGGTTATTTCTACAATACAGTATCTCAAAACTGGATCTGCAATGTCTGATTGACAAATGTTTGGCATCACAAACTCTGTCTACAATGCTAGTTTATCTCTTTCCCTTTCCTTCCTATAAATGCCATTTCATGCATCTGTAAACAGAGTAGACCCAGATCAGACAGCTCCAATTGGAGCAACTGATCAGGGTCTGCTCTGTATGCTTATGGAATAAGTGAGATCTGATTCTACAATTTCTGCTTGAGCAAAAATGTCATGTCGTTACGTGCTATCATAAAAGATTAACATTAATGGTGTCATTATTCAGAGCCCCATATAAGTTGCATAAATTTAAACATTTTCAAGAATAGCTCCTTTATTTCCCCACCAAACCCTATACTGTGACCACTCTTTAGAATCGTCTCATTGAAACGATTTTAAAGAGTGGTTACAGTATAGGGTTTGGTGGAGAAATGAGGATTTTAGTATTTTGGTACGCATCGTTATCTGTAGCTCTGATTAATTCATGCATAAATAATAAGCAGATACAGGGTTAAAGAAATGTCACAAGGACACATCTCCACTTTCAGATTACAGAAATGTTCTGTAGATTCACAAGGCTAGGCCTGTACTGTCTTGTTTACAGAAATGTCCAGCAGATTCACAAGGTTCCATGGTCTTGGTGTACTGGGGGATCACAATTCAGTTTTAACCTCACTGTGGAAAACAAATGATATACCTTCCTCTGCCTCTTGTAGAACCCAGTCCTAGAAAGGAAATCCCAGAAGCTCAGATAAGATGCGTAAATTAATACATTTCAGGAATAGCCCCTCATTTTCTCTATCAGACCCTATGTTGTGACCACTCTAGATGTCCAGATAAGATGCGTAAATTAAACTTCTTTATTTCTCCACCAAATCTTATGTAGTGACCATTCTCTTCGAGACGATTCTAAAAAGTGGTCACAACATAGGGTTCCGTGGAGAAATGACGATAGAGTATGCACCATTATCTAGAGCTCTGTACTCTTAAGAATCATCTTGAATAGACAATTCTAAAGAATGGTCACAAAATGGGCGTGGTGGAGAAATGATGATATTAGTATTTTAATACATGTACATACCTCTGAAATGTACAGTAAAACCTGTTTGAAGTGACCTCTTACTGACTGACCCATTGCAAACAGAGTAGAACCAGATCAGCTGATAGAGCCCATCGCCTCATATTGATGACTATGTAAAAGTCACTTTGTGAAACCATTGTGATAAATAGAGCATTTGCTCCTATAGGAGCAAATGCTCTATTTATCACAATGGTTTTCCCTTTCTCTAGTTAATTTTCCTTTTCAGTAGATTTATTCAAAGAGGTTATATAAAAAAATAGCCTATGAGGTTATGGGTTAAGCACCATCTGATGTTCTGCTTCATTTACTTACATGTTACAAATGCTCTACTTTATGCCATACAAACAGTAAATTCCCATGTTTAATAAAATATTTAATTGATATTCAAAATAGATGGAGTTGCATAAATATTCATGAAGTAAAGAATTAACCTCTGGAGTCTTAACTCTTTCCCTGTTGAATATTCATGTAAGAAATAATGACACACTGAATATTTACCACCTGATTTTTTATGATGGCAAATGTACATTGGAATTCTTTTTTGTATTTTCAGAAACTGCAGAGTCAGGTCTACTGAATTTTCATAAACAAACAGAGCAGACCCCAATCAGACGGCTCCTATAAGAACTGCCTTATCTGGGTCCACTCCATTTCCAGTGCATGAAAAAGCATTTATATGAAGGAAAGGGTTAACCCGTTACCTAATAGAGGCACCTTTTCAAATGGTGTAGACACAAACCAGATGGCTCCTTTAACACTTTCCTCCATAGGCTATTTATTTTCAGACCCAACCTCTTTGAATAAATCTACCCAAAAGGAGCATTTACTAGAGAAAAGTAAAAATTCAGAATTTTGTAGTTTGAAACCATTGTGATAAATACAGCATTTGCTCCTATATGAGCAAATGCTCTATTTATCACAATGGTTTCAAGAAGTGTTATTACAGAGGCGTAGAAAGGCGTATTTATGGAGGAAAGGGTTAAGAGATGTCACATCAAGGTCTGCTCTGTTTTGTTATGGAATTAAATTTCTGCAATAGCCAAAATAGCCTGTGTTCATATATCAATACATGTATAAATTAATTCAGCTAATAAATATTCATGATGCCATTATTTCTTACACAAATAAGAGGTAAAGGGATAAAAAGACTACATTGTAGTTGCTGACCATGTGCTCCTGAACCACTGCTCCTGGACTATGAGTCCACTCCATCAGCTCATCCATACCTAGATTCTTCTGCAAAATAAAAAAATAAAAAAAAACTTATCAGTACTAAAACTTTCCAAATGAAGGAGGAGTTTGCAACACAAGCTACCAATGTTACAGGCCTAAATGACAAAAATGCTCAGTTAAAAAATTGTAGTTTGAAATCATTGTGATAAATAGAGCATTTGCTCCTATAGGAGAAAATGCTCTATTTATCACAATGGTTTCACAAAGTGACTTTTATAGAGTCGTCAATGTAAGAGAATAGGTTAAAGGTGAGATAATTCTGCAATGCCTGAAGCTAAACACATAAAATTGTGCCTTGCACATCTACTATTAGTGATTATTATGTATGGCAAGTATCAATTCAATGGTTTTCAAATTGAAGGAGGAGTTTGACATAAACTAACCATGTTTCATGCCAAAATGAAAAAAAAAAAACCCTCAACATTCAAGGGGAGATAATTCTGCAATTCCTCATGATAAACAAATGAAAATTGTGTCTTGCACATCTACTATTCGGGGCAATTATGTATGCCAAAATATAAATTGAACCAGAACTATCACTAAACGTGATGGGATACCCCTGCTCAGCTGCCTTGCTCACAAATAAAACATTTTGGTTCCATGACCAGGATCAAAAATATTTTGGTGCCTTGACCAGGATTTGTGCCATGGATAGACAGACAGACAAACGGACCAACAAACACACCGACTCCTATCTATCACCTCCCAAGGCCAAAATAATCTCTGGTTCAGTCCCTACAACTTTCAAATGCATATGTTTATACAAAAAGTCAACAGTTTTGAAAGTAATAAGGATTTATCTGGATTCAAACTCATTGAAATGCAACCAATGATTCATCTATAGAAAAAAGAGCACACATTTTTTACAATACACAAGTGACTAATGACTTTTTGAGTAAATAGGTTCCTTTGGTTTTGGTCCGACCCCATTATAATGAAAAAGGGGAAGATATGGACCTTGTTCATGACACATCCTCTCACCAGGCCTGATCCATATGTGAAGGATAAATTCAATGGTATCTGTAGAACAGGAGATAGACTTTAGGACAAAAAAAAGACTTTAGGACAAAAAAAAAGTTGTACCACCGACGGACAGGCAGATGGACAGACAGATCCACCGACCGACCAACCAACACACTGACTCCTATTAACCCTCTCTCAAACTTCGTTTGCAGGGGTATAATAACTTTCAAATTGAAGGAGTTTGCTACACCAACTTCCCATGTTCAAATGTGAACAGATGGACTGACCAAACTACTGCTTGACAAGATGATTCCAGTATACCCTCTCAGACTTTGTTTGCGCGGATATAATAATAATCAACTAAAAGCTGATAAAAACTAGAACTATCACTAAAGGTAATGAATAACCCTGCATGGCAGCCTTGATTGCACATCAAAGTTTGTGACAGAACCAAATGACAAAAATACTCAAAGTACACGTGGAGATAATTCTGTAATGCCTATCACAAAATACAGGAAAATTGTGTCTTGCACATGTGCTATTCATAGTTAGTATGCATGGCAAGTCGTCGTTGACCTCTGTCCGTCCAAGTAGTTGATGGGTCGCGCCAGCAGTGTCTGTGGTGACTGAAGAGGCCAATCCTGGAGTGGCAGTCCCTGCTGCAGTCACTAGTGGTGACTGAGAGGCCAATCCTGGAGTGGCAGTCCCTGCTGCAGTCACTACAGATAGAAACTGAGCTGTCTAGTGAACTTGATGATGCTCTGCTTTTAAGTCTCTACTGCCTTCCTCTCTTGTGTCTGTCTTCCTCCGCTCTCTTGATACCTGCAACGACGCCACGCTTCCAGGTCGGGTGATCTTATGCTTTCGCCTCCCATGACTCAATGTCTATGTGTTGACTTTAGGTCACTTTTACAGATGTCAGAGTACCTGAAGTAGGGCCGGCCGACTGGGCGAGTACCCTCCTCCAATTGGCCATACAGCAGGTCCTTAGGAAGATGACCTCTGTTCATCTGACTTACGTGGTCCAGCCAATGCAGGCGTATCTGGCTCAGCATGGCAAAGATAGAGGTTGTCTTTTCCTTACTAAGAATCTCAGATTTAGTGATCTTATCTCTCCAGGTGATACCTAGGATTTGGCACTGGCACCACATGTGATAGGCATTGTGTTTTGCCTCTTGTTTTGCGTATGTTGTCTAAGTTTTTCTATCATATATAAGGGTACTGAGGATGCATGCCTGGTAAACTTTCAGCTTTGTGCTAAGGGCAAGGTTTTTATTCTCCCAAATTCTCTTGGAGAGTTTGGACATCACCCCAGTGGCGTTTTCCAGTTCTGGCATTTATCTCTGAGTCAAGTGAGAGGTTCTCTGAGATGACTGATTCAAGGTTCCTGAAGTTGTTGATGTTTGCTGGTTGTGAGCCTCTGATTGGGATTGAGATTGAGGGAAGAGTTGGAAGATCCAGTGCCATGATTTCTGTTTTCTTAACCCTTTCCCTGTTCTATATTAGTTTCAAATTTCAATACCTACTGAATATTCATGGACTAAATAGTGAATATGGAAGGTTGGATATTGTAGCCATTTTAGAAACTAGAGAACCAGATCTATCAAATTCAATTAGCAAACAGAGCAGACTCCAAGAGAAGCCGTCTGATCTGGGTCTACTCTGTTTGCAAATGCTTGAAAACACTTTTATATGAGGGAAAGGGTTAATACTGATTTTGAGGATAAACTCTCTGCAGGCATTTGAGAAGCGGTCCATGAGGCGTTTTAAACCGTCGTGAGTGTGGCTTGCAAGAGCAGCATCATCAGCAAACAGCATCTCTCTGAGTAAGACATGAGTGACTTTGGATTTAGAACGCCTAAGAAACCGTCAGTGGAAGATGCGAAAGCATGGTGAAAGAGAGAGAAGATTCCAAAGAGTGTCGGGGCGAGCACGCATCCTTGTTTGACGCCGCTGCGAATGGTGAAAGGCCAAGATGTATCCCCATCAGAACAGACAGTTCCTTTCATGTCTGTATGGAAGGACTTCATAAGGCTGAGCAGCCTTGGTAGGCAGCCTATTCGTAAGAGTAAGCTGAACAGTCCGCTGACAATATCAAAGGCTTTGGTGAGGTCTACAAAAGTCAGATATAAGGGGTTCTGCACTTTTCCTGGAGTTGTCTCACAGAGAAAATCATGTTGATGGTGGAGTGTCCTGATAGAAAGCCGCACTGTGCTTCAGGGTACACTGGTTAAGCGAGGACTTGCAATCTTGTGAGCAATACCCTAGTAAAGACCTTTCCTACAATGCTTAAGAGAGAGATCCCGTGATAGTTTTTAGTGTCACCCTTATTTTTGTATAGGGTCACAATCTTTAAATTGTTCCTCATGTCTTGTGACACCTCACGTTCTTTCCAGCAGACACAGAGTAGTTCATGGAGATGTCGAAGTAGGCCTGGCTTTCCTTCTTTGATTACCTCAGGCTGGATAAGGCATTTATTGCCTTTTCAAGGTCAGCCATAGTAGGCTTAGCATCAAGGTCATGCAAAGTTGGAAGTTCAGGAATGCTGTTAACCCTTTGCTTGCTGAATTTCAAAATACATTTCTCCTTCTTTACCCATGCCCTGTTATATAATTACATATATCTTCACTGTGTACAAATATTTCGCTGTGCAGTCACTGCCGTGGAGTGCACTGGTTGCACAATCAACTTGTAAATAGTGCAGACCCTGATGAGACAGCTCCTGCAGGAGCTGTCTCATCTGGGTCTTCACTATTTACAGGTAGGTATATTGACGCGAATAGCAAGCGAATGGTTAAGGGCTTCCTCAGATACAGTGTTCTCGGTGGAATACAGTTCCAGGTAATCTTCCTTCTATCTTCCTATCTGTTGGCTGCGGTCAGATATGATGTGCCCTTCTTTGGATTTGAGGGGAGCTGTTTTCTTTATGACTGGGCCTGTTGCTTTCTTGATACCTTCATACAATGCTCCTGTGTTACCAGTGGAGGATGCATTTTCAATGTTGGTGCATAGTACCAGCCAGTAATTGTTTGCATATTTCCTCTGGCCATCTTCTGGCACTCCGCTCTGGCTTCACGCAGGAGGCAAAGGTTTTCCTGAGTTTGACATTGTTTCCATTTTATCAGGGCCTGTCTCTTGGCATTGATGAGAGGCTCCAGTGCTTGAAGATGTGCTTCATACCAATCATTATTTTTTGCATGGCAAGTATCAATTCAATAACTTTCAAATAGAAGGAGGAGCTTGCAATACTATCTCCCCATGTTTCATGCAAAAATGAAAAAAAAATACTCAAAGTACAAGTGGAGATAATTCTGTAATGCCCACCACTAAACACAGGAAAATTGTGTCTTGCACATGTACTATTCGTGGTTATAATGTATGTCAAATAATGATTCAATAACTTTCAAATTGAAGGAGTAGTTTGGGACACCAACTCTCCATGTCTCATGCCGAAATGACAAAAAATACTCAAAGCTCAGGGGGAGATAATTCTGCGACAGCCAGCCGTAAACACATCTTGCACATCTACCATTCATGGTTATTATGTATACCAAATATAAATTCAATAACTGAAGGAGGAGTTTGTGACATCAACTCCCCATGTTTGATGCCAAAATGACAAAATGCTCAAAGTTCAAGTGGAGACAATTCTGCAATGCCCAGTGCTAAATACATGAGAATTGCATATTGCACATCTACCATCTGTGGGTATAATGTATACCAAATATTAACTGAATAACTTTCAGATTAAGGGAGGAGTTTGTGACACCAACTCCCCATGTTTCATGAAAAAAGTAAAAAAAAGCCCAAAGTTCAGGGGAAGATAATTCTGCAATGGCCAGTAGTACACACATGTAAATTGCATTTTGCACATCTACCATTCATGGTTATTATATGTATCAAATATAAATCCAGTAACATTAAAACTGAGAGAGGAGTTTGCGACACCAACTACCCATGTTCAAATGCAGACGGACTGCCCTACCAACCGACTGCCAAACAGGGTGATTCCAGTATACCCCCTCAAACAAGTTTGCAGGGGTATAAAGACAAAAAAAAAATCAATGTTCAAGGGGAGATAATTCTGCAATGGCCAGCAGTAAACACCAGAAAATTGCGTCTTGCACATCTACCATTCGTGGTCATTATGTATAGCAAATATAAATTCAGTAACAGGAGTTTGCAACTTCAACTACCATGTTCATATGTTGACAGACGGACAGATCGACCACCGGACCAACTGACCGCTGGACAGGGTGAATCTAGTATACCTCCAAACAAGTTTAGGGGAGGGGGTGGGGGGGGGGGGGGTTATAAAAACAAGTTTGCAGATGTATAACTAGAACTGTCACTAACAATAGCATACCTTTTTCACCAGACAAGCACAAGTCTGTTACATAATGACAAAGAAGTACAGTCGGGCTTGTATTCAGCAGCCACCCAAAGGATTGGGCAAAAATGGTTGCTTAAACCTGTACTCCATAAATACATGTACACCTTTACAAAAAGTAAAATTAGATCAGACGCCTCTTGTAGGAGCTGTCTGATCACAGTCTGCTGTTTGCTTATGAAATAATTTATAGATATGAGTCTTGTTTCTGCCATTTCAAAAAAGTCCTGTGTCCATTTGCTATAATTAAAACTAATCTTAATCATAAAGATTCATGATATCATTATCTATTGCATGAATATTCAAGGAGTTTAGGATTAATACAATTGTATTGAAAATACAGTAAAACCCCGCTAATGCGACCACTTAATAAACAGCCACTGGCGTCGTTTAAAGCAGGTGGTTGCTTAATACAGGACGAAAGTTATGCAGAAAGCTCCTATAGGAGCTTTCTGCATAACTTTCGTCCTGTATTAAGCTACCACCTGCCTCTGCCGCCCAGAATTATGCCCATTTTTGGTGGTCGCATTAGAGGGGTTTTACTGTATTGGATCAGGTTCAAACTAGTCACTGATTGTTAACTCTTTCCCTCATATCAACACTTTTTCATACCTTTGCAAACAGAGTAGACCTAGAAACTGGAGAGTCTGGGTCCATGCTTATAAAACTTTTAGTTGAGTCTGATTTCGTCCTCAAGTTTTTGATTGGTCAGATTTGAGCCTTTTCAAATCTGACCAATCAAAAGCTTGAGAAATCAAATCTGACCAATAAAAAAAAAAAAAGTTTTATAAGCATGGACCCAGATCTATTATAAGTTCATAAGCAAACAGAGCAGACCCTGTTCAGACAGTTCCTACAGGAACCATCTGATTTGGGTCTTCTATTTACAAATGCATGCAATGTCGTTTATATGAAGGAGAGGGTTTTTTGCTCAAGAAGCAAATGAACAACATCTATTGCTGAAAATGTGTTAAGAATTCCTTCAGGAGTTTAGTTTATTTTTACACTCCACACATATAGATGTGACAAGAGGTACAAATTATTATAATGAACCCATTGAAACACTCTAGGCAAGCTGTGTAGACCAAGAATAAAGGGCGCCTAAAGGGGTCCTACACTCTAGGTCCACAGTCTGTCCTAAGAACATCAAGTCTCTAAATCGTCAACTGAACTTAAGCCATTCCTGCATATTGACGCCTTTTGACGCTTCTGTAAAAGTCACTTTGTGAAACCATTGTGATAAATAGAGCATTTGCTCCACAAGAGCAAATGCTCTTTTTATCACAATGGTTTCAAAACTACACAAATCTGAAAATTTCCTTTTCTCTAGTTAATTCTCCTTTTTGGTAGATTTATTCAAAGAGGTTTAGTCTAAAAATAGTCTATGTGGGAATGGTTTAAAAGTTGGATGAAATATAGTACATAGGTGATTTTTTTATTTTGTTTTTTGTTTGAGTGATCAGACATGTGGGAGTACAGGCAAAATGGGCTAATGTTGCAAAATAATAGGACAAGGCTGTGTGAATTAGGGGATAACCGTTGCGTATTTGAAGATTTGCAGCAGTATATCGGTGGTTTATATGTCGCAAATTTAGTTTTACATGCGACGCGTTAGCGGAGCATGTAAAACGATTATTTGCGACATATAAACCACCGATATACTGCTGCGCATGAAACACCGCATATCTCCGCATTACGCATATAGAAAATAGTTCTCCTGGAACCTAGCAATTGTGCTTATATTTAATATACCAAGAACTGGTGTTTTCACTTGATACTTTGATTTTCACAAATGAAAACCGTTAAGTCATGGTCCTTTGAATTTCTGACGGTAGGTCCCTTTCAAAACTACGAAAGATGAATCAAATTTGACCTCGACATTGCTCGAAATTCCACAAAAATTGTGCACATGGACAACGGAATTATTTAATTTTAAATTGTTTGCAATGTGGAACTGGCTGCATATTCAAGATACTTTGGCTGATTGGTGTATGTGATGAGAATGATGATAGACCAAGTGGACGTGCAAATGGAAATTATCAGGAGCGACAATCTACAGGCATGTTTGCAAAGAGCCCTCGAGTGGTCTAGAGTGGGTGGAGCGAATTCTCATTATGGGACTGTCCTTGAAGGATTGAAGAATACGTCCGCTTCTGATTGTCGGACGAGTCGGCAATATAGCTTCGGACACTTGCTTCATTCTGATGACCGGACTTTTTCATTATTTCCCTGGTTTTGACACCAGCATAGGCCAACAGCTAGTGCATGATTGCGGTCTCTCGGACACAGTGATTTGTGTTTTAAAACTTTTGACGAAACAAGCCTCAGCAGAAATTGTTTTCATCATTTCGTTCAGCACACGCTCACTAACAGGCCTGGATGTGTACATGATTCTTCATAATCGACTGAACGTTTGGGTTACTGAATGAAATGGTTCGATCACGGGTGCAGTTTTATCAGGTATGTTTTCAGAGATTTACAGGACATGTTTCCTGCATGACTCATAAATTGTACGGTTGTCAGAGATCTTAGGTTTTCTATGTATACCACGAAGAGCGAAATTCAAGGTTATGTCAAACCACTATTCTTTGGAAAGATTTGTGATTGATGGCAGAGAGGAAACCTGAGTTTTTTTAGTGTTTTCAGATCATTGTCTGTGATCGGTTGGTAATGTTTAAGTGTTGTCAGGTCCTTCTTTTAAAAATAGTTTTAGCATGGATATAAATATCACAGCTACATGGTTATATACCTTAAATTTTATATTTACAGGGTGCAGGTGCCACATACACATCAAAACAGAATAGAGGAAGAGAAACGTTTGTTCAAGGACAGTGAATTAGATCAACATGTGAAATAAATGGACTCGGGATCAACTTGTGGGACCTTTTGATAGATATTTGAGTAGAATCGCCAGACTCACATCGCCTACAACCATAAAGTGTGTTGAAAAAAACCAAGTAAATTGAAAACATTTGACATTTCATTCAGCCAGTGTCTTTGTTCATTCAGACCCATTCATTCAATTTTACTATGAATGCGCGTATGAATATTTCGTAGTAAATTTTCTAGTGATTCGGTTTCCGACAGTATATTCATTTTTCCGACAGTATATCGGTGGTTTATATGCTTCAAATTTTGTCACGTGGACCAATCAGAATGCGTGTTACAAAAATGTTGCATTAGAATAAAGCAATTTCAAGGCATAGCTAGAAATAAAAGCACAATTCATTTTGGTATAGATCTGTTTTATAGGTTGTGATATAGACAATTTTGCAGGTATGGGCTATTATTACAAAAACATGGGGTTGCCATGGAAACGGTTAAAACGTTACTTAAAGTTAATGTTTTGGTCCTCATATTGGATATTTTGTTTTCTGAGGATTTTGTCATCATGTTAAACTGCATTTGAAGTTGTGTTCTGATATATGTAGGATAAACTAGAATTGTTTTGTTTTTTATACAAAAACTGATGGATCCCTCTCCCCCTTCCTCACCATCACTAAATTAAATTTTTCATGTAAAAATTTCATGGTGCTGATCAATCCTATGAAGTTTCATGCAAATGCGACCAAGGTTTTGGTGAAACCTTGTGGACAAAATTTTCAATGTTACATTTTCAAAGTCCCACAACTCTGCAGAAAATCATCAAACTGGAACAGGAATAAAATAGTGCTGGTCAATCCTATGAAGTTTCATGAAAATCTGATCAAAGGTTTTTGAGAAACAGCGCAAACAAAAATTGCCATGTAAACCAAGAGCACTGCACGCAGATGCCAACACTCACTTGTCATCATTGTCAAAATGAACATGCATACCAAAAATGAAGATTGTAAATGAAAAATTGAAGAAGTTATGTTATGATTTCGGACGACAACGAGGATGCCGGAGTAACGACAATAGCTCAAGATTTCTTCGAACCAGACAACCTAAAAATTCAAAGTCCTCTGCAGAAAATCATTGAAAACTGGAACAGGAATAAGATATGCACAACAAGGCATGGTGCTGATCAATGATATGAAGTTTCATGAAAATCAGAAGAAAGGTTTTGGAGAAACTGAGAAGACAAAATTTTCCATGTATAAATTCAAATTCCCATAACTCTGCAGAAAATCATTGAACCTGCTCAGGAATAAGATATGTACATCTAGGTATGATGCTGATCGATCCTAAGTCTAATGAAAATCTGATCATAAGTTATGGGGAAACTGCGTGGACAAACTTTTCCATGTAAAGATTTCAAAATCCCATAACTCTGGAGAAAATCATCAAACCGGAACAGGAATAAAATATGCACAATTAGGTATAGTGCTGGTCAATCCCATGAAGTTTCATGAAAATCCGATAAAAAAATTCAAAGTCCTCTGCAGAAAATCATTGAACCAGAACAGGAATAAGATATGCACAACTAGGCATGGTGCTGATCAATCCTATGCAGTTTCATGAAAATCTGATTAAATGTTTTGGAGAAACTGCGCGAACAACATTTTCCATGTAAAAATTTCAAAGTCCAATAACTCTGCAGAAAATAATCAAACAGGAACAGGAATGAAATATGCAAAACTAGGCACGGTACTGATCAATCCTAAGAAGTTTCATGAGAAGTACAAATATGACAAATGCGCTCTGTAAGTTCTAAGATATTTGACGATCTTAGTTTCTATACTGGTAGATGCACATTCTAAAGTTAATTAATTTCTGTACATTAAAAGGTGTTTGTGCATTCAAATAATGTTCATACTTATGTTCTACTATGTAATTGCAGAAATGTGTACATTTACTTGAAGACTTCAAAAGAATGTGAATTGAATTCAAGTTTTTACTTCTGAGAAGAGCACGGGAGAGGTAGAACAAAAATGAGTACACATTTTGAGTGCTGTGACCACAAAGAACTTCCAAAGATCACTTATCACTGAATTCTATTGCATTTGTATGGTGACAACTTACCATTAACTACAGTACTATTACTGTTAACTGGAACCATTTACACTATGTGCTATATTACCTATTCAGTGTCGCAGTGCCGTAAAACCTAGCTCACTCACTCACCATTTACACTAACAGTTGACTGCAGAACCCAGTTAATCCTTGTAAAACTTTATTTATTTGCAAGTATAACTAGAACTATCACTAAAGGTGATGAATACCCCATGCATGGCAGTCTTAATCGCAAATCCAAATCCAGGGTCCATGCTTATAAAACTCAACTAAAAAGAGCTTTATAAGCATGGACCCATGAACTGATAACTCCTGTATGTTTGATCCCTAAAAAACTTTATGTGATGCTCATCAACGCTTCACAGGGATCATGTGTATCAATTATCACTGAAATATGTTGAAAACTGTACAAGTTCAAGCCACAATCTTTATTGGCTAGCAACACATACAAGAAAAGTCAAGGGGCAGATAAATGGGGTGTACTTAGTATATACCGGTAACAATAAAAACTCCATCCTTTAAAATTTTATTAATGAAGAATCAATGCCTTTTTAGGCAGGTGGCTTTTTAGTGTAGGGTGAAAGTCATGTCAAAAGTTCCTCTTGGAGCTTTCTGCATGACTTTCACCATGCATTAAGCTGCCGCCTGTCTTAAAGATGGGTGATTGTTGCAACTATCTTGGCTTTACTATATTTGTATTCAGACTAATCACAAAAGTCATAAAAAAATTGCCAATGGTCTAATCATCAATACATACCTTTTTGACTGGGATCCTTGCTCCTAGCTGGCACACCCTTGTGGTTGTCTCCTGGACAGGTTCTCTGACCGATTGTCTATGAACCAGACAGTCACAGCTGAGTAAATCATGGGTATCACAGTCTGTGTGCAAGTTGATTGAAAATAAATCCTGGCAAACAAAAATTGCAAAAAGCATATAACTATAGAATATAGCACAAATTCATTTTCTAGTCAAAACTAGAACTGTTGTGATGGGCTATCTAATCTTCCCCCCCCCCCTTCCCCCTGCATTCCGGCTGCTTCAGTCTCTACACTTTCTGATTCAGTCCCTATAGTGGGCATTATATGGCTTCTCTACAGTTTACACCCCTACCATAGTGCCATGGGGGTGGGGACAAATTCCCTAATCAAAAACAATCTTTGCTTCAGTCCCTACAATTGTAAGACACATATGCTCATACAAGTCAATTGTTTTAAGGAAATAGGGATAATATTGCTTTTCTCTGGTTTGGTCCCACCCATAGTGCCCGAAAAAAAATTCCAAGTCGAAAATAATGTCTGATCCAGCTCGTACAATTTTCAACTGCATATTTGATGTTTATGTGAAGAAATAGACATTATATTGCTTTTCTACGTTTTTTACCCCAGCCATAGTGCCCCGGGTGGGGACCAACAAATTATGATCTTTGCTCCAGTCCCTAAAACTTTGGATACATATGTCTACACAAAAAGTCAACTGTTTTTGAGGAAATGGGGATTATATTGCTTTTCTATGGTTTGGTCCTGCCTATTGTACCTCAGGGTATTGGGGACCAAAAACTTTCAAAGTCCAAAATAATCTCTGGTTCAGTCCCTACAACTTTCAAATGCATGTCTATACTAAAAGTAAACAGTTTTGAAAGAAATAGGGATTCATCTGGATTCAAACTGATTGAAATGCAATCAATGGTTCATCTAGAACAGTTAAATGCTTACTGTCTATTTCAATTTACTTTGTCACCGAATTTGAATCGGAAGATTTTTTTTTATTTCGAGTTAGACTGACCTTAAATCTACTTCATTTCATCACATCGTTTTTCAGAAACTCGACCAAGATGAATGCCATGAAGTATCAAGGAAGAAAATGCTGAAAAATGCATTTTCTACATGCTAATTTGATCAGCTGTTTCTTTGCAAATGGCCGCCGTATGTATGGATAGTGGAAGGTATCATTTTCAACAGGGGCGAATTGCATACTGATGTGAAATAAATGACGTAATTTCGTGTATGACGTCAACTTTTAAGAGCTATAATTACCCTCAGTTAAAATCTACCTTCCACTCGATGTCAATCGTCCGCCATTTGCAATTTGAAATGAACGTGTTTACAATGGGAGAACATTATTTTTATGCATGGGATCTTTATTAAAAGATGGATTCAAGGGAAACTCAGACACAGAGTTCCTGAAAAACGATGACACAAGCGGTTTAAATTTGACCTCAATCCGGTATGAAATGAAAACAAATCTTGATTCAAATTCAGTGACAAAATAAATTGAAATAGGCAGTACATAATTCAGTGCATTACACAAGTTACTAATGTCCTTTTGAGGAAATAGGTGCCTATGGTTTTGGCCCTGACCCAATTATAATATAAGTGCCTAGGGGTTGCCTAAAAATTGACAAAACAAGATGGTTTTCGCAGACACAAGATCATATCATATTTGACAAGTGTACAAAATAACAGCTTCTAAAGTATGCAATGACTGAAGCAATTTACATGGCTATCAAACTTGACCAAGATATAATGGCCACAAAACATGTGTGTAAAGTTGTGACAAATATTTTCCAAGAAAGAAACTTGACAAGATATTTTTAAAGTCATTTTTGTGAATAAAGGCCCACAGCTCCTAAACAACTGATGCAATTTACATGCCTATCATTCTTGACCAAGATATAATGGCCACAAACATGTCTGGTCAAATTCTTCTACATGTGCGTATGGACAGGGCAACCCTATATGCCATTTCCTATAGTTTTTATGGTGTAAAATTTTCAAAATGCAAGTACCATTAACCTTTCTTTAATACTTTCCCTGTTCTAAGTTTAGTCCAAATTTCAATACCTACTGAATATTTATTAACAAAATAGTTATAAAGAAATATGGAACTTGGAAGATTGCAGACATTTTAGAAAGCAAAGAAACAGATTAATCAAATTCTATTAGCAAGCAGAGCAGACCCTGGTCAGACGGCTCCTCTAGGAGACGTCTGATCTGGGTCTTCTCTGTTTGCAAATGCGTGAAATCACATTTGTATGAGGGAAAGGGTTAACCCTTTCCTTCATATAAACACATTTTCATGCATTTGCAAACAGAGTAGACCCAGATCAGATGGCTTTCATAGGAGCTGTCTGATCAGCATTTGCTCTGTTTGCTAATAGAATATGAACGCTTGGTTTCCTTATCTTCCATAATGGCTGCAATGTTCCACATTCCATACTTCATTAAAACTAGTTTGTCAATAAAAATTCAGTAGGTATTGAAATTTGGAAACATAGAACAGGGAAAGGGTTTATACGAATCTTTTTTTCAGATGTAGACTCTGATCAGATGACTCCTGTTGGAGCCATATGAACAGGGTCTGCTCTATTTGTTTATGAAATTAGAATAGATCTACAGTTTCTACCAATACCAATCATTCATGTGTATATATGCCAATATAAAAATTCAATTCATTATTTCATACATGAATATTTAACAGCGAACAGGTTATCTCTTGCGAACAGATGTATCTCTTACTTATGAAAATCACACTTAATGAGTGGTCTGCAAACAGAACGCAAATAAAATGGGATATTCTTGGTTATATGTAAAGAACTAAGTACATGTATAGGTAAGTGAAAGAACAACGAAATCGATTTACAGTTCACAAGTTTTAACGGTCTGTAGTACACTGTTATCTGGCACCTTCGGCAGGTGTAACTAAAACAAAAGTGACCTGTAACAGCATAAATCCAATGAACCCTCAAAGAAATAGCGTATACTTTTGATTCTATTTTGAACAGTTAAATGACTGCAGCAAAGCAGAACAAAGGGCACCGCAAGCGTGTGCGAACGCTCTTCTGTTATCGTTTTGGTATGATTGGATAGGCCTTGTCAAGATAAATATGCACACCAAAAATGAAGGTTGTAAATGAAAAATTGAAGAAGTTATGGTCAATTTTAAGATTTCGGACGACAACGCGAAAGCCGGAATTATGACAATAGCTCGTGATTTCTTCGAAACAGACGAGCTAAAAATGGTTATATGCAAGAATAGCGATAATACACATTTGCTTAAGACGATAACATCTGCAGTGTCCATTGGGACTGTTATTGCCCTCATCCTTAGAGCTCGGGATAACAACAATCCTGCAAGACACTGCAGATGTTATCGCCTGATTAACCCATTCCCTCATATTGACGACTTTTGACGATTCTGTAGAAGTCACTTTGTGAAACCATATAGGATCAAATGCTCTATTTATCACAATGGTTTCAAACTACAAAATTCTACTATTTTCCTTTTCTCTAGTTAATGCTCCTTTTTGGTATATTTATTCAAAGAGGTTGTATCTAAAAATAGCCTATGAGGTAAAGGGTTAACCCTGTACTGTTCAAATGCGGATGGACAGGGGGTCACAGGGGGATGTACTAACCCACTGATGGTGTTTCCAGTATACCCCCTCAAACTTTGCGGGGCTATAATTACCTTCAAATCCTCCAAAGAGAATTGAACATTTTTTTTCGCACCGATGTCCATCACAGCCCCACTGAGTCCTTGCTTACAGATCTGTCGTTGGTATATCTTCTCCTCAATGCTACCCTGCAACACATAACTAGAACTATCACTAACAGTGATGAATACCCCCACTAGCACATTTGACAGAGATGGGGTTATAGAAATAAAGCTCCTGACCGCTAAATTTTCATTTGTTAAATTATAAAAAGGGAGATCATTCATTCATGCACGAAGCGATAAATCAAAACCTTTATCGCAGGTCCAAAACATTAGATGGTGTTCAACAATACTGCAAAAGTTAAAAAAGTTTTGTTTAGGTATGACAGAGAAAAGCTTTGGGAACTTTTTTTTTTTTTTTAATAAAACAAGACAGATGTTGAGAAAAATAACAAAGGGTAATAACTACAAACATACTGAAGACAGAGTTACGAACCTTGTGCACTGCACTTGTGGTCAATGTGGTCTATCTGTATATGAAGCTTGAAGTCAATAGGTTTTATACTTTGGAAGTTATTAGTTATTATACGGACAAGGCGGATGGACAGACGAGGTAACTCCAGTATAACACCCCCCCCCCCCCCCCCCCAACTTTGTTTGTGGGGGTATAATGAGTGTTCTTAGGTGCTTAGAATATATATTGCTGTAAATGCTGCACATTCGATGATATAAGACTGGACAAGAGAAAATGTACAACTACACAGTAAAGCAATTACTAACTACAGCACCTCAGGTGCAAACACTCATCTGTTACATTAAAATCAATATTGTGAAAGGTCACAATTCATTAACCCTTAAAGTGCGAGACACAAGTCACCAAGGTCCTTGACAAACAGTGTAGACCAAGATGAGAGGGCTCCTTGAGGAGGCCTCTTGTCAGGTTCTGCACTGCTTGTTATGTTACTTTTCTTTAGAAATATCCCTAAATATTCAAAGTAAGCTTGGCCTGTTTGAATTCTGGGATAGTCCATTTGAAAATTCAACATTGTAAGGGTTAAATATATATGACAGAGCAATATATATGGCCCCTACCAGATTATAGACCTGGTAATGGTGAACTGTGTGAACTTTGAGAAGGATAGGTGTACTAATGTTGAAACTATTACAACAATAATGATGACTATGAAGTTTACGAGGATACCAAGGCTCAAATGTTTTACCACAATAGACCTGGGTCTAGGTTTATCAAGCTTTTTAGTTGAGTCTGAGTTCGTTCTCAAGCTTTTGATTGGTCAGATTTGAGTTCTCAAGCTTTTGATTGGTCAGATTTGAGTCAAAGGCTCAAATCTGACCAATCAAAAACTTGAGAACAAACTCAGACTCAACTAAAAGTTCTATAAGCATGGACCCAGGCTTACTTGTTCAAGGTCTATACTGTTTGTCCCAAAGAAACAGTTACACTATTGTATCACTATTCCTGTAGATCATGTTTAGTTGCTCAGGGTGTGTACTCTTTGTCCCTAAGAAACAGCAACAATATTTTACCAGTGCTGATTGTTTAATCATTAAGGGTGTGTATTGCTCAGTCACTCAGAAACAGCTACCATATTTTACCACTGTAGATCATGCTTAGTCATTAAGGATGTGTACTGTTGGTCACAGATACAATAATTTTCATTTCACCACTGCAGTATCTAAACACATGGAAATTGAGTTTTGCACATCTACCATTTGTGCTTATTATGTACATGTATACCAAACAACCAACCAACCGACACAGTGATTCCAGTATACCCCCTCAAACATATGTTTGCGGAAGTATGATAATATAGATATGATTCTACAGTTTCTGCTATGGCCAAAAGTTCCTCAGTTCACATGCCATTGTGAAAATAATCTAATTAATATTCATGATTTCATTATTTCTAACATGTTTAATGCAAGGTAAAAGTTACAGAGAAAGCAAGAGCTTTCTACATGACTTCCATCGAGCTATGAGCTTTCAAACATGTTCATAACCTGTGCCATAACTATTTAGTATGTACTCCATGAATATGCATGTTAACCCTGGTTCCCTGTTCTATGTTTATTACAAAGTTCAATACCTACTGAGTATTCATTGACAAAATAGCCATATTGAAACATGGAATGTGGAACATTGTAGCTATTTTAGAAAGTAAAGAAACAGACATATCAAATTCTATTGGCAAACAGAGTAGACCCTGATCAGACGGCTCCTCTAGGAGCCGTCTGATCTGGGTCTACTCTGTTTGCAAATGCGTGAAAACACGCTTGTATAAGGGAAAGGGTTAACAAGATATGTTTGTGAAACACTGTGCCCATGATATGACTTTTGACCTTGATTTATGACTTTGATGTGTCATCCCTAAAATTATTCGCCTTCATAAGTTGGGGTCTATATGTACTATATAATAACAAGGGTTCCAACTAGCAGAACGGACATCCGTGTACCACGAGTACAAATATGAATGTAACTCTTTTAATGATAATTTTGTAATTCTTTTGGCTATTGAAAGCCAATATATTATACTATCAATTAAATATAATCTTCTGACGGTAACTTATGCACAATTATCAATCCAACAATGATTTTCTCAAAATTTAACATGTTTTCTGGGTCATTGACAAACGTTCGTTCACCCCGGTTTCACTATATCACAGCCATAACCTGACGATTTTCAGTTCAAAAGATAGCGTCGTTCAATAAAGCAACCCAATTATATCACCAATCTCCATTTGTTTCGCCATCTAAATAAGTAAGCAACTATCAACAGCGGCCTTTCCGTCTGTCGTTATGTTTCTATTCCGGATGGTGCCATTTTGCAACAAATTTGAATGGAGCCATTTCATTGGATGAGCGAAGGAAAAGTTGGAAAATCCGTGACGTCACGTACAATGGCTCCTTCCTCGACGATTTGAAGCAAACTGACAAAACTCGCTAGTTTTACATCATTCTTTTGATGCTGGGGACTAAATATTGGAGGTGGGTGATAAAATTGTTTCGTTTTATTGAACCACGCCATTTGTTTAACTGCAAATTGTCAGGTTATTGCTGTGATATAGTGAAACTGGGGTGAACGAACGTTTATCAATGACCCAAAAAACTCTTGAAATTTTGAGAAAATCATTGTTGGATTGATACTTGTTCATAAGTTACCGTTATAAGATTATATTCACTTAAAAGAAAAATTTATCGGCTTTCAATAGCCGAAAGAATTACGAAAGTATCATTTGAATTGTAAGAGTTAGAGTCATATTTGTACTCGTGGTACACGGATATCTATTCTGCTAGTTGGAACCCTTGTTATTATATAGTACATATAGACCCCAATGAAGCGGTCCAGACCCCTGTGACATGCATGCCAAGTTTGAAGTATGTATGTGCAATGGCAACAAAATCATTGCCAACCCTGATCAGATAGCTCCGACAGCAGATGTCTGACCAGAGTCTAGTCTGTTCACAAAGGCGTAGAAAAGAGTAATTATGGAGTACAGAGTGAACAGAAAAGTGATGATAGAATTGTGTGGGAACAGATAAAAAATCGAACTCCCTTTCAAAACAGCAACAACGCTTGTCTGTTCTATTGCAGCTCTTATCATGGTGAAAAAGTGTGGGAACTTTCGTAAAATTTGCATGAACAGTAAAGAAGTAATAGCCAATGTTAATAGTTTCTGGACAAAAACAATGAAGATGACAATGCAGACGCCGAAGTTACGACAATAGCTGAATTTTTTTCTTCGGAAAAAAAGGCTAGGTCCATAATTTGTTGATACTGATATTAAGCCTTATCCCACTGACCCAAAAGTAAATGGTAAGTGTAAACAGTTTGAATCCAAATGAGACCATGTGTAACTCGCCGTCTCATCAGAATCCAAGCTGTTTGTAAAGTTTCCCAAAACTTGCTCAAATCTGAAGTCAAAATTACACTCTGTTAAAAATCTGAGCAGTCATTAATTTTGCAGTGGAGCAGAGCTACAGATACTGTACTTTGGGAATAATTGGTTGTGGTTAATAATTGGCCTAATTCGCCACCAGGTGTGAAAGGGCGAAAATTTAACATACCAAATATATCCGTGACAAACAAATAACACTTTATCGTCGCCGATATGTAACTTCTCTGTTGTATACACACAGATTAACACCTACCCCAAACACTACCGTAATGCATGGCATACACCAACAGCGATTATGTGCTTGAGCGTTTATCACGCTTTATCACGGTTTTCTTGTATACATGGTGTATATTTAGTGTGTAATTTAATCAATTGCTCACACACATCGACACACCACAGAAGCACGATGACAAACCAAAACAAATCTATTTTATCTTATTTAAACCGAAAGAAAATGATGTTTCATTTTATTTATAATTCTGGTGACAGTGATTGGCATTTGGAGGCATTCTGCAACGAGGAACTTGACAAAGTGTACTCTAACAAATCAACTTATAAACGTGGGAAATATAATGTATTGTCACCGGACGTAATGGCAAAAGTTTGAAAATATGCGGCAGAAAACGGGACCCCATTTTGTTTGTATAATATAAAACATGTACAAAACTCTCGTCTCTCTTTCTTTTAATACTGGTTTTTAAGGCATAGAAAATCAAATTGATTGTTTCTAAGTTTTCTAATTTTATTCAAATTATCAGCTTAACTAATATACCGTATACCGATACTCACCATTTAATCCCTGGAATTAGACATGACCGAAAACAACATCTCCTAAGTACTCATTGTATTTCCGTTTTAACAATAAAAACTTGGAAGACTCGAAATCAACCAAAGGTAGAATTATCTTTTCCACGTTGGATTCATACATGTGTTTATTTTTGGCCCCTTTAATCCCGGAATGGCGAAAATTAAACTGACCTAAATAAAACACTGGCATTTAGAGACAAAGTAGCGAAAATATCACGAAGCCAAATGTTCCCAAAGTATGATAAGGGTGCGTACTCAAAAACTAAAATTTGACATTTCTCTACCAAACCCTATGTTGGGACCACTTTTCATAATCGTCTCCTTTTAGAGATGATTCTAAAGAGTGGTCACAACACAGAGTCTAGTGGAGAAGTAAAGAAGTTATTCTTGAAAATGTTTTAATAATCTGACATTTAGTTACACTGTTATTAGGCTTATACTGACCGTTGTAAGCAATCGGTAAATATGGACTTTTTTCTTCTGACCATCTCGCCAAACTCTTGCCATAGCCTGTGGAACCAAAATTAAATGTATGTCAGTTCAGTCTTTTTGATCAACTGATTAACAAGAAAAATTAGAAATAATAACCATTGAATAATTGAATGCTTCAGTGATTAACCCTTTACTCAATTAATATGCTTTTCTATACCTTTGCAAACAGAGTAGACCCAGATCAGACGGCTCCTGTAGGGGCCATCTGATCAGCGCCTGCTTCGTTTGGTTATAACATAATATAGATCTGATTCTACAGTTTCTGCCTTGGTAAAACACTCATGTGTTCAAATGCTATTATAAAAATGCAGCCAATCAATATGCACGATATCAATATGCATGTTTTTTAGATATTGTTACTGTTTCAGCTATTTTGGTAGAGGGTCACCTAATGATTATTCCAATCAACTTATTTTGAAATCAATCAAACCATTTTAGCTATTTTGGTAGGGGGTTACCTAATGATTATACCCATAAAATTATTCTGAAATCAAACGATTGGTTTTGGAGAAGAGGAGTTTTGAAGATTTTGCTGTTTACTGTATAGACATATAAGGAAAACAGACTGGCCCCCCCTAGCAGCTTATGTGGTTTTACATATTGTCATGGTTTTATCTATTTTGGTAGATAGTCACCTAACGATTATTCCCATGAAATTATTTTGAAATTGGACCATCTGTTTTGGAGAAGAAGAGATTTAAAGATTTTTATTTTGGTTACCATGGCAACCAGAGTTCTACATGGTGCCAAACCATTTTAGCTATTTTGACAGAGGCTCACCCAAAGACCATCCTTGGAAAGTTTCATTACATTTGACCATATAATTTTATAGGAGATGTTGTTAAAATGTTGAAAACGCATGCCACATGACGCCTGACACAGGGTGGTCCAATAGCTCACCTTGGCACTTTGTGCCTGACGAGCTAAAAATGTAGACGATTTGATCCAAATTAAACTGGAATTATCACTAAAGGTGATTGAAAATCCCCGCTCAGCTGCCTTGCTCATAAATCAAACTAGTAACCTAGTTTTTGACCCCACATGACCAATTATTGAATGGCGCTGTCTGTCCGTCTGTAACATCTCTAACTCAAGTTCCGCTTGGTGGATCCTTCTCAAATTTTAACACAATGTTTATCAAGACATGCTACAGCAGCCTGCCAAGTCCCGGTTTGTTTATCCAAGGTCAAGGTCACTTAATTGGACTTAGAATTTGCGTTTAGCATTTAGCAAAAATGTTAACCTCAATTTATGTGGAACAAGTCCACTTATTTACATAACCCTTTGTGATAAAGCTTTGAAACTCGGAACACTTGTTCACCGTCACAATCTTCATCTGTAGGCAAGAGTAAATAGTTCTGTCAAGCATTTTGACCGAATTATGCCCCTTTTAAACTTAGAATTTTTGGTTAAGGCTTTGTTAAAGTAAACACTTGTTCACCATCACAATCTTCACCTGTAGACAAGAGTACTTAACTCTGTCAAGCATTTTGACATAATTATGACGCTTTTAGCTTGGAATTTTTGGTTAAGGTTTTTGTTTAAGTCCACATATTTACAAAAATCCTTTCAGATAAAGCTTTTAAACTTGAAACATTTGTTCACCATCACAAGCTTCACCTGTAGGCAAGAGTACATAACTCTGTCTAACATTTTGACATAATTATGACGCTTTTTAGCTTGGAATTTTTGGTTAAGATTTTGGTTAAAGTCCACTTATTTACATAATCCTTTCAGATAAAGCTTTTAAACTTGAAACATTTGTTCATCATCAGAAGCTTCATCTTCATCTCAAGCAGTTAGACACAATTACGGCACTTTTTAATTTAGAATTTTTGGTTACATTTTTGTTAAAGTATGCCTATTTACAACCTTGAAACTTGGTCGCAAAATTGGACTTAGAATTTGAATATACGGGGCAAATACGTTAACCCCAGTTTATGTTAAACAAAACCTCGACGGGCGTATATTGTGCCCACTGGCACTCTTGTTGATGTTGACGGAGATTTTATCAAGACAATCATTCTGACCAAGTTTCATGAAGATTGAACAAAAAATGTGACCACTAGAGTGTATGCACATGTTCTATTCGTGGTAATTATGTACGTCAAATATCAATTCAAAAACTTTCAAATTGAAGGAGGAGTTTGTGACACCAACTCCCCATGTTTCATGCCAATTCCAGTCAATGTCCTACAGAACTAAGCGGATGCCCTCACCAGATTCAAACCAAAACCCTAGAGTTTACTATCGTCCCTTAATACTTACCTGTAGATCGTTAGCTGGATTCCAGTCAATGTCATACAGGACTAGACGAGAGGCCCCAACCAGATTCAAACCAACACCCCCAGCTTTGGAACTTAAGAGGAAAATGACTGAAACAAAGGATTACATGCATATATGCTAGTTTTTGTTTAAACCCATTCCTCCATATTTTTAGATCTTACCACTTTGAATAAATCTACTGAAAAGGAGTATTAACTAGAGAAAGATAGAGCATTTGCTCCAAGGGGACCAAATGCTCAATTTATCACAATGGTTTCAATAGGTGATTTTTACAAAGTCATAGAAAGGCGTATTTATGGAAGAAAGGGTTGATATATCACGTACTAGCATTTGCAAACAATGTAAACCAGTTCAGAGGCCACCTGGAGGAGCCCTCTGATCAAGGTCTGCACTGTTTTTCTTTTCAAAATCCTCTAACGTGTTCAAGAGTCATACTGAGTGGATTTTATAGTTAAAACCTTCACTCCATAAATACACCTTTCTACACCTTTGCAAACAGAGTAGACCAAGATCAGATGGCCCATGTAGGAACTGTCTGATCAGGGTATGCTCTGTTTGAAATAATTTATGTATGCTTGTACACTTTGTTTATAATGCCATTATTAAAATACAGTGAATTGATAATCATATATTATTTCTAATAAATATTCACAGAGTAAGGTGTTCAACACTGATTGGCCTTCTACTCTGTAAATTCAGAATTGAAGAGATTATAATCCATTCCCTCATGTGGATGAAGCTTGACGCCTCTGTAAAAGTCATTTTTTGAAATCTTTGTGATAAATAGAGTATTTGATCCACAGGAGCAATGGTGTGAAAAGGTCCATGTATAGGTTAGAGCTTATAAACTGCAGTCTTCGGAAATAAGACGGCCGATAACACGAGCAAAGCGAAGCGTTTTAGGCCGTCTTATTTTCGAGGACTGCAGTTTATAAGCTCTAACCGATTTAGTGATTGCCCTATTTTTCAACAGGCTCAGTTTATAAGCCCCCCCCACTGAGCAATGACAAACTTGTATATAGTCACGTCACTCACGTGATTATGGTACATCTAAAACATCATCCGTTTATGCAAAATACCAAAGACCTATGATAACACACATAGGTCTTTGAAAATACCCAGAAAACCCACCAATCAAACAAACGTCGTCTTTGTTAATATTCTCACGTGTTTATGTTTTGAAAATCCTACACAGTGAAACTGATTTCGCGCCTTTTTCTTGTAAACATTGCCATATTTGGCTTTGTCACATAATCAAATATTCCCCGTCTATGTGTAAAACAGTTTGACACAATTTTCTGGAGGCAAAATAATAACAACAATAATGACAACAATCTGTCGTTGACATGCTCTCTGGCACCGAGCAAGCATACTTATCTAACGAAGATTTGTAAGCCGAGAAGATCCAGATCAGACAACTCCTATGCTGTCTTATCAGGGTCTACTCGGTTTACACAGATTTAAATATTCACTGGTACCGAAACCCAAACATTCATTATATTATTATCAGAATATTGAAATAAGAATAATTACAAAATATTACAGGTTTGATTGTTTATGTTTTGTTGAACGGATTACGGTTTCGAATACAGGTTTGCGCTTATTTCCTGATTTATTTGCTTATTTACATTAGTCCTTTTTCAATATAATTCTGCTTCAACAGGTGGGATTTTCGTGATTTATTTGTCCATTTTCTATTGGGTCTATAATTCTGCCTCTCAGTTGTTTGCATTACACAGTCTTCCTCTCCACGTTTTACACACGTGTATACTCGTTCAAGTGTCGATAGCGTCATAACAGCAACTTGTTCGATTTGTCTAGTAGTGGGCGGAGTTTTGTTGCGCATGCGCACTGGAAGGTTTGTCTTCGAAAGTTAGAGTCGATTTTATAAAATTTATGAGGATTAGAGTCTGAAAATTTTCAAAAATACGGCTCGTTGATTGGATGGAAAAGTAGGGCAATCACTAAATACATGTATACGCCTCTGTAAAAGTAATATTTTGAAACCATTGTGATAAATAGAGCATTTGCTCCTATGGACTCTCCAGGAGCAATTGCTCTATTTATCACAATGCTTTCAGAACTACACAATTCTAAAATCTTCCATTTCTCTAGTAAATCCTCCTTTTTGGTAGATTCATTCAAAGAGGTTTGATCTAACAATAGCCTATGAGGGAATGAGTTTAAAATAAGTACAGAAAGACAAAGTAGCATAACACCTTCCTTCTTTCAAACCTTTGCAAACAGCGCAAACTCAGATCTGGGTCCATTCTTATAAAACTTTTAGTTGAGTCTGAGCTCGTTCTCAAGTTTTTGATTGGTCAGATTTGAGCCTTTGGCTCAAATCAGACCAATCAAAAGCTTCAGAACTCAAATCTGACCAATCAAATGCTTGAGAACGAACTCAGACTCAACTAAAAAGCTTTATAAGCAGGGACCCAGACAACTTCTGTAGTAGCAGTCTAATCTGGACCTGCTCTGTTGACTTATGAAATAATAAAGATCTCTACAGTTTCTATCATGAAAAAAATCAATTGTTTGTACACTTTGTAGTGCTATTATAATAAAAGAAAATGTGTCCAAGGGACACGGAGGCCCCCACCAGGTTTTTGTCATTAAACAGTTACATAAATTCAATCAAAGTGTCGGCAAACAAGAAGCAGATGAATGACAGACCTGAAAAGGGGAGACACAGTACAACTCACTATGATCATGCTTCAGACCAAATATCAAAACATTCAAGCTTACACAAGCGAAGAAATCTTTCACGAAAACTTTTGTCATTAAACAATCACAAAAAATTCAATCAAAGTGTCGGCAAACAGGAAGTAGATGAATGACAGACTTGACAAGAGGGCCATGAGGCCCTGAAGCGCTCACCTGAGATAACCCAAGGGGCCTGGCCATTTTTGACCAAGAAGTCATTATTTGTACAACATTGGTAGAAAACCACAAGGCAAAGCAGCTTGCCATTAATTAAAGGTCTAAGCCTAATGGTTTCAGAGAAAAATAATATTTCATATTTTTCCCATGAAAAACTGATAAGCCCCAAGGCAGGGCCAAGTTTTGCCCAGAGGCCAGGGTTGAAAGTTGAACATTCTTGGCAGAGGACCACAAGCCAAGCTAAATATTTGTATAGGACCATTAGATCATGTTACATACCAAACATCAAAGGTCTAGGCCTTACAGTTTCAGAAGATTTTTAAAGATTTTCCTATGAAAAACTGATAAGCCCTTGGGCGGGCCATTTTTGGCCAAGGGGTCATAATTTGAACAATCTTTGTAGAGAACCATTACATAATGCTACATTCCAAATATCAAAGGTATAGGCCTAACAGTTTCAGACAAAAAGATTTTTAAAGATTTTCCTATGAAAAACTGATAAGCCCTTGGGCGGGGCCATTTTCGGTCCAGGGTCATAATTTGACCAATCTTTGTAGAGGACCATTAGATCATGCTACATGCCAAATATCAAAGGTCTAGGCCTTACAGTTTCAGAGAAGAAGATTTTTAAAGATTTTCCTATGAAAAACTGATAAGCCCTTGGGCGGGGCCATTTTTGGCCCAGGGGGTCATAATTTGAAAATCTTTGTAGAGGACCATTAGATCATGCTACATACCAAATATCAAAGGTCTAGGCCTAACAGTTTCAGAGGAGAAGATTTTTAAAGATTTTCCTATGAAAAACTGATAAGCCCTTGGGTGGGGCCATTTTTGGCCCGGGGGTCATAATTTGAACAATCTTTGTAGAGGACCATAAGATCATGCTACATACCAAATATCAAAAGTCTAGGCCTTACAGTTTCAGAGAAGAAGATTTTTAAAGATTTTCCTATGAAAAACTGATAAGCCCTTGGGCGGGGCCATTTTTGTCCCGGGGGTCATAATTTGAACAATCTTTGTAGAGGACCATTAGATCATGCTACATACCACATATCAAAGGTCTAGGCCTTACAGTTTCAGAGGAGAAGATTTTTAAAGATTTTCCTATGAAAAACTGATAAGCCATTGGGCGGGGCCGTTTTTGGCCTGGGGGTCATAATTTGAACAATCTTTGTAGAGGACCATAAGATCATGCTACAAGCCAAATATCAAAAGTCTAGGTCTCACAGTTTCAGAGAAGAAGATTTTTAAAGATTTTCCTATGACAAACTGATAAGCCCTAGGGCGGGGCCATTTTTGACCCGGGGGTCATAATGTGAACAATATTTCGTTCCCCCTAAGTACTGATGCTTCTGACAAAATTTGGTTAAAATCAGGTCAGTAGTTTCAGAGGAGATGTTGTTTGAAAATGTGGACGGACGACGGACGCCAGACGCCGGACGCCGGACACCGGACGCCGGACGACGGACGGATCGCGGTCACAATATCTCACCTGAGCCTTTGGCTCAGGTGAGCTAAAAATAGGAGACACAGTACAACTCACTATGATAATGCTTCAGACCAAATATTAAATTATTCTAGCTTACGCAAGCCAAGAAATCCATGACAGAAATTTCGGACATAAGGACGTATGTACGGATGGACAAGGGGGCATAAAAATTCATGTCATTATTTTGGCATGAATAGCAATGGAGTGAAAGATTAACCCTTTCCCTCATATAAACGTGTTTTTATGCATTTAAAAACAGAGTAGACCCAGATCAGACATCTCCTAGAGGAGCCATCTGATCAGGGTCTACTCTGTTTGCTAACAGAATTGGATAGTTCTGTTTCTTTGCTTTCTAAAATGTTTACAGTATTCCACCTTCAATATTTCTTTATAACTATTATGTTAATGAATATTCAGTAGGTATTAAAGTAGAACAGGGAAACTTTCCAAAAGGGTTAAAGCACATCTTAAAACAACGTTTTTACAAGCCATTTAACCCTTTCCTTTATCAATGTTCATGTACAAAATAAAGACATCATGAACATTTATTTGCTGATTTTTTATAATGGCATATGTACGTACGAAATTTTGGTATCAATAGTAATTATAGTGAGATCTATGATAACTTCATAAGCAAACAGAGCAGACCCTGATCAGACTGCTTCTATAGGATTCATCTAATCTGGTTGAGAATGTGGGTGGGAAAAAGCTTTTATATGAGAGAAAGCGATATACCTGTCTCTGATAAGGCAATATCTGCTGATGAAAAATGCTACACAGAATTACATCAGACATGAGCACTGAAGAAAGATTATAACTCTATGATTACATACAATCATGTGAGTGTTTGCTGTTAAATCTCTGCACTAGTTCTTGTCGCTTGCCAGTAGGAGTCTGTCCATCCAGTCTGAGATATTGGTAGCTCTTATTATCACACATTCCTTGGATAAGATCAAGGGTCTGAAATAGATACACTATAGTGCAGGTTACATTTCATAATTTTGTATTTTCATAAATGAATATTCATGTCAGAAAGAATGTCATCAAGAACATTAATTAGGCCAATCATGGACAATGTTATCATGAACATTAATTAGGCCAATGTCATCATGAACATTAATTAGGCCAATCATGGACAATGCACACAGGAAAGTTTGTCCATGAGAAAGAGAAAATTGGTTTTATTGAGTCTGTTAATGAGTCTTAAGTTTGATGGTGGTATCAAAAACAGTTTTCAAGAAAAAAAGCAAATGTCCCGTAAAATCACAACGGATGGACAAGTTGATTCCTATATAGCCCCCACCACAGGTGGTGGGGGTATAATAATAATCAGGCGCTATGACTGCATAATGAAAGTATTTGAGACAAGAGGGCCAGAATGGCCCTGAAGCGCTCAAAAGACAATCAGAGGAGAAGATTTTCAAAGTTTTCACTATATGTTTCTATAGAAAACTAGCCTGCCCTGGGGCAGGCCAATTTTGACCCCAGGGGCGTAATTTATATAACTTTTGTAGAGGACTTGAACATGATGCTATGAGCCAAATATTAAAGCTGAGAACCTTTCAGTTACAGAGGAGAAGATTTTCAAAGTTTTCTCTATATGTTTCTGCTGAAAACTACCCATTCCTGGGGAGGGGCCAATTTTGACCCCAGGGCCATAATTCATATAACTTTTGTAGAGGACCTATACATAATGCTATGTGCCAAATATGAAAGCTGAGAACTTTCCAGATTCAGAGAAGAAGATTTTCAAAGTTTTCACTATTTGTTTCCATTGAAAACTGCCCACCCCTGGGGCGGGGACAATTTTGACCCCAGGGCAATAATTAATATAACTTTTGTAGAGGACATGAACATCATGCTCTATGCCAAATATGAAAGCTGAGCGCCTTCCAGTTTCAGAGGAGAAGATTTTCAAAGATTTCACTATTTGTTTCTATTGAAAACTGCCCATCCCGGGGGCGGGGCCAATTTTGACCCCTGGGGCATAATTTATATAACTTTTGTAGAGGACCTGAACATGATGCTATGTGCCATATATGAAAGCTGAGAAACTTCTGATTTCAAAGGAGAAGATTTTCAAAGGTTTAGTATATGTTTCTATTGAAAACTTCCCACCCCTGGGGCGGCCCCAATTTTGACCCCAGGGGCATAATTTATATAACTTTTGTAGAGGACCTGAACATGATGATCTGTGCCAAATATGAAAGTTAACCTCCTTCCAGTTTCAGAGGAGAAGATTTTCAAAGATTTCACTAATTGTTTCCATTGAAAACTACCCACCCCTGGGGCGGGGCTAATTTTAACCCCAGGGCCATAATTTATATAACTTTTGTAGAGGACCTGAACTTGATGCTTTGTGCCAAATATTAAAGTTGAGAACCTTCTAGTTTCAGAGGAGAAGATTTTCAAAGTTTTCACTATATATTTCTATTGGAAACTGTCCACCCCTGGGGCGGGGCCAATTTTGACCCCAGGGCCTTAATTTATATAACTTTTGTAGAGGACCTGAAAATGCTGCTCTGTGCCAAATATGAAAGATGAGAGCCTCTCAGTTTCAGAGGAGAAGATTTTCAAAGATTTCATTATTTGTTTCTATTGCAAACTGCCCACCCCTGGGGCGGGGCCAATTTTGACCCCAGAGTCATAATTTATATAACTTTTGTAGAGGACCTGAACATGATGCTTTGTGCCAAATATGAAAGCTAATAACCTTCTGGTTTCAGAGGAGACGATTTTCAAAGTTTTACTATACATGTATGTTTCTATTGAAAAACTTCCCACCCTTGGGGCGGGGCCAATTTTGACCCCAGGGGCATAATTTATATAACTTTTGTAGAGGACCTATAGGTGATGCTATGTACCAAAGATGAAAGCTGAGAACCCTGTAGATTCAGAGGAGAAGATTTTTAAAGGTTCAAACTTTTGACGCCCGACGGTGAACGACGCACGCCGACGGACATCTGGCGATCACAAAAGCTCACCCTGAGCACTTTGTGCTCTGGTGAGCTAAAAAGCGGTGTTATTGCATTGCATAGATCAGATGTCAAATCTGTGATGAAGTGTCTGATCAAATATTATACTGTGGAACGATGGAAAACAGATTCTGGTGGGTGATAAACAGTCAGACCTGAACTACAGTAAAACCCCTCCTATACCTGAATCCTAGTAGATAAGAATTTAGATACTTTTAAGCAGGTAGCAGCATAATGTTGAGGAAATTTCTGCATGACTTTCACCCTAAATTAAGCTGCCACTGTTCTCCAAGACCGATATTTATACTAAATTTAATGTTCGTTTAACCCATTCCCTCATATTGACGACTTTTGACGACTTTGTAAAAGTCACTTTGTGATATCATTGTGATAAATAGTGCATTTTCTCCTATAGAAGCAAATTCTCTATTTATCACAATGGTTTCAAACTACAAAATTCTAAATTTTTCCTTTTCTCTAGTTAATGCTCATTGTCGGTAGATGTATTCAAAGAGGATGGGTCTAAAATAGTCTATGAGAGAATGGGTTAAGAGAGGTTTTACTGTATATGCCACAAGGAGACACATTTACTTGTCTGGGTCTAAACTGTTTGCAATCAAATAAGACGCTTTCTCACAGACAGCAGCTAATATATCCCTGCAAAACAGCTAATCTTATGTGACTTTGACCAACATGGGGTGTACCTGGTGTGCTAACATGTGATGTAAAGCAAGAATGAACTAGAACTATCACTTAAGGTGATGGAATTCCCCAGCACAGCAGTCTTGTTCACAAATCCAAATACCCATTTTTCATGCCAAAATGACAAAAAAATATGTTAACAGGAGAAAACTAGAGGTTTGTGTTTCTCACAAAAACAGACGTCTCCCCCACCCCTACGCTCTTTCCAATATTCAAGTTTAATGTCTGTAACTCCAAAGTTACAAGGTTCTAATTTTAGGTCATCAGGGGCAATAATTCCAAAGTTATCAGGGGGAGACAATTAAAAAACCCAGGTGCACAACTAATGCTGGTCAACATTCCTGTGGCGTTTGGTGACTCTAGCCCTACTTGTTTCAGAGATACGCGCGACATAAAGTTTGTCTAAAGTGTATATATAATGGGAAATAAACAATGATCAGGGGGAGACAATACAAACCCCCCAGCTGCACAACAACTTCATGCTGGTGAACATTCCTACTCTAGCCCTTGTGGTTTCAGAGATATGCATGACACAAAGTAAAGTTTTTCTAATTTTAAGACATAAGGGGCAGTAACTCCAAAGTTATCAGGGGGAGACAATTAAAAAAACACCTAGGTACACAACAACTTCATGCTTGTGAACATTCCTACTCTAGCCCTTGTGGTTTCAGAGATACACATGACACAAAGTAAAGTTTTCTAATTTTAAGACATAAGGGGCAGTAACTCCAAAGTTATCAGGGGGAGACAATTAAAATAACACCTAGGTACACAACACCCCATGCTGGTGAACATTCCTGTGAAGTTTGGTGACTCTAGCCCTACTGGTTTGAGATACGTGCAGCACAAAGTTTCTCTAATATTAAAGTACTATATCAGGGACAATTATCAGGGGGAGACAATAAAAATCTCAGGTGCACAACAACTTATAGTGGTAAACATTCCTGTTAAGTAAAGTTTGTCTAATTTAAAGTCATCAGGGGCAGTAACTTCAAAGTTAATAGGGGAGACACTTAAAAAACCACAGCTGCAAAACAACTCATGCTAGTGAACACTCAGAGATATGCGCAACTTGTCAAAGTTTGTCTTAATTAAAGTGTTCATATTACGGACAATAACTCAACAATTATGAGGGGGAGACAATTAAAAAAAACCAGGTGCACAATAACTTATGCTGGTGAACATTCCTGTGAAGTTTGGTGACTAGCTCTACTGGTTTCAGAGATACATGCGACACAAGTTTATGATGGAAAGAGGGACAGACAGACAGACAACACTGGCAAAAACAATATGTCTATGGGGGAGACATAATTCTGCAATGCTCAGCAGTTAACACATAAGAAATGCATCTTGCACATCTACTACTTGTGTTTATCATGTACACCAAATATAAATTCGATAACTTTAAAACTGAACAAGAGCTGTCACAGTCGCGTGACAAAATGCCCCCAGATGATATTGCCGACACTAAAGCCTGGATCATGTGTATGCCTGGACAATACTGCATTTTGCAGAAGTCTATTTGTGCTAAGCTATTTCAAAATTGTTTGATGTAAAACAGGATAATTGTGTCTGTAAGACACAGCGATGCCCCCGCGGTGGTGCTTGACAATGAAAAAACTGTGCAAGCGTGGCGCACAGACAGACAAACAAGTATGACACACAGAGGAATGGATGGACAGGTGCAAAACATAAGGCCCCCTGACTATCGTCAACGGGGCATAACAATAAAAACAAGCGTGTGTTTGTTAAACAATTATGCCCCGACCTTTGACCCTAAAGGATGACCTTGATCTTTGACCCATGGACCAGGGAGTTGAACGCGACACATCGTCTTTGTGTGGTGAACATTTGTGCAAGGTTATATTGAAATCCATTCACAAATAAAAAAAAAAGTTACAGAAGGGACACGAAATTTGGGACAGACGGATGGTAGGACAGACAGCCGGACGGAAGGACGGACAATGCGATCAATATATGCCCTCTGTTGGGGGGCATAAAAATATATGGGACGTTGATTATGAAGCAAAATATTCAGCTGCGAATAGTTTTGACAATGCATGTATTTAGTAACATGAAACCCACAAATCAATTTACCCAGCTACATTAAGGTTGAGGAAGACTCCAAGTAATACCTATTAACCCATTCCAACTTAGGCTATTTTTAGATCTAACCTCTTTGATTAAGTCTACCAAAAAGGAGCATTATCTAGAGAAAAGGAATTTTTCAGAATTGTGTAGTTTTTAAACCATTGTGATAAATAGAGCATTTGCTCCTGTGGAGCAAATGCTCTTTTTATCACAATGGTTTCACACAGTGACTTTTACAGAAGCGTCAAAAGGCGTCAATATGCGGGAATGGGTTAACTGCACAGCTAATTTACCTTGGTATGATTAGACACAACAACAATCTTCTCTGTTTTCAGGGAGGTATGAAGCTGGTGAAGGAGCTGCGACAGGACAAACAACTTGCCAGAGTGACACTCCAGGTCCCTGTCCGAGGAGAAATCAGCTGGGAACAGTGGTAACAGACCGTCATACACACCACTCTACAACACATCACACAATATTACTGTTTAACCCTTTCCTTCATGAATATTCATGTAAATAATAATGACATCAGGAATATTAAACAGATTAATACTTAAAAGAGCATAATACATATGTGCAATTTTTGCCAAGGCAGAAACTGAAGAATAAGATCTATATTGTAGCATCTGCAATGACCTCAGAGACGAAGGATGAAATACAGTGTACATAGTGTCGTCATTCCAGTTTTACATGCTGGAAAGCTGTTTCTCGCTTCTCAGACATGCAAGATAAGCTGAGTTACTAACTAGAAAATTGTGTCTGTAAGACACAGTGATGCCCCCGTCTGGGTGCTTGCCTAGCTGTACGTAAAATTCCTAAGTCATTTGACCTTGACAATGGGCTTGCGGGCAGCATGGGCTGGGTAGGCAATGAAAGTATGGATGGCGTTTAATGTGTATATGCAATTCCATACCAATAGCTACAGTGGTTAGAGAGATATAAGACAATGAAAAAACTGTGACAAAAAACTGTATGTAAATGTGACAACCAACTGCACGTAAAATTTCCAAGTCATTTGACCTCGATCTTGGGCTTGCCGGCAGCATGGGTGGGGTGCCAAATGATAGCACAGATAGTAACTGTAAAGTTTCATGTGCATAAGTAGAAATCACTGACTTAAAACACTTGAAAAACTGTGACATCCAACTGCACCTAAAAGCCTGACACACGGACAGACAGACAGTTGACTATCATCAACGGGGGCATAAAAATAGCTGTACTAGAAATCCTTTTCTGGAACACCCCTTGTCTGGTGTATTCATACGCCCGATTGGGTAAAATCAATACAAGGGAAGGAACTCTTACAGAATTATACCAATATTTCTATAGGCAACATAAACATAAACTAAAGCTTGTTTCCTACTGGAACAGACCAACCTCGGGTATAGAAATTCCCGTCTTTAACAAAACCCATGCTTGATTCTATTAATGTTTTCTTACATTACTTGGTACATTTATTTTGTAGCCGGGTAGAGATTATGGTGAAATAAGTTGATAGGCTTTACTGTGTGGCTTGGTAGCTCAGTCGGTAGAGTGTTGGCATGGTAAGCCAGAGGCCCTGGGTTCGAGTCCCAGACGAGTCACAACTTTTTCACCATGTTACATTTGGCGCCCAACGGGGGAATGTAACATGGTGAAAAAGTTGTGACTCGACTGGGACTTGAACCCAGGGCCTCTGGCTTACCATGCCAACACTCTACCGACTGAGCTACCAAGCCACACAGTAAAGCCTATCAACTTATTTCACCATAATCTCTACCCGGTTACAATTTGTTTAGCTGAAATGCACTTGATTTTTGGGCCTAGTATGTGAGATGCTACAGCATGACGTAATGTTGTGCTCGGCATTCAGCCAAAGATATTATTTTCAATATTGTGTGTCTTTGTTGTCTAATCACTTATTAATATTCATGAGGATGCAACTGAGGTAATATGCATAAAGTCCAATACATCTACTATATCTTTATATCATTTATAATTATCCCCAAAATAGGCCACGATATCTTTGTAAGTTGGAATTATTTAAACACTCTGTAATATGAACAATGAGGTTAGAATGGTTGCCTAGGAAACAGATATATTACCATCAGTACTATACAATGTGTCCCAAATTTATTTATCGAACAATCTTGGTGATATTCAGTGATCATTTCAAACTTTAGCTAAATACTACATTTTTGAACACTTCAACATCTTTTACTGTTCTAATAAAATATTCATACATATGCAAATTAGTTTATAACAGAAAAGTAATATTTACTATTCATGCAATGCCTCATCTCTTTGTTTGTAACAACTAATTTCATGATTCATAAAAAACTAGAACCATCACTAAACGTGATTGATACTCCCACCCACCACCTTGTCAAAAGATCCATTGACTTCAATACAACAGACATGTAGTTCAATAAACCTTTCATCCACACTTGCGAAAAGAAAATTTTTAAAGTCCAGCCAAGGAATGACAAACATCAAAATTATGTCACACACATCTACACATCATTATAAATGCATATGCAAAATTTGAGGTTCAGTGGTGAAGAAATCTACAAGTCGTACTTGAGCAGTTATGCTCTGGACTAAAACATACTTAAGAAAAGTAACAAAGGGGAGTAAATCCCTCAAAATGAATTCAGTTACAGTCCTCATAGTGACACCTATTGATGCCCCTGTAAGTCACTTTTTGGAGCCATTGTGATAGAGCATAAAAATTATGCTACATAGGAGCAAATGCTTTATAACTAGAAAATTTTTGTCTGTAAGACACAGCGATGTAGGTGCTTACCTAGCTGCACATAAAATTCCTAAGTCATTTGACCTTGACCTTGCGGGAAGCATGGGCAGGGTGCGTAATGAAAGTATGGATGGTGTTTAATGTGTATATGCAATTCCATGCCAATAGCTATAGTGGTTAGTGAGATATAAGACGAAAAAACTGTGACAACCAACTGCAAGTAAAATTCCTATTTCATTTGACCTTGACCTTGGGCTTCTGGGCAGCATGGGCGGGTGTGTAATGAAATTATGGAAGGTGTTGAATGTGTATATGCAATTCCCTGCCAATAGCTATAGTGGTTAGAGAGATATAAGACAATGAAAAAACTGTGACAACCAACTGCACGTAAAATTCTTAAGTCATCTGACCTTGACATTGGGCTTTCCGGCAGCATGGGTTGGGTGTGCAATGAAAGTATAGATAGTATTTAATGTGTATATGCAATACCATGAGAATAGCTACAGTGGTAAGGGAGATATGAGGCCATGAAAAAACTGACAACCAACTGCATGTAAATGTGACAATCAACTGCACGTAAAATTTCCAAGTCATTTAACCTTGACCTTGGGCTTGCGGGCAGCATGGGTGGGGTGCCAAATGATAGCACAGATGGTAATTGATGTGTATGTGAAGCTTGATGTTTGTAAGTGCAGAAATTACTGACATATAACACTTGAAACAAGAATATTAATGAGTATGCAAATAAGGTAATTTAACAAGAGGGCCACGATGGCCCTAAATTGCTCACCTGGTTACTATAGACTTATGCAAAAATCAGATTGGGACCAATATGAAACCAAGGGCCATAGTTTTAAGCCTACACTTTAAAATTTGAACAATCTTAATAAAGGAACAGTTGGTGATGCTTCATATAAATTTCAAAGGTCTGGGCCTTACAATTTCACAGAAGGAGATTTTTAAGATTTTACTATGAAAAACTGATCCATGACGGGGCCATTTTGGTTCAGGGGTCATAATTTGAACAATCTTCGTAGAAAACCATTAGATGATACTACATACCATATTTCAAAGGTCTAGGCCATACAGTTTCGGAGAAGATTTTTAAAGACTTACCTATAAAAAACTGTTAAGCCATAGGGCGGGCCACTTTTGACCCTGGGGTCACAATTTGAACAACCTTGGTATAAAATCCTTAGATGATGCTACATACCAAATATCAAAGGTCTAGGCCTTACAGTTTTGGAGAAGAAGATTTTTCAAAGATTTTCTTATGAAAAACTGATAAGTCCCGGGGCGGGCCATTTTTAATCTAGGGGTAATAATTTGAACAATCTTTGTAGAGAGCCGTTAGATGATGCTACATACCAAATATCAAAGATCAAGGCCTAACGGTTTCAGAGAAGAAGATTTTTCAAGATTTTCCAATGAAAAACTGATACGCCCCGGAGCGGGTCCATTTATGGTCCTGGGGTCAGAATTTGAACAATCTTTGCAGAGGACCATTAGATGATACATACCAAATATCAAAGGTCTAGGCCTCACTGTTTCAGAGAAGAAGATTTTTAAAGAGTTTCCTATGAAAAACTGATAAGACCATTTTTGGTTCAGGGGTCATAATTTGAACAATCTTTGTAGAAGACCATTAGATGATGCTACTTGGTAGAGGTCTATTAGGTGATGATTCATACTAAATATTTAAGCTCTAGGGGTATGAGGTTTCAGGGAAGAAGATATTTAAAGGTTTTCCTACATAAGTCTATGTAAAATTGATAAGCCCCAGGGCAGGGTCATTTTTGGCCCAGGGGTCATAATTTGAATAACTTTGGTAGAGGACCATTAGATGATGCTACATACCAAATATCTAAGCTCTTGGGTTTGTGGTTTAAGAGAAGAAGATTTTTAAAGATTTTTACAAAAACAACTGATAAGCCACAGGGTGGGGCCATTATTTGCCCGGGGGTCATGATTCGTACAAACTTGATAGAGGACCACCCAAGGTACATTTCGGTGAAATTTAGATGAAATACTCCGAGTGGTTGAGAAGGAGAAGCCCACTTGCAAACTTTCTCTGATTCAACATGCCTTATAAATGTTGACATTTTCTAATCTGTGCTTCAGATCTTGATTTCCATATTAAGGTGATACTACTTTTAAAAAACAAATTGAAGTGAATATCTTATTAAACAAGAGGGCCATGAGGCCCTTAAGCACTCACCTGAGATACCCCAGGGGCAGGGCCATCATTTGTACAACCTTGGTAGAGAACCACAAGACAAAGCAGTATTCCATTAATTAAAGGTCTAAGCCTTATGGCTTCAGAGAAAAATAATATATTTTCCCCATGAAAAACTGATAAGCCAGGGCCAGGTTTCGCCCAGAGGTCATGGTCGTAAGTTGAACAATCTTTGTAGAGGACCATTAGATCATGCTACATGCCAAATATCAAAGGTCTAGGCCTTACAGTTTCAGAGAAGAAGAATGTTGAAGATTTTCCTATGAAAAACTGATAAGCCCTTGGGCGGGGCCATTTTTGGCCCGGGGGTCATAATTTGAACAATCTTTGTAGAGGACCATAAGATCATGCTACATGCCAAATATCAAAGGTCTAGGCCTTACAGTTTCAGAAGAAGATTTTTAAAGATTTTCCTATGAAAAACTGATAAGCCCTTGGGCGGGGCCATTTTTGGCCTGGTGGTCATTATTTGAACAATCTTTGTAGAGGACCATTAGATCATGCTACATGCCAAATATCAAAGATCTAGGCCTTACAGTTTCAGAGAAGAAGAATGTTAAAGATTTTCCTATGAAAAACTGATAAGCCCTTGGGGCGGGGCCATTTTTCGCCCGGGGGTCATAATTTGAACAATCTTTGTAGAGGACCATTAGATCATGCTACATGCCAAATATCAAAGGTCTAGGCCTTACAGTTTCAGAAGAAGATTTTTAAAGATTTTCCTATGAAAAACTGATAAGCCCTGGGGCGGGCCATTTTTGGCCCGGGGGTCATAATGTGAACAACGTTTCGTTCCCCCTAGCCACTGATGCTTCTGACAAAATTTGGTTAAAATCGGGTCAGCAGTTTCAGAGGAGATGTCGTTTGAAAATGTGGCCGGACGCTGGACAAATAGCGGTCACAATAGCTCATCCTGAGCCTTTGGCTCAGGTGAGCTAATAAAAAAGTTACAGCTAACCCTCATATTTGTAGATTTTTGTGAACAGCCATAACTCTTTAAATACAAACTAAATGAACCTCAAAATAAACTCAGCTTCAGATTTTGTTGCTTAAAACATTTGTGTTAAGTTTCATTTTTATCCTTGTAAGAGTTTTCCCCAGGAAACAACAGAAAAACTAAAAGTTGATCAACAAACAAAGCAACGAACACACAAAGTTCAAGGACCATAACTTTAGAATAAAATGACATATCAAAAACCCCGCAATATACTTGAAAATTCATATTAATATTTAACCATATAAAAAGGAAGTAAATATAATTTCAAATGAAAAAGTTATGGCCGTCCTCATATTTGCATAGGTTTGCATTATTTTTTTGGAGTGCAAGGGCCATAACTCCAACATGACAAATCAAATTGACCTAAGAATCGACTTAGCTTCAGGTCTTGATGCATTAAACATGTGTGTGAAGTTTCATTAATATCTGTCAAACAGTTTTCCCAGAAAACAGAAGACAAACTATATGCATATATTTGCATTATTTATTAAGGACAAGGGCCATTACTCTGAAACGAAAAATCATATGAACCTCAGAATCAACTCAGCTTCATATCTTGATGCAATAAACATTTGTGTGAAATTTCATTAATATCTGTCAAATAGTTTCCCCAGAAAACAGCGGACAAACTATTTGCATGTATTTGCATTATTTTTTAAGTACAAGGGCTATAACTCTGAAACGACGAATCAAATGAACATCAGAATCAACTCAGCTTCTGATCTTGATGCATTAAACATTTGCGTGAAGTTTCATTAATATCTCTCATATAGTTTCCCCAGAAAACAGCGGCCAAACTATTTGCATGTATTTGCATTATTTTTTAAGGACAAGGGCCATAACTCTGAAACGAAAAAAATCAAATGAACCTCAGAATCATCTCATCTTCAGATCTTTATGCATTTAACATTTGTGTGAAGTTTCATAAATATCTGTAAAATACTTTTCCAAGAAAACAGCGGACAAACAAAATGTTGACGAACAAACGAACGAACGAACGGACGGACGGACAAGGCCACGGCAATATACGACCACCTTTATTAGATGGACTGATAAAAACTGTGGACGACCGACGCCGGACACAGGGCAATCACAAAAGCTCACCTTGACACTTCGTGCCAGGTGAGCTAAAAAAATAAGCTGGAAATAATAGCACAATGTCTTATCTTCAATTTAGTACCAGTTTTTTAGGTTTAGGACAAAAACTGACTGTGATATGGGCGATTTTGCAGATATGGGTCATCATTACAAAAACTGGGGGAATGCTATGGAAACGGTTAAAATAAATTTCACAAAGCCTAAAAGAATTTAAAATTGAGTAAATTCGTGATTGTGATTCAGTACCCATGAAAAAAAAGTCTAAAGGGGGTGCACGGTAGACCCTACTGGCTCCCTGAGTATTCATATCAACGACTTCATGCATTTGCAAGCAGAACAGACCCAGATCAGAAGCTCCTATAGCAGGCGTCTGATCAGGGTTTCTCCATTTGCTTATGAAACTATACTAGATCCCACTCTAAAATTTCCCAAATTTAAATTTGACCAATAATTTGACCTTTGACCTTGATATAATGACCTTGACCTTACTAAGCCACCCCTAAAAAAAAAATATGTCCGCTTCCATAAGTTGCACATGCATATACCAGGTTTGAAGTATATATGTGCAATGGCTACAAAATTTCGCCAACATTAAAGTCAAGAACAAAACCAACAAACCAATAGACGGAGCAAACAGAGAGAGCCAAAATTGAGGATTTCAACTTCCTCTCATCATGCTATGTCAATGTATGATGGTTCAATCAAATGGCATTAGAAGTTATCGTCCAGACAAGAAATTGTGAATAACTGACCTTGAATTGTGACCATGACCTTGAATTGTGACTTGACCTTTGAAGAATGTGCCTAAATTCTGCTGTCTGCACATCAACTTGTTAGGGAGAACATTTGTGTGACATCATTTTGAAATCATTCCAAGGGTTTAAGAGATATGGAGCGGACACGAAGGTATGGCTAAAAACATTTGACCTTGACTTGTGACTTTGACCTTTGACCCACATGCCTGAATCAAACACTCTGCACATCGTCTTGTTGAGTCATACATTTGTGCCAAAGCATTTTAAAATCCTTCCATATGTGTGAGAGATATGGAGCGGACAGGAGTGTGACAGACAGACAGACGGACAATGTCTCCAAATTAAAATGTAAAATGGGGGGGGGGGGGGGGGGGGGGGGGGTGTGTCTGTGCCAACAATTATTTAACGAGCAAAGAGTTTAGCAGACCTTACACCCATTCAGCTATAGTACAGTAAACCCCCTCTACATGGTTCATACAAGAGTTTAGCAGACCTTACACCCATTCAGCTATAGTACAGTAAACCCCCTCTACATGGTTCATACAAGAGTTTAGCAGACCTTACACCCATTCAGCTATAGTACAGTAAACCCCCTCTACATGGTTCATACAAGAGTTTAGCAGACCTTACACCCATTCAGCTATAGTACAGTAAACCCCCTCTACATGGTTCATACAAGAGTTTAGCAGACCTTACACCCATTCAGCTATAGTACAGTAAACCCCCTCTACATGGTTCATACAAACTTTCTGGGAAAAAATTCAAAGGTTTTTCAAGGGTTTTTTAAGGCCTCCCAGTTCAAATTTAAGGCCACCAAAATCAAATCTATATGAATCTCATGCCTAGACTTTATGGGATACAAACTGCACACATCATGAAATAGGTGGGTGGGGTCACAGGGGTCTGGACCGCTTCATTGGGGTCTATATGTACTATATAATAACAAGGGTTCCAACTAGTACTATGGATATCTGTGTACCACGAGTACAAATATGACTGTAACTCTTGCAATTTAAATGATAATTTCGTAATTCTTTCGGCTATTGAAAGCCAATATATTTTTCTATCAAATAAATATAATCTTATAACAGTAACTTATGAACAAGTATCAATCCAACAATGATTTTCTCAAAATTTCAGGTGTTTTTAGGGTCATTGACAAACCTTCGTTCACCCAGGTTTCACTATATCACAGCAATAACCTGGCAATTTGCAGTTCAAAAAATGGCGTGAGTCAATAAAACGAATCAATTCTAACAACCACCTCCAATTATTCAGTCCCCAGCATCAAAAGAATGATGTAAAACTAGCGAGTTTTGTCAGTTTGCTTCAAATCGTCGAGGAAGGAGCCATTGTACGTGATGTCACGGATTTTCCAATTTTTCCTTCGCTCATCCAATGTTGCAAAATGGCAGCATCCGAAATAGAAACAAAACGACAGACGGAAATACCGCTGTTGCTTATTTATTAAGAGGACAAAACAAATGGAGATTGGTGATATAATTGGGTTGTTTTATTGAACCACGCCATCGTTTGAACTGAAAATCGCCAGGTTATGGCTGTGATATAGTGAAACCGGGGTGAACGAACGTTTGTCAATGACCCAGAAAACACGTGAAATTTTTAGATTATCGTTGTTGGATTGAACATTGCGTGTAAGTTACCATGAGAAGATTATATTTATTTGACAGTAAAATATATTGGCTTTCAATAGCCGAAAGAATTATAAAACTATCACTGAAATTGCTAGAGTTACATTCATATTTGTACTTGTGGTACACGGATGTCCGTTCTGCTAGTTGGAACCCTTGTTATTATATAGTACATATAGACCCCAATGAAGCGGTCCAGACCCCTGTGGGTGGGGTAATGTTTAAATCGACAGGAACCATAGACAGTGGTGTCAAATGAAGTGTCTTATAACATATTAGTAATACGTGCAGATTGCAAGGATGATACAGCGAAATAATGGTGAACACATGCTCGACCATTTTTCACAAATTCCACTTTGTTGCATTCACACACACGTGACAGCGCAGCATTTTTGGATACTTTGAAATCTTTGATTCAAGTTTTGAATTGAGAGTCAGTTAACTACTTTTGATAAAATACACACCTTCCCATTTTTAATTTTTCATTTTCAGCGCAAGCCAAACTGCAGACGATACCTCATGTGTATACGGTTTATTCCTACTGTACTCACTGAACACTTGATACTGGTGCGGTTTATCAATGACAGCAAGCGTCTAGATGACACTCTGAGAGAGAGAGAGAAAACTGAATCCGCAGTGTGGAACAATTTTACTCTGATATCAGTTATTTTTCGGATTCTTACTGATATTTCTTTTGGTTTACTTTTTGCGGACAATTTTTCTAACAAAGATCTCAAAATCACTTAAGAAAATCATTTTTAAGGGTTTTTCAAGGGTTTCCAAGACAATTTAAGGGTTTTTCAAGACAAAATACCGTTTTCAAGGGTTTTTCAAGCCAGACAACAAATTCAAGGGTTTCTCAAATTCTGTGCGAACCATGAAGTCATTATAAAAATTCAGCTAATGTCATCATTTCTTTCATGAATATTCATGGAGTAAGGGTTTAGTAACTACATGTACAAACTTTTACATAATCCATATTTATTCATTTAGTGATTGCTTTTAAGAAGTATAATGTACATGTAGAATACTTACAATATCATTCAGCCCGTTGCTAAGATCATCTTTGACAACTTTAACAGCTTTATTATAGACCAGACGAGGGTGGTTACACAGCTGTTTCAAGGCTGCAATACAGATGAGGTGTGGGGATCCTCCAGGACCCCCGGACAGACAGGAGCGTACCAGCTGACAACGCAGCAGTCTGTTGTACAGGCTCAGCTGTAAGCCTGTCGCCCGACAAAACACAACCACTTCACCTGAAACAAACCAGTATTGTCAAATGAACAGTAAATACCCTCCAAATGTCATCTTATCAAAGGATCAAACCATTGTCTGTACGTCTGTCTGCCTGTCTGTCTTTAGCAAACTTATGTGTGATATATAACCCTTTCCTACATATAAATGCAAACAGAGCAGACCCAGATGAGACAGCTCCTGTAGGATCCATCTGATCAGGGTCTACTCTGTTTGCTTTGTACATGATAAAGATCTGATTCTACAGTTCTTGTCAAATCTAAAACTTTTCTTGAAAAGTTGATATTATAAAATTATAAAATTTGAGGTGATAAATATTCATGGTGTCATTATTTCTTACATAAATGCTGAAGAGGGAAAGGGACAAGTTTCACTCAATTACAGCCAGTGGATTCCAGAGGTGAAACACAGACAAGAATATTGGTAATGCAGTTTATTGTAACAACTAGAGCTTGTTGAAACAAGAGCTGTCCGCAGACAGCGTGCTCCACTTTCTTTAGTGCTGGATAGTGTAGTGGAAGTCTAAGTCAGAAAGGGGAGATAACTATAATAAAATTAATTTTAGGGTTACCTGCCCTTGTGAAATGAGTCCCCCTTGTAATAGTTAATATCTATACCAAAGTTGAACCAAATATCTTGGACAGTTTCTGAGACATAGACCTGAACATAAAACTTAACTAACAATGAAAAATCTAAGTCAGAAAAGGGGCATAACCATAGCAAAATTAATTTTAGGGTTACCTACCCTTGTGAAATTGGTTCCCCTTGTGATAGTAAACATACATACCAAATATGAACCAAATATCTTTTGATGGTTTCTGAGAAAAGGGACCTTAACAAAAAGGTTAACCAACGCTGACGCCGACACCGACGCCTACGAGAGGGTCATGACAATAGCTCCACTTTTTGAAAAAGTGGAGCTAAAAAGAACAACATATGTCTCCCCCAAGTATCTCCCAAACCAAAAACATACACAACTTATATCTCCATCACAACTACACTTTATGGTTCGTCGCAGCTGTGAATTTTTTTCTAAACCTGACCAGCCATTTATGTAAAAACTGGATTTTATGCAATTTTGTTATAATTCAATGGTACATAACTCTCTGAAAAATAATCCTACCAGATCATCCTGGGGCCATGCACAACCACACTTGCAAGAGCGTGATTTCTGCGTTTTTGGCACACTTTTTTCAGCCTTGATGCAATGAAGTTTGGACTGTGCGTTTTCCCTGATGCAGGAATTTGTTTGTTGCCGAATTAATCACAGCTGCGAATTCCGTGTCCCCATGTACCGGGTTTTAGCTGTGCCCAAACCGTTCCCAGTCAGTAGATGCTTATTCATTATCGCAGACATGTGGAGTCAATTGTGGTTATTGAGATATAAGACGATGAAAAAACTGTGACAACCAACTGCACATAAAACTCCTATGTCATTTGATCTTGACCTTGGGATTGCGACAACATGGGTTTGGTGTGCAATGAAAGTATAGATAGTATTTAATGTGTTTATTCAATTCAATGCAAATAGCTAGTCCTAAGGGAGATATAAGACGGTGAAAAAACTGTGACAACCAACTGCATGTAAAATTTCCAAGTAATCTGACCTTGACCTTTGGCTTGCGTGCAGTATGAGTTGGGTGTGCAATGAAAGTATAGATGGTATTTAATGTGTATATGCAATTCAATGTGACCAGCTAGTGGTTAGGGAGATACAAGACTATGAAAAAGCTGTGACAACCAACTGCACGTAAATGTGACAACCAACTGCACATAAAATTTCAAAGTCATTTGACCTTGACCCTGGGCTTGCGGGTAGCATGAGTTTGGTGTGCAATGAAAGTATACATGGTATTTAATATGTACATGTATATGCAATTCCATGCAAATAGCTACAGTGGTTAGGGAGATATAAGACGATGACAAGAGGGCCTGAAAGGCCCTGTTAGCGCTCACCAGACAATCAGAGAAGAAGATTTTCAAAGTTTTCACTATATGTTTCTTAGAAAACTAGCCAGTCCTGGGGCAGGGTCAATTTTGATTCCAGGGGCATAATTTATATAACTTTTGTAGAGGATCTGAACATGATGCTGTGTGCCACATATGAGTGTTTAGAACCTTCCAGTTTCAGAGGAGAAGATTTTCAAAGTTTTCACTACGTTTCTATAGAAAACTGGGTACCCCTGGGGCGGAGCCAATTTTGACCCCAGGGGCATAATTTATATAACTTTTGTAGAGGACCTGAACATGATGCTATGTACCAAATATGAAAGCTGAGAACCTTCCAGTTTCAGGAGAAGATTTTCAAAGTTTTCACTATATATTTATATTCAAAACCGACCACCCCTGGGGTGGGGCCAATTTTGACCCCTGGGCGTAATATATAAAAAAAATTGTAGAGGACCTGAACATGATGCTATGTGCCAAATATGAAAGCTGAGAACCCTGTAGATTCAGTAGAGAAGAATTTCAAAGTTTTCACAATATGTTTCTATAGAAAACAAAGCTACTCTGGGGCGGGCCAATTTTGACCCCAGGGGCATAATTTATATTAACTTTTGTAGAGGACCTAAAGTTGATGCTGTGTACCAAAGATGAAAGCTGAGAACCCGGAAGATTCAGAGGAGAAGATTTTTAAAGGTTCAAATTGTTGACAACTGACGATGCACACCGACGGACATCAGGTGATCACAAAAGCTCACCCTGAGCACAAAAGTGCTCTGGTGAGCTAAACAAGAGGGCCATGAGGCCCTGAAGCGCTCACCTGAGATACCCCAGGGACGGGGCCATCATTTGTACAACCTTGGTAGAGAACCACAAGGCAAAGCAGTATGCCATTAATTAAAGGTCTAAGCCTTATGGTTTCAGAGAAAAATGATATAAGTTTTCCCATGAAAACTGATAAGCCAGGGCCAAGTTTCGCCCAGAGGTCATGGTCGTAAGTTGAACAATCTTGGCAGAGGACCACAAGCCAAAGCTACATGCCAAATATCAAAGGTCTAGGCATTATAGTTTCAGAGAAGAAGATTTTTAAAGATTTTCCTATGAAAAACTGATAAGCCCTTGGGCGGGGCCATTTTTGGCCCGTGGTCATAATATGAACAATCTTTGTAGAGGACCATTAGATCATGCTACATACCAAATATCAAAGGTCTAGGCCTTACAGTTTCAGAGAAGAAGAATGTTAAAGAGTTTCCTATGAAAAACTGATAAGCCCTTGGGCGGGGCCATTTTTGGCCCGGGGGTCATAATTTGAACAATATTTGTAGAGGACAATTAGATCATGCTACATGCCAAATATCAAAGGTCTAGGCCTTACAGTTTCAGAGAAGAAGATTTTTAAAGATGTTCCTATGAAAAACTGAGAAGCCCTTGGGCGGGGCCATTTTTGGCCCGGGGGGTCATAATTTGAACAATCTTTGTAGAGAACCATAAGACCATGCTACATGCCAAATATCAAAGATCTAGGCCTTACAGTTTCAGAGAAGAAGATTTTTAAAGTTTTTCCTATGAAAAACTGATAAGCCCTTGGGCGGGGCCATTTTTGGCCCGGGGGTCATACTTTGAACAATCTTTGTAGAGGACCATTAGATCATGCTACATGCCAAATATCAAAGGTCTAGGCCTTACAGTTTCAGAGAAGAAGATTTTTAAAGATTTTCCTATGAAAAACTGATAAGCCCTTGGGTGGGGCCATTTTTGGCCCGGGGGTCATAATTTGAACAATCTTTGTAGAGGACCTTTAGATCATGCTACATGCCAAATATCAAAGGTCTAGGCCTTACAGTTTCAGAGAAGAAGATTTTTAAAGATTTTCCTATGAAAAACTGATAAGCCCTTGGGCGGGGCCATTTTTGGACCGGGAGTCATAATTTGAACAATCTTTGTAGAGAACCATAAGATCATGCTACATGCCAAATATCAAAGATCTAGGCCTTACAGTTTCAGAAGAAGATTTTTTAAAGATTTTCCTATGAAAAACTGATAAGCCCTTGGGCGGGGCCATTTTTGGCCCGGGGGTCATAATTTGAACAATCTTTGTAGAGGATAATTAGATCATGCTACATGCCAAATATCAAAGGTCTAGGCCTTACAGTTTCAGAGAAGAAGATTTTTAAAGATTTTCCTATGAAAAACTGATAAGCCCTTGGGCGGGGCCATTTTTGGCCCGGGGGTCATAATGTGAACAATATTTCGTTCCCCCTAGCCACTGATGCTTCTGACAAAATTTGGTTAAAATCGGGTCAGCAGTTTCAGAGGAGATGTCGTTTGAAAATGTGGACGGACACCGGACGACGGACGGACGCCGGACACCGGACGCCGGACAAATAGCGGTCACAATAGCTCATCCTGAGCCTTTGGCTCAGGTGAGCTAAAAACTGACAACCAACTGCACGTAAATGTGACAACCAACTGCACATAAAAGTTCCAAGTCATTTGACCTTGACCTTTGGCTTTCGGGCAGCATGGATGTGGTGCTAATTGATAGCAAAGATGGTGATTAATGTGTATGTGAAGTTTCATGCGTAAAAGTGTAAAAATTACTGACATATAACACTTTATAGCAAAGTGTGACGGAAGGACGTATGGACAGGTGCAAAACATAATGCCCCCTGACTGTCGTCACGGGGGCATAAAAAATAATAATCAAATTATGGTGATCAATGATGTGAAGTTATATTGAAACCTGCCAATCCATTTTGGAGGAGAATCACAGACAAACTTTGTGACAGCCAGATCAATACATACACCAACAGATCAACAGACAGAAAGTACAAAACTATGGAATGCCGGTGCGCCATGCTAAATGCGAAATGCTAAATGCGATTTGCGAAATGCAAAATACGAAATGCTTAATGACAAATGCTTAATAACAAATGTCAATTGCTATTTGGGGACTAATTGCTAATCATATTGTACTGAATGGATGAACTGGATAAGTCAATTTAGAAGGTGAGATCTGTATATTTTTCCAATATACACACAGTACTATATGTTTCTCTTCTTCGTGCGTCGAACAAACATAAACTGATATCATAATCTCAGTGAACCTCTCGCCATGTAAAATGCTAAATGCAAAATGCTATTTTCTAAACACGATTTGCTAAATGCAATTTGCTTAATGCCAAATGATTGAAACCACCAAAATATCGCCTTTCACATGAGACAGTGCTTTGATTTACATAAGGTGGGATAAAGAAAGGTATACTTGGTGATAAACTTTTGTTTACATTTTAAAAAATGGGTTTTAATTAGATTCTAAGTTTTTCCTAAAGCATAGGTATTTCACATTTAGCATGGCGCATCGGCCTTCAATGCCAAACCACAAATCAAAAATGTGCAAACAGCACAACTAGATTTGCTCTTAATTACTTCTGTGAAGCTGCATCCAGTTGGTTTGGTGCACCCCTCTGCAAATATTCTCATCTCTTACACCACTGAAAAAGTCATTTTTTTAAACTATTGTGATAAATAGAGCATTTGCTCCTATGGAGCAAATGCTCTATTTATCACAATGGTTTCAAACCTACAAAATCCTTTTTTTTTAAATTAGAGGTGTCTAAAAATAGTCCAGGAGGGTATGAGTTTACAAGTCCTTTGGTTATCTTGGGACTCACACGACTAATTAGTCACCAAGAACTTTGAAACTTGGTTACATAATTTAAGAATGGTGAGGTGTAGTTATGATTCACATGAATGTAATTCTTGGTTACAAATTATTTGTGATATAAATCCTGCTTTTGTATCCATGGTAACATATCTGAACCAGTCTTACAGGGAAACATTAGATCTTCTTGTATTTTTATGAACCCAAGTTTCTTGTCAAAAGAATGGAGCTTACATTTAGGGGGCAGGTACTTATTGTTGATTTCATTGGTCCTCCTCAGAACAAACATCTGTGTCATCCTACTCAGTTGCGTCCCACGGTCCTCCCCAAGAGAAACTTCTGCAGGTGTGGCTTGGGGCTGTCGAGATGACACTATAGGATCCTCGTACACACGCTTGAATGCTGCACTGGACCCTGTCATATATACAAAACATTCGGCAAATACTTAACCCTTTACTAAAAAAATATGGCTTTTAACACCTTTGCAAACAGAATAGACCCAGATCAGACCGCTCCTGTATGAGCCATCTGATCAGGGTCTGCTCTGTTGGCAGCTTCTTCAATGGCAAACATTTCCTGTATTAATATGCCATTTTAAAAATTCATCTAATTAAAATTAATGATGTCTTATACATGTACATATATTCATGGAGTAAAGGACTAATTACCCTAAGTATTCAGACACCCAATCTCACCTCTCCATGGGTTTGTTAAGTCTAAGCCAATGTGGTACCATTTTGACAAATTTAAATTGGACTGGGGCCATGCTTATAAAGCTTTTAGTTGAGTCTGAGTTTCGTTCTCAAGCTTTTGATTGGTCAGATTTGAGTTCTCAAGCTTTTGATTGGTCAGATTTGAGCCAGAGGCTCAAATCTGACCAATCATAAGCTTGAGAACGTACTCAGACTCAACTAAAAGTTTTATAAGCAGGGACCCAGATTAAATAACAAATAATGTAGACCTCATCAAAATGCTCTTTTAGGGGTTTGCCTTATTGTAGACCTCATCAAAATGCTCCTTTAGCTGTTTGCCTTAAGTTAGTCTGTCCGAATATTTAGTGTAAGTAGGGCAACAGGCTTTAACCCATTACCTCATCGGCTATTTTTAGACCCAACCTCTTTGAATAAATCTACCGAAAAGGAGCATGTACTAGAGAAAAGGAACATGCTCTTTTTATCTCAATGGGTTCAAAAAGTGACTTTTACAGAGGTGTAGAAAGGGCGTATTTATGGAGGAAGGGGTAAATCTTTAAATGCTAAGTACATGTATTCAAAGAGGAGTGGTCAATGCTGGTTAACCCTTTCCCTGATATGTTTCTACAGTTCCTACAAGGGCCAAAACTGTGCTTGTTCACATTCCATTATAAATATTAACCCTACGCTTGCTGAATTTTAAAACACATTTCTCCTTCTTTACCCATGTCCTGTTGTATAATTACATATATCTTCACTGTGTACAAGTATTTCGCTGTACAATCACCGCTGTGGAGTACATTGGTTACACAATCAATTTGTAAATAGTGCAGACCCTGATGAGAGTTATCATTTGAAACTAGACCTATCACTGAACGTGATTCATACCCCCACCTGGCATCCTTGTTGGAAAAGGCATAATATCGGCCCTTGGTCAGATTATAGCCCTTGTGAGGTGAACAGGTGTGTGAAGTTTCATTAGATTATCTTCAATGCTAAAGAAGTTATGACCAAGGTTAAAGTTTCTCACAATGACGACTTTGACCTTTGACCTTGAACAGTGACCTTGACCTTGGCATGCGACATGTCAAAATGTGCAGCTTCATGAGACACACATGCATGCCAAATATCAAGTGTCGATACCTATATATTTGACCTTTGACCTTGAACAGTGACCTTGACCTTGGCATGTGACATGTCAAAATGTGCAGCTTCATTAGACACACATGCATGCCAAATATCAAGTGTTTACCTGCAGTGTTCAAAAGTTATAGCCAATGTTAAAGTTGGTAATTTTACCTATGTATTTGACCTTTGACCTTGAACAGTGACCTTGACCTTGGCATGCAACATGTCAAAATGTGCAGCTTCATTAGACACACATGCATGCCAAATATCAAGTGTTTATACCTATATATTTGACCTTTGACCTTGAACAGTGACCTTGACCTTGGCATGCGACATGTCAAAATGTGTAGCTTCATGAGACACAAATGCATGCCAAATATCAAGTGTTTATCTGTAGTGGTTCAAAAGTTATAGCCAATGTTAAAGTTGGTAATTTGACCTATATATTCGACCTTTGACCTTGAACAGTGACCTTGACCTTGGCATGCGACATGTCAAAATGTGCAGCTTCATGAGACACACAAGCATGCCAAATATCAAGTGTTTATCTGTAGTGGTTCAAAAGTTATAGCCAATGTTAAAGTTAGTAATTTGATCTATATATTCGACCTTTGACCTTGAACAGTGACCTTGACCTTGGCATGCAACATGTCAAAATGTGCAGATTCATTAGACACACATGCATGCCAAATATCAAGTGTTTATCTGTAGTGGTTCAAAAGTTATAGTCAATGTCCCGATCTCGCGCGACAGACGGACGGACGGACGGACCGACGGACGGACAAGGTGTTTCCAATATAGCCCCCACCACAGGTGGTGGGGGTATAATGAACTTTTTTTAAACTCGTCCAGAAAAAAGGTATTGGGCGAGCTTTGTAACTTCTTTTCTGGACGAATTTAAGAAATGTTTATTTCAAATGACGAGTGTCAGATTCTTTTTATCACATAAATGATTCGCTCAACTTCAACATTTAGATGAAGGGGCAGAATAATAGTCGGAAATTTGCTTCATCTTTACGATGCTGGCTAGATTCTATATTTAGTAGGGCTATCACGGTTAGACAATTCTTGAACCGGTTAATCGAGAACGGCGAACCGAACCGTAACCTGTTTGATTCATTTGTTGACCGAAATCAAATCATATAACCATTCATTTCAAACTTAACTTCTGGTAGATTTATGACTAAAGTGAAAGTAAGAATCATATTTACCTTTTGAATCTAAACCTCTCATGAAACACAAATGACTTCCAGAAGATGACATGTACATGATTTACAGCCCCGAATAATCAGATACCTGTGTTTTTCGCCATCATAGCCAGTCAAAGGGAAAATAACCTATGCCATGACAGTATAAAAAAAATTCAGCATAATTTTCTTTTCCTAATTATTACAGGCGGTTCACTTTTAGTGAAATTTTGAACCGGTAAGAACAAAAAAACAAATCGTCAATTATTAACAGAGTAACCATGACAACACTAATATTTAGTAACAAAGATGAGTCCTACTGTCCATGCCAATGCAAAATGGTTATCAAACGTTTACTACTGTACACACAGACACAGGAATAATAGGCTGTGTGCCAGTCTACATCTGTACATGTAAAAGAAAGAGTGACTCCAACCTACATTTCAAATCCTAGCTACAATACTGGAAGGACGACTCCCACCTATATTTCACATCCTAGCTGCAACCCTGGAAGGGTGACTTGAACATATATATCAAATACTAGCTGCAACACTGCAAAGGTGACCTGAACATATATATCAAATACTAGCTGCAACACTGGCTTGTAAAAAACATCAAAAGGAGGGGCGACTCCCACTAAATCCTAGCTGCAACACTGGGAAGGTAACTCCCACCTATATATCAAATACTAGCTACAACACTGGCTTGTGTAAAACAGCAAAAGAGGAGTGACTCAAACATATACAGTAAAACCCCGAACTCTCGAACCCCGGAAAACTCGTTCACTACCCTTAATTCGAACTAATTCTACGGTCCAAACTCCTTCCTTCTTAAATTCTATATGTTCGACCTCGGATAATTAGACCATGCGAAACTCGAACTCTCGAACTCATCTCCCGGTCCGCTGATTAATAAAACAGTGCAAAATACCTTTGATAAGTCGAACTGTTGTCTTACCTGTATCGCTGCGCGTCAAACCGAAGATTCACACCTCTCAGGTGACTATCTCAGCTCACCGATAATTACGTGATTGGTAGACAATGGGTGAATGTGTGATGTTTTATCAAGGTGTTAAAATTTAAATATGTGTGTTTGTGAAGGTTGTTTTGAGCTAACATTGACTGTCATATCGTAGGGCTATAACACGATCGAAATGTTCAAACTTCTTCGTTCACAATGGCAGAAATAACAGTTGAACGAATATATTTGTTCTCCTCTGTTTTTATCCGTGAATATTAATTGAGTTAATTTATGGCCCTATATGTGAATCCACTTACGAAAACACAATGAATAGTTTTTCCCCAATACTGATCTGTTGCAACCATCTAAATAACGGAATTTTACCAATTTTGTGTGTTCTCGTAGATATTTAAATGGGTTGTAGACCGTTGTACATAAACAGAGACGATGATGACAGGTTGTTCAGTCCTGGTTTTTAACCAGACCAAAATGGCGAGATATATACATAGCATACATACGTTCATGGCAGAAACACGAAATTTGGAATAATGGGACGATGTTTTTATAGAATTATGGGTAACATTAGTATTTTCATTTTATTGCAAAGGCAGCAAAAACAGTGAGTTTTGTTATAGAAGTTTGTTTATTCATTTTTCGACATGAAAATATTCTCAAACTCACGTTCGAACGATTTCTGTACCAGTTGCTACCGAACGAATATGAGACTCAGATCTTTCGAACCACCCTTAATTCGAACTAAAATTTATGGTCCCCAAGGTGTTCGAGAGATCGGGGTTTTACTGTATATCAAATACTAGCTACAACACTGGCTTGTGTAAAACAGCAAAAGAGGAGTGACTCCAACATATGTACCAAATACTAGCTACAACACTGGCTTGTGTAAAACAGCAAAAGTGGAGTGACTCCAACATATATATCATATGTGCTAAAACACTAGTTTCATAACCCTTTCCTTCATATTAATGTGTTTTCACGTATTCGCAAACAGAGTAGACCCAGATCATACGGCTCCTATAGGTGCCGTCTCATCAGGGTCTGCTCTGTTTGCTAATGGAAATGTTGAAATTTGATAGATCTATTTCTTTACTTTCTAAAATGGCTACAATGTTCCACTTTCCATATTTCAGTATAGATATTTTGTCCATGAATATATTTTTTGGAAATTTGGAATAAACATAGAACTGGGAAAAGGACAAGCAAACAGAGCAGACCCTGATCAGACAGCTCCTACAGAGGGTATTTATATGAAAGAAAGGGTTGACTGACATTTGCAAACAGCGTACCCCAAATCTGAGGGCTTCTGAATGAGCCCTCTGATCAGGGTCTGTACTGTTTGCCATTTAACCCTTTCCCTGTTCTATGTTTATTACAAATTTCGATACCTTCTGAATATTCATGCACAAAATAGTTATATTGTAATTATAGAAGGTGGAACATTGTAGCCATTTTAGAAAGTATAGAAACAGATCTATCAAATTTCATTAGCAAACAGAGCAGACCCTGATCAGACGGCTCCTATAGGAGTCGTCTGATCTGGGTCTACTCTGTTTGCAAATGCGTGAAATACGTTTATATGAGGGAAAGGGTTAAATATCTAATCAGCAAACTGAACATTTTCAGACTAATAGCCACCCCTGTAAGAAAATGACTGAACCTATTTGTCTCATATTCAAAGGGTTAATCCTTTACTCCATGGAGACACATTCTGGCACCTTTGCAAACAGAGTAGACCCAGAACACATGGCTCCTGTAGGAGCTGTCCGATGAGGGTTCCTGTAGGAGTTGTCTGATAAGGGCTCCTGTAGGAGCTGTCCGATGAGGGGTCTGTTCTGTTTGCTTACAAACTAATGCAGATCTGATTCTAGTTTCTGCCAGGGCAAATATTTCCTATGTTATACGCTTTTTTGAAAGTTTATATACCAGTAATTAATATGATTTATTACAAGAGTATTCATGGAGTAATGGGATAACCCTTTCCTCATATAAACTGTTTCATCCCTTTGCAAACAGAAAAGACCCCGTTCAGACTGCCTGTATAGGAGCAGTCTGATCAGTGTTGGCTCCGTTTGCTTATGGACTTATCTGATATGCTTATCTGATTCTATATACATCTGATTCTATAGTTTCTACCACAGTACATTTGCTTCTTAACCCTTTCCCTCATATAAACGCATTTTCACGCATTTACAAACAGAGTAGACCCAGATTAGAGGAGCCGTCTGATCAGGGTCTACTCTCTTTGCTTATGGAATTTGATAGACCTGTTTCTTTAGTGTCTAAAATGGCTACAATATTCCACCTTCGATATTTCATTATAACTATTTTGTCCATGAATATTCAGTAGGTATTGAAATTTGTAATAAACATAAAAGAACAGGGAAAGGGTTAACCCATTACCTCACAGTCATTGATCAGTTAACGTATACCATTCCGCTAACGAACATGGTAGACACTTATATTAACTCATTCCCCCATAGACTATTTTTAGATCTTACCTCTTTGAATAAATCTACCAAAAAGGAACAATAACTAGAGAAAAGGAAAATTTCAGAATTGTGCAGTTTTGAAACCATTGTGATAAATAGAGCATTTGCTCCTAAGGAGCAAATGCTCTATTTATCACAATGGTTTCAGAAAGTGACTTTTACAGAGGCGTCAATTCCTACAGTCATCATGTCTTAAATGGTTTTTAACGGGTAAAACATTAATGAATTATTCATCTGCCAACATTCTGAAACAGTATCTGAGACATGTGTATTACCAAGGACTCCAGGATTGCAGAATTCCACAATGGAGAAGAACTCCTGCAAGTCATTCTGTATGGGCGTCCCGGTCAGTACTACTCGACGCTGGGTTGACAGGCCCATTATCAGCTGGAAGAAAGCAGAAGTATTAACCCTTTCACACTTTTACAGAGTAGGTCCAGATCACATTGCTCCTGTAGTAGTATTCAATATTTGCTTATGAAATTATAATAAATCTGACTTTATAGTTTCTACCAAAACCAAAACATCCTGTTCATGCCTTGCAAACAGAGTAGACCCAGATCAGATGGCTCCTATAGGAGCCATCAGATCAGGGTCTGCTGTTTGCTAATGGAGTTTAATAAATTTGTTCCTTTACTTTCTACAATGAATTACAGTGTTCCACTTTTCATATTATAACTATTTTGTCCATGAATATTCAGTAGTTATTAGATTTTTGGAATAAACATAGTACAGGGAAAGGGTTATTATGAATGAAATCTATCTATCTGATCTGGGTCCATGCTTATAAAAAATGCTTGTAAGAAAATCAATCAGCTGGAAAATTATAATTGGATGCGCAAGTCCTCTTTATGATAAAACATAAATGAGCGTCTGATCTGAGTCTACTATGTTCGCAAATGCCTGAAAAGGTGTTTATATGAAGTAATGGGTTAAAACAAAAAAAGAAATTTTGAAAACTAAATTTCATCTATTAAAGGTCAGATAAACTCCTCGCCCATACGAGAAGTAACTGCCATGGCAATTGGGCAAGGAGAATATTACAGCCCTTAACAATATGTAAATGGCTTACAGAGGTAGTCTTAATGGCAGTGTTCTTCAGTCTGTGGCCCTCATCACAAACAACAATGTCAAAGTTCAGATGTTGTAGGAGCCCATACATGCGAACAAACATTTCGTATGATATGATAAGCACTGGGTAGATGGACGTCTTCAGGTATTCCTGATATAAGATAAAACATACAAGACAAGAAAGCATAACTGTGTTTGTTTAACCGTTTCCATCATATACAGTAACACCCCTCAAAATTGGAATTCTAGTAGAGAAGAATTTAGATACTTTTAGGCAGGTGGTTGCTTAATGCAGGGCAAAAGTCATGCAGAAAGCTCCTAGCTTTCTGTATGACTTTTACGCTGTGTTATACAGGTATATCAACACTTGATAGTTCCATTCTAAGCTTGATATACAAATATTTACATTCGCCCTGCAACGTCCTTATATAACCTTGTTCTAAAAAGAAAGTTGCATAACCTCATGAACACCGGAAGCACGTCATTCATTTCTTAAATATAAGAAATACAATGGAATATAAATATAAGAAATAAATGACGTGCTGCCGGTGTTCATGGGTTATGCAACGCATAGCTTTACGAGCAAAGATTCACGTGAAGCCCTTCGGGCTTCACTAACTTTGCTCGTAAAGTTATGCGTTGCATAACCTCATGAACACCGGAAGCACGTCATTCATTTCTTAAATGTTAAGCCAGCCTTATTCTCAAATGCACAATATCAAACATGAACACTTTCGGTGAAGAACTAACTATTTAATTAAGAATTTTAAGTTTTCATATAATAATTAGTAATCATGTGCCTTAGATAAATGATAATAGTAGTAAAGCTAATAATACATTACTTATGGTATGTGTATCAGAGACAGAGAATTGTTTGGATCCTGATGAAGAATGCATCTAAGTCATTATCTGTTATAGGCTTATCGGGGTAGTATCTGTGATAGTACGCCAGTATAATTTCAGATATTTGTTACTTTGAAAACCCAAATGTTCTTAACAGGTGGAATCAGTCGGTGCTAGCTTTGTTGTTAACTGAATGATATAATAACCTCTTTACATTTGCGAACCCGTTGACAACCATACAAGAAAGATGAAGTAATATCACTGGGGTTAGAGTATTAAGAGTTTTAACACACTGACAACCGTATGGTACACAATTAATTAGCATCATTCCATTAAGTCCCACAGGGTTTCACGGGTTCACACTGACCAAGCATGCTGATCCAGTTGGACAGCATGTGATTGGCTGAAATCCAGCGACTCACCTACTCCTCCCCTCTTGCATATTCAACAGAGAGTTCTAGTTTAGTTTTTGAACAGAGAAGTACATACTTTTTGGGTTTACACGAACGGCAAAACATCAGCCGGGAAAATGTAGTTTTATATTCACTTGGTGGCAACTGCCACCATTTCTATGTGTTAGAAATTCTAACACTTATACAATTATGGTATTTCTACAAACTATCCTTTGTTTGCATTTCCATACTGGACATTCACTTGGATATGATTTTCTTAATTGATGATCTTGTCATACATGTATATGATTTGGAACTATACTAATTACAACACTGAAATGGACTTGTTCATTTCTCCAAGCCGGATTTCCACTTTCATACAGTCAAACATTTATTTTCGGATAAACATGAACATTTTCTCATGATGACAACTGCATTAACCCTTTACCTGATAGAAGCGGCTTTTAGCGTGTTTAATTTATTCCTCCACTGAAGAAAATAGTTCAATTTTATATAGTCATGAACAAATACCATAGGAAATATTTTCTATATCCTAGCAGTTGGTAGCTTAAAGCAGGCTGAAAGTAAAGCAGAATGCGCCTTAAGGCGCATTCTGCTTTACTTTCAACCTGCTTTAAGTGGCCACCTGTCTCCATAACTAGAAACAGTCTATTGGGTAAAGGGTTAAACTGCCACCTGTCTCCAAGACCGATATTTATACTAAATTGACCATCCTGTCAAGAGGGGTTTTACTGTAGACAACTTTTGGCACCTTTGCAAACAGAGTATACCAAAATCAGACAGCTCCAATATTGGAGCCATCTAATTAAGGTCTGCTCTCTTTGCTTTTGAAATAATTTATATGGAATTCTACAATGTCAACCATGGTCAAAATTTCCTGTATTTACATGCCATTATAAGAAAAAAATCTAATTATTATTCATGATATTATTATTTCTGAAAACAAATTTTATGAGGGAAAATGTTAAACTAACATTTAAACAGGCAAGTATGTTAAACAATGGCAAATATTAACCCTTCTCTTGCTGAATTTTAAAACACATTTCTCCTTCTTTACCCATGCCCTGTTGTATAATTACATAGAGGATCTGTTGCGAGTTGTCTTTTAAGATCACATGTTCCTAAACGAGCCTTAGAAAATGTCATTAAGCGAGCCTTGGCGAGCTTAATAACATTTTCTTGGTGAGTTTAGGAACATGTGATCTTAACAGACAACGAGCATCAGATTCTTTTTCTCACATATCAAAAAAGTGTATTTTCGCCGTTTAAATGACATATAAACATAGGTTTCCATGGCTTGACGTCATATATGACGTCATACGTTCTAAAGTGATCTTACACGTGTTACAGAAAAGGAAATCTTAACCTGTTGTTCTAACTCGGAGATAAGGGAAGGTATGTGAGAAATATATATTCACTATGCACAAGTATATCGCTGTGCAATCACTGCTGTGGAGTGCATTGGTTGCACAATCAACTTGTAAATAGTGCAGACCCTGATGAGATAGCTCCTGCAGAAGCTGTCTCATCTGGGTCGTCACTCTTTACAGGTAGGTATATTGACGTGAATAGCAAGCGAAGGGTTAAACTAGAAATGGGTTCATAAGTATATTTATCAGCACTGCCCCATTTATCACAATCATGTCATACAGAATGTGTGAATTCTGACGATGACGTGGACCATAACCCTGGTGTGACTTGTCCCCATATGAGAACTAAAATCTAGGTACAGTGCTCCCTCTCTACAACGACACCCTTTGGGATACGAATATTGTATGTGTTGTTCAGAGGGAGTTGTTATAGGGAGGGAAAATCAAACATAATTAGCTTGTTTGCAGATCCCCAGATATAATGTATTTTGAGAACTAAAACCATTATGCCTTAATCAAACCCTATATTGTGACCACTCTTTAGAATCGTCACAAAGTGACGATTCTAAAGTGGTCACAACATAGGGTTTGATGGAGGCATAAAGAAAATACGATGGAAAAAGGTTGTTTCTGGAGCCTTGTTGTTTCGGAAACAGTGACATGCGTTGTTGTAAGGAGGGATTCGTTATTGAGAGGGCCGTTGTAGGGAGGGAGCACTGTACACATCTTGACTCTTGGTCTGTTAGTAAAATAGTAGTACATGCCACAAGATCTGTTGGACATATAGTATCATCTCTAATAAATGCTCCCGTTCATCGTTCATCTTGTACACAGATGCTTAATGCAGAATGAAAGCAATGCAGAAATCTCCCAGTGGAGTTTGCTGTATTGTTTTCAGTCTTCATTAAGCTTTTAATAATTACCTGTATATTGGAAAAAATATATATTTCTTAGTTCAATTGTTAGCATATAGGGTTGTTGTTTTATTGATCATTAGCACCCGTCAACCCCCTCCCCCTCCTGAAGTAAGGGAGTTGTTTATAAGAAGGGGGGGGGGGGAATTAATAGAGAGAATGTGGTACGGACGGAAAGACTATATTATTATTTATTATTATTATACCACATTTAAATAGCGCTCTTTTCACACAAAAGCGCTTCACATAAATAATTTGCATGTACAAAACTGAGTATATAATAATGCTTACAGAATATTTAAAACAAAGACTAGAGCAAATTCACAGGTGGGGTGGGGGAATAAAATAATATCTGATGAAACGCAGAGGCCAAGTTCCTCAGCATCTCATCTGAACCCAAAATGTTTCCAAAGGTTATCATAAAATGATCCATATACAGTGTTAAAAGGGTTAAGAAATAAATGTTTTGATACCTGAAACAATATAGGATATTTGCAAATAATGCAGACTATGATCAGTTGCTACACTGTAATAAACAACCCGGTGGTCTAGTACTTTTTTTGAAGGAGCTTCTTACATCCCTATTCTATGTTTATTACAAATTTCAGTATATTCATGGACAAAATAGTTTAATAAAATATGCAAGGTGGAACAAAGTAGCCATTTTGGAAAGTACAGAAACTGGTCTATCAAATTCCATTAGCAAACAGAGCAGACCCTGATCAGATTGCTCCTACAAGTATAAAGGGGTTTAGATGGTGTATTCATAGTACGTTTTCCCCCCGGCAGAGAGTGTTTATTAGACTGGGGACTTTTATCAGAAATTAGTCAGATGCAGATGTACAAGTATCCTTTCTCCTATATATAGAAGAAACTCTTCCTAATTACCTCTCATATGCAAGCCAACTCTATATTTCTGAGACAGATGGTAGCTAACCCTTTACTCCATAAATATTCACCTCCCTACTAAGCATGAAGACAGCACACCAAATACTTATCAAGTTACTGATCGGACATGGCTTTTTATTGAAGGTCACTGTGACCTTGACCTTTGACCAACTGACCTCAAAATCAATAGAGGCCATCTACTGGTCATGACCTACCTCTCTATTAAGTATGAGGACTGTACACCTAATAGTTGTCTAATTTTTTAGCGAACAACGATATGCCTAACAGACAGACAGACAGACGAGCGCCATACCATAATACGACAGAAGTTACCTTCGGGAGTATAAAAAGAAAAGGGTTAACCCTTACCCGGGTACTCGACTGTGTATAAATAATGTCTGCTCAAATCTGGATCTGTTCAATTCTGACTACTTTTAATTCAATCAAGCTTTTTAGAAAATATTGATCCAGTGTCACGATTAACCCTTCGCTTGCTGAATTTTAAAATACATTTCTCCTTCTTTACCCATGCCCTGTAGAATAATTACATATATCTTCACTGTGTAAACGTATTTCGCTGTGCAAACACTGCGTTGGAGTGCGCTGGTTGCACAATCAACTGGTAAATAGTGCAGACCCTGATGAGACAGCTCCTGCAGGAGCTGTCTCATCTGGGTCTTCACTATTTACTGGTAGGTATATTGACCTGAATAGCAAGCAAAGGGTTAACTTTTGAGAAACTACAGATCAAGAGTGAAACAACTTGGATCTAGATGAGTTGCCAAGTTACTGAGTCTCTTCTGGATCTAGATGAGTTGCCAAGTTACTCTGAGTCTCTTCTGGATCTAGATGAGTTGCCAAGTTACTCTGAGTCTCTTCTGGATCTAGATGAGTTGCCAAGTTACTCCGAGTCTCTTCAGGATCCAAGCTATTTACAAATGTGAGTAATGTCGCATTTGGCAGAATAATGATGAATAGAGTACCTCTACTTTGTTGTCAGCACTAACAGCAAACACTTGCAGTCTCTCAAAGCCCAGCCACTTCTTGAACTCCTGCTTCCAGTTCTGTAACAATAATCTCTAATTGCAAGTTTCCTTTACCCTTTCCCTGTTCAATATTCATGTAAGCAATGATGACATCATAAATATTAATAAGATGAATTTCTATACTGTAAACTTTGTAAGTTTTTTTTTGAATTGACAAAAAATGTAGAATCGGCTCTATATCACCCTAATTAGTCAGCTCCTATATTGACGACTTTTGATGCCACTCATATTGACGACTTTTGATGCCACTGTAAAAGTCACTTTTTTAAACCATTGTGATAAATAGAGCATTTGTTCCATAGGAGCAAATGCTCTTTTTATCACAATAGTTTAAAAACTACACAATTCTAAAATTTCCATTTTGTCTAATAAATGCTCCTTTTTAGTAGATTTATTCAAAGAGGTTGGATACAAAAATAGCCTATGCATAAAATTTAATGGGTTAACCCTTTCCTCCATAGGCTATATTTAGATTCAACCTCTTTGGATGCATCTACCGAAAAGGAGCATGAACTAGAGAAAGGGAAATTTTTTCAGAATTGTGTAATTTAAAACCATTGTGATAAATAGCAAATGCTCTATTTATCACAATGGTTTCAACAGGTGACGTATACAGAGACGTAGAGAAGCGTATTTAATGAGGAAAGGGTTAAAACAAACAGTGTAAAAGTGTCTAATAGTTTGGATTCCTATGAGATGCTGATCAAAAAGCATCATGAATTGCTGATATAAATGTCTTCACATTTGCAAACGGAGTAGACCCAGATCAGCCAGTTTCTATCAGAGCCATCTGATAAGGGTATTCTCTGCATGTTATAAAATTAGACCTGACTCTACCAACACCAAAAACTTCTGTGTACTTATGCTTTATCAATATTCAGCAAACAAATATTCATGATGCCATAACTATATTCAATGGGGATAGTGTTTGAAGGCTTGAATTGGTTGTTTGGCTATGATTTAGATGGGGAATGCATGTGTGAAATAAGCTGATCTGAGTTTCCTGACTCTTTATCCCATTCCTCCATAGGCTATTTTTAGGCTCAACCTCTTTGAATAAATCTACCGAAAAGGAGTATTTACTAGAGAAAAGGAACATTTTAGAATTGTGTAGTTTAGAAACCATTATGATAAATAGAGTATTTGCTCCTCTGGAGCAAATGCTCTATTTATCATAATGGTTTCAAAGTGACTTTACTAAACCCTTTCCCTGTTCTTTATTCATCTGATAAATAATGGCATCTGCCATCATGAATATGTTTTTGCTCATTTTTTATAAAGGAGTATGTACACAAGATTGTATGGTACTGGTAGAAACTGCAGTAAGATTTATCATAAATTCATTAGCAAACAGAGCAGACCCTGATCAGACAACTCCTATGGAGCCATCTCATCTAGGTCTTCTTTGTTTACAAATCCATGAAAATGCATTTATATAAATAACTAATTCATGAATATAAATTAGATTCATTTTTACAATGATATAATTATGAACACGAAAATTTTTACAAATGGCATAATATATGCACACATATTTTGGCATTAGCAAACCGAGCAGACCCTGGTCCTACAGGAACTGTCTGATCTGGGTCTACTCTGTTTGCAACGGTGTATATAGGCAAATTTTGGGACTAAAGTATTACTGTGCCACGTGAACTAAGCATGGTCACATGGAGGGATTTTATCTACATCCAGTGAAGTAACCCCCTACCTGTTCAATATTCATACAAGCAAGGTTTTACGCAAGCGTAAAATGGCTGCGTAACATGTATTTAAGCAGGATAGAAGAAAAAGAGGGAGCAATTTGGGAAAACATGACTGTTATGTATGAATTAATACATGTAGCAGAAACAGGGGAATGTTTTAATGAGCCATGATGCATAATACCTGTGTTTGACACCAATAATACACATTACGTCACAGATCAATGTTATTCATTTGCTGAAACACACTGATGTAGAAACCATTATCACATTAAGTGATGTTCACAAGGCATACAAACTCCCATACTTAGTCTACATGAAATTATTCCGATAGGTCGACTCAATGCCCATTAACTTTTTCATTTATTGTGTCCCCAAATTAAGAACAGGTTAGTATAAGATAATTATACAGTTAAGTTGAAGCAAATTCAAATTCACAATGGTGAAATATGCAAAACGGTCAACAAAACCACGATTAAAAGGTCTCAGCTAAATAACTTTAACAAAGCCAAAATGCAAACAAAGGTCTTATATTTTTATGTACAAAATGATTTTAAACCAAAAGCACGTATACTAAGGGTGCTAAGAAAATATGAGAGAAAAAATAATAATTCAGCTTCCACCGAGGATCGAACCCATGACCTCACGTTTCCTAGTCCATCGTTATAACCCTTAGACCACGCTGACATCTATGCTTGGGAAAGTGATTTTAATCATTTATTCCTAATTCACTAGCATTTTCACTGAAACTGGATCATGGCAGAAAAGAAAGAAATATCCCCGACCAAAATATGCTGAGAAAAATATATGAATGAAAATAAATAAAATAAATGAATATATATAAATACAAACTTGTCTCACAGTAAACCATATTTATTAAAAAGATTGGCATTTATAGAAACACAGGACCGCAGAAACGCATGGGCAAAATTCAAAGCCGTATAATGTTGGGCTGCTTTCGCAGCCCAATAACAAGAGCTGTCTGCAGACAGCTCGCTCCACTTTCTTTAGTGCTGGATAGTGTAATGAAAGTCTAAGTAAGAAAGGGCAGATAACTATAGCAAAATTAATTTTAGGGTTACCTGCCCTTGTGGAATGGGTCTCCCTTGTAATAGTTAACATGCATACCAAAGTTAAACCAAATATCTTGGACAGTTTCTGAGACATGGACCTTAACATAAAACTTAACATCTAAAGAAAATTCTAAGTTGAAAAAGGGGCATAACTATGGCAAAATTATTTTTAGGGTAACCTACCCTTGTGAAATTGGTTGCCCTTGTGATAGTAAACATACATACCAAATATGAACCAAATATCTTTGATGGTTTCTGACCGTAACAAAAAGGTTAACCAACCCCGACGCCGACGAGAGGGTTATGAAAATAGCTCCACTTTTTGAAAAAGTGGAGCTAAAAATAATGACATCAAGAATACTTATTAACTTTTAATAGGATATAGATCTGGTTCTAAGTTTTCTAGGGAATGTTTTGCTTTGGAAAAAAAACTGTGGAGTCAGAGCTATATCATAAGCAAACAGAGTACAGTAAACCCTCTCTATAACGGCCACTCAATTACATCAAGTATTGTGTGCTACAGGCAGGTAGCTGCTTAAAGCAAGGTGAAAGTAAAACAGAACGCTCCTATAGGAGCGTTCTGTTTTACTTTCACCTTGCTTTAAGCAACCACCTGCCTTAAACACCAACTAATTCACACAATTTAGTGACAGTTATAGAGAGGTTTTACTGTAGAACCTTCAGGAGCTGTCTTATCTGGATCTAATATGTTCAAAAAGGTGTTGAAATGTGTTTATATGAAGGAAAGGGTTAATCCAACCCAAGTCCTACCTTCATATGCTTGGTGTCAACCCTTTCTCTCATATAAAAGCCCTTTCATGCCTTTTGCAAACAGAGTTGACCCAGATCAGATGGCTCCTATAGCAGCTGTCTGATTTGCGTCTGTTCCATTTGCATTATGGAATTGCATATATATAGATGTGATTCTATAATTTAGTGGCCGTTATAGAGAGGTTTTATTGTATAGTCTGGTTGAGAAAACTTTACATAAATTAGTAAACCTCTTGTCTACATCTTAGTGTTTGCATGATTCTCTCAACATGGTTAACATTTTACTCCAAACAGAGTAGATCAGACAGCTCCTACAGGATATGCTGTTTGTTTATCCAAAATTTTCTGTTAACTCATTCTCTCCTAGGCTATTTTTATACCCAACCTCTTTAAATGTATCTACCGAAAGGGGCATAAACTAGAGGAAAGGAAAACTTTAGAATTTTTGTAGTTTGAAACCATTGTGATAAATAGAGCATTTGCTCCTATAGGAGCAAATGCTCTATTTATCACAAGGGTTTCATAAAGTGACTTTTATAGATGCCCAAAATGCGTCACTAGGGGGTAATGGGTTAATGTTCAGGATATTAATTCTTACATGAATATTCATGGCAAAAAAGGGTTAAGTTTCATACCTTGACTAGACTTCCTGGAGTGATAATCAGTACTTTCTTTGCCACGGATTTACCCCCATAGGGACCTTGCTTGTACAGTGTCCTGTAAATAATGCCCAGAAAATACATGTACAGTAAAACACCTCTAAACCAGACATCAAATTTAGAAGGTCTTGGAGATAGGTTGCAGCTTAAAAAATGCAGGGTGAAAGTCATGGAGCTTTCTGCATGACTTTCACCCTGCATTAAGCAGCTACCTGTCTCAAAGTATCTTAATTCTTCTCTACAGGATTTTCGGTTTAGAGAGGCTTTACTGTAATATCAAGTATACATTGTTCAGAAAATAAATGCAATAGCCTACAAGAAAATACTTAAAATACAAATGTGTCAATAGTACGCAGATGCTCCCATTTTTGTTTAGAAGGAATAAGAGTATTTGAAGGAAAATGCATGTGACCAGCTAACAAGTGAGTGAGTGAGTGAGTAGGGTTTATGGGACTGCAACAATACATATGTTTTATGGCACCAAGACTGGAGAAAAGTTGCCAGACCCATTTCTCATTTACATTGAAATGACATACGGCATATTATGTTGAAAAACCCTTGACAAAAGCATGACTATCTCTCCTCCTTGTAATTTATACTTGTATTACTTGTTCAACAGATACGTCAAATACAATGCCACCTTTTAGACCAAACAAATTTGGTTAACCCTTTACTCCATAAATACACCTTTTTAAACAGAGTAGACCCAGATCAGACAGCTCCTGTAGGAGCCATCTGACCAGGGTCTGCTCTGTTTGCTTATGATATGACATAGATGATACTACAGTTTCTACCATGGCCAAACATTCCTGTGTCCATCACTTATTACAAAACTAATCTCATTAAAATTCATGATGTCATTATTTTTTGCATAAATATTCATGGAGTAAAGAGTTAAAAGTCTTAAGTAGATGCCACAATCTTATGGGAAACTAATATGGATCAACACTATGATTACTGGCTTATAGATGCAACAATGTGCATTCCTGAATTGTAAACAGAAATGAAAATACGATTTACTTACCAAATTAAGGCAATACACTGCAGAGTTTTACCAAGTCCCATATCATCACTGCAAAAAAAAACCACAAGCAAATGTGCTGAATTGATATCCTTCACCAAACAAGTGCTGGCCTCAGTATTTAGCTGAGTTATTGACATGAGTTGATGATAGTATTAGATCAGAGCTACAGACGGTATGTACTCAAATACTAAAATTGTCATTTCTCTACCAAACTCTATGTTACGACCACTCTTTAGAATTGTCTCTTTGAAACGATTCTAAAGAGTGGTCACAACATAGAGTTTGGGGGAAAATAAAGAAATTATTCTTGAAAATATTTTAATTTCTGTATCTTACCTAGAGCTCTGGGCTGGGTGCGCAATGAAAACATGGATAGAGATTTATGTATATATGCAATTCCATGCCAATAGCTATAGCGATTAGTGAGATATAAGACAATGAAACAAGAGTGCTCGCAGCTGACACAAAAACTTATGGTTAAATATGAAAAGGGAAATAACTAAAAAAATATTGATGCTCGAGTTGAAGCCCTTGTGCATGACACTTCCTCTCATCATGCTTGTTCCATGTGTGAAATTTGAAAGCTCTATAATGATTAGTTTAGAAATGACAGCCAAAAAAAGAAAGTGTGACGGACAGACAGACAGATGGACAGGCGGATGGACAGATGACTGAAAAACGATCCCTAAGTGACACACTGCCTCTCGGCAGGTGACACAAAAACTGACAACCAACTACACATACCAACTGCACGTAAAAGCGTGACGGATGGACGGACAGACAGACAGACGGACGGGTGAAAAACATAATGCCCTCTGACTATCGTCAACGGGGGCATAAAAATACTCAAAATTCAGGGGGAGATAATTCTGCAATGGTCAGCAGTAAACACATGAAAATTGCGTTTTGCACATCTATTATTTGTAGTCATTATGTATATCAAATATACATTCAGTAACTTTAAAACTGTAGGAGAAGTTTACTACATCAACTACCCATGTTCAAATGCCAAAGGCTCAAATCTGACCAATCAAAAACTTGAGAAAGAACTCAGACTCAAATAAAAGTTTTATAAGCATAGACCCTGATAAGTTTTAGTTTCATGTTTATTGTTATAACAAGAGTTTATTCATACACAAACAGCCATGCTTTACACGACCAGTTGGTCTACTAACTTGAACTTTTCAGCTAAACCAGACCAACATACAGCAAGAGACTGTTGGTCGGACATAGATTAATGTTGAACCTTGTGCTTACTCATGGAATAATATAGATCTGATTCTAAAGTTTCTGACATGGCCAAAAACCCTGTGTTCATATACCACCAAAACATTTTAGTTAATAAATATTCATGAAATAATTATTTCTTGCATGAATATTCATGAGGGGTTAACTTACGCCAGGATGGCACCACAGCCTCCATAGTCTCTGTAGCCCATGACACACTCATACAGGAAGACCACACCCTCCCTCTGGTGGGGCCTCAGGTGCTGAGCCAGATAGGGGTCCACAACAACATCAACCACTACCATCTCATGTTTGTTCCATTGCCACTGAAGTATAAAGTTCAATTTAACCCTTCCCTCATATAAATGCCTCTTCACTCATTTGCAAACAGAGTTTGGTTATGGTATAATATAGAACTTATTCTACAGTTTAGGCCTGAGCCAAAATGCCCCGTGTTCATATGGCATTACAAAAAAAAACCAGCATCATGATGTCACTATTTCTTACATGAATATGCAACAGGATAAGGATTTATATCTTTCCTTGTCCAATATTCATTTAAGAAATAATAACATGAAGAATATTAATTAGCTTCAAACTTTATAATGTTCTTTTCAAGGGACTTTTTTGCTTTCGTAAAAACTGTAGAATCCGATCTATATCATGCCATAAGCAAGCAGAGAAGACACTGATCTGGGTCTACTCTGCAAAGGCATAAAAAAGTATTTGGAGAACATGATTTTTAAAATGTTCAATACAGACACACAAGCAAATTAAGCCCCGCTCCTGGTGGCCATGTTTTTTGCCTATCAACTTGGTTATCGCGTGTGATTTATTGGGGTTTTAAATTTCATTTCATTGGTCAGAGTACACACCCTTTTCTGCATTAGCATATAACCTCCAACCCCGCACTGAGTCAGGGGTTTAGATTTCTAATGATGTTTGTTTTTCATAAACACCCGACACCATGCAATTAAAGTGCAAACTTTGGTGTCATTGACAGTGAAAAAATTCAGTACATGCACATATCAATTATACACACAATTAATTTGTAATGAAATTTATGAAGTTAACCCTTCGCTTGTTGAATTTTAAAATACATGTCTCCTTCTTTACCCATGCCCTGTTGTATAATTACATATATAGTCACTGTGTACACGTATTTCGCTGTGCAATCACTGCTGTGGAATGCACTGGTTGCACAATCAACTTGTAAATAGGGCAGACCCTGATGAGACAGTTCCTGCAGGAGCTGTCTCATCTGGGTCTTCACTATTTACAGGTAGGGATATTGACGCGAGTAGCAAGCGAAGGGTTAAGATTTTACTGGTTCCCGTGCTATTAGGGCATCATGGGCATGATACGAGCCAATAATCAGCTCTGTGTATTACATTCATGGCGGCATATATACGAGTTGATAGTTGTCAGTTTTTCACACGTAAGATTGGCGTCAATTGTTTATGTAGGGACCAGTGTTTATTTGTGTCCTCGAGCCTGCTGCAGGTGGATAAGTCTACCTAAGTTTATTTTATGTTTCATTGCGATATTCAATCATATTATATATAAGGTATTTACCAAAAAAAAATCGGCGACACAGACCACCGCGTTATATCGGATACCGTGGTAAAACGGTCTGCGTTATAACAGGTCTCCAGTGTACATACAAACCCCCGCTAATGTGACCACCTAAAAAAAGGTATAATTCTGGGTGCTAGATGCAGGTGGTAGTTTTATGAAGGACAAAAGTAATGCAGAAAGCCCCTCAGGAGCTTTCTGCATTACTTTTGTCCTGTATTAAGTAACCACGTGCTTATATAGGCAGAAATGTTTATTCATTGAGTGGTCGCATTAGAGGGGTTCTACTGTACATACAAACCCCACTCATTTTCAAAAAGGGGTCATAAGAAAGCCAAACTTACCTGATGGGACCTGTTTGGGCGGGGCAGAACTAGAGCTCCAGGAACAGTGGGGTCATGTCTTGATTTGACATCTACAGGCTCTGGGCTGGGTAAGACGAGAGTTGAAGAAGGTCTCAGAGGTTTGCTGAATGGTTTGGACACTGGCATTCTGGAAGCAACTGAATCATACAAAGAGCAATGCTTGCCAGATTTATGGTGCAACTAGTTTAGGATGAGCAGGTTTCAGATTTAAGTTTTTCCCATGTTTTTCTCAACCTTCCACCTGATGGAGATACTTTTTTATGACTTTGCAAACAGAGTAGACTCAGATCAGACAGCTTCTGTATGGGGCTGTCTGATCAGCTCTGCACTGTAAGCTTTTGAAATTAAAGAACTTTACAGAGCAAGCTCACATACCACATTGAAAGAAGAAAAAATGTGGTTCTCCCATGACAGATTCCTCTGAAAATCAACCTCATCCAAGCTTTTCTTCATGGCAATTGATAAAGCAATTTTGAGATAAATTGGTCAAGAAATTACAGTGCTAGATGAGCAACAATATATTTTGATACAGAGGAACAGATAAGCTTTTGATAGAATTGAGTGAATACCCCTTACATTTCGTAGTAATTGAGTATTTAGAAAAACCTATTGAGTAATCAAATATCCGTTACCCCACCAGTTTGATTTTAATTGAGTATCACCCCCTCAAACTTAATTTAAGGTGCCACAGTATGTTAGAAACACAAACAAGAGCTGTCACAGTCATGTGACAAATGCCCCACAAAATTGTACCCTGTGACCTTGACCTTTGACCCATGGACCAGGGACACATCATCTTTGTATGGTGAACATTTGTGCCAGGTTACTTTGAAATCTATTCACAGATAAACAAGAAATTGTACCCTGTGACCTTGACCTTTGACATATGGACCAGGGAGCCAAACGCGACACATTGTCTTTGTCTGGTGAACATCTGTGCCAAGTTATATTGAAATCCATTGATATATAAAGAAGTTACAGACCGGATACGAAGTTTGTGAAAAAGTAATTGTACCCTGTGACCTTGACCTTTGACATATGGACCAGGGAGTTGAAAACGACACATCATCTTTGTCTGGTGAACATTTGTGCCAAATCATATTGAAATCCATTGATAGATAAAGAAGCTACAGACCGGACACGAAATTTGTGACAAAGTAATTGTACCCTGTGACCTTGACCTTTGACCCATGGACATAGGAGTTGAAAGCGACACATCGTCTTTGTGTGGTGAACATTTGTGCCAAGTTATATTGAAATCCATTGATAGATAAAGAAGTTACAGACCGGACACGAAATTTATCACTAAGTTATTTTGCCCTGTGACCTTGACCTTTGACCCATGGACCTTGAAGTTGAATGTGACACATCTCCTTTGTATGGTGAACATTTGTGCCAAGTTATATTGAAATCCATTGATAGATAAAGAAGTTACAGGCCGGACACGAAATTTGTTACAAAGTAATTGTACCCTGTGACCTTGACCTTTGACCTATGGACCTGAGAGTTAAACGCGACACAGCGTCTTTGTGTGGTGAACATTTGTGCCAGGTTACTTTGAAATCCATTCACAGATAAAGAAGTTATAGAAGGGAAACGAAATTTGGGACGGACGGACGGATGGAAGGACGGACGGACGGACAGAAAGCACATCATCAATATGTCTCCCTCCCCTAAAGGGGGGAGAAATAATATTCACAAGGTTATACCTGTGTCTAATGTGCTTTGGTCCACACATGATCCTGTAAAACACTTGCCTGACCTGAACTGCTCCTCAGTAAGTACTGACATGACCTGTGGAGAAACATGGAACTCAGTTGTACAGTACGGTAACAACCGTATAGACCAGAATTTTAGTAGAGTGAGTGAGTTGGGTTTTACGTCCGACCAACAATATTTCAGTTATTTGAAGACTGTACCCGCATGAGACAAGTTATAGTGCTGCCTCACTGGAATACCCCTGCCGCAGGTACATGGCAAGGGCATCCCACCCAGTCACATTATCCTGACACCGGGCCGACCAGTCCTAGAACTACACCTTTTAATGTCGAGCGTAGACAAGGGAGCTATTAGTACCAACTTTTAACGACTTTTGGTCTGTCGCGGCCGGGGATCGAACCCACGACCTTCCGTACCGCAGGCGGACGCTCTACCACTGAGCCACGCGGCCGGTGAATTTTAGTAGAAGAATTTTGGTACTTTTAGACCGATGGCAGTGTTCAAGCTAGGCTGCGCCATTGCGGAATTGGCCCCCTTTTTTACCAAATGGAGCATAATTAATACCATTCTTGACCCAACGGGTCCATTTCGAAAATCAATTTGCTTTGTTCAGTACTGTTGGTTCTTTGCGTCCATTTCGTATCTAAATGCATACACATAGACTGACACACAACCTATTTTGTTGCATCAGTGTGTACAGTAGAAAAATTCGACAAGGGCAACCCTATATGATACAACTATGTGGAGGCATAAAAAAAATGTTATTCTGGATAAATCTCTCTACAACGAATACTTAAAAGTCTTATTCCAAGTACAACTTCTTCACAATGCCTACTCAAAGTTTTATTTCGGATAAAACCTCTCCACAATGGATAGTCAAAAGTCTTATTCTGGATAAAACTTCCTACAATGGTGCTTGCCTAGCTGCATGAAAAATCTCTAAGTCATTTGACCTTGACATCTGGCTTGCCAGCAGCCTGGGCCGGGTGCGCAATGAAAGTATGAATGTGTTTAATGTGTATATGCAATTCCATGCCAATAGCTATAGTGGTTAGTGAGATATAAGACAAAGGAAAAAACTGTGACAACCAACTGCAAGTAAAAGCATGACACACAAACAGGCAGATGGACAGACGGACGGGTACAAAACATAATGCCCCCTGACTATCATCAACAAGGGCATAACTATCATTCAGGAAAAAAACACTCTACAATGGATACTCAAAAGTCTTATTCTGGATAAAACCTCTCTTCAACAGATACACAAAAATCTTATTCTGGATAACCTTTCTACAACAAGGCAGTCGAAAGGACAGCTAAATCCCCCACCATCGCCTAAATTAAGACAATGCATTTGACCATCAAATGTGACCTTGACCTTAAGCCGACATGCCTATCACATGCGTTATGAACATCGGCTCAACTTGGTTAACATTTGAGGCAAGTTACATGAAAATCCTTCCATGGGTATAGGAGATATTGAGCAGACACGAAATTGTTACAGACAGACAATTGACCTTCAAATGTGACCTTGACCTTGAGCCAACATGACTGACACATGTGTTCTGCACATCATCTCAATTTAGCTAACATTTGACTAAAGTTCTATGAAAATATTTCAAAGGGTTTAGAAGATACAAAGGGGACACTAAAATGTAATGGGAATTGAAGGTTTAAACATTTGACATTCAAATGTGACCTTGACCTTGAGCCAACATGACTGCCACATGTGTTCTGCACATCGTCTAAACTTGGTTAACATTTGAGGCAATTTTCATGAAAATCCTTCCAGGCGTATAGGAGATATGAAGCTGACACGAAATTGTTATGGACAGACAGTTGACCTTCAAATGTGACCTTAACTTGAGCAGACATGACTGCCACATGTGTTTTGCAAATCGTCTGAACTTGATTAACATTTGAGGTAAGTTTCATGAAAATACTCCAAAGGGTATAGGAGATATAGAGAGGACACAAAATTACACCCGACCTTCAAATATGACCTTGACCTGACATGACTGACACATGTATTCTGCACATCGTCTCAATTTAGCTAACATTTGACTAAAGTTTGGCGAAAATCCTTCAAAGGGTTTAGAAGATATGGAGCGGACAGGAAAATGTAATGAACTTGACCTTGACCTTCAAATGTGACCTTGACATTGAGCCGACATGATTGCCACATGTGTTCTGCACAATGACTGAACTTGGTAAACATTTGAGGCAATTTTCATGAAAATCTTTCAAAGTGGTATAGGAGATATGGAGCAGACGTGAAATTACACTTGACCTTCAAATGTGACCTTGACTTTAAGCTGACATGACTGACACATGTGTTCTGCACATCGTCTCAATTTAGCTAACATTTGACTAAAGTTTTATGAAAATTCTTCGAAGGGTGTAGAAGACATGGAGCGGACATAAAAATGTAATGGAAATTAAAGGTTGAAACATTTTACCTTCAAATGTGACCTTGACATGACTGCCACATGCATTCTGCACATCGTCTCAACTTGGTCAACATTTCAGGCAAGTTTCATGAAAATCCTTCCAGGGGTATAGGAGGTATGGAGCGGACACGAAATTGTTACGGACAGATGGATGGACGGATGGAGGCCATTCCCTTCCACTCCGTGGTGGGGGATTAATAAAAGTCTTATTCCGAATAAAATTTCTCCACAATGGTTAGTAGTCTTATTCTGTGATGACTTTAGTCCAAAAGATGACTTTTACAACAGCAGGCGTTAAGTGCTTGTGTGGCGCCTGTAAAACGTCGCCCCATACTTCATTCTCAGTGTTATTATACCTTCTGATCCTTGAGATCATGAATTTCAGTACTTCTTGTTCTGAAAATTGAATATCGCTTAAGCCGGTGCTAGGGGTGTTGCACTTTCAATTACTGTTCATGAACAGACTCAATAAAACAAAGTCTGCAATTTTCTCTTTTTGTGTTACAATTTTTGCTCTCGGGGGATCACCTCCCTTCAGAATTTGTAATTGCTGCTTAAAAAATTCAAACTTGTACAAGTACATTTAAATGATTTTTAAATGTGGTTTTTGATAGGATAGTCAGTGTTTTTGAAAATGAATCAAATAAATAAATATATAATCAGCTTGGTTTAGAAAAAAAGACTTTTGGTAGTATCAAATACAAACGAAACCTTACATGTTTTTTCTGTTGTTGTTTTTTAATTTATACCTAACCACATATTCATAAGCATGTAATATTGTATTTTTAGACAATTAAAACTACAATGTATTTTAACTTACAAGAAATTTTTGTCAACAGTTTATGGGCATAACTTAGCAGATTTTCTTCTTCCCTAGTGAAACCTTTATATGACAGCCACCTGTATATAACAGTCAGTTTCTCTTGGTCCCAAAGGTGGCTGTCTTAGACAGGTTTGGCTGTAACTGATGGTTAGTTAGCTGATCATACTGGCTTGTGGTTTCCCAAAAATCATTTTATTTTGAAGAGAATTCTAAAACATAAACATAGCTGTGCACTGTGGATTCCTCAATTACTTAATGTGGACCAAAAATGCAACTGAGTTTTGAAAGCCAGAAAGTTACTGAATATATACTGGTACCTAATATACACTCATACCAGGTGATGAGACCAGGGTCCATAATATTATATTATTAGGAGCCATCATATCTGGGTCTACTCTGTTTGCAAAGTTGTAAATTGTGTGTTTATGAAGAAATGAGATAAATTCCACTAGCTGCAACATGAACACAGTCGATAAAGAAAGAATTGTATGTTATATTTTTCAAAAACCAGAGACCTGTGTTGCAAAGAGTCGTATAAAAGGGGAAATCTTTGATCAGTTGATTCTACAAATTTGTACTGAAAAAAATTCAAAAATGCTTCTAAATTCATTCCAACATAGGCTATTCTTAGATATACTGAAAAGGAGCATTTGCTAGAAAAAAGGATTTTTTTTAGAATTCTTTAGTTTTGAAACCATTGTGATAAACAGAATATAGGAACAAATGATGTACTTATCACAATGGTATCAAAAAGTGACCTCACAGGTGTCAAAAGTGTCGATGAGAGAATGGTTTAAAGCGTTTACCTTCAACACGAAATAAAGTACATCGCCTGTTACATGACAATGATGCTAACAAATGGCAGTCATTGTGAAACAGTTTTCTGACAGAAAACTAAGCATGACCACCAGACCTAGCCCCATGAGAGTTTTTCTTATTCCCATAACAGGCATGTTTCTTAGCTGGGCTTACACTTCCAGAAGTGTGCTGGGCTCAGTAGTTTTTCAGAACATGAATAGCATAGATGTTTTAGACTACGAAAACTGTTTCAAATCTTGGATTAAAAGACTATAAAGATCTGTACAATCTTAAAGACAGTACTGCCAAGGTTTATTGTGATCTTTATATAAAAAAAAACATCATGCATAAAAATAAATAAATGTGAAAGCTGTTGCATAATTATTTAAAAATCTCTCATACTTACTGAGTTCAACAGACAAATACCTGTATTTCTTTTCCACCAATGAGAAGTGTCTCATCTTCCTTTAGTGATAACAGCTCGGTAGATTTATAACCAGACCCCTTTCCAATCCTGAAAATCACAACCGCTAATGCGTCTATTATAACCCTTTCCTCCATAAATACGCCTTTCTACGCCTCTACAAAAGTCACTTCTTTAACCCTTTACCTGATAGAAGCGGCTTTTAGCGTGTTTGATTTATTCCTCCGCTGAAGAAAATAGTTCAAATTCATACAGTCATGAACATATTGCATAATAAATATTTTCTATATCCTAGTAGGTGGTAGCTTAAAGCAGGCTGAAAGTAAAGCAGAATGCGCCTTAAGGCGCATTCTGCTTTACTTTCAACCTGCTTTAAGTGGTCATATGTCTTCAAAACTAGAAACAGGCTATTGGGTAAAGGGTTAAACCATTATGATCAATAGAGCATTTGCTCCAAAGGAGCCAAAGCTCTATTTATCACAATGGTTTAAAAACTAAACAATTCCGACATTTTCCTTTTCTCTTGTAAATGCTCCTTTTCTGTAGATTTATTCAGTGGTTGGGACTAAAAATAGCATATGGGGGAATGGGTAAAAGTCAAGATCAGATGGCTTCTGTATGGCTCATGCATTGAAAGTCAATAAAAAATGCAGGAAATCTACAGAATATAGCACAACAATAAGGATACAACGAAAGTATTAATAAATTGATGATTCTTACATCCAATGGTTTAACCCTTTCCTTGATAGAAACACCTATTCATGCCTTTGCAAACAGAGTGCCCCCTATATGCTCAGTATGCTTATGGTATAATATAGGCCTGATCTTTAAAGCTCATATAAACGTGTTTTAACGCATTTGCAAACAGAGTAAACCCAGATCAGACAGCTCCTATAGGAGCTGTCTGATCAGGGTCTGCTCTGTTTGCTAATGGAATTTGAAATAGCTGATTCTTTACTTTCTAAAATGGCTACAATGCTCATCTTTCCATATTTCATTATAACAATTTTGCCAATGATAATTCATTAGGTATTGAAATTTGGAATAAACATAGAACAGGGAGAGGGTTAAGCCAAAATGTCTTATGTTCATATGCCATTCTCATTATAAAAATTGAATCTAATAAATATTCCTGTCATTATTTCTTGCATGAATATTCAACAGCTAAGGGTAAAGCAAACATTGTAGACTACAAAACAAATAGTGTCTTCTGTTTCATTTCTGAAAGTAAATTTCTTCTTTTTCTATAAAAACACAGACAAGAATGCCACTTCGCTGAAACATGATCTAAATAGGATCCAAACTGTTTGAAAATGCCATTATGACAATATGCTATGAATTTATCCTATACCTCATTAATATTCATGAAAGAAATAATGATGATGAACATTAATTAGCTAATTTTTCATAATACTATTACAAGCAATGGAATGTTTGACGATGGCATAAACTGTAGCATTAGATCTAAAATACAGTAAAACTTCGATTATTCGAACACTAAAATATGTATTATTATCGATCTTTAAGACAGGTGGCAGCTTAATGCATGGTGAACGTCATGCAGAAAGCTCCTCTAGGAGCTTTCTGCATGACTTTCACCATGCATTAAGCAGCCACCTGCCTAATAGGGTCTAAGTTCTTCTATACCAAAAATTCGAATAATCGGGGTTTTACTGTAGTTCATAAGCAAACAAGCCTGACCATGGTCTGAAGACTATTACTCTACGAAGTAAAGTATTACAAACAAGGCTGACCCTGATCTGAAGACTATTACTCTACGAAGTATTACAAACAAGGCTGACCCCGATCTGAAGACTATTACTCTACGAAGTAAAGTATTACAAACAAGGCTGACCCCGATCTGAAGACTATTACTCTACGAAGTAAAGTATTACAAACAAGGCTGACCCCGATCTGAAGACTATTACTCTACCAAGTAAAGTATTACAAACAAGGCTGACCCCGATCTGAAGACTATTACTCTACGAAGTAAAGTATTACAAACAAGGCTGACCCCGATCTGAAGACTATTACTCTACGAAGTAAAGTATTACAAACAAGGCTGACCCTGATCTGAAGACTCCTACTCTACAAAGTAACGTATTAACTCTCACTGCCATTCGTAGAGCTGAAATCTGATTTGCAAAGTGTTACGAAAGTTTTAATCATAATTCTGGAACAGACAAAATACAAAATCATCAAAAAGTACATGTTTATTGCAGACAACTAAATTTGTCAGTGATAAGTGTTAATTGTTCACTCCATAAATAGACCATTTAACACCTTTGTAAACAGAATAGACGCAGATCAGACAGCTCCAACTGTTGGAGTCCAACAGGAGCTGTCTGATCTGGGTCTGCTCTGTTTGCACATGAAATAATATAGATCTGATTCTACAATTTTTGCCATTGCCAAACATTTCTGTGTTCATGTCATTTTAAAAATTCATCTATCTAACTCTTTGCACGCTAGCAGCGTCTCATCAGGATCCAAACTGTTTGTCACTTTGACCATATTTTGGCAAATAAATAAGAGAAAACTAATTTTTAGTATTGAAGCAGACAAAAATTACCTAGCGTGCAAATAGTTAACATTATCATGTCATTACATCTTCCATGAATGTTCATGGAGCAAGCAGATGAAGGAGATATACTCAACTCTTTGCCTTCTGTGTCAAACAGGGTAACACTACGGCCACTTGTCAATAGCACAGCTGAAAAACAAACAGCAAAACCACAATACAGTAGAATCCCTTTAATGTGACCTTTAAATGAATAAACATGGCTGTCTTTATAAGTAGGTGGTTGCTTAATGCAGGATGAAATCCTGCATTAAGCTACCACCTGCCTCTGCCAACAATAATTTTACCTCCGTTTGGATGGTTGCATTACAGAGATTTTACTGCAATCTGAAAGAAACACAGCTGAAGATACATGTAAGTGGGATATATAGAAACTACAGTATGTAAAATATTTTCTACACATGGATTTCTCTTTCAAACACGATCCTGTTGGTACTCATTAGAATTGTTTGTCAGAGCTAATTCTAATGAGTACCAGCAGGGTGAGGTTGGCAGATTTTTTTTTAAAGATAAACAGGTCCAGATAAGATACGTAAATTAAAACATTTTCAGGAATATCCTCATTTCTCCACCTAACCCTATGTTGTGACCACTCTCCTCGAGACAATTCCAAAGAGTGGTCACAACATAGGGTTTGGTGGATATAGGACACTTTTAGTATTTGAGTATGCACCTTTGTCTGTCGCTCTGAAAAAACAAACACTGATACATCAGTGCTTCTCTTATTTAACCCATTCCCTCATACGCTATTTTAGATCCAACCACTATGAATAAATCTACCCAAAAGGAGCATTAACTAGAGAAAAGGAAAATTTTAGAATTTGGTAGTTTGAAACGATTGTGATAAATAGAGCATTTGCTCCTATTGGAGCATTTTTTCCTACATTCATTTATCACAATGGTTTCAACAGGTGATTTATACAGACTACTAAGGCGTATTTATGGAGGAAAGGGTTAGAGTCAAGGAAACAATTTCTTAACCCCTTCCCTGATGAATATTCATGTAAGAAATAACGATGTCATGAATATTAATTTTGTGAAGTTTTATAATGGTATATGAATACATGATGTTTTGGCCAGGGTAGAAACCAAAACCAGATCTATTTTATTTTATAAGCAAACAGAGCAGACCTGATCAGACTGATCCTACAGGAGCCATCTGATCTGGGTCGCTGTTTGCAAAGGAGTGAAAGGTCTATCTGGGAAAGGTTTAACCCATTACCTCATAGGCTATTCTTAGATCTAAACTCTTTGAATAAATCTACCAACAAGATGTGTTTGTGAATCACTATGCCCCCTCGATATGATATTTGACCCTGAAGGATGACCTTGATTTTGACATGTCACCCCTCAAACTGTGCAGCTTCATGGGGTACATAAGCATACCAAATATCAAGTCTGTATTTCTACTGGTTCAAAAGTTATGACCAATGTTAAAATCGGTGACCTTTGGCCATGAAGGGTAACCTTGACCTTGACATGTCACCCCTCAAACTGTGCGGCTTCATGAGATACACATGCATACCAGTATCAAGGCTGTATATCTACTGGTTCAAACGTTATGGCCAATGTTAATGTTGGCGACCTTTAACCTTCAAAGATGACCTTGACATGTCACCCCTCTAACTGTGCAGCCAAATGAGAAACACATGTATACCAACTATCAAGTCTGTATCTCTACTGGTTCAAAAGTAATGGCCAATGTTAAAGTCGGTGACCTTTGACCCTGAAAGATGACTTGACCTTGACATGTCACCCCCGAACTGTGCAGCTTCATGAGATACACATGTATACCAAATATCAAGTCTGTATCTCTACTGGTTCAAAAGCTATGGCCAATGTTAAAGTTGGTGATCTTTGACCCTGAAAGATGACCTTGACATGTCACCCCCAAACTGTGCAGCTTCATGAGATACACATGCATACCAAAGGTCAAGTCTGTATCTACAGGTTCAAAAGTTATGGCCAATGTTAAGGTCTGTGACCTTTGACCCTAGAAGATGACCTTTACCTTGACATGTTGCCCTTCAAAATGTGCAGCTTCATGAGATACACATGCATACCAAATATCAAGACTCTATCTCTATTGGTTCAAAAGTAATGGGTAATTTGAAGTTGGTGACCTTTGACCTTGACATGTCACCCCTCAAACTGTGCAGCTTCATGAGATACACAAGCATGCCACATAACAAGTCTCTATCTGTACTGGTTCAAAAGTTATGGCCAATGTTAAAGTCGGTGATTTGACCCATATGTTTGACCTCTGACCTATAAGGATGACCTTGATTTTGACATGCCACCCCTCAAAATGTGCGGCTTTATGAGATACATATGCATGCCAAATATCAAATCTCTGTACTGGCTCAAAAGTTATGACCAATGTTAAAGTTACAAACAAACAGAAAAATTTTCCTTTGACCCTGAAGAATGACCTTGACGTTGACATGTCACCCCTAAAAATGTGCAGCTTCATGAGATACACAAGCATGCCAAATATCAAGTCTCTATCTCTACTGGTCCAAAAGTTATGGCCAATGTTAAAGTCAGTGATTTGACCCATATATTTAACCTCTGACCTTAACCCTTTCCCTCATACAAATGTGTTTTCACGCATTTGCAAACAGAGTAGACCCAGATCAGACGGCTCCTAGAGGAGCCGTCTGATCAGGGTCTGCTCTGTTTGCTTATCGCTATTGATAGATATGTTTCTTTACTTTCTTAAATGGCTACAATGTTCCACCTTCCATATTTCCTTATAACTGTTTTGTTAATGAATTTTCAGTAGGTATTAAAAGTTGGCCTAAATACAGAACAGGGAAAGGGTTAAAGGATGACCTTGACCATGACATGTCACCCCTCAAAATGTGTGGCTTTATGAGATACATATGCATGCCAAATATTAAGTCACTAGCTGCACTGGCTCAAAAGTTATGACCAATGTTAAAGTTACAGACAACGAAACAGACAATTTGACCTTTGACCCTGAAGGATGACCTTGACATGTCACCCCTAAAAATGTGCAGCTTCATGAGATACACAAGCATGCCAAATATCAAGTCTCTATCTCTACTGGTCCAAAAGTTATGGCCAATGTTACAGTTGTTTATTTGACCCATATTTGACCTCTGACCTTAAAGGATGACCTAAACCTTGACATGTCACCTCTCAAAATGTGCTTTATGAGATACATACGCATGCCAATTATCAAGTCTCTATCTGTTCTGGCTCAAATGTTATGACCAATGTTAAAGTTGCTAACAAACAAACAGACAAACAGACAGGTCAAAAAAATATGCCCCCCAGATCTGATCGGGGGGGGGGGGGGGGGGATTTTAACTAGGGAAAAGGAGCATTAACTAAGGAAAAGGAATATTTTAGAATTTATAGGAGCAAATGCTCTTTTTATCACAAATGTTTCAACAGGTGAATTTTATAGAGGCGTCAAAGGGCGTCAATATGAGGGAAAGGTTTAAAGGTTGCTTATAACACAGGATTTTTTTTATCAGATCTATATATAATGCCATAAGGAAACAGTAAATCTGCTACAACTTTGAGCAGAAATATTCTTTCCCACAACAGGCCAAGGGGAAAATGGTGTATCATATCATGCCACATGTATCACAATAGCGGATGAAAACTAGCTTAATTTAACCCTTTCTCTCATATAAACGTGTTTTCACGCATTTGCAAACAGAGTAGACCCAGATCAGACGGCTCCTAGAGGAGCCGTCTGATCAGGGTCTACTCTGTTTGCTAGTGGAATTTGAAAGATCTGTTTCTTTTCTTTCTAAAATGGCTGCAATGTTCCATCTTCCATGTTTCATTATAACTACTTTCTCCATGAATATTCAGTAGGTATTGATATTTGGACTAAATATAGAACAGGGAAAGGATTAAAACAAGATATCTGAATAATAACCTATCCTTGATATTGGATCTGGTGCAATTTGATTACCTTTGTTGTGAAAGAGTGTTCCCATCAGATAAAGGCAACTACTTGTGAAGTAAAAGAGTGTTCCCATCAGATAAAGGCAACTACTTGTGAAGTAAAAGAGTGTTCCCATCAGATAAAGGCAAATACAAATACTTGTGAAGTAAAAGAGTGTTCCAATCAGATAAAGGCAAATACTTGTGAAGTAAAAGAGTGTTCCCATCAGATAAAGGCAAATACTTGTGAAGTAAAAGAGTGTTCCCATCAGATAAAGGCAACTACTTGTGAAGTAAAAGAGTGTTCCCATCAGATAAAGGCAAATACTTGTGAAGTAAAAGTAGATCAACAATGTTTCTAAATTTCTATAAGTCTGAAAAGAAAAAAAATAATCTCAAAACTACTGGAATCACATATAGTATAAAGTCAATATTTCGAGGACAGACGGTAATCAACCAAAACCTTAGAGTATTGTGATGCTTGAGAGATCAAAGAGTTTTTGGCGATTGTCTGTTTCCAAAAGCATTGTTTTACAATCTTCAGGAAGCATTTTTTCTTTACAGTGTGATTTTTTATACAGAGTTATTGGAAATTGCATTCTGTATAAACCATATATAAGTGTCAGTTATTTCTTTCCAATATTAAGGAACCTTCACAACAACAAATTGTCTTTCACAATTATGTATGGGTCCATTCAATAGAACCTTCACAATAAATCCAAATTCTAAACGCCTTTTCATGCATCTGCAAACAGAGTAGACCCAGATCAGATGGCTCCTATAGGAGCCATCTGGTCAGGGTCTGCTGTGTTTGCTAATGGAATATGATAGATCTGTTTCTTTACTTTCTAAAATGGCTACAATGTTCCATCTTCCAAATACCATTATAACTATGTTGTCCATGAATATTCAGTAGACATTGAAATTTGAATAAAAATAGACTAGGGAAAGGGTTTCAAACAAAACTTTCGATTTGCCTTAAGCAAAGTGTACGACAACAACTACTGTGCTTTTCACTCACTTACGTCACTTGATTTGAATCAAGGTTTTTTCCTTCATTTCAGGACAGATTGAAATAATTTCTACCTCATTCAATCAACATTTTTCATGAATCCTAATGCTTATATCCTGCACTCCATCTGGTAACAAGGAAGAAAACAACAAAAATGCATTTTCAACAAGTTGATTCGATCAGCTTTTTCTTTGCAAACCATGAAATGGTCCCCGAACTACATAATGTGCATATACAGTGAAACCCCGCTAATGCGACCACTTAATAAACAGCCACTGATGTCGTCTAAAGCAGGTGGTTGCTTAATGCAGGACGAAAGTTATGCAGAGAGCTTTCTGCATAACTTTCGTCCTGCATTAAGCTACCACCTGCCTCTGCCACCCAGAATTATGCCCCTTTTTGGTGGTCGCATTAGACGGGTTTTACTGTATGTAAATGATCAATACAGATACATTGCAAACTGATACATACAAAAAACATACAGTTTACTTGTGATGTCAACTTTCTAAGACCAATACTAACCCTAAAACAAAATTGGGCATTTCACGTGATGTCATTCGTCCACCATTTGTAAACTGAAATGAAGATGATTACAATGTGTCACTATTGTTTTAAGGACTACTTTATTTAAAGAAGGATTCAAGGGAAATTTGAATACCAGAAATAAAAACAAACCTTGATTCAAATCGAGTAACAAGAATAAGTGAAAAGCACAGTAATCTTTTTTCCGTCAAAACCCCCCAGATATGTTACACAAGATTTTCAGACCTACCGTCCCCTTCCCATTTCTTGTGCTGAAAAAAAAGAGAAGTAAATATTAAAAGTACAAAACTTACTGAGACGAACCTGCATATTAACATAATATCATGGAATATGCAAATGATACATAGTTTTGTGAAACACATAAAACAAGTGTACTGGCAATTGAAAATAGTGAAGACCCAGTTCAGAGAGCTCCTAAAGTCCTCTGTTCAGGGTCTGTCCTGTAAAAAAACAGTTGGTCATTCAAAATATTCTAGCAAAGTCTACTTGTTAGCAGATATAACCTGCTCTATTTTTGAATGAATCCAAAGGTTCACAAAAGGATACTTTCTGTCAAATAATATTGAAACTGATTAGGCAGTTTCAAACATAAAGAGTGTTTTCCGTTTCAGTTGCCATGGCAACCACATGTGTTTTACTGTTGTCATGCCAACATGTAATATGATTCCTTGCATAACTTTGCTAGCAAATCAACCATGGAACAAGTGTCATCAGCTTCCAAACAGCGATTTCAGAAATATTTAACCCTTTCCCTCATATACACTCCTTTTCACGTATTTGCAAACAGGGTAGACCCAGATCATACAGCTCTTATAGAAGTGAGTGAGTTGGGGTTTACATCCGACCAACAGTATTTCAATTATTTGCAGACAGCACCCGCTTGAGACAAGTTATAGTGCTGCCTCACTGGAATGCCCCTGCCGCAGGCACATGGCAAGGGTACCCCACCAAGTCACATAATCCTGACACCGGGCCGACCAGTCCTAGAACTACCCTTTTAATGTCGAGCGAGGACAAGGGAGATACTAGTACCAACTTTTAACAACTTTTATTCTGTAGCGGTCAGGGATCGAACCCAGGACCTTCCGTACCGCAGGAGGACGCTCTACCACTGAGCCACGCGGTCGGTGCTCTTATAGAAATCTTCTTGCTTATGATATGATAGAAATCTAATTCTACAGTTTTTGTCAAACCAAAACATTCCCTTGAAAATTTAAAACCATAATTTTCCAGACAGTGCTATCAGAAATGTTCAACCCTTTCCCTCATAAAAACGTTCCTGTAGGAGCCATCTGACCTGAGTCTGCTTTGATCAGGGTTTGCTTATGGTATAATATAGTTCTGATTCTATCCTTTCTGTCTGAGCAAAAACATCCCGTCATGTTTACATATGGCATATTAACCCATTCCCACTTAGGCTATTTTTAGACCTAACCTCTTTGATTAAATCTACCCAAAAGGAGCATAAACTAGAGAAAAGGAAATTTTCAGAATTGTGTAGTTTTGAAACCATTGTGATAAATAGAGCATTTGCTCCACAGGAGCAAATGCTCTATTTATCACAATGGTTTCATAAAATGACTTTTACAGAAGCGTCAAAAGGCGTCAATATGCGGGAATGGGTTAAAAAATCAGCTAATAAATATTCAAGAGGTAATTATCCTTAAAGGAATAACAAACAGGGAAAGGGTCAAGCCTATACTCCATGAACATTCATGAAAGAAATAACGACATTAAAACTACAGTAAAACCTCTCTATAATGGCCGCTTAATTGTTTAATAAGTCGGTATATTAGGGGAGGTGGCTGCTTAAAGCAAGGTGAAAGTAAAACAGAACGCTCCTATAGGAGCGTTCTGTTTTAATTTCATCTTGCTTTAAGCAACCACCTGCCTTCAACACAAAATACTTGATGTAATTTAGTGGCCCTTATAGAGAGGTTTTACCGAATTAATTTGCTGAATTTATTATAATGGCAAATGAACATAGGAAGTTTTGGCTATTGCAAAAACTAGAATCAGATCTATATTAGCCCATACTCAAGCAGAGCAGATCCTGATAAGATACTTGCTCTTACAGGAGCCATCTCATCTGGGTCTACTCTTGTTTGTATAGGCATTAACCCATTACCTCATAGGCTATTTTTAGATCCAACCTTCTTGAATAAATCTGCTGAAAAGGAGCATTAACTAGAGAAAAGGAAATATTTTAGAATTTTATAGTTTGAAACCATTGTGATAAATAGAGCATTTGCTCTATTTATCTCAATGGTTTCAACAGGTGACTTTTGCAGAGGCGTCAAAAGGCGTCAATATGAGGGAACAGGTTAAAGGCATCCATGGAGTAAAGGGTTAATGAATCTGCACTTTGTCTCGACTGAGTGTTCATTTTATGACTAAACAGATTTATCTTGTTTTATCTACAGAAACTAGTTTTCCCGTGAGACATGTTTTCTTGCATTTTTGCACAATAAATTCATATTTTATTGAAAAACATTTAGCCACATTTGCATGTTTTTACCTGATCAAGTATGAAGAACTCTTGCTCACCTTTTTATTTGACCTCTTACACCATACAACATTAAAATATCGGGTCACCAGTGACTGCTTCTTTTCAAAGTTCTCTACAAATGCAAAACAATTACCATTATTAAGTTCAATATTCAGCTAGACAAACTTTTACCCTTTCCCTCATGAATATTTTTACAAGTATTCATGACATTATCAATATTCATTAACAGAAATTTAGTAATAGCCATTGATTGTTTGGCAATGTCAGAAACTGAAGAATCAGATCTATGTTAACCCTTTCCTCCACAAATACGCCTTTCTACGCCACTGTAATAACCACTTCTTGAAACCATTGTGATAAATAGAGCATTTGCTCCTATAGGAGCAAATGCTCCATTTATCACAATGGTTTCAAACTACGAAATCCTAGTTTTACTTTTCTCTGGTAAATGCTCCTTTTGGATAGATTAGTTCAAAGAGGTTGGGTCTAAAAATAGCCTATAGAGGAAAGGGTTAACCGATAAGCAAACCGAGCAGACCCAGATCAGATGACTCCTAAAGTCTACTGTTTGCACAGGCTTGAAAGGTTGTTTCTATCAGTAAAGTTAAAGGACTATTCGAGCAGATCCCCACAAACTGATCCTGAATATGACTTTTTTAAACCCTTTTCCTGTTTAATATTCATGTAAGAAATAATGACATCATGAACATTAATTTTATTAGCTGATTTTTTATAATGGCATATGTACACAGGAGGTTTTGGTTTTGGTAGAGATATAGAGGATCTGTTGCGAGTTGTCTTTTAAGATCATTTGTTCCTAAACGAGCCTTAGAAAATGTTATTAAACGAGCCTTTGGCGAGCTTAATAACATTTTCTTGGTGAGTTTAGGAACATGTGATCTTAAAAGACAACGAGCACCAGATTTTTTTCTCACATAACCAAACAGTGTAGATCTAGATCTATTTTCGCCCTTTTAATGACATGTAAACATCGGTGTTCCCTCAGTTTGACGTCATATATATAATATATATAATTATATTCTAAAGAGATCTTACACCTGTTACTGATAAGAGAATCTTAACCCATTGTTCTAACCCGGAGATAAGGGAAGTTATGTGAGAAATAAAGTCAGGTCTATCATAATTTCATAAGCAAACAAGGCAGACTCTGATCAAATGGTTCCTACTGGAGCTGTCTGATCTAGGTCTACTCTGTTTGCAAAGGCATGACAAGGTGTTTATATGAAGGAAAGGTTAAAGTGACTTGAAAGTGAGACTGTACTATACACTCCATTATATAGAAGTTGTTCTGCAGTTATCTCCCCGAATGTCTTAACCCTTTCCCTGTTCTATATTTAGTCCATATTTCAATACCTACTAAAAATTCATTAACAAAATAGTTATAAGGAAATATGGAAGGTGGAATATTGTAGACATTTTAGAAAGCAAAGAAACAGATCTATCAAATTCTATTAGCAAACAGAGCAGACCCTGATCAGATGGCTACTCTAGGAGCCATCTGATCTGGGTCTACTCTGTTTGCAAATGCGTGAAAACACGTTTATATGAGGGAAAGGGTTAACCCTTTATTTCATTAATATTGCATGATATGTTTCAGACAACATTGAACATTCCCTAGTTCATTGGAAATTAACCCTTTCCTTCATATAAACACATTTTAACACATCTGCAAACAGAGTAGACCAAGATCTGATGACTCCTATAGGAGCTATCTGATCAGCGCCTGTTCTGTTTGATAATGGAATTCAATAGATCTGTATCTTTACTCTTCTTAAATGGCTACAATGTTCCACCTTCCATATTTCATTATAACAATGCGGAGAAACACATGTGACATCTGCTGGCAGCAGACACAAAAACTGTTATTATGCTGGAGTGAAATTAGAACAAAGGGGAATAACTCAAAAAAGTGTTGCATGCAGAGTGACGGACCTTACTTCATCAATGGCCCTCAATGAGAGGAAGACACATGTGAAATTTGAAAGCTCTATAATGATTACTTTAGAAATGACAGCCAAAAAAAGGAAGTGTGACAGACAGACAGACGGATGAACAGACGGACGTCAGTGCGATAGAAAAGAGACTGGGGGCCTTTTCAGCTGTTAACAGGTATACTAAGGGCCATTTTACAGCAAAGGGCCATGGCCCCCTGTTTATTGCCTTATAGGCATCAGTGGGGTATTGAAAAAATACATTACAGGAATGGCCCTTAAAAAACCTATCCAAGTTTTGGTGTCCAAGAGCAAAATGGCCCTTTAAAGTCGCCTGTCCAATGGGAAGGGGCCATATTTGCCCTTTAATTTTGAAAATAGCCCTTTTATATGGCCCCTTAGTCGAAGGCCCAAAGTCTCGTTTCGGCCGTCCGTGACAGAAAGACAGACAAACAACGGAAAAATGATCCCTAAGTGACACACTGCCTCTTGGCAGGTGACACAAAAATTACGCTGATAAATATTCATGAAGTGATCAATTAATACATAAATGTTTATTAATCCTTTCCTTCATATAAATGCTTTTTCGCGCATTTGCAAACAGAGTAGACCTGTAGGAGCCATCTGATCAGGGTCTGCTCTGTTTGCCAATGGAATTTAATAGCTCTGTTCCTTTACTTTCTAAAATGATCCACCTTTCGTATGTCCATTAATATTCAGTAGGTATTGAAATTTGGAATAAACATGGAACAGGGAATGGGTTAAAGGTGAAACACACAAAAACAGGGATAGGTTCAAAGCATCAGTTTTTTCCCTCTAGTTAACTCTTTACGGCATTAATATTTATATAAAAAATAGTATAAACATATTTTATTTCATTTATCATTTCATGAAAAAGGGTCGGGCCACAAGTTCGACCAACATTAGTTACGGCCCTCCCCTTTACAGCTTTCTACAGTAAGTGTGTCACATGAAACAAAACACGTGAAACATAGAATGCATAAACTATTCTCAGCCCTCTACCCAATATATCACCATCTTAAATAAAAATGACTTAATTGAACTTCCATCAGCTTACAGTTTATAATGGTACATGGACTAATTATTATTTAGCATGGCAGGACATGCAGAAATATATAAATTATTCTGTAATTAAGTCAATATAATAGACCATGTTCAGGACTCCTAGAGGAGCTGTCTGATCAGGGTCTACTCTGCCTTAGAGATATGATACGTCCTATCTATCAGGTAAAGGGCTAAGGTGCATATACTTCTCATGTTGCAAGTGTGAATTCTGCACTCAAACTGACTCACTATTTTGCATATACTAGTACATGTATATAAATGTAGTCAAGTTTATTTAATAATCGAGTCCGTCTAAGATCTTGCAAATTTCAGATATGTGGACCGAAGTAAGAGAAAGATTGCCCCAATGCAAGAAAACATCACTTATTACAATAACTCATACCGTACACTGTAGACCCAGATTTACTGAAGATTAGTAGTACTGACCAAAGAGGCATGTTAAAACTTTTTCAATATTGTTGACTCCAATTTTAAAATGTATCCAACCTGGGTCTACAGAGTAATTTCATCATCATTAGGTCACCCTCCCCCACCATGATGCACATATAAGACAAAACCCTTAAAATAACCTACCCCCTCCCCCTTTCAGAAACCTATCCCCCCCCCCCTCCCAGGAAAAACAACAACAAAACAACAACAAAAAAGTAAACAAAAAAAAAAATAAACAAGTATACAACATCAATGAAATACAGTGAATGCTTGCGGTAGATGCCAACAGTAGGTGGGTAATTCAAATGGGTAGAGATTTTCCTTCAATAGAATTGACCTGCTCTGTACTGATACATATACACTTAGAATCATGCTTTAGATGTATTATCAAAACGCTTTGTTTCACAAATGTACAAGTGAACTGCATCAAAAATTTGGACATTTTCTTCCAAGCTGTAGTTTTTGCTACCAAAAAGTATTTTTTCTACATTAAGTGGATGCAAAGATCTTGTTTTATTGAATAACTTCACTCTTTGTTGGTTATATAATGAACAATTAAAAAAATAATGTTCAGCATCCTCCACTAATTCATCGTTACTACATATGCAATATGGAGTTTCTTTCAGATAGTTATTACATAGATCACTTTTAAGATTACTGCATTTGTTTCGAAGTCTAGCATGAAAAATTGCAGGTTGCCTTTTTCCATGTAAAAAATGTGAGGGAACCTTGTTATCTTTATTGGTATTAAGCCTTTGTTTAAAAGAAGAAAAACATTCAGCTGATTTAATATTTTTATCTAAATCATTCCAAAGTTCAACTGATGATGGAATACACGATTTTTTCATTACTTCTGTTCTGCAAAAAGGCACAGTAAAATTATTTGGATTTCTTAACAAATAATCTGTTCGTTCATGAACCATAGGTGGTAAGAGATCAGTAATATATGAAGGAACCATATCATTATTCACTTTATACATAAAATAATATTTTTGCAAGTTTCTTCTGTACTGAAGACTTTCTCACCCACATTCATTATATAAATTTTCTAGTGAAACTGATCTAGTAAGTCCAGTGACTATTCTGGCGGCCTCGTGCTGTAATCGTTCAATAGATACTGACTCTTGTTTTGAACATCCTCCCCAGACAATTGATGAATATTCAAGTAAAGGACGCACATACGAAATATAAATTTGATTTAAAGCTTTTCTGCCCAAACTGAATTTAAGTTTTCTCATAATACCAATGACTTTTGATGCTGACAATAACATACAATCTATACGTGTCTTCCACTGGGTATCACTACTTAAAGTTACTCCAAGGTGCTTATGATAATCAACAAAATCTAGTTCAACATCATTAAAATACAGTTTTGGCATGCTATTCTGTTGTTTAAGATTGAAAAGTAAAACTTCAGTCTTAATCGGGTTAAATGTCACTAGCCAAGTTTTAGCCCACTGCGATAACATTACTAAGTCATGATTTACAATACCTTCAATATCCTGAATATTTGAAGCAGCACAGTACAGCGAACTATCGTCTGCATAAAGGCGAGTTAAGCTAAGCAGATTGTCTGCAATATCATTAACATATATAAGAACAAGATGTGTTTGTGAAACAAAGTTATGGCCAATGTTAAAGTCGGCGATTTGACCCATATATTTGACCTCTGACCTTGAAGGATGACCTTGACCTTGACACGTCACCCCTCAAAATGTGCGGCTTCATGAGATACATATGTATGCCAAATATCAAGTCTCTATCTATACTGGTTCAAAAGTTATGACCAATGTTAAAGTTGCTGACAAACAAACAGACAAACAGACAAACAGACAAACAGACAGACAGACAGACAGACAGACAGGGCAAAAACAATATGCCCCCGACTATCGTCTATGGGGGCATAAAAAGGAGAGGTCCGAGAACAGACCCTTGGGGAACACCGGCATTTATTTCTTGCAGTTTTGATTCCGATGAATTTAATACAACCCTCTGTAGTCTATTTTCAAGATAACCCGTAAGCCAATTTATTAAGTTTCCACTTATACCATTAATAGATAGTTTAAACAACAGACCCTTATGCCACACTCTATCAAATGCTTTCGAAATATCACAAAACACCATACAAGAATGCTGTCTGTTGTCAATTGTCTGACAAATGTGATGATATATATCTATCAGCTGAAAGCTTGTAGAGTGATTAGGTAGAAAGCCAGACTGATATTTGTATAGTAGTTTGTTTTCAAGAAAGAAGTTATACATATGTTTAAAAACAATACGTTCAAAAAGTTTCCCACAGCAACTTAACAGAGAAACAGGTCTGTAGTTTGATACCTCAGACTTATCTCCCTTTTTAAATAAAGGCGTTACATTTGCCAGCTTCCAAACATCAGGATATATACCTTCATTTAGTGACCGATTAAAAAGAATACATAAAGGTTTAGAGACTGTCAGCGCCGTGCCCTTTAACATTCTGTGACTTATTTGATCATGTCCACATGCTTTATTTACATTTAATATACCGATTACATCTTGAACATCTTTTTCAGTAATTTTAATGTGCGACAATCGCCTATTAGTATTAGGGTCTAATGTTGGCAGGCATGCACCAGTATCATCAACAGCTGATATAGATACAAAGAAATCATTTAAAAAATTTGCTTTTTCTTGATTTGTAACACAAAATTCAGTCTGATTATTCTCATTTTTGTATAGTGGTGGTATGGCAATTGAAGACTGTCCCTTAATAAAGTGTCTTACAATTTTCCAGAAACTTCTTTTATCATTATGATGCATATCCTCAAGTGTTGTTTCTAAATTAATGTAAAAATTCTCCTTAGCCTTTTTTTTCATGTTATTAACTTTATTTCTGATTGATTTGTATTGTTTCCAATTATTGGCATTATTGCTTCTCATTGCCTTTTTCTTTAAACGATCTCTAATTCTACAAAACTTTCTTAATCCGGAATCAAACCATGGCTTATCATCAGGTCGTATTAGGACTGATTTCTGAGGTATGCATTCTTTTACAAAAGAAATGTAGACCTCAGTAAATTCAGCACAAACTCTATTTAAATCTCCTTCATATAAAAATTGCCAGTCATTATTTTTAATTTTTTCATTTAGTGTCTCATAATCTGCTCTATTATAAAGCCAGACTTTTCTTTCATAAGTAGGATTTATTTCATAACTAAATGGAATTTTTATGCCTGTTGCTTTATGGTCACTAATATTTGCTGGAATTGCTATAACATCGCAATCACAAAAATTCATGTCTATGGGTATAATTATTGGATCTAATAAAGCATCCAGTCTTGTCGGCTCATTTACAAGATTTACCATTGAATTTACAAGAAGCAATTCCTTCAAGTTATGAAAAGACTGATTTAATAAATCCTCATTAAGATCACCAATAATTACTATATTTTTAGATATATTGTATGCAGCTTCAATATTAGAATTCAGTTTATCAAAAAAGTGTTTATCTGCAGTTTTCGGACTGTAAAATACACCAATTAAAATATCTTCATAACTAGTCCTGACACTTACCCAAATAGATTCATTCCAAAAAACTTCAAGCTCTTCTATTCTTTTATGTATTACATTTTGTGACATATAGACTAATATTCCACCTCCATGATTAGTTCTGTCCCTTCGATAAGGTATATCAAATTTATCAGAAAGTAAAAGACTATCATCATATAAAAAATAATGACATCATGAATATTAATTGGATGTATTTTCATAACAGCATATGAACATATAACATTTTGGCTATGACAGAAACTCTAGAATCAGATCGATATTTCATAAAGCAAACAAATCAGACCCTTATCAGATTGCTTCATTATCAGTCATCTGATCTGGGTCTACTCTATTTGCAAATGCATATCTATGGAGTAAAAGGTTACCTCTGTTTGCAAATGTGTTAACCCTTTACTTGATAATCCAATCTGTTTAACCCTTTCCTCCATAAATATACCTTTCTACGCCTCTATAATAACTACTTCTTGAAACAATTGTGATAAATCGAGCATTTGCTCCCATAGAAACAAATGCTCTAATTATCACAATGGTTTCAAACTACAAAAGTCTAAAATTTTACTTTTCTCTAGTAAATGCTCCTTTTGGGTAGATTCATTCAAAGCCATAAAGGCTAAAAATAGCCTATGGAGGAAAGGGTTAAACTTATGTGAACAGAGTAGAGCCTAACCAGACAGATCATGTAGGAGCTTTCAATTCAGGGTCTGCTATGTTGGCTTGTATTTTACAGACCTGCTGCACAATTGTTTGCCATGGCAATATACATGTATATCCTATTACTAAATATAACCCTTTACTCTTGGATATTCATGTAAGAAATGATGACACCATGAGTATTTATTAGTGGAATTTCTATAATTGAATATGTACAAAGAATATTTTGGTATTGGTAGAAATTGTAGAGCTATTTCTATAATAATTCCATATTTATAATACAGTATAACCTGGGTTATCCGACACCTGCCTTTACCGACAACCTGATACAGCAGACATCACACTTTGGTCCCAAAAAATTCCTTCTTTATTCTATATGCTTTAAAACCTGCTTTTAAGGGAACTTGCTGTATCCGTTATCCGCACTGTTTGGCGGTCCCAATGTGATAAATGCTGTGTTTTTCACCCCTGCATATCTGACACAATCTTTAAGTGGGATTGTGTATGGCTGGCTGAGCATCTGTTCACCCTGATTGATTGGGCGATAAATGTGGCCGTGACATTATGAGGACTTGCTAAATCCATAATTACAGGTAATTATCGTTCAGGTCATACAAATGAGAAAATGTAACTGTCTGAATAATGTTAGATATAAACTCGACCTGAATATTATATCGTTTACAGAATACAATTTGCTTTACTTATCCAGTCAGGTTTAGGCGATATTTTTAGCATGTATGTGTCTTTCAAAATGGAAGGATCATCTTTTGAAATAAGAAAGCGTCTTGCAAATGAACCAGCTTGTACACAGTCAGAGTTGTCTGAAGTTTGGAATTAGCAGATCATTAGTGGCTGATATTCTTAAAGGAGAGAATTTTGTAGGGAGCAATAGTCCAGTTGAGTGTAGAAAAACAAGAGATAATGTTTTATCCTTGTATATTTCACTTCCATTGAACTTCCAGTTTTGCGTTGGTTGATCGTCTGACCCTGACTTTCCCGACACACAGATGTATCCGATAAATTTAGTCGGTCCCAAGGGATGTTGGATAAACCAGGTTATACTTTAATTCCATATGCCTGATCAGACGGCTCCTACAGGTGTACTCTGTTTGCAAATTTAGTCATGAAAGGTGTATATATGAGGGAAAGGGTTAATACAGGAATTACAATAGGTTAATGTATATTCATTTTGGTGGAGTCTTGCATGAATAGTCATGAGGTAAATGGATACTAGAGATTGCTAATGATTTTGACAAATTGGACACTATCGTTATACCTTTGTTGCCAAAATGAATGCCATCACCTCTGCCAGCCTGTTGGGGAGGTTGTACTGGACCGTAGTGTTTTCTACCTGCAGCGGGAATCTCAAACCTTGGCCTCTTGGCTGGTTGTGCCTCAAACTGCTGCTCAGCTTGAATTGCTGTAGCCTCTACATTACCATGTATTTGGACTCTGAAATAATCCATGCTTTTTATCATTTTTTAGAGTAAAATCAAATAAACTATGAACTGAGTAGACCCAGATTAGTACAGACCATTCCTAACAAATAGTCCAATTTATTGCAGGAAGAAATGAACTGCTTCGGTTGTTATTCTCACGGTGTGCCGGTTCTCACGCGGAGCCGGTACTTTGATCCGGGTCTTATCAATTTCAGCGGATCACGTTGCAACCATGCTTTTTTGGAAGCGGAAAATTCCGTGGAAGCCCAGTTATTCATGAATGTTTTTGTCTGCTGCACTATATAATTTGTGCTAGCTTGCGACCGATACACATGCTTGAGTCGACCATTCTGCTGAATATGTATATACTGTTCGGTGGGTGGCTTGGCTTCTAAACCCTCTCACAAGTTTGTACTGTGTGAGTGGTGTAGGTTGGGTTTGAAGATCATGGTCTTCCTCCCCCAATGGCTGTTGGAGTTGTAGGGAGTGCGTGGTGGCTGCCACGCCTGTTTTGATCTTCAACGGTTATGAGTCGAGTTAGTTGCAGCTAGCACAGTGCATAGGTCTACATGGGGTTTTCCGCCAGCGAACGCGACCAATCCGCCACACAGACTTTCCATGTAATCCACTTCTCAAATTAAATTGGGTATTTAATCTTAGCTTGTGTCTTGTGAGTTCATTTTGACCTATTTGCAATAAATAACTTGTAGGAGCAGTCTGAACAGGGTTTTGCTATTTGCTTACAGAATAATATAGATTTCTGCCTTGGTAAAAAAAATCCCTTGTTAAGAATTGTGTTAAAAATGTAGCTAGTTAATATTTGTACCATCATTATTTCTTATATAAATATTAGCCCTTTCCCTCATATAAACGTGTTTTCACGCATTTGCAAACAGAGTAGACCCAAAGCAGACGGCTCCTAGAGGAGCCGTCTGATCAGGGTCTGCTCTGTTTGCTAATAGAAATTGAAAGATCTGTTTCTTTGCATCCTAAAATGTCTACAATATTCAACCTTCCATGTTTCTTTATAACTATTTTGTTAATGAATATTCAGTGGGTATTGAAATTTGAAATAAACATAGAACAGGGAAAGGGTTAAACAGGGAAAGGGGTTAAGCCTCCTAGCTGAAATTTCCATTAAACCCGAATCTAGCCCTTAACAAATGGAAGTTCACTGCACAATATGCCATTACGTATATTACTCTAAATATTCTATCAGGGTCAGAATCTACACCAGAAGCAGCTCTATTGCTTTCATTTAAAATCATCAATATGGTGAAGAACTGATTCATTTAACTTACAAACAAGATTTTGCAGGCAGAATTAGTACAGTTTTATAATCAAACAGAGCAGACCCTGATCAGACGGCTCCTATAAAACAAGAACCATCTGGTCTGGGTCTTCTTTGTTTGCAAAGGCGTGAAAAAAGTATATTCAAGAGGCAAAGGGTCAACCCTTTCCATTACCCTAATGGACATTTATGCACAAATTGATCACTTCATGAATATTCATTAACTCATTAACATAATGTTTATAATATAAATTGTTCAAATGCATTCTTAGCTGAGACAAAAACTGCAGGATCAGGGTCCATGCTTATAAAACTTTTCGTTGAGTCTGAGTACGTTCTCAAGCTTTTGATTGGTCAGATTTGAGCCAGAGGCTCAAATCTGACCAATCAAAAGCTTGAGAACTCAAATCTGACCAATCAAAAGCTTGAGAACGAAACTCAGACTCAACTAAAAGCTTTATAAGCATGGACCCAGATCCATATGATCCCTTTGGCAAACAGAGCATACCCTCATATGATTCTACAGTTTTTGCCTAAACTCCTGTGTCCATGTGCTATTATAGCAAATTAACCCTTTCCCTGTTCTATGTTTATTACAAATTTCGATACCTACTGAATATTCATGGACAAAATAGTTATAATGAAATATGGAAGGTAGAACATTGTAACCATTTTAAAAAGTAAAGAAACCGATCTATCAAATTCCATTAGACAACAGAGCAGACCCTGATCAAACGGCTCCTATATGAGTCGTCTGATCTGGGTCTACTCTGTTTGCAAATGCGTGAAAACACATTTATATAAGGGAAAGGGTTAATCTTATTAGCCCTTTCCCTCATATAAACGCATTTTCACGCATTTGAAAACAGAGAAGACCAAGATCAGACGGCTTCTGTATTTTTTTTTTAATTTCGCCAATAAATAATCAAGATGTTTTTATTCTTCCATAAATATTAAACAGGGAAAGTGTTAATATTCATGACATCATTATCTCTTTCATAAATATTCATGGAGGAAAGGGTTAAATTAGCTGATATTCAATACATGAATTACATGTCATTCCTTTATCAGATAATCCCTCCTTTTGATGCATTTGCAAACAGAGAATACCCAGATCAGAGAGCTCCTGTAGCAGCTATCTAATTTGATAAGGTCTACTCTGTTTGCTAATAAAATCATACCGATATTATTCTACTTTCTTCCATGGCACAAAAATACCTGTGTTCATAATTATGTCATTATAAACATTCAACTAATCAATTTTCATGATGTCATTATTTCCTGAACATTCATGAACAATATTCATTGGCATTATGGCATTATTTGGCCATGGAGGAAACTGTAGAATCATATCTATATTATTTCATAAGCAAACAGAGCAGACCCTGCTCAGACAGCTCCTAAAGGAGCCATCCGATCTGGGTCTACTCTGTTTGCAAAGGCTTAGAAAGAAATTTTGATGGAGTAAAGAGTTAACAATTTTAACAGTACAGGTAAACCTCTGAAAACCGAACACCTTCGGACCGGACAAAATGTTCGGTTTTCAGAGGTGTTCGGTTTTCAGAGATTTTTCTTAATGTGAAACCTGAAGGTGATGAATGTGATCTTCTGTAATACCGTTCACTTCTTTTGATCTTATCAGAATAAGATACAAACATTAGTTTCTACTATAGATGAGAGTATTCAGTAACAAGAAAATAATCATATTGTAATATTGTTTTATCTAATTTATACTTTGCCACATGTGGATGACATTGGAGCAGGCATGATTGTGTTAAGTGTTTACATCAAACTGACTATTAGATTCACTGCCTGATTGATTTTATCTTTTATTATTTTTCATAATCAAAAGGCTTGTTCATGTAGAATTACTCTAAACTAAACTCAGTCCATTGAAGTGCTGGTAATATGTAGCATGAACATTTAAGTATCTAAGCATTGTGTTTATGAAAACAAAATTTGCATGTTGAGATCATCTTCCCTTAATTTCAATAAATAGGTGTGAAAAACCATGCCTAATTAAAGTTTTCTTATGATTTCCAAAAGCAACATCAGCTACAGTATTAGCCTATACCCCTGTTGTGTTTTTCACACCTTTGTAGTAACACAGGCAGCTGTCATACACAGTAGGGGTTCCAAAATTCCCTAGTCAAACTATCAACAAGTCAGCACCCCTAATTGGCCCTCAGGGTATGTTCGGTTTTCAGAGGTGATTTACAATGGAAATATAGGTTTCTGTTCCGGAACTTGTGTTCGGTATTCAGAATTCAGAGAGTTCGGTTTTCAGAGAGCTTTTCTATATAGAATATATAAGGAAAAATTCGGGACCATAATATTTGTTCGGTTTTTAGAGATTTTCGGTTTTCAGAGGTTCGGTTTTCAGAGGTTTACCTGTATTTCAATCTTATCGTGATTCACAGAAGGAAGACGCCAGATGTTCTTCCATGTATGGAACAAATTGTTTTGTGCACAGAAGTACACTCGTGTAGAACCACTGACCTATGGCAAACCTGCTCGCAGCTGACACAAAAACTGTTAATATGCTGGAGTGCGAATATCAGAACAAAGGGGAATAACTAAAAAAGTATTGCATGCAGAGTGTTAAATCCTGGTTACATCAATGGTCCTCAACGAGAGAAAGATACATGTGAAATTTGAAAGCTCTATAATGATTATTTTGGAAATGACAGCCAAAACAAGAAAGTGTGACGGAGGGGTTAACATGCTGGAGTGCGAAAATCAGAACAAAGGGGAATAACTAAAAAAGAATTGCATGCAGAGTGATGAAACTTAGTTACATCAATGGTCCTCAATGAGAGGAAGACATGTGTAAAATTATTAGTTTAGAAATGACAGCCAAAAAAAGAAAGTGTGACGGACAGATAGACAGACGGACAGACAACGGAAAAGTGATCCCTAAGTGACACACTGCCTCTTGGCAGGTGACACAAAAACTAAATCGAATAGTCCAAAAATGGGTAAAACAGGCTTCGATATTTTGTATTTGGAATATACTTTAATAGCAGCTATAGTGTACTATACACTTGTCAGTGAAATGGCTCAATGGTAAAGACGACGGTGAGGTACACTCCACCAGATGCAGGATAATCATATGATATCCGTGTCTACCCATATATCATGTGATATCCGTGTCTACCCTTATATCACTTGATATCGGTGTCTACCCATATATCACGTGATATCCATGTCTACCCATATATTATGTGATATCCATGTCTACCCATATATCACTTGATATCCGTGTCTACCCATATAGTATGTGATATCCATGTCTACCCATATATCACGATATCCGTGTCTACCCATATAGCATGTGATATCCATGTCTACCCATATATACCCGGTGATATCAGTGTCTATCCATATAGCATGTGATATCCATGTCTACCCATATATCACATGATATCCGTGTCTACCCATATATCACGTGATATCCATGTCTACCCATATATCACATGATATCCGTGTCTACCCATATATCACGTGACATCCGTATCTACCCCTATATCACATGATATCCATGTCTACCCATATAGCATGTGATATCCGTGTCTACCCATATATCACATGATATTTGTGTCTACCCATATATCACATGATATCCGTGTCTACCCATATATCACGTGATATTTGTGTCTTCCCATATACCTGAATGGTACCATCTCCTCATTATCATGCATTTTTCTTCAGATTATATAAAGTGATCAAAAATTTGTATGGAGCATGCAAAGGGTTAACCCTTAGAAACAAGCAAGTAGACTGATCAGACAGCTCCAACAGGAGCCATCTGATCTGGGTCTACTCTGATTTCAAAGGCATAGAAAGGCATATTTATAGAGTAAAGGGTTAAGAAAGTACATTGTGTAGTGCAAACATTACCTTGATTCAGTGACAGCACTATCTTCTTCTGCAAGACCAACTGTTGATATAGTCTCCTGTAACAAACATCACATTTGTTCTACTTTTTGGGGGGGATTTAACCCTTTTCCTCATAAAAATGCTTTTCACATCTTTGCAAACAGAGTAGACCAAGATGATGATCAGATGGCTTGTGTAGGAGCAGTCTCACCAGGGTCTGCTCTGTTTGTCTATGAAATTATGATAAATCTAACTATATAGATACGGTTTCTACCAATACCAAAACATCCTATATGTAAATATGCTATTATAAATAAATCTTATATGAATATTCAATAAGGTAATTTTGGTTAATGAATATCCATGAAGTGACCAATTCACATGTGATTACCTAATATTCATGAATATTCATCTACTGTCCATTTCAATTTACTTTGTCGTTGAATTTGAATCGAAATTTTTTTCATTTCTTACCGGATTGAGATCAAATTTAACACACTTGTGTCATCGTTTTTCAGGAACTCTGTGTCCAAGTTTCCTTTGAATCCATCTTTAAATAAAGATTTTATGCATACATTGCTGTGACTATCCAGAGTGATCAGACATGGATTTTGTGCTCTAACATCACTGTGCTATAACTCTAGTTATATTAAACTTAGAAATTTGAGTATGGTACTGTTTGAAAGCTAAAAGACGGCACCTGCATATTTTACATTAAAAGTGTAACTTTAATGTAGATTTTTCGAAGAAAATAGTGAATTTAAAGTGGATTTTTACCATACTGGAAACATTTAAAAAGGGAAATATGTGCATTCTGCAAACAAAGGATTATTAGCATTCCAGGTGGACTATAGGTGGCTAGCTAAGACCTATCAAAACAACAATGGTTTTTAACAGCTCGTCAGACTTAAGTAATTTCTCTGGCTTTTCTACTAGTGAAATGGATGGGGATTATAATGACTCAAACAATGGTGTACTATACACTGTTATGGAAACAGGTATGGGAGCATGTATAACAATAACATTCCTCAATCAAGAAGCCTTTGATAAGGTGTTTGATCAGCTTGCAGCCCTGTACAGTTTCGAACTAAATAGAGCACAAAATGGCCAGACAACAACAACAAATATTGGAAATGGAAAAGTTTCATCACAGTGTTTAGAACACAAAAAATTCTTGTCCAAGGAAAAGAGGCAAAACTGTGGAGAAACACTGTCTTTAGAAATTTAATTTCTACTCCTACAAACGAAGAAAATGAACGGAAACAGACCAAGGAGGACAGTACAACAGACATGGATAACTCACAGTCCTACCCATCTACATCTCAACTGAAGAAAAATAGATCCGCAGGGATTCTCAGCAGTGTCTCCAAAGCCATCTTCGGGCCTTCCTTGGATAATAACCTTGTAAAATTGGGCAAAGAACTCAAGAAAGCAAAGAAAAAGCAAAGAAAGGAAATCTACAGATAAATGAAGAAGAGTTTGCAAAACAACTGAAGGCAATTCAGACCACAGGGATTAAACCCAAAACTAAGCTCCACAAGACAATGACAAAAGCCCATTCATACTCTACTTATAGCTTTAAGCCATCCAGAATTACTGAAGAGCCAGCACATGTAAACAATAGTGAAGAAACCTCTCTGAAGACCTTACATGTTAGCGGAGATGATAACCTAAATCATCACGGTACTGCACAAGATACAGAAGATACTGCCTCAATCAGCACAGCTGATGAAATGCCAAGCACAGAACACGGAACAGCAGAAGCAGAACAGCATCAACATAGTGAGCAAACTTACATCGGTGCTACAGAATTGAAGATGGAAAATGAAAGACTGAGATGCCAGAATGAAGAACAAGCTAAAACAATTGCCAAACTTCTTGACAGAACAGAAAAACTTAAAAAGACCCTTACAGACACTCAGGTCAAAGCAAATAACCAGAGTAAACATATTACATCACTATCTACAAAAGTCAAGGAGCTTGAAGAAAAAACAGCTAATGCTGTTGCTGAGACACTTAAAGTAGAAGAGAAATTAAGCAATTCAAAAAAATCAGTTGACAGGTTAAGAGAAGAAAAACAGAAACTGACTAACACCATTTCAAACAGAAACACTGATAAAGATCAAATAAAACAGATACAGGCACAAATATCAGAAATGCAAGACAACTTGTCGTCACTTAAAACAGAAAACAACAATGTAAAACATAAATTTCAGTCCACAGTCTCCTTAGCTGACTTCCAAATCATGAAATTAGAGCTGCAAAATACCATGAGAAAAGAAATACAGGAACACTTGAATGGACAGACAGAAAATATTGTTGTCAGTGTTGCAGAAAAATCACATGCAACAAATAAAGATCAAAGCAGTAGGCCAAAATCCTCACACAAGGAATCACATGGAACAGATCCCATCAAACCTAAAGTACTCATCATAGGTGATTCTGCCACCAACAGTCTTAGTCCATCACGTCTTTCAGATAGAAATGCAGATGTTACTGTGAACTCAAATCCAGATAAGAACCTTGCTGACTACAAAGACAGGATAACATCACTTCAGAAAAAACACCGGAACCTTGATAAGTTTGACGTGATTGTAATTCACTCAGGAAGTGGTGCAGCAAACACTGATGAAATGATCAGCAACTATGACGAAACAATTACAGCAATAAGCAGTGTAAATAAAACAGCCAAAATAGTGCTTTCCTCCATTCTCCCTAAACTAAAAGGCAAACCATCAGTCTCAGAAATAAATGAAAGCAATAAAACAATTGAGAAATACTGTCAGCAGAGAGGATATGTTTTTATTGACCACACAGAAAACTTTCTGTTTCGAGAAACCAAGCCGGACAGAACATTATTCTATGATGAACAAAATCTGTCATCAAAGGGTACAGCAGTGCTTGCAAAGGGCCTGAAGGTAGCTGTCAGACAAGCACTTAACATTCAGGATCCCAACATCGCTCCAAAGTCTGGTGTCGAAAATTTTCGTCGAACCAGCCTCCGAAAACGACAGTGGCAACCAAACAGACAACAACCGCCACGGAACTGGATACCGCCATGGATGAGGCAAATTCCACAATGGGGCCCCCCATTCAGATATTAGAAGATGGTGACAACTCACAAAATGCCAACATTAGACCCACCTCCATTCCAGTGAAAACCAGTAAAAACTCTCTCTTTAATGGGAAAGGTATGCATTTTATGCATTTAAACATTCACTATATATATCCAAAGCTGAACGAATTAAAGTACTTTTTAGATTCTAATCCTGAAATTGATGTGTTAGGATTATGTGAAACATTTTTAAATGACAGCTTCTGTGACAGTGAATTTCATTTAAACGGTTATCAGATGTTCAGAAAAGACAGACAAACGAATGGAGGTGGAGTGATAGTATATGTGAAAACAAATTATGCATGCCAACAAAGGCTGGATCTAGAACCAGACACTTTAGAAACTATCTGGCTTGAAGTTAAACCAAAACAGCGAAAATCATTTCTTTTAGGCTATGTATATCGCCCTCCATCGGCATCCGCAATATGGTTTGATGAATTTGAAAAGTGTCTAGAAAAAACTTTTGATGAAAATAAGGAAATCATGTTACTTGGAGACTTTAACATTAACTTCATTGAGGGTGCCTCAAGTAACAGTACATGGAATAACATAACTAATGCCTTCCACTTATCTCAGCTTGTAAGTAAACCTACCAGAGTAACTTCCATGTCTGCTAAGATAATTGACCATGTTTACTCTAATGAGCCAGCAAATATTACAGATTTTCAGATTCCATGTCTTTCGCTCAGTGATCATTTTCCAGTCTGCTTCAGAAGAAAATTCACCCGGCACCATCAAAATGGTCCGCTACATCATACAATAAAATATCGGTCATATAAAAATTTTGATGAACAAAAATTTCTGGTAGATCTAGAAAATCAGCCATGGTCTGTCCTGGACATATTTGATGACCCTGAGGATGCTCTTGAATATTTTATTAACCTATTCACAACGGTTATGAATTCTCACTTGCCACAGAGGGAAAAGAGAGTTAAATTTAGGCAACAACCTGACTGGTTTAACACTGACATAGTGGATGCTATTAAATCAAGAGACGCTGCAATGAAACATGGGAATGAGGGCCAATTTAAATTTTGGAGACAGAAAGTTAAGTTATTATCAAAGCTGGCTAAAACATCCTTCTACTCAAAATCAATTAATGAAAATAAGAAAAATCCGCGGTCTTTATGGAAACATCTTAAAGAATTATCTGGTAAATCTAAACAAGACTGTCAAACAAGTTATATTGATGATGACAATGGGAATCCTATTGAAGACCCACTAGTTACAGCTGAAAAATTTAACACTTTCTTTACAAATATTTTCAAAACATTCCCGGATCCTCCAGAAACTTTAAATGATGATAGTAGGGATCTGATTAATGATTTTGTCGTAAGCAAAACTGGGGGACAGGGTACATTTCTTATACCACTAGTAACAAAAGATTTTGTTTTAAGTCAGCTACAATCACTGGATGAGTCAAAATCAACAGGGCTAGATGGCATTGGACCAAGAATATTGAAATTAAGTTGTCAGACTATAGCTTCGCCACTAACAAAGATATTTAATTTAAGTATTAAAAAGAGCAAATTTCCTGGTAAATTTAAACTTGCAAAAGTAACTCCCAATACATAAGAAAGGATCTAAATCTGATAAAAATAACTACCGTCCTATCTCTATCTTGCCAATCATATCGAAGCTCCTTGAACGACATGTAGCAATCACCATGAAACAGTATCTTGAGGAAAATGAACTTTTATACACAATGCAATCTGGGTTTAGAGAGAATCATTCCTGTGAGACAGCTTTAACAGCTATAATTGATGAATGGCTCAATGCAGTCAATGACAAATTAGTTGTTGGAACAGTATTTTTGGATTTAACAAAGGCTTTTGATTTGGTTAATCACTCACTACTCCTAAAAAAGCTGAAACTTTACAAATTCAGTTCATCATCTGTACAGTGGTTCTCATCCTATCTGACTGATCGTTCGCAGAAAGTATGTGTCTCAGGCCACATGTCAGAGGCTCAAACTATCGCAGCTGGTGTTCCTCAAGGCTCTTTACTAGGGCCATTACTTTTTATACGCCCGAAGGGTCGTATTATGTTATGGTCTCCATCGTCTGGCCGTCTGGCTGGGTGTCCGTCTGTCTGTCCGTCCGTCCGTCCGTTAGCAAATTCGTGTCCTGGCTATAACTTACTCATTTTTTCTCCGATTTTCAAAATTCTTTCACACAAATGTTCAGTATCACTTGAAGGTGTGTCGCGTACAAAACCCAATTGTGAACTTTCAAGGTCAAGGTCACAAATAGGGCGTTAGCAATTTTCGTGTCCTTGCTAAAACTTACTCATCTTTTCACCAATTTTCAAAATTCTTTCACACGTATGTTCAGTATCACTTGAAGGTGTGTCGCGTACAAAACCCAATGGTGAACTTTCAAGGTCAAGGTCACAAATAGGGCGTTAGCAATTCTGTCCGTCCGTCCGTTAGCAAATTCGTGTCCTGGCTATAACTTACTCATTTTTTCTCCGATTTTCAAAATTCTTTCACACAAATGTTCAGTATCACTTGAAGGTGTGTCGCGTACAAAACCCAATTGTGAACTTTCAAGGTCAAGGTCACAAATAGGGTGTTAGCAATTTTCGTGTCCTTGGTAAAACTTACTCATCTTTTCACCAATTTTCAAAATTCTTTCACACATATGTTCAGTATCACTTGAAGGTGTGTCGCGTACAAAACCCAATGGTGAACTTTCAAGGTCAAGGTCACAAATAGGGCGTTAGCAATTCTGTCCGTCCGTTAGCAAATTCGTGTCCTGGCTATAACTTACTCATTTTTTCTCCGATTTTCAAAATTCTTTCACACAAATGTTCAGTATCACTTGAAGGTGTGTCGCGTACAAAACCCAATTGTGAACTTTCAAGGTCAAGGTCACAAATAGGGCGTTAGCAATTTTCGTGTCCTTGCTAAAACTTACTCATCTTTTCACCAATTTTCAAAATTCTTTCACACGTATGTTCAGTATCACTTGAAGGTGTGTCGCGTACAAAACCCAATGGTGAACTTTCAAGGTCAAGGTCACAAATAGGGCGTTAGCAATTCTGTCCGTCCGTCCGTTAGCAAATTCGTGTCCTGGCTATAACTTACTCATTTTTTCTCCGATTTTCAAAATTCTTTCACACAAATGTTCAGTATCACTTGAAGGTGTGTCGCGTACAAAACCCAATTGTGAACTTTCAAGGTCAAGGTCACAAATAGGGCGTTAGCAATTTTCGTGTCCTTGGTAAAACTTACTCATCTTTTCACCAATTTTCAAAATTCTTTCACACATATGTTCAGTATCACTTGAAGGTGTGTCGCGTACAAAACCCAATGGTGAACTTTCAAGGTCAAGGTCACAAATAGGGCGTTAGCAATTCTGTCCGTCCGTTAGCAAATTCGTGTCCTGGCTATAACTTACTCATTTTTTCTCCGATTTTCAAAATTCTTTCACACAAATGTTCAGTATCACTTGAAGGTGTGTCGCGTACAAAACCCAATTGTGAACTTTCAAGGTCAAGGTCACAAATAGGGCGTTAGCAATTTTCGTGTCCTTGCTAAAACTTACTCATCTTTTCACCAATTTTCAAAATTCTTTCACACGTATGTTCAGTATCACTTGAAGGTGTGTCGCGAACAAAACCCAATGGTGAACTTTCAAGGTCAAGGTCACAAATAGGGCGTTAGCAATTCTGTCCGTCCGTCCGTTAGCAAATTCGTGTCCTGGCTATAACTTACTCATTTTTTCTCCGATTTTCAAAATTCTTTCACACAAATGTTCAGTATCACTTGAAGGTGTGTCGCGTACAAAACCCAATTGTGAACTTTCAAGGTCAAGGTCACAAATAGGGCGTTAGCAATTTTCGTGTCCTTGCTAAAACTTACTCATTTTTTCTCCGATTTTCAAAATTCTTTCACACATATGTTCAGTATCACTTGAAGGTGTGTCGCGTACAAAACCCAATGGTGAACTTTCAAGGTCAAGGTCACAAATAGGGCGTTAGCAATTCTGTCCGTCCGTTAGCCAATTCGTGTCCTGGCTATAACTTACTCATTTTTTCTCCGATTTTCAAAATTCTTTCACACATATGTTCAGTATCACTTGAAGGTGTGTCGCGTACAAAACCCAATTGTGAACTTTCAAGGTCAAGGTCACAAATAGGGCTTCAGTATCACTTGAAGGTGTGTTGCATACAAAACCCAATTGTGAACTTTCAAGGTCAAGGTCACAAATAGAGCGTTAGCAAATTTTGTGTCCGACAAATAAAAGATTACTATTACAATAAGCAGTTTTACTCTCCTTGCTATTGCCTTAGCCCTAATAGAGTCCTCATATGCGCAACTTCTGAAGGTTCACACATTGTGTAAATAGAACAGCCTTCGGGCGTATATTGCCCCGTCTCGCGGTGCTCTTGTTATCGTTTACATCAATGATCTTCCACTTCATACAGAAACTGCATCGGTTAACATGTTTGCCGACGACACGACTGTGTCTTGCTTTGATAAGACAATCTCAAGTGTGCATAATAATTTGCAATCTGAAATCAATAACATCGACACATGGTGTGGCCAAAATTGCATGGTACTCAATGCAGATAAAACTAAAGCAATGTACATATCCCCTTCAAGCAATAAGACTGTAAACAGCCACACAAATGCCAACTTTTTTCAACTTCAAGGTAAAACAATTTCATACTGCAAGTCAGAAAAACTTCTAGGTGTTAATGTTGACCAGAACCTTAACTGGAAAGTCAACGCAGAACAAGTTCTAAAGAAATGTAACACTTATCTATATCTTCTCTTAAGGATTAGAGCTTTTTTAAATTTGCATTCTCGGAAACTCTTTTTCAATGCATACATATTGCCGCATCTGGACTACTGCTGCACTATATGGGGTAACTGCAGTAATGTACTATTAGATGACTTTTTAAAATTCCAGAAGAGAGCGGCCAGAATAATCCTTGATAAAACGTTTGACACACCATCTCAAGAGCTATTTACTGAACTAAGGTGGATGACATTTTTTGACAGGATAGAATACAGAAAAGCAATTCTTGTATACAAATCTACAAATAATGTCTGTCCAGAATATATGAAATACAAGTTTACTTATCGGGATGTGAACAGTCTTCACTCATTGAGATCTGGAGAGAACAGAGAGCTAAAAGTTCCGAAACCTAATCTTGAATTTTTTCGGAAAAACTCTGTCATATTCGGGCACAGTTATCTGGAATAGAATTCCCAAATCTATACGCTCCGCAGACACCTTGAAACAATTTAAAACATCTTATCTTAGGTGGAAGTACTCTGGCAGTCATAATGCAGGGTTTGAATGATGGACATTATACCTTGATGATTTCATTGCCTATGTTCAGATGTACATTTCTGTTTGTATGTATATGCATGTGATATGTATACAGTTGACTCTCATTATCTTAAGTCGGATATCTCAGCTTTAACCTTAGTAAAGCGTCTTCATTATAAATATGAATAGTCAAACTTAGTTGTCTCGAATTAATGGACATAATGAGATTCAACTGTATATGTAACATGTAATATGTATATTGAATCATAATTTACATTGTACACCATACTGACCCTTGCAACACTAAAAGTAAATGTCAACATTTTTATTTTGTACAGTTCCAAATTATACTTTCATTACGAGTTAAGCTTACCTCAAAATCAGGTCTCCTTAACAGTCCAACCTGATCTTGATATAAATTTATTTGCATTAGTAGTACTTTCTTAAGTCTAAACAGGGTCAGCTTGGGTTTTCAATTCTATTTATATGTTTGTATATTAATGTTCTTGTCATGTGGACCATATTGAAAATTGGTCTTGTACCAAATATGTAATCCACTTAAAATAAAGTTGTTATTATTATTATTATTATTATAACAATAGGGCCATGATGGCCCTGATATCGCTCACCAGACAATCAGAGGAGAAGAGGAAGGATCTGAAAAAAGCCTATGAGGGAATGGGTTAAAATTCTGAAGCAGACAACTTTGACCAGGAACTTGACCTCTCCAATGATTGCATAACACAGATTGAGTATCTGGAGTCCTTCTAGCTAAGGGGAACCTTTATACTGTAAAAGACTATTTTAAAGTATAACCAACAGGGCAGGGCCAATTTTAACCTCAGAACTATGATATTAATAAATTTCATTAAGGCATACTAAGTAAATCTATACACCAGATATCTTAGCTCTGTGACATGTAGTTTTTGACAAGAAGATTTTTAAAGTTTTCCCCATGCCTAACCGAAATGAACCCAGCATTCTGCTACATGTACAGAAAACAGAACAACAGTCAGCTAGAGAAAACTGGCCACCCTTGGGACGGGGCCAATTTTGACCCCAGGGGCATAATTTATATAACTTTTGTAGAGGACCTGCTATGTGCCAAATATGAAAGTTGAGAACATTACTGTTTCAGAGGAGAAGATTTTCAAAGTTATCACTATATATTTCTATTGAAAACATGACACCCCTGGAGCGGGGCCAATTTTGACTCCAGGGACATAATTTATATAACTTTTGTAGAGGACCTATAGGTGATGCTATGTGCCAAAGATGAAAGCTGAGAACCCTGTAGATTCAGAAGAGAAGACTTTTAAAGGTTCAAATTGTTGACGAAGCACGACAAACGCCGACAGACGACGTACATCAGGCGATCACAAAAGCTCACCCTGAGCACTTTATGCTCTGGTGAGCTAAAAACAATGTTTTCACATTGTAAACATGTTCATTTCAAATTGCAAATGGCGGACGATTGACGTTGAGAGGAAAGTTCAAATTTTACTGAGGGTAATTAAAGCTCTTAAAATTTGACGTCATACACCAAATTACGTCATTTATTTCATATCAGTATGCAATTCACTTCTGTTGAAAAATGATACGCTCCGCTATCCATACATACGGCGGCCATTTGCAAAGAAACAGCTGATGGAATTAGCATGCAGAAAATGCATTTTTGGCATTTTCTTCCTTTTACTGCATGATATTGAGGGATATTTAGCATGGGAGTTCCTGAAAAAGGATGCGATCAAATGAAGTAGATTTAAGGTCAGTCTGACTCGAAATGAAAAAAAATATCAGTGACAAAGTAAATTGAAATGGACAGTAAGAAATAATGACATCTTGAATATAAATTGAATTCTTATTATTGTATATAAAAACAGTAATTTTTACCACAGCAGAAACTGTAGAATCAAATCTAATATTAGTTCATAATTAAAAAGAGCAGACCTTGATCAGAAGGCTCCTACAGGAACTGTTTGATCTGGGTCTGTTCTGTTTGCATTGATGCCAAAGAGGCATCTCTATCAGGTAAAGGGTTGATCTTTTACTTTATGAATATTCATGCAAGAAATAATGACATTATGAGTTGCAATTATATTAATCATGAACACACACATTTTCGGCCATGGAAGGATCTCTAAAATCATATCTGTATTACTTCAAAAGCAAAAAAAGCCAGCCCTGATCTGACAGCTCCCATATGGTCTTTATCTAATCTGTTTGCAAAGGCTTAGAAAGGCATATTTATGGAGTTAATTTACCCAGAGTTAGTCGTCATTTTGGTGACCAGTTTATTTTTATAATTCCATAAGCTAACAGATCAGTCTGTTTTACAGGGGCTGTCTGATCTGGGATTACTCTGTTTGCAAAGGAATGAAAATGTGTTTCAATGAAGAAGTGGTTCACCCTCTACTCCACAAATAGTCCTGTAAGTAATGTAGTAAAACCTCTCTATACTGGCCACTAAATTGTGTTGTTTAGTTGATATTTAGGGCAGGTGGCTGCTTAAAGCAAGGTGAAAGTAAAACAGAACGCTCCTATAGGAGCGTTCTGTTTTACTTTCACCTTGCTTTAAGCAGCCACCTGCCTTTAACACAAAATACTTGATGTAATTTAGTGGCCATTATAGAGAGGTTTTACTGGGTTGCTAGACGTTTCGCTACCCATACCATTTCGCTACAGTCATTTCGCTACCCACCGAGAAGTCATTTCGCTACCCTGATCATTTCGCTACCTGTACATTTCGCTACCTATCGAAATTAATAGGAAAACCAATATTGTTGCGGGGATGGATAGTGATTTGAGACTCGAATTTATTAACATATAATAAATATCTATATTCAGATACCAAAACGAATTATAGGAATATTGGAAAATAAAGTGTTATGTCAGAGGATGAATGATGTGTCTTAATTTTAGAAATACAGACCCCGTATAAATGTAATATAAATAATGACTACATCGATTATACCGATGTATTGTTTGTCAAATAAACAAACATCAATTACAAACACGTACTTATGACACCGTTGTTTGGCCATTGTTTAGCAGGTCCACGTGACAATATTGTCCACTCCGAGATCACAGGTACCGCATATAAGCCGATTAGATATGTGTATCGGTATGTGACACTGATTGAATTAACATGGACACGTGCTACATTCATTTTTTGCTTATTGCAGTTTTGCTCTTGTTCCATTGATATATAATATGACACTTGCATTACGATCAAATGAAAATACAATTTACTTTTTAACCCTTTCCCACATACAAACAGGTTTTAACTCATTTACCAACAGAGAAGATCCAGATCAGACGGCTCCTATATAGGATCAGCGTCTGCTTTGTTTGCTGATATAATAAGTTCTGATTCTTTTCTATTTGAAATGGCTACAATGTTTCGTCCATTTCATTATATCGATTTTGTCAAAATGTGAATGTTTCATTCGGATCCAAACTGTTTGCCTATGCTGCTACGCTCGGTATTTCAAATTGGTAAAGGTAACTTTTTTTTCATCTATTAAACTGTTATCGTCAAAATCAATTCAATCTGTAAATAAATCTGTGAATAGTTATAATTAATTGGGTGACAGGGTAGCGAAATGACTTCCCGTAAGGGTGCGAAATGACTGTAGCGAAATGGTCAGGGTAGCGAAATGGTCAAGGTAGCGAAACGCTGTGTAGCGAAACGTCCGTAAACCGTTTTACTGTAATGATATCATGAATATTATTTACTATAATTAAATTAATTTCAATAATGGAACATGAACAAAACACTTTGCCATGGCAGAAACTGCAGATTCAGCTTTAGAATAATTCAGCAGAAATTATCCTTAGGTGACTCTATATCAAATCTTCAACTCTTTACTCCATTAACCCTTCACTTGCTGAATTTTAAAATACATTTCTCCTTCTTTACCCATGCCCTGTTGTATAATTACATATATCTTCACTGTGTACAAGTATCACGCTGTGCAATCACTGCTGTGGAGTGCACTGGTTGCACAATCAATTTGTAAATAGTGAAGACCCCCATGAGACAGCTCCTGCAGGAGCTGTCTCATCTGGGTCTGCACTATTTACAGGTACTAGGTATATTGACGTGAATAGCAAGCGAAGGGTTAACATTATGTAAGAAATAATAACTTTATGAATATTAATTAGATGAAATTTTAATTTGGCTTCTTGAACAAGACCATGAGCAAATGCTACATGCCACATATGAAGGCTCTAGGCCTTATGGTTCTGGAGGAGAAGGTTTTCAAACAAATTTCCTATACAATTCAATGTCAATAACAGGAGTTCAAGGGTGGGGCCAATTTTAAACCAAGGGCCAAAATTTGAAAAATCTTGATAGTGGACCATGAGAACATGCTTCCTACCAAATATGAAGGCTCTAGGCCATATGGTTCTGGAGAAGAAAATGTTTGAAGTTTTGTATATGCAAGTACATGTATGAAAATTAGCTCCGTCCCCTGGCAGTCATGTTTTTTGAGATATCAACATGGTTTGAACAATCTTGGTAGAGGGTCACCTCAGGATTGTTTTTATTAAGTTGACTTTTCATGCATTTGCAAACAGAGTAGAACCAAATCATGTTAGAGCCGTCTAATCAAGGTCTGCTCTATTTGCTTATAAAATGATACAGATCCGATTCTTCCACAATGGTCAAAAATGCCCTTGTTTCTGATGCCATTATAAAATTCAGCTAATTAATATTCACTCATTCATTAGTTCACAAATGAATATTCATGAGAGAATGGTCAAATTTTCATCACAAGATATGCATATACATGTACAATGTAAACATATGATACCTTTGAAGCTTGTTTCACCTCTGCTGGGGTCACTGATGTAAATGATTGTTTAAATGGTGCAACAAATTTTGGACGACAGCCTGCTTGGCTTGGGGCAGCAGATCTTCTCATCTTTCTTTTGACCTAAGTCATGTCATCACATTCCTGCATGCTAATGCGAGTAAATACATGTACTGTGATCTACAAGGAAACACACCAATAAAATCAGACAGCATCTTGTGACAACCAAACTTAACTATTCACCACTGTTATTATATCATATAGATATCAGTAATTTGCTTCAGTTGATCAATAAATCATTAACCGATTTATACCTGGAGTATCCTAAACGGGGGCATAGGCAAACAGTTTAACCCTTACAGTGCGGGACACGAGTCACTAATGTCCTTTGCAAACAGTGTAGACCCAGATGGGAGGGCTCCTAGAGGAGCCCTCTCATCAGAGTCTGCACTGTTTGTCATGTTACACTTATCTTTAGGAAAAATCCCTATATATTCACCATAAGATTGACCGGTTTGAATTTTGGAATAGTCCATTTGAAATTCAGTGTTGTAAGGGTTAAATCTAGATCAGTGGACGCCGGAGTCCTCTGATGAGGATCTGCACCATTTGCTTCCGAGTTCATATGTTCCATAGGAAGCTTGTCCTGCAAGCAACCGCATCTGTCTTATAACTATTCTTCTTTTGAGTGACTGTGTAAACAGATTTTTACCATGCATTAAAAAACTGTGTTGATAGATATTGCAGCTACCACTGTAGTAAAATCCGTGTAAGAAAGTATGCAGTAAAAATGTCCAAAGAAACTAGAAAAATGTGTCATAGGACAAGGGGGCAAGACAAGGATACCTCCCTAGTGATATTGTCTCGAACTCAAGCACTTTTCACTATTATGTTATATAACAAAATAAGAGGGCCATGATGCCCCTGATATCACTCATTAGACAATCAAAGCCTGAGAGGAGAAGATTTTCATAGTTTTCACTATGTTTCTAAAGAAAACTGGCCACCCCTGGGGCAGGGCTTCATTTGAACTCAGGGGCATAATTCATATAATTTTTGTAGAGGACTTATACTATACTTAAGTTATACTTATACTTAAGTTTTGCTATGTGCCAAATATAAAAGCTGAGAAACTTCCAGTTTCAGAGGAGAATATTTCTAAATGTTTCACAATACGTTTCTATATGAAACAAGAGGGCCATTGACAGTGTTATTTTTTCAGCAGACAACATTTCTAACAGATGGCAGAAACTCAGAAAGATTCTGTCATTCTTCATTCCATTTTCATTTGTCATTCACTTTAGGGCTAACAGGTCAAACCGGCCCCTGGTCAAACAGGCCTCCAAAAAAGTCAAATGCCCTAATTTGGTCAAACCGCATCCCCCCCCCCCCCCCACCCCATTATATTTCGGCGAAATACCTCTAGGACGAATTGTCAGTTTCCTTATTCTGAGAACTTACGGGCAAATTAAACTAGACAGCTGATTTAAGTTACCTGGTTTATGTTGTTTCATTAATTTTAAAACAATTATATTTTATATTGCATGGAAAAAATAAACGAAGCATTTGTCGATAGTTTCTGAAGTCGAAATTACCGCAATTTTCTGAGCGGAAATGCTTAGATTTATCTCCCTTTACCCTACCAACACTTCCGCTAAAACGACGCTTTCCGTATTCTGTTTGGAGACGTGTCGTTCCCAGATTGGTTTTTGCATATCTGTGGTAAAGCCTAGCAGGAACAATGGCACCGTCTTTGTTTTACGCTGCAATATTTGTTTCGCTCTCAGTCGCTGCCATTGCACAAAGTCTGCCGAAGCCAGATGGAATCAGTGTTGGTAAGTAGACAATTATTTCAGTATTTTTTAAAACATTTACAAAAAAGTCTACTAAAATTAGAACTAACGCTTGTGGCAGATTGAATATTGCACACCCATCACAGCCTGTGGGACTGATCCAGTGTGGACATGTTAGCAACATAGTTGTATAAGCTATTTCAAAGGACTGTGCAGTGGGTGAGGATAAAGTGTGTATCTGTACAGTTCGTTCGCCAGTTCCGACGCACTTTTTACACTAATCGGTCAAACTAAATCAAAGCGCAGAAGAAAGAAAATATTAATGTACACACAGTTTGACATAAGTCTTAGCTTAAACATCCGTAAATATTAACTCGAAGTTGCATTCACTTTTTTGGCTGCAATACTTGTTTACATAGACCCAATTTCACCAGTTTCGAAGCACTTTCACCGGTTCCGGCGCATATCGTTTTTTAAGCCAATTCGTGAAAATACGTAAAGAGGCACCCAACGGGAAATTTCTGGATCACCAGTCCACAACAACTATCGCACCATAGACCCAAAAAAAGTAAATTAGATCATTAAAAAAGTTCTTAAGCGCCATGTTTGATATTAAAATCGAAAACAGTGTTATTAAAGGATATCATCATTTCAAGATAAGGCCACCAATGCAATCGGAGTTAAAAGTAGATCTTGAATATACAAATGTGCATGATGAGAATGCAGCCTTAGTGTGGATTCCACCTTTGGAGAACTTTCCTCATGAAATGAGACAGATTGTTACTGATAGCAAGCGGTTCTTAATGTTGTCTGATGTTGCAGGCTTGCCTATAGGCCTTGTTCCAAGAGGACTTGCAGGTGTTTTTAGGATTATTTTAGAATCGGATGGGACAATCACTGCTATAGCCACTGGAGAGCCTTGCCCAAGTTTCCCGCCATGGCCAGCACCAGATGCAACAGGAGGGGGTGCAGTCATACCATGTGACTATGTGATTCACACTAATGAACAGAATGATTTAGTGTTGTTAACTGATGCTCTAGCTTCCATGCCTGAGAAGGAGGCAATGAAAATCACATTGATAAAAAACAATTAACAACTGCAAATAATGTTATGTAAACCACTTTTATTTGGCAATTTTGTAACCAGAGTGTATACATGTAATCAGTTATGAGGATAATTGTTTTAGTGTGCCAAAGTATACTGTTAAGAGTATCCAGTAAACAAATGTTAAACTGCATAATAGTTGATATTATTTTCTATTGCTCAAATGGTGTCAATAAAGCAAGTAAACAACTAAACTACCAAGTGGGACTTTCTAAAATTAAACTAGAACTGCCAATACATGACCAATATCCCCACAACTGCTTTGATAAGCTATCACTTGCCTAACAAATCCATAATTAAACCACTTTTTAATGGTCGCTTAACCCTTTCCTCGATGAATATTTATGTAAGAAATACTGACGTCGTGAATGTTTTCAATTAGACTAATTTGTTATTACAGCACACGAACACAGCTAATTTTAGCCATGACAGAAACTGTAGAATCATATCTATATGATATTATAATAAAACAGACCAGACCCTGATCAGACAGCTCCTCTAGGAGCCGTCTGATCTGGGTCTACTCTGTTTGCAAAGGCATAGAATCTTGGACATATTTATGGAGTAAAGGGTTAAGAGAGGTTTTACTGTATTTATACTGTTAAAACTGAATTGAATGCCGACTTATAAGCCTGCATTCAATTCCAAAATGCCGCTCTGACATATCAGAAACAGTAGTTTTTATAATCATAGTCTTTAGGTATACATGGCACCTGTATCTGTCACAGATATCACATTGGACTGACTCATATTATGACAAATACACACAGTAGAACAAGTCTTAAGTGGTCATTTATTTATTGAACATATGTAAATGGTGGTTGCTTAATAAATGCAGGGCTTTAGCCTGTGCTGGACTGGAAATATTAGTCCCATGCTTTCTGGTATTTTTGCAAGGTGTCTTGCAAGGGCCACTGCTAATCCTAGTTTTGGCCATTATTCCTGTTTAAAAAAATATATAAAAATTCATACATTGTCACATCAACAACATATTTTAACCCTTTCCTTCATATAAACACATTTCCATGCATTTGCAAACAGGGTAGACCCAAATCAGATAGCTCCTGTAGGAGCCCTATGATCAGGGTCTGCTCTAGCTGTTTGCTAGTGGAATTTGAAAGATGTTTCCTTACTTTCTAAAATGGCTACAATGTTTGACCTTTCATATTTCATTATAACTATTTTGTCAATGAATATTCAGTAGGGAAAAGGTTAATCCAATCATACATTATGTCAGTTCAGTATGCGAAACATGACTGAATGGCAATATAAAATGATTAATTATCTCAGAAAAAATGTTCATTAATTTAGAGCTTAAATTCTAATTAATTTGAACTGGAACAAAAATTTTAATGACAAAAGAAATACAATTACCATGATTAGTTTGATGTAGCAGTACACCAACATAATTACATTGTACCTTGCTTTGTTTCTAGCAGAGCCATATAGACTAGTCATGTATGTAAGTTAGAATGTTACATACAGTATGTATATATAGGCCTAGTACTGAATGTCTATATCAGCCAGATGGTTAAAAAGTTATATAATGGAGATAATATATACTGTTGCATAGACAAATAGACAAGCATGACCCATACAAAATATGTCGATTTGATCAAATTAAAAAAAACAAAACCAAGAAAAAAAAATTCTCGTTTTATCGGTGTTTCCCACATGGTGCCTCATGAACAAAGTTGAACACAAACTGCACCGGAACTGGCTAAGTGTACTACTATCACTAATGTCTACTTTTCTGTTGGAACAAATGGATTGCTACTGATTAAACTTTAAGCATGTGCTGTATATAAATAAAGTATATATACAAGACCATAAAATTTTCGCATTCTCTCCAAACGTACTCGTGACATGCAACCAAGTTTTGAAATTGACATTTTCCGCCATTTTGATTCAGCGGATATCTGCAACCCTTCACATTTTATCGGGATATTTAACTAAGTTAAAGAACAAATTTCATCAAACCTGTGCCAGTATTTAATGTGATACATATTCAGGAACACATCTGATTACTTTCTCTTTCGGTGACCTACTTTATTTAGAAATAATTTTCGGAATCCTTCGGAACCGGCTAAACGTCGGAACTGGCTAACTAACTGTAGTAATCTGAAGAAATTTGAATCGGCCTGAATCTTTAGAAGTGGATGCATGAACTGTTTATCCTCGTGGGTTCCCACTGTATCAGTGGATGTGATGATATTTATTGCAACAAGTTTGTGATATGTCACGGTATGTAGTTAACCTGTATCAACACACTTGTACAGCCACGCTGCGCAAGCTGGTCTTTATAGTGATGTGGTACATTGCTTGACTAGCAATCTTGAGGTCTCAAGTTCAATCCCAAACCCTATGTGCTTTACTAGGAATCTTGAGGTCTCAAGTTCAATCCGAAACCCTATGGGTATATTATCTCTCAGAGAGTCCCTGGTTACATTTGGTGCCCAATGTGGAGCCATGACCATTTGTGCTCGAGCTCATTACAAGTTGTTCTCTGAAACCAAATTTAAACTTGATGGAAAATATGTCATGGGGTGTACGTATGTAGTTTATCTGTATTAACACTTGTACAGCTCCGACGCTTATCATTGTTTCATAGGAAAATCTTTAAAAATCTTCTCTGAAACTACATAAGGCCTAGACCTTTGTTATTGGAATGTAGCACCATCTAATGGTCTTCTACAAAGATTGTTCAAATTGTGATCCATGAGTCAAAAATGGCTCCGCCCCAGGGCTTATAATTTTCATAGATTTTTTTTTAAAATCTTCTCTGAAACTGTAAGGCCTAGACCTTTGATATTCATTATGTAGCATCATTTAATGGTTTTTACCAAGATTGTTTAAATTACGAATCCTGGGCCAAATATGGCCCCTCCCCAAAGGGCGACTGTGCTGATTAATTTTTTATAGGAAAATCTTTAAAAATCTTCTTCTGAAACTGTAAGTCCAAGACCTTTTATATTTGGTATGTACCAAATCAGTCACCAATATGAAGGTGCAATGTTCGAGAGTGTGTGGGAGACCAAAAAAGTCATGGTCAGACTTTGTCGAGGCTGATATGGGCGTATATAGCCTTGGTGACCTCGATCCACTGAACAGAACTGCATGAGATCAGGTGTTTGACAAACTAGCCACCTGCTGCCTACTCCAGCTGCTGGGACACCAACAGCAGATGAAAAATAATATTAGGATCAAGTCAAGTCAATCTAGCATCATCTAATGATCCTCTACAAAGATTGTTCAAATTATGACCCCAGGATCGAAAAGGGCTCTGCCTCAGGGCTTATTAGTTTTTCAAAGGAAAATCTCTAAAAATCTTCTTCTCTGAACCCTTTCCTCCATAAACAGCCTTTCTATGCCTTGTCAAAGTCACTTCTTGAAACCATTGTGATAAATAGACCATTTGCTCAATAGGAGCAAATGCTCTACTTATCACAATTGTTCCAAAATTACACGATTCTTACATGTTGCCTCTTATAACTGCTCCTTTTGGTAGATTTATTCAAAGAGGTTAGGTCTAAAAATTGCATATGAGGGAATTGGCCTCAACTTATGATATTTGGTATGTTACATGATCCAATGGTCCCCTATAAAGATTATTCAAATTTTGACTACTGGGTCAATAATGGCTCCTGCCCGGGGCTTATTAGTTTTTCATAGGAAAATCTTTTAAAAATCTTCTTTTCTGAAATTGTAAGGCCTAGACCTTTGTTATTTGGTATGTAGCATCCTTTAATGGTCCTCTACCAAGATTGCTTAAATTATGATCCCAGGGCCAAAATGACCCGCCCCAGGGCTTATCAGTTTTTCATTATGTAAATCTTTAAAGATCTTTTCCTTTGAAACTCAATGGCTTAGACCTGTACTATTTTGCATGTTGCTTTGCCTGATGATCCTTTACCAATATTGTGTAAATTATGACCCCAGGCGAAAAATGGCTCCGCCCCAGGGCTGATCACTTTCACAGGAAAGTCTTCAAAAATCTTCTTCTGTGTAACTGGAAAGCCCAGACCTTTAATTGGTATTTAGTATGATGCATCACCTAATGGTCCTCCACCAATATTAATAAAAAATTAGCCTCCAGGCCTAAAACGGCCCACCCCCTTGGTTTCAAAATCTGAAGCTGACTTTTTTTACATAGAAATACAGTGTATGCATACGTCTATAGTAACCAGGTGAGCGATTAAGGGCCATCATTGCCCTCTTGTTTAATTTTATAATTTCTTCCTTAATGGCAAGAAGTCACAACTTACCTACTGTTATTCATATACATTGTGGGTAAAAAAAAGATAGATTAATTATCATGTCTCCAAAGTTTTAAAATCCAATCAAGAAAATTTGACAATGTACCAAGTACAATTATCAAACGTTGCTACATAATTGAATAATACTAATAGGCAAACCATTTTTGTGGACTTTTTCTCAAATGCCATATAATTAGTTCTAAACACATATTTAGTGGCATTCCTTTAGGAACTGTCTGATCAAGGTCTACTGTTTGCTTATGGCACGATAAAGATCTGATTTCCCAGTTGTGTTTTTTCCATGGCCACAAATTCCCTTGTTTAGATGCCATTATAGAAAATCAGCCAATTAATCCTTTACTCCATGAATTATTATGTAAGAAATAATCATTAATGACATCATGAATACTAGTAAGGTTAAATTGTAAAATGGCACAGAAATATTTGGCCATGACAGAAGCTGTAGAATCATATCTTTGTTATTACATAAGCAAACAGAGCAGACCTTGATCAGACGGCTCCTACAGTAGCCATTTGATCTGGGTCTATGCTGTTTGCAAATGTGTAGAAAGGTGTATTTATGGAGTAAATGGTTAATATGCATAAAGTGACTATTTCCTTTAGTAAATTTTCATTGAGTATTGGGTTTAACCTGTTCCTTCATACGCTGTTTTTAGATCCAACCTCTTTGAATAAATCTACAGAAAGGAAGTATTATCTAGAGAAAAGGATTTTTTTTAGAATTTTGTGGTTTTGAAACCATTGTGATAAATAGAGCATTTTAGGTGCAAATGCTCTATTTATCACAATGTTTTCAGAAAGTGACATTTATAGAGGTGTAGAAAGGCATACTTATGGAGGAAAGGGTTAAAAGAGACTCAGCTTTACTATCATATTGTGGTAGAGCTCTCCATCTAGGTGCTTATCCTGCTGTAAAATTATGATTGCTTAGCTTTTTCTCTTATATCAATACACATTTTCATGCCTTTGCAAACCGAGTTAAGTAGACCCATATGAGACGGGTCCTGTAGGGTCGGCTCTGTTTGAAATTATAATAGATCTAACAATACAGTTTCTACCAAATGCCAAACAATCCTGTGTACATATGCCATTATAAAAATTCAGCTAATAAATATTCATGATGTCATTATATCTTATATGAATATATACAGGGAAAGAGTTCACCCGTTCCTCCATAAATAAGCCTTTCTACGCCTCTGTATAATAAAGTCACCTGTTGAAACCATTGTGGTAAATAGAGCATTTGCTCCTATAAGAGCAAATGCTCTCTTTATCACGATGGTTTCAAATTACAAAATTCTAAAATTTTCCTTTTCTCTAATTAATGCTCCTTTTCAGTAGATGCATCCAAAGAGGTTGGATCTAAAAGTAGCCTATGGAGAAAAGGGTTAAACTCTGATCTGTTGGGCAGAGCTACCTCAGTGGTCAATGTGAATTATTACACATATTGTCAACTATCACAGAATTTGTCTTAACTTATTCATTTCTTAGTGATCATCTGCCCAGTCCCCTATCCTTGCAATCCTGATTAATTTACTTTGGTATCAGCAACCTTAAGTTTGCAGTCTTTTCACTAGTCCTGTTGAATTGGTGTAGACCTGTAGGATGATACAAAAGAAATGGAACAATTTTCTTAACCCCTTATGATGAATATACATGTAGGAAATAGTGAATTTATTATTATTGATTAATTGAATATTTATAATGGCATATGAAGAAAAGAAAATTTGGCCAGGGTAGAAATTAGAGAATCAGATCTATATTATGCCATAAGCAAATAGAGCAGACTCTGATCAGATGCCTTCTACAGGAGTCATCCAATCTGACTCTACTCTGTTTGCAAAGGCATAAATATGTTTAAATTGTGGTCAACGACATTTGAATGTTTTGATTTTTGTGACCATTATTTATATCAATATTTGTACAAATGTATATGTTTTTTGGTGTTTTTCTATATTACAGTCAATGCCTTGCATTTTATTTTTCAGAAATGTATTGCTTAGGATGTGAAGTAACCATGAAGGGTAAGCATATATGAAGTCATTCAGTCAGTCTTCGGAAGGAAATATTTTTCAATATACATTGTATCAGCAGAGCAATAGATAGAGGTGTACAAGAACAGTAGAACCCCTCTAATGCAACCACATAATGAATAAACATGGGTGACTTTATAAGCAGGTGGTTGCTTAATGCAGTACAAAAGTAATACAGAAAGCTCCTCTAGGAGCTTTCTGTATTACTTTTGTCCTGCATTAAGCTACCACCTGCATCTAGCACCCAGAATTATACCTCTTTTAGGTGGTCGCATTAGCGGGGTTTTACTGTATATCCAAACAATAAAAACGTCATTAATCTATCAAACCATATGTTGAGGCCACTCTTTAAAATTGTCTCTTTGAGACATTTCTAACAAGTGGTCACAATATAGAGTTTGGTGGAGAAATGAAGGAGTTATGCTTGAAAGTGTTTTAATTTACACATCTTATCTGAATGTCTGATGTCAACTTTCTATGTTATCGCACAAACCTTTGGGAAAGTGCCCAATAGCATCAATTGGAGATTATTCATATGCATGAAGTGCAATTCTTCATAGTAAAAATATTGATCTAATATTCTAAAAAATAAAACCATGGTAATACAGTGAACCCTCATTATAACGACATACGATACAATGGCACCCTCGTTATACCGGCAGTATGAATTGAAACAAAATTTCCATTAAGTCTTTGAAACAACCACTGAATAAATAGGTGCAATGCCAATAAGACAGGTGATTGCTTAAATGCAGAACACAAGAAGTGCAAAATGCTCCTAAAGGGAGCTTTTTGCACTTCTTGTGTTCTGTATTAAGCGTTCACCTGTAGGTACTAGTTTAAAACTGGCCATATGGTTCCTTTCATATTTAAACTCGTTATAACGGCAACCTCGTTATACCAGCAAAATGTCTGGAAACAAACACCTCCATTATAACGAGGGTTCACTGTATGTTAGTATGAACCAGTGCCTTTTGGCTTATATATTTAACTATAGAGGTCGTAATAATGCTAGGTATTCAAATACAAGTAGTATGCTGTGACCCTTCAATAACTTTATCTGACAAAAAAACATAGATGCTACGATTCTACAGATTCATTTTACTTGTATTTGTTTTCAAGTAACAGCACATCTTAATGTAACCACTTAGAACCAAATAGGGCCATTAAAGGGTTAAGCGTTATATTGCGTGGCTCCTAATGAGATGACGAACATGCTAATTGACATCTTATGTTGATACAAACAGTTTGCATAGGTCATCACAAATTGGTCTGATCTGGGTCTACTCTGTTTGCAAAGGCGTTAAAAGGCGTATTTATGGAGTAAAGGGTTAAATACTGTATTTCTGATCTGCAGGTCAGTTACCATTTTATAACCTTTGACAACAAGTGCAAACCCTGATTAAAAAGCAACAACAGTATATCAGACTTTATTTGATCTGGGTACAAACCCATTCCCTTTTATTGACACCTTTTGACACCTGGAAAAGTCACTTTTGTGACCATTTTGATGAATACCAGGAGCATTTGTTCCTATGAAGCAAATGCTCTTTTTTTCACAATAGTTCTTTTTCCTAGTCAATGCTCCTTTTCGGTAGATTTATTCAAAGAGGTTGGATCTAAAAATAGCCTATGAGGGATTGGGTTAACAGTTTACAGTGGACCTAAGCCAGAATTTCAGCAGACATGTTGCAGCCATCAGTTACTTAGCATTTAAAGAATTATCTTTCAATTATACAGAACTTGACAAGATGCTTCAAAGGAAGCCGACAAGAGGAATGGGGGAGACTGTAACACGGGCTTTGGACAGAGTCTGTGATAAAGACAACTTTAATAGATATGACTATGATTCAAAGAAACTCGTGAAAGTTTGTAACCATATTATAAGTAAGTATGTTTATGTCTTTTTGTTTCTGTTGTATACTTTCACTCTTTAGCATTTTTATGCCCCCAAAGGTGGGCATATAGTAATCGCATTGTCCGTCCGTCCATCCGTCCGTCTATCTGTCCTTCCATTCGTTCGTCCCAAATTCGTGTCCCTTCTATAACTTTTTTATCTGTGAATGGATTTCAAAATAACCTGGCACAAATGTTCACCACACAAAGACGATGTGTCGCATTCAACCCCCAGGTCCATGGGTCAAAGGTCAAGGTCACAGGGTACAATTACTTTGTAACAAATTTCGTGTCCGGCCTGTAACTTCTTTATCTATCAATGGATTTCAGTATAACTTGGCACAAATGTTCACCACACAAAGACGATATGTCACATTTAACTTCAAGGTCCATGAGTCAAAGGTCAAGGTCACATGGTACAATAACTTTGTAACAAATTTCGTGTCCGGTCTGTAACTTCTTTTTCTATCAATGAATTTCAATATAACTTGGCACAAGTGTTCATCACACAAAGATGATATGTCACATTCTACTCCTAGGTCCATGGTCAAAGGTCAAGGTCACAGGGTACAATTACTTTGTCACAAATTTCGTGTCCGGTCTGTAACTTCTTTTTCTATCAATGAATTTCAATATAACTTGGCACAAGTGTTCATCACACAAAGACGATATGTCACATTCTACTCCTAGGTCCATGGTCAAAGGTCAAGGTCAAGGTCACAGGGTACAATTTCTTTGTCACAAATTTCGTGTCCGGTCTGTAACTTCTTTATATATCAATGGATTTCAATATGATTTGGCATAAATGTTCACCAGACAAACATGATGTGTCGCTTACAACTCCCTGGTCCATGGGTCAAAGGTCAAGGTCACAGGGTACAATTACTTTGTAACAAATTTCGTGTCGGGCCTGTAACTTCTTTATCTATTAATGGATTTCAATAACTTGGCACAAATGTTCACCACACAAAAACGATGTGTTAGGGTTAACCCTTTCCCTGTTTAATATTCATGTATGAAATAAGGACATCATGAATATTTATTCACTGAAATTCTATAATAGCATAATTATGTATACAGGATGTTTTGGTATTAGTAGATACTGTAGAGTCAGATCTATTATAATTTCATAAGCAAACAGAGCTCCAGATCAGATGGCTCCTATATGAACTGTCTGATCTGTGTCTACTCTGTTTGCATATTTAGGACAAAGCATTTATATGAAGGAAAGGGTTATTTTTCTGATTGTATTTGTGTAGAAGAATTGATTATGCGAAATATTTGTTTAAACAATAAAAAATAACTCAGCACGCTGATGATTAAAGGCTTAACTCTTTCCCTTATATAAATGTGTTTTCACACATTTGCAAACAGAGTAGACCCAGATCAGACGGCTCCTAGAGGAACCGTCTGATCAGGATCTGCTCTGTTTGCTAATAGAATTTGATAGATCTGTTTCTTTTTTTCTAAAATGTCTACAATATATACCTTCCAGATTTCTATATAACTATATTGTTAATGAATATTCAGTAGGTATTGAAATTTGGCCTAAATACAGAACAGGAAAAGGGTTAACCCTTTCCCTGTTCTATCCTTATTGCACATTTCAATAGCTGCTTAATATTTATGGAAAATATAGTTAAGTTGGAACATTGTAGCCATTTTAGATTTAAAGAAACAGATCTTTCAAATTCCATTAGCAAACAGAGCAGACCCTGATCTTGAGCTGTCCTATAGGAGCTGTCTGATCTGGGTCTGCTCTGTTTGCAAATGCATAAAAACATGTTTAAATGAAGGAAAGCGTTAACTCTCTTCTTGATATTTCTGGCTTATTTTATACCATAGCAATTGGATCAGCTAGCTCTTCTAGCAGCTGTCTGATCAGGGTCTACTCTATTCAGACTAGTAATGCTGATCTTTAAGAGAGGTAGTAGCTTAATGCAGGGTGAAAGTCATAGAGGGAATTTATGCATGACATTCACCCTGCATTAATCCTTTTCACACAGTTGCAAATAGGGAATACCCAGATCAGACGGCTGATCAGGATCTGCCGTTTGCTTATGACATGATATAGATGTGAACCTATAGTTTTTGTCAAAACAAAAACTTCCCTAGGAAATCTTACATTATAAAATTTGTAAATGTTCATGATGTCATTTTTATGCCCCCACCCCACTATCAAAGGGGTTGGAGGAGGGCATATTGTTTTTGCCTTGTTGGTTGATTTGAGAACAACTTTAACATTGGCGATACTTGTGTTATGGAGGTGAACATGTAAGGGGTGATTTATTAAGGTCAAGGTCATACATCAAAGGTCAAAATTTAGATTGGTGTTAATTTTGTCATCATTCAACATACATCCTTCCAACTTTGCATATATGTGCACTTTATGGAGGCAAACATTTTTAGGGGTGACTTGCTAAGGTCATGGTCAAGGTCATGCATCAAGGTCAAAGATCAAATCGGGGCATAGTGTTTCACAAACACATCTTGTTTCTTAAATGAATATTGAACAGGGAAGGGTTAAGCAGTCACCTGCTTAAAAATATCTAAATTCTTCTTTATCAAAATTTCAGTTGAAATAGGTTTTACTATATTCGTGTATAGGTGGAGCATTTACTATATTCATGTATAGGTGGAGCATTTACTATATTCATGTATAGGTGGACCATTTACTATATTCATGTATAGGTGGAGCATTTACTATATTCATGTATAGGTGGAGCATTTACTATATTCATGTATAGGTGGAGCATTTACTATATTCATGTATAGGTGGAGCATTTGATAAATATTCATCAGGTAAAGAGTTAACTGTACGTGTTTTGTATGTGATTGCCTGCAGATGATGAGGGCTTGGAGGCTGTTCTGATAGCTGACTATGGTCGTAAACATGCTACAGGCCACGAGACATCCTACCTGGAAATGACCAAGAAGATCTGTACCACACATCTACATGCCTGTCAAGGAGCAGCTATTCTCGGTGATGAGGAGGTATTGACAACATAGTCGTGTACTTGTAATGCACTCTGTTGAGTTTAGTGTTTTGAGCAATAAGCTCTTCAAAGTGGGGCACACATGCACTGTCATTTACAAACAGTGTAGACCCTGATCTGAGGGCTCCTAGAGGATCAAGGTCTGTCTTGCAAATCCTCTATCAAGTTTAACCTTTTCCCTCATATAAATGTGTTTTCACACATTTTTAAACAGAGTAGACCCAGATCAGACGGCTGTAGGAGCCGTCTGATCAGGGTCTGCTCTGTTTTGTAGTGGAATTTGAAAGATCTGTTTCTTTACTTTATAAAATGGCTACAATGTTCCATCTACCATGTTTCATTATAACTATTTTGTCTATGAATATTCAATAGGTATTGAAATTTGTAATAAACGTGGAATAGCGAAAGGGTTAAGACTTCATGCTGAGTGTACTCTACAGATAAACACTGACATGCAAACAGTGTACACCCATATCAGAGTGCTCTAGCAGGTTTAACCTGTTCCCTGTTCTGTATTTAGGCCAAGTTTTAATATCTACTGAATATCAAGAAATATGGAGATGGCGGTACATTGTAGACATTCAGAAAGCAAAGAAACAGATCTTTCACATTCTATTAGAAAACAGAGCAGACCCTAATCAGATGGCTCCTCTACCTGATCGGATGGCTCCTCTAGGAGATGTCTGATCTAGATCTACTCTGTTTGCAGATGTGTGAAAACACTTTACAAAATGTAAATAAGGCAATGGGTGAAGCCTTTCATGCCAAGACAGTAAGAAATTTACTGTCAATGATTCATCTGCATAAATTATGTACATATTGTGATTATATAAACCATTATCTTAACCCTTTACTCAATAAAAATGCTGTTCTATGCCTTTGCAAACAGAGAAGACCCAGATGCGGTGGCTCCTAGAGAAACCATCTGATCAGGGTTTGCTCTGTTTGCTTAGGAAATAATACAGATATGATTCTACACTTTCTGTCATGGCCAAAATTTCCTATGTCCATGTACTATTATAACAGTTAATCTCATTAATATTCTTGGCATCATTATTTCTTATTTAAATATTCATAGAGCAAAGGGTTGTGGATCTCATTACACATTTGTACCTGCCACTGTGTACATTACTGAATCTGTGCAGGATCTGCTCTGTTTGTCACACATCAGAGTTTTTTAATTTGCTCTCCATCTTTACATGCAATAAAATAAGATGAGATAAGATGACTCACCACTGTTTGCAATGCAATAATACACCTTTTTTCAGAGAGCATCTCAAACATGATCTACTGCTTAGCCCTTTCCCTGTTCTATGTTAATTTTCAAATTCTACTGAATATTCATGGATAAAAAACTTATAATAAAATATGGAACGTGGAACATTGTAGACATTTTAGAAAGCAAAGAAACACTTACATGTATATCAAATTCTATTAGCAAACAGAGCAGACCCTGATCACACGGCTCCTCTAGGAGCCGTCTGATCTGGGTCTACTCTGTTTTCAAATACGCGAAAACACGTTTATATGAGGGAACGGGTTAAAGGCATAAACTAGGTATACAGTAAAACCCCTCTAATGTTACCACCAAAAAGGGTATCATTCTGGGTGGCAGAGGCAGATGGTAGCTTAATGTAGGATGAAAGTTATGCAGAAAGCTCCTACAGGAGCTTTCTGCATTACTTTCATCCTGCATTAAGCAGCCACCTGCTTATAAAGATAACCATGTTTATTCATTAAGTGGTCGCATTAGAGGGGGTTCTACTGTATTTCCAATTAAACTTTATGTATCACACATCATATTTGGTTAAAATATTTTTTTTAAAAAAAACAGAGTTGAGTGCAAGACTGTAATACCTACATTACTTTACCCTGTACGTCGTGAATATGTAATACCTACATTACTTTACCCTGTACGTCGTGAATATTCATGTAAGAAATAATGACAGCATGAATATTGATTGGGTTAATTGTTATGATAGCACATGGACACATGAAGTTTTGGCTATAGCAGAACAACAGAATCATATCTGTATTTCATAAGCAAATACAGCAGAGTGTGATCAGACGGTTCCCATAGCAAATGCATATACAGTAAAACCTCTTTATAATGACCACTAAATTGTGTTAATTAGTTGGTATTTTGGGCAGTTGACTGCTTAAAGCAAGGTGAAAGTAAAACAGAACGCTCCTATAGGAGCGTTCTGTTTTACTTTCATCTTGCTTTAAGCATCCACCTGCCTTTAACACCAAATACTTGATATAATTAAGTGGTCGTTATAGAGAGGTTTTACTGTATTTAACCCTTTACTCCATGAATATTCATGTAAGAAATAATGACATCATGAATATTAATCCTTTACTCCATAAATACGCTTTTCTATATATGCCTCTGCAAATAGAGAAGACACAGATCGGACAGCTCCTGTAGGAGTCATCTCATCAGGGTCTGTTCTACTTGTTTATAAAGTAATGTAGTTCTTATTCTACAGCTTCTACTAAGACAAACAGTTTGTATGTTCATACGTCATTATAACTATTCTACATGTACTAATTGATCTATATGATGTTATTTTTATTACATGAATGTTCATGGAGTAAAGGGTTGATTGGATTAATTGTTATTATACGCCCGTCTTCAGACAGCATGTATTATGTTTTGGCTCTGTCCGTCCGTACGCACATCTAGAAGAAATTGTCCGGGTCTTTCTTAGAAAGTATTTGTCCAATCCACACCAAACTTTACACACATGTTTGTTGCCATTATATCTAGGTCAAGTTTGATAGCCATGTAAATCGCTTTATGTGATGTAAGTATTTGAGTATACACATTTATCTGTTGCTCTGCTAATGTGCATCTTTGTATTTTGTTCAGATAATTGCCTAGTATGAAAAGAGACATAACTATTACTGACATATGTAATGCCCAGGTTAGTCAGCTCTTTGAACAGAGATGTGCACTTTATCCTTTAATCCTGTTTATTCCAAATTTTAATACCTACTGAATATTCATGGCAAAATAGTTATAGTGAAATATGGAAGGTAGAACAATGTCACCATTTTAGAAAGTAAAGAAACAGATCTCCCAAATCCATTAGTAAAAATAGCAGACCCTGATCAGATGGCTCCTCTATGCATGAAAATGCATTCACTCAAAAGAAAGGATTAATTTGCTAAGTAAATTGTACATCAATAGAATGGATTTACAGGAACAGTTGAACTTCGATATCTCGAACTCGAACTTTGAGATAACTCGAACAAAACGTCCAGCCCTTCCAAAACTTACAATACAGAATTGCTCTAAACTGTATCACTACATATGTCCAGAAACACATGTTGCAGCTTAATACAGGTCTAGAGTAATGCTGAAAGCTCCTACAGGAGCTTTCAGCATTACTTTAGACCTGTATTAAGTGGTGAACTCAAGACATTGTTCAGATTAGAAATGGGATAACTCGAACTTCTGTTATCTCGAACTTATTTGTATGGTCCCTTGAAGTTCGAGTTATTGAAGTTCAACTGTATGTTTACTGAAATGATGTTTCACTTCAGGGTGGTGGTATCAGCTACAACTCTGAAACAGAACAGTTTCTGGTGAGAGATGGCAGCAAGGTCCGCACAGTTAAACCAGTGCGAGAAGGCAGCCCACCTGAGAAAAAAGTGGAGCCAGACTTCAAAGAGTTTGAATCACTGGAAAAGGAAGCGGCAAAGCTTCATTACAAGGAGAGCCATGATGAGCTGTAGAATCTCAATTTGTCAGCTCTTGGACTTTGATCTGCTGACATATCTGACTAACATATCAAACTACATGTATCTGAGCTCAATACTTTAGCCTTTACTCCATGAATATTTGTTAGAAATTATGACATCATGAATATTAATCAGATTAATTTTTGAAATGGCACATTAATATGTGAAATTTTTGACAAAGTGGAACCTACAGAATCAGATCTTCATTTTTTTTTATTATCAAACAGAACATGCCCAATTTGCAAAGGCATAGAAAGGTGTATTTTTACACCTTTTTATGCCTTTGCAAACAGAGTATACACGGATCAAACAGATCCTATTGGAGCTGTCTGATAAGGGCCTACTTTGAATCCTTATGGCATAATATATTATTGTACAGTTTCATAATAAAAAAGTTCCTTGTTCAAAGTGTCCTTTTTAGACTTGAGTTAACCCTTTTCTCCATTAATACGCCTTTCTACGCCTCTGTAAAAGTCACTTTTTGAAACCATTGTTATAAATAGAGCATTTGCTCCTAGGAGCAAATGCTCTATTTATCACAATGGTTTCAGAATTTCAAAATTCTAAAAAATTTCCTTTTCTCTAGTTAATGCTCCTTTTCGGTAGATTTATTTAAAGAGGTTGGATCTAAAAATAGCCTATAAGGTAATGGGTTAATTAACATTCATGATGTCATTATATTTTACCTGAATGTTCTTGGTGTAGAGGGTGAAGTAAAGATACTTTTGGGGTTTATATTATAGATTCCCAACCAGCAATGTTGTATCTTATCAAGTTCTACACAAACACGCATTTGTAATCATGATAATTAATTTGCGAACTTGACAGATGCAGCAGCTGGTTTTGTTTATCACTCTTTGACAAGCCTGGAAGGCACTTCTCCCTATTAGACCACTCATTCATGCATTCTTAGATATTTGCAATAATCGTTAGCAAATACTCACTTTGTGTTTAACCCATTCCCTCATGTTGATGACTCTGTAAAAGTCACTTTGTGAAACCATTATGATAAATAGAGCATTTGCTCCTATAGGAGCAAATGCTCTATTTATCACAATGGTTTCAAACCACAAAATTCTAAAATATTCCTTTTGTTTAGTTAATGCTCCTTTTGGGTAGATTTATTCAAAGAGGTTGGGTCTAAAAATAGTCTATGGGGTAATGGGTTAACTCTATATGCCCTCATTTTTTAAATAAATTTGGGTATACATGTATTACTTTGCACATGCCAGGCTTCCATCAGTTAACCCTTTCCTTCATATAAATGCCTTTTCATGCATCTGCAAACAGAGTATACCCAGATCTGATGGCTCATATAGGGAGCCTCCTGATCAGGGTCTGCTCTGTTTGCTAATGGAATTTGAAAGATCTTTTTTTACTTACAAAACTTGCTACAATGTTCCACCTTCCATAATTGCATTATAACTTTTTTGTTCACAAATGTTCAGTAGATATTGAAATTTGAAATCAACACTGAACAGGGAAAGGGTTAAATTATGTTGTGACTCTCTGTGTTTGTGTTAGTATTTAGTAGCTTATAATAATATGTCAAGGGTTTAGTGCAAGACTGTAGCATCTATATTGTTTAACCCTTTCCCTCATATAAATGTGTTTTCACACATTTGCAAACAGAGTAGACCCAGATCAGACGGCCCCTAGAGGAGCCGTCTGATCATGGTCTACTCTGTTTGCTTATAGAATTTCAAAGAAATGGCTACAATGTTCCACCTTCCATGTTTCATTTTAACTATTTTTTCCATGAATATTAAGAAGGTATTAAAATTCGTAATAAACATAGAACAGGGAAAGGGTTAACCCTTTACTTCATGAATATTGATTAAAAATAGACATCATAAATATTACTTGGATCAATTGTTATAATAGAATATGGACACAATCATTTTTGGAGATGACAGACATTATAGAATCATATCTTTATTATTTCATACCTAAACAAAGCAGACCCAGATCAGACAGCTCCTATAGAAGCTGTCTGATCTGGGTCTGCTCTGTTTGCAAAGGCATAAAATGGTGTATTTATTGAGTTAAAGGTTAACCTTTATGAACATTTAAATACTGTAAAACCCCGCTAATGCGACCACCAAAAAGGGGCATAATTCACAGTGGCAAGGGCAGGTGGTAGCTTAATGCAGGACGAAAGTTATGCAGAAAGCTCCTATAGGAGCTTTCTGCATAACTTTCGTCCTGCATTAAGCAACCACCTGCTTATGAAAGCAGCCATGTTTGTTTAAGTGGTCGCATTAGGTGGTCGCATTAGCGGGGTTTTACTGTAATTGTTTTGGTTAAAATCATCATATTTAATTTTTCTTTCATATAAACTATAAAACCAATAAAACTAATTGCTCTGCCTAACCCTCTCAGTGCTGGAAACGAGTCACTAATGTAGACCCAGGTGAGAGAGTCATATTACACTTTTCTTTAAAAAAATCTCTGCATATTCACGGTAAGTTTGACCTGTTTGAATTCTGAAATAGTCCAATTGAAAACTCAGCATTGAAAGGGTTAAAATTGTCATATTTGATTTTTTTCTTTTATGGAAAAACACAAATTGTTTGGATTCATCTGCTCTGCACTTAAACCTCAATATGCAAGTAACCAAGTATCTTTATATAGATTGAGAACGTATTTTTGTACACGTTTACTTACTTTTCATCATTTTTGCAAGTATTTTTGTATAGAGGTGTTTCTGTGATTTTTTACGCATTCCATTCTTGTTTTTGTTACTATATGTATACATGTATTTTTATAAATATAAATGAACAACACAAATATATTAGCAAATTGCATCAAAATCCAATGTTCAGTTGGACACTGTTCAATCAAAATTTGTTATTTCTGCACAAAACTATTTTGTTATGCCCCTCACAAGTTAGGCGGCGCATAGACTTGCTCTTGTTCATCTGTATGTGAATCGGTACTTCTGTCAATCCATCAGTATTTTCATCCATTGAAGGAATTACATAGATAAAAATTGTTGATGTGAAGATGCTTGTAGAGAAGAGAATTACAACTCACACCATTTATACCAGACTTACAGGATTATAAACATATTGTGAAAAACTCTTGTGAATTCAACTCCTTCTATGATACACCAATTGGAATATTTGGTTCAAACGTTTGCAAACTTTGATGTGAAGATTTTTGCAGTGATCATTTTAACCAAAGTTACTGAACTTCATATAACTTTTTTCACTGAAAAAATGTGCTCGATTTTGAGACATTATTGCCAGAAGGGGGGTATCTGTGTCCTATGACATATGATTATAGATTGTACTCATTATAATCATCTTTGAGAGACAGTTCAAATGAGTAGGAACAAGAGGTGCTTGGTGGAAAAAGACAAAAAAAACATTCATCATTGATACCATTTGTACAGCAGAATCTCTCTAAAGCAACCTCTTAATGGATTAATGTTGTAGGCTCTATAGGCAGGTGGTTCCTTAAAGCAGGCTGAAAGTAAGGCAAAAAGCTCATATATGCGGTTTTTGTTTTTAGCTCACCTGAGTGAGCTTTTGTGATCGCCCGATGTTCGTTGGTGTGCGTCGTGTCATGTGTCGTCAACAATTTGAATCTTTAAAAATCTACTCCTCTGAGTCTACAGGGTTCTCAACTTTAATCTTTGGCACATAGCATCATCTGTAGGTCCTCTACAAAAGTTATATAAATTATGTCCCTGGGATCAAAATTGCCCTGGCCCCAGGGGTGGCCAGTTTTCTATGAAAACATGGTGAAACTTTGAAAGTCTTCTCTGAAACTGGAAGGTTGTTAGCTTTCATATTTGGCACATAGCATCATGTTCAGGTCCTCTACAAAAGTTATATAAGTTATGCCTCTGGTGTCAAAGGGGTTGCCAGTTTTCTGCAAAAACACATAGTGAAAACTTTGAAAATCTTCTCCTCTGATTGTCTGGTGAACGATATCAGGGCCATGATTGCCCTCTTGTTTTTCATAACTTTCATCCTACATTAACCCAGTATATAAAGTCACAGGCTTTAACCCTTTCTTCCGTGAATATTTGTTTCAGAAATAATGACACCATGAATACTAATTAAATGCATTCTTCTAATGGCATATGAATGCAGAAAGTTTAGGTCATGGCAGAATCTGTAGAACCATATCTATATTAATCATAAGCAAACAGTAGAGTTAACCCTTCGCTTGCTATTCGCGTCAATATACGTACCTGTAAATAGTGAAGAACCAGATGAGACAGCTCCTGCAGGAGCTGTCTCATCAGGGTCTGCACTATTTACAAGTTGATTGTGCAACCAGTGCACTCCACAGCAGTGATTGCACAGCGAAATACTTGTACACAGTGAAGATATATGTAATTATACATCAGGGCATGGGTAAAGAAGGAGAAATGTATTTTAAAATTCAGCAAGAGAAGGGTTAACAGTAAAGAGTTAATGAAAACACCATACTTGCTGATCTATGATTTGTCTGTACGTTTTTAGATGCTTTTTTGCATGCACTTCAGACAGTTTTGTCTCTTATTAATCTCCATCTATGCATTTATATTCATGATTAATTTTGCATTTACATAGTTTATAACTTCTGGAAATATTTTTTGCCTCTAGGATGAGCTATTTTGATTGCTGTGTGACCTTTAATCCATGAATGGTCATATCATAAATAATGATATCATGAATATTGATGAGTTGAATTTTTATAATAGCATGACAGACATGGGCATTTTTGGCCATTGCAGACATTTTAGACTCAGATCTATATTATATCATAAGCAAACAGTGTAGACCCTGATCAGTTGGCTCCTATAGGAACCTTCAGATCTGGGTCTACTCTGTTCGCAAAGGTGCAGAAAGGTGTATTTATAGAGTAAAAGTTTAAATGATGATCTCCTCCTAAAGCAGCAAGAGATTCTCATTTGATCCTCTTCAAGTATTCTATATGGTTTTGTCCACTGCATTAGTAAATAACACGAGCTAAAAATAGATTTCAAAGAACAATTTAAATGACATCCCCTTAATTTAACCAAACTTCCCAGGAATGATCTTTAGGTGGTCTTGTATCAAAGTTACAAAAATAATTCTGGTCAAATGCATAAATAAGTCAAAGGAGCTAACAATAGATTTTTACTATTTCTTTAAATTGCATCTCCTAAACCTCCTAATAGAATGTGACAAGAAGGATCCCTATGGGGTCATCTATCAATGATGTACAAATCGAGGGCTTGGTGCAAAACCAAAGTGAAGGAGTTAGAATAGTTTTGCACCAAGCCCTTGAAATGGTTCCAGATCGCTGCAGTCTGTTTTCAGTCAAATACAGCAGTTTGGACAATCTGGTAGATGTATAAGATCAGTTGGCCTAGTGACACAGGTAAGCCATACAGGGCCATCATGACCTTGCTCATTTTTCTGATGAAAGGATTTTTAACCCTTTCCCAGTTCAATATTCATGCAAGAAATAATGACATTATGAATATACATTAGATTCAATTTTAGAATGGCATATAAACACAGGACATTTTTGACTCGGTAGAAACTGTAGAATCACCTATATTATACCACAAGCTAGCAGAGTAGACCCTGATTAGAAGGCTCATACAGTAGCCATCTGATCTGGCTCTACTCTTTGCAAATATGTGAAAAAGCATTTATATGAAGGAAAGGGTTAAAATGCAATAAGTGAAAATAACAATGGATATTTTAATGGATATTAACTAATTTTCATCTACAGTGAACCCTCATTACAAATGAGGTGTTTGCTTCCAGACATTTTGTTTATGAGACTCCTGCATATTCCGTTAATTACTGTCGGTAATCTTCGGATAAGAATACAATCCTCATGGAACATGATTATTACTGGTTTTTGTTTTGCTATTTTTGTCACAGTGTTACAACAATCCCAATAAACACGCCGAAGATTAATTGAGTCTCGGGTCAAATTGGGAGAGTAATAACCGACTGGCACCATGTAAACGGATTCCGTCTTCAAAATCCAACACAGTTGAAACTTAATTTGTTCTCCATATAATTCTGTGATATGTTTTGTGTTAGTTTCTAGATTTTTGTCACAGCCATAGACTGGCAATAGTTATGTTTAATAAATGTTGAAGTAATAGTTTGCCTCGTTTTTTCATGGACTTTCTCAAACTCATTATATATCGTATGCTATTGTATTTACCATAATATAACAACACCTATTATTCAAGTCAAATCTGCAACCTTTTTATAGTAGTCACTATCTGTGTTGTGATGAATGCATGTCAAAACACCATTAGTTTCTCTATAAACAAGCATTGATCTCATAATCTGCAATGTGGGAGTGCTGTAAGGCACGGAAATGCACTAGTTCATTTTTAGCTCACCTGGCACAAAGTGCCAAGGTGAGCTATTGGGATGATCCTGTGTCCGGAGTCCGTCATCGTGCGTATATGCGTCCATGCGGGCGTCAACAATTTACTTAAACATCTTCTTCCAATCTGTCATTGAAATCATAAATCTGTTACGAACAGGTGAGCGATTAAGGGCCATCATGGCCCTCTTGTTTAGATAAATCAGCAGCTTGAACCTGGCCAATAATGAATCTTAACCCTTTCTTCCATAAATATGCCTTTCCACGCCTCTGCAGTAGTCACTTCTTGAAACCATTGTGATAAATAGAGCAAATGCTCTATTTATCACAATGGTTTCAAACTACAATATCAAATTAATTTATCAAAATGGTTTCAAACTACAAAATTCTAAAATTTTCCTTTTCTCAAGTTAATGCTCCTTTTTGGTAGATTTATTCAAAGAGGTTGTATCTAAAAATAGCCTATGAGGTAAAAGGCTATATTATATCAAAATCCATATCTTATATCATAGCCCTTTACTCCATAAATACACCGTTCTATGCTTTTACAATCAGAGTTGACATAATGACCACGGTCTGCTGTTTGCAATGATTCTGGCCACAATTTCATATGTACAAAAGCTATCATAAAAATGAATCTAATTAATATTCATGATGTCATTATTTCTTACATAAATATTCACTGTGTGGAGTCTATATTCAAACCTTTACTCCATAAATATGCCTTTACAACAGAGTAGACCCAGGTCAGATGGCTTCTATAGGAATGGAATAGTATAGATTTCATTTTCTATAGCTTCTGCTGTGACAAAAATGTCATGTGTTAACACATGCCATTTTGAAAATAAATCTAAATAATATTTACGACATCATTATTTCTTACATAAATATTCATGGAGTAAAGGGTTAACCCTTTCTTCCATAGGCTATTTTTAGACCCAAACTCTTTGAATGAATCTACCCAAAAGGAGCATTAACTAGAGAAAAGGAAAATTGTAGAATTTTGTAGTTTGAAACCATTATGATAAATAGAGCATGTTGTGACTTTTGCAGAGGCGTAGAAAGGCGTATTCATGGAGTAAAGGGTTAAACACTAATGGGTAATTCCACTCTGATAATTCAGGGTTGAAAGGGTTAATTGAACTTAATTCTAAACAGACCATGATAGCTCTGCACCTATCTAGTCAATAGGCCATGTGAACAGTATTGCTTGACCCTTACCCTGTTCTATGTTTATTTTAAATTTCAATACCTACTAAATATTCATGCACAAAATAGTTAAAATGAAATATGGAAGATGGGACAATGTCACCATTTTAGAAACTAAAACAGATTTATCCAATGCCATTAGCAAACAGCGCAGACCCTTATCAGAGTGCTCCTAAAGGAGCCATCTGATCTGGGTTTACTCCGTTTGCATATGCATGAAAAAGTGTCTATATGAGGGAAAGGGTTAATAAGAATATTTTTCACATAATCTACCTTGTGGGAGTGCTGAAACAGTGCCGTAAAGCGTGAAATTGCACTAGTGCATTTTTATGCAAATTAGCAATCGTTAGCAAATCGTAACACTCATTTGAACTTTAGCCAATTGTAGAGCTCCATGTATGTCGTCCATTGTATTACTACGCTGTTGGTAAGCAATGGCCTAAACAGCCATCAGCTATAGCCCGTTTCATTTTCTATGGCATTTTTAAGGCTTATGTTATAAAAAGAATCTTACACTCGTGTGCATTACAAAATTGTATTCATGAAACAACTTGTAACTTGAAATGTTTTTGATACAAAGACGTGAAGTCTCCCTCAACGCCACCATGTGACCATAACTCTACAGAAAATCATCAAACCGTAACAGGAATAAAATATGCACAACTAGGCATGGTGCTGATCAATCCTATGAAATTTCATGAAAATTGGACCAAAGGTTCTAGAAAAACTGTGCTGACAAAGTAAAATCGGACAGACAGGTGGATGGACGCCACACACAAAAACAATATGTCCCCCAGTATACTGGTGGAGACATAATGAACTCATCATGACATGTAAGATCCTCTATTTATCCCTTTCTCTAATGAACAATTATGCATGAATTTGTCACTTCATAACTTATTTTTTTGTAAGTTAAAACTTTAGAAAGGAATTGATGGGTTAGACAAAAACAATGGAATCAGATCTGTACAAACCCATAAGCAAACAGAGCAGACTGTGAACAAAAGGCTCCTATAGGAGGGGTCAGATCTGGATCTACTCTATTTACATAGGTGTGAAAAGGCATTTATATGAAGGAAAGGGTTATATTAACATATCTTTACGCCTTTGAAATTTGCAAAAGGTAGGATATGTCCTATTACCGTCTGTTCTATTTGCTGATAGATCAGATTCTTGCTTCTTTCATCCAACACTTGCATCTGATCACCAAGCGTCATTTTGACAGTTGTTTTGTTTTTGTTTAATGACTTGAGAAATGTTGCATTTGCGACTATTTCAGAGGAGGATCTGTCAAGATTAGACAGTGAAAAGGATGTCGCCAGTACCAAACATGTAATGAATAGAAGTGTGAAGCTGTTCCGGGATTTTAAGCACAGAGTATAACTTTTGTTTCAAACTGTTTATTGTTGTTATTAAATAAATCTTTTTACTGATGAAAGTGACTGTGATGTTCGGTATGGTAATGCCCACCTCGGCTAATGCCTCGATGGACATTACCAACCTCAGGTTGACAATACGCGCTGTCGCCCTCCATGGGATGTGATATTTATATAAGAATGGGATAATTGGGGTACCTAGGGAGACCTGATAATTAGAGCATGCATGTGATAAAACAATAGGCGACCATTCAGCCGTATTTCCCTCTTGATAGCCTCAAACTATGTAGGTCACTTGACTAGATGAGCAATTTATCAAAAAATCAGCTTTTTTAATTGATTGTGTGAAAGTAAGGAAAAGGAGCTTAGTATAAAATGCCACTCATATCATAAATGTGATAGAAAGCTATACTTAATTATCGTAACACAGTTACGGTAATTTGTGTCCAAAGTAGACACTGTGTTCGACATTTTTATTGTAAACAAGATGTGTTTGTGAAACACTATGCCCCCGCCCAATTTGACCTTTGACCCTGAAGGATGACCTTGAACTTGACATGTCACCCCTCAAAATGTGCAGCTTCATGAGATACATGTGCATGCCAAATATCAACTAGAGGTTTTTGTCAAAAAAACGGATGTCTCCCCTCTAATAAAAACAATATGTAAAGGGAAATCACTAAAAATGTTATGGTCTTGATGAATGATACTTCCCCTCATTATGCGTTTTCCACACTACATTTTTCAAGAAGAAAATGATAACAGCTAATAACTCCAAAAATACTGATACCAGATTTATGGCCCTTGTGCATGACACCTACTTTCATCATGCTCTTTCCAAAAATAAAATGTCATTCCAATAGCATCAGTCGAACAGGAGTTATTGATCGGCCAAAAAATGTAACAAAGGGCAATAACTCCAAAAGTATTGAAGCCAGAATTATGGCCCTTGTTCATGACACTTTCTCTCATCATGCTCTTTCCATGTATGAAGTTTCAATACGATGGCAAGAGCCATGTAGGAATTATCGTCCGGACAAGAAAGAATTAAACAAATGTACAAGGGGCAATAACTCTAAATTTATTGAAGCTCGAGTTAAGGATCTTATGCATGACACTTTCTCTTATTATGATCGTTCCATGTATGAAGTTTCACTCCAATGGCATGTGTCACATAGGAGTAATCATCTGGACAAAAAATTAAGATTGTTTTTACAAAGGGCAATAACTCCAATATTAGTGAAGCCAGAGTTATGGACCTTGTGCATGACACTTCCTCTCGTTATGATCTTTCCATATATGAAGTTTCAATCCAATGGCATGAGCCATATAGAAGTTATCGTCCGGACAAAAAAGTGTAATTTATTTTACAAAGGGCAATAACTCCAATATTAGTGAAGCCAGAGTTATGGACCTTGTGCATGACACTTCCTCTCGTTATGATCTTTCCATATATGAAGTTTCAATCCAATGGCATGAGCCATGTAGAAGTTCGTTATGATCTTTCCATATATGAAGTTTCAATCCAATGGCATCAGGCATATTGAAGTTATTGTCTGGACAAAAAATTATGATATTTTTTACAAAGGGCAATAACTCCAATATTAGTGAAGCCAGAGTTATGTACCTTGTGCATGACACTTCCTCTCATTATGCTCTTTCCATATATGAAGTTTCAATCAACTGGCATCAGGCATATTGAAGTCATTGTCCGGACAAAAAATTATGATATTTTTTACAAAGGGCAATAACTCCATCATTAGTGAAGCCAGAGTTATGGACCTTGTGCATGACACTTCCTCTCGTCATGATCTTTCCATATATGAAGTTTCAATCCAATGGCATGAGCCATATAGGAGTTATCGTCCGGACAAAAAAGTGTGATTTATTTTTACAAAGGGCAATAACTCCAATATTAGTGAAGCCAGAGTTATGGACCTTGTGCATGACACTTCCTCTCATTATGCTCTTTCCATATATGAAGTTTCAATCAACTGGCATTAGGCATATTGAAGTTATCGTCCGGACAAAAAGTGTGACAGACAGACGGACGAACGGACAGACGGACAGACAGACAGACGGACAGACAGACAACTCTCACGAAAACAATATGTCTCCCCCATATAAATATGGGGGGAGACATAATTATATATCTCTATTGGTTCAAAAGTTAAGGCAATGTTAAAGTCGGTAATTTGACCTATATATTTGACCTCTGACCTTGAAGGATGACCTTGACATGTCACCCCTCAATATGCTTTCTGATCTGGGTCTACTCTGTTTCCAAAGGCATTAAAAAACTTCTGTGATGTACAGGGTTAAACTTTTTTGGCAAAAGAGTCAAATATTACACTGGCAATGTAACACCTTCAAACCCAACAGTCAAATATTACACCCAACAGTCAAATATTACACTGACAATGTAACACCTTCAAACCCAACAGTCAATTATTACACTGGCAATGTAACACCTTCAAACCAAACAGCCTATATTGACCTTTTCCTTTCTATAAGGGTTTATAAATGCATTTTCAAGCATTTCAACGCACAGTAGACCCAGATCAGCTACAAAATAGCTACAATTTTCCACCTCACACATTTCATAATAACTATTTTGTCCATGAATATTCAGTAGGTATTGAAATTTGTAATAAATATAGAACAGGGAAAGGGTTAACTTTCACAAACCTAAGACTTGCTGACATCACATCTTAGTTGCCATAACCCGTTACTCTACCCCCCCCCCCAACACACACACTTTTTATGTCTTTGAATGCAGAATAGAAGGAGATGAGGCAGTTCCTGTAGGAGCTGTCTGAAAAAGGTCTGTTGTTTGCTTATATATTAAAGATCCAATTCTTCTTGGCAATGGTAATAAATTTCCTTTAATATCCTATATTTCAAATTCAATAATTAAATTAATTAATATTCAAAAATCTGGATGAATATTCATAAAGTAAAGGGATAAGCCAAGCTCAGGCTTGTGTTGCCATCTCCTGTTGCTCTGCCGTGACCAGGGCATCTTCCTCAGGTGTCCGTAATGTAAAAACAATTGGAATCTTTTCAAGATTGGGGTTGGTTTCCTGTAACTCTCTTATCCAGGCTATGAGTGATTCCTTTGTACTTGTACCCGTTATGCACATAGCAAAGATGGTTCCATCCTCTTGTTGATGGTGGTTTATGGCGGGAGCTAGCTGGGTTGTGCTTTCTTCTGTGTCAAACATAGTCTTGATTTCGTCTACATCTGAAATAACACACAGAGGAATGAGTTCATTTTTACATGACATACAGTCAAACAGAGCTACAGATAAAGGTTCGTACCCAAATACTAAAATCGTCATTTCTCCACCAAATACCAGACTGTGACCACTCTCTAGAATAGTCTCAAAGGAATGCTTCTTAAGAGTGGTCACAATTTAGGATTTGGTGGCAAAATAAAGGAGCTATTCTTGAAAATTATAATTTATGCATCTTATCTGGACTTTTGTAATCAAACCACAGTTATAAATTATCAACTTATCAATGAATCAGTTATGTATCCAGATAATGTACATCAGAATCTAATATCAACCATAATTAAGTTGACGTAACAATTTATTCTAAAAACGCTTTTTTGCTCTTTTTTTTTCAGTAGTATGGAAAATACAGATAACTTGAAGGTGTGAACTAGAAAGTTTGCAGATTGTGGGTAATTTGCAGAGGGCAGGCGCGTAGCTAGCGATACGCACTTACGCACGTGCGTAACATTTATTTGAAAAGTGAAAACATTAATATGGCCAACATGGAACAAAACTGGAACGCGAAGGGGTATACTTTGATAACGCTGTCTTGTCATGTAAGCTTTAATACATTCCATCTTAATGACGCGTTTTGACGCCTCTGTAAAAGCCATCTTTGAAACCATTGTGATAAATAGAGCATTTGCTCCTATAGGAGCAAATGCTCTATTTATCACAATGGTTTCAAAACAACACAATTCTAAATTTTCCCTGGGTGAGCATGCCCCCGGAGCCCTATAGCCACGGTGCGTACATTACATTCGAATTCAGCTACGTTGCTGGAGGTGCTAATCAAAAGGCTGGCAAAGTGGGAACAAAGGAATAAATATTGAGGATGCCCATATTCATTGCATGCATATTCAACAGAGAAAGGGTTAACCCTTTACTCAATAAATATTCATGCAAAAAATAATGGTGTCATCATGGTTACTAATTAACCCATTCCCTCATATGCTATTTTTAGATACAACCTCTTTGAATAAATCTACCGAAAAGAAGCATTAACTAGAGAAAAAGATTTTTTTTAGAATTTTCTACTTTGAAACCATTGTGATAAATAGAGCATTTGCTCCTATAGGAGCAAATGCTCTATTTATCACAATGGTTTCACAAAGTGACTTTTACAGAGTCATCAAAAGTCGTCAATATGAGGGAATGGGTTAACTGATATGTTACAATGCCACTATGAACAAAGGAAACTTTATCCTGACAGAATCAGCCGATTTATATCTAAATGATCTCATAAGCAAACAGAGCCCTCTGTTCAGACGGTTTTATAGGAGTCGTCTGATCTGGGTCTACTCTGTTTGCAAAGGCATAGAAAAGCTTATTTATGAAGGAAAGGGTTAAACTAGATACATGTATGTGTCAATAGGACACAGCTGTGTCCAGTCACCTATGACTGCCTAACTATAGTATGGCCCTTGACCGCTTAAGTGCACATCATATTCATACTCAAGAAGTTTAAGTCAAACCATTCTAAAAATGCTCAATCTAGGTTATCCATTTATTCCATAAATATGCCTTTATGCAAATAGAGAAGATCCAGATCAGTCAATAAGTTTCATCTGGATCCAAACTATTCACATAAGTAATCACTAATTCTAATCACTAGTGTGCATATAAACCCTTTCACTGTTCTATGGTTATTCCAAATTTCACTACCTACTGAATATCGATGATAAAACTAGAACTACCACTAAAGGTGATGAATACCCCAACCAGCACATTTAACACAGAGATGGGGTTATAGAAATAGAGCTCCTGACCGCTAAATTTTCATTTGTTAAATTACGAAAAGGGAGATCTTTCATTCATGCACGAAGCAGCAAATCAAAACCTTTATCGCAGGTGCAGAACTTCAGATGGTGTTCAACAATACTGCAAAATTTTAAAAAGTTCTGTTGAGGTTTGACACAGAAAAGGTCTGAATTTTTTTATTTATTACATCAAGCCAAATTTTGACAAAAATTACAAAGGGCAATAACTCCAAATATACTGAAGACAGAGTTATGGACCTTATGCACTGCACTTGTGGTCAATGTGTTCTATCTGTATATGAAGTTTGAAGTCAATAGCTTTTATACTTTGAAAGTTATCATCCAGAAAAGCCAGATTTTGAGAAAAATAACAAAGGGCAATAACTCCAAATATACTGAATACAGAGTTACGAACCTTGTGCACTGCACTTGTGGTTAATGTGATATATCTGTATCTGAAGTTTGAAGTCAAAAGCTTTTATTAGTTTGAAGTTATGATCCGGACAAACTAGATTTTGACAAAAATAACAAAGGGCAATAACTCCAAAAATACTGAAGACAGAGTTATGGACCTTGTGCACTGCACTTGTGGTCAATGTGTTCTATCTGTATATGAAGTTTGAAGTCAAAAGCTTTTATACTTTTAAAGTAATGATCCGGACAAGCCAGATTTTGAGAAAAATAACAAAGGGCAATAACTCCAGAAATACTGAATACAGTTACGAACCATCTGCACTGCACTTGTGGTCAATGTGATCTATCTGTAGATGAAGTTTGAAGTCAATAGCTTTTATACTTAGGAAGTTATGACCCGGACAAGCCAGACGGACGAACGGACATGGTGTCTCCAGTATACCCCCCAAGCTTCGTTTGTGGGGGTATAAATAGAAAACTGACTCAGTTAGAGATGGCCCTGCAGATTATCTTTTGTTGAGTAGGGAATTTATGATAAATCAAGGGCAGATAACTCTAGTCACGGTGATCTCATTCAACCCAAAAGCTATAGGTGTTTTCCTCTCATAATACTAAGAACATGCCCTTAATATGAACCAAATATGTTAAGTACTATTTGAGTTATCACATCACATCAAAAGTGTTGACAAAAGTTTATGGCATTTTGAATGAATCAAAGGCAGATAAATCTAGACACAGTGATCCGATTCAACCTAAAAACTATAGGCGTCTTGCCCTGATGATACTAAGCATTTGCCCTAAATATGAACCAATATGTGAAGTACTGTTTGAGTTATCGCGTTACAACAAAAGTGTTGACAAATGTTGATGGTATTTATTATGAATCAAGGGCTGATAACTGTAGACATAGTTATCTGATTAAACCCAGAAACTATAGGTGTCTTCCTCTGATGATACTAAGAATATGCCCTTTAATAATATGAAATCAATAAGTGAAGTACAATTTGAGCAATCACGTCACAGCAAAAGTGTTGACAAAGGGCAGATAACTCTAGACATAGTAATCTGATTCAACCCAAAAACTATAGGCATCTTCCTCTGATGATACTAAGCATATGCCTTTAATATGAAACCAATATGTGAAGTACACCAATATGTGAAGTACAGTCGAATTGCGATAATTCGGATCTCGTTTTCTCGTAATGACAGGATAACTCGTAAGTATTGCAAAGTCCCAGTACACTGCCTATTGTTTTCTATATAAAAAAGATGCAATTATAAGGAAATGTAAAACTCGGAAAATTCGAAAATTCGGATGTGTAGACAGGCCCCTACCTTCATTAATCCCATTGTTTATGTTGGACTAACTTGGATCGGTGAGATTGGCAGTGCTTAAGATTGTCGTATTTTTCACACCTTTATGCTACAGCCTTTCTGTTCTATTGTTAACTTCTCACTTTTATCAGTGGTTACACAATGTGACACAGATAGTCAGCAATAAGCTGTCCATTTTTTTCAGGTTCGAAATTTTGCCGAGAAAACCAGCAGTGTGCACTGTTCAATTTTAATTCATTCATCCTTACGAGTTTCCTAATTTGAAACTAGGTGTAAGAAATATTTGACCGATCTGAATTACGACAAAAGTAAGAGAAGATTTTTTTACTAAATTAAGAAAGAAAGAAAAAAGAATGAACTGCATCGATATTCTACTGACTTTTTGTGTTGCATATTCCTCAATTCCATGGACATACATGAGCGTGTGTGTAATTCACCTCCAGCATTACATACACAATTATAAACGTGTAGCCTCTCCTATGTTTGATTTTGTTTCATTTGTGTTATGTTTATATCGCCATGGCTAAATGACACTTTTAACGCTTAATCTCCTGGTCCGCAAGCATCATGCCATGTATGCAAACAAATTAAATCCGGATGAGAGACCGAGTAACTCTGTGTCTGATCCAAATCCAAGATATGTGACACTCAGTCAACATTTTTACAATAAATAAAAGCAAATTTATGAAGTTTTAATAAAGGCATTAGAAGCAAACAATTTTTTCACATGTTCAAATTTACATAACAGGCAAAGGGTTACAGGATGTTACTCGAGGTCAGTGAAGGTGTCAACAACCATCAGAAATCAGTTGTTTTATTTTTCACCCTTATCATCCAACAGCGACTGTTATTCAATATGCACATAGCTTTAACAATCATTCACCAGGGTTGTGGGAAATTTGGACAATATTTCAAAACATATGAGCAGACGATTTTTGTGTGTGTCAGCATTGTAAGTGTTAAGAAACTGTGAGGTGATACATGTAATACAATTATTCGGAACATGCAATAATTCGGATTTTATATGCGGTCCGGCAAGCATCCGAGTTATCGCAATTAGACTGTATTGTATTGTATCGCATCACATCAAAATTGTTGAGACGGACAGACGTGCCTACAAATAAGAACAATGAGCCAATCCTTTTGTTATTTTCTTGGGTTGAACAAAGGACCATGGCCCCTTGTTCTACTGTTACAGAATGAACTCTATTGTTTTCTTTTGTTCTGCTGATCATGACCTGGCCCCTTGTCAGTATTTGGTAGAGCACAGACGTACTGACGGAAGGACGGACAGACAGACAGAAAATATGATTCCTATAGCGCTCCTGCATTTTCAATGCAGGGCCCTGATAATTACAACGAAACTATTATTATTATATTTTTATTATACCACATTTATATAGCTCACTTTTCACACAGGATATGTGCATTTAAAAGCACTTAAATACAGAATGTGAAACATGTTAGACATTTTAGAAAGTAAAGAAGCATATCTTTCAAAATCCATTAGCAAACAGAGCAGACCCTGATCAGACTGCTCCTATAGGAGCCATCTGATCCGGGTCTGCTCTGTTTGCAAATGCGTGAAAACATGTTTATACGAAGAAAAGAGTAAAGAATTGATGCAACCAGAAAAAACTGTAACCTTTTGCACTCTGAGTAATTGCCATCTGCAAATATTTTTGTCTGACATTTCTTTTCAGACTATCAAACAGTTTGGATCCTGACCGAAGACTGAGTTATTCAGTGTTCCATTTGGATCCAAACTAGGCCGAAGGTTAATACATAAACTGTAACTTAGTTCTGTAAAGAGTATGAAAAACCTACTTCCTTCTTCCTCTCTCTCCTCCTCATCTGTGGGTTCATGGAACATGTTGGGGTCTGCCTCTGCCCTGAGAATGAAGTATGTCTGTGTGATGTCCCTCAACCAGACCTGATACCCACCTTCCACGTACAGAGGCATGGTGAGCGGATGTTTAGCCAAGAGCTCTCGCTGCTCGGCACTCTGCCCGGATGCTGCAAATGTCTCTGGTTTATTTACACTTTCATCCTTGATCTGTGGGCAAGATGAATACCAGACTGAATACTATACTCCATGAATATTCATGTAAGAAATAATACATCATGAATATTAATTGAATTAATTTTTATAATGGCATATAAACAAAGGAATGTTTTACAATGGCAGAAACTGTAATGTCATATCTATATCATTTTATTAGCAAACAGAGCAGACCCTGATCAGGGTCCATGCTTATAAAACGTTTAGTTGAGTCTGAGTTTGTTGTCAAGTTTTTGAGTGGTCAGATTTGAGCCTTTGGCTCAAATCTGATCCAATCAAAAGCTTGAGAACGAAACTCAGACTCAACTAACAGCTTTATAAGCATGAACACAGACAACCCCGACAGCTGTCTGATCTGGGTTTGGTCCATTTGCAAAGGTGTAGAATGGCATATGGAGTAACAAGATGATGGCCCTGATATCGCTCACCAGACAATCACTAAATGTTTCTATAGAAAACTGGCCACCCCTAAGGCGGGACCAATTTTGCACCCACGGGTATAATTTATATATCTTTTGTAGAGGACCTGAACATGATGCTGTGTGCCAAATATGAAAGCTGAGAATCTTCCAGTTTCAGAGGAGAAGATTTTCAAAGTTTTCCCTATGTTTCTATTGAAAACTGGCCACCCCTGGGGCGGGGTCAATTTTGACCCAAAGGGCATAATTTATAAAACTTTTGTAGAGGACCTGAACATGATGCTATGTGCCAAATATGAAAGCTGAGAACTTTCCAGTTTCAGAGGAGAAATTTTTTAAAAAATTTCACAGTACACTATATGTTTCTATTGAAAACTGGTCACTCCTGGACACTCTTGACCCCAGGGGCATAATTTATATAACTTTTGTAGAAGACCTGAACATGATGCTACAGTGCTCCCTCCATTAACATCACCTCTCAACAAAGGTTCCCTCACTATAACAGTGTGACGTTACGTCTATTTCCCCGTAGAATTTTCAAGTAAAACTAGAGTTGTTTTTTTTTAGAAAAACACATGTCTCCCCCTTGGAGTAGTCGGACAGTAACATTTGCTTCCCTTCAACGATTGGCAACTTCAGCGGACAGTAATTTTCCAAACAATGCACAAAGCAACCAAGCATGTAAAAGTCTTTTAAAGATGATTGGTACCAAAGACATTAATCTTACTGCAATTAACAGTCGCCTGTCACCTTAATAGGCTAGCCCAACAAAATTCAGTCAACCATAGCTAATCTGTTGTGTGACTCAAGCGACAATTTGTGTGTAATCGACTATGACACACTGGCACCTATATGCTGGATTCTAGGACATTTGCCCCACGGACACTTGCCCCCCCGGACTTTTGCCCCCCTATTTGGGCAAGGGCGGACATTTGCCCCCACTAGTGTTTTAGCTTAGGCGGACATTTGCCCCCCTGACATATGCCCCCTGTTTGACTTGGGCGGACATTTGCCCCCCTAGTGGTTTAGCTTGGGCGGACATTTGCCCCCCTGGGTCTTGCCACCACATGTATTGAGTTACTCGATCTCAGAAAACCCAGAGACTTCCATTCAGGTTCAATAGAAATTGCTCTAATACAGAAATGTAGCTATTTAAAATAATTGCTTAGATCTAAGTTAAGTAAATTACTTTTTTGTTGTTAAATCAGTAATTTTGTATTTAAATAACAAACAGATGTATACTTATCACCTTCAGATCCAGATCTTGTTTATCATAAAAGCTAAGCCGTAAACCTATATGCTGAGCTGTGTATGACTGCTTAGGAAAGTACTGTATGGGACTGTTTAATTTCAATTGAGAAACACGTTTCTATATTTAAAGTATAAAAACCTTATCAGTTAGATTAGTTTGATTTTTCACTTCTAGAACAAGATCATGTGACAGAAGTATTGTTGTTTAGAGGGAGCACTGTAGTTTGTATGTGCCAAAAATGAAAGCTGAGAAACTTTCAGTTTTAAAGGGTAAGATTTTCAAAATTTTCACAATATGTTTCTATTGAAAAATGGCCATCCCTGGGACGGGGCCAATTTTGACCCTAGGGGCATAATTTATAAAACTTGTGTAGAGGACCTGAACATGATGCTATGTGCCAAATATGAAAGCTGGGAACCTTCCAGTTTCAGAGGAGAAGATTTTCAAAGTTTTACTATGTTTCTATAGAAAACAAGACACCCCTGGGGCAGGGCAAATTTTAACCCTAGGAGCAAAATTTATATAACTTGTGTAGAGGACCTACAGATGATGCTATGTGCCACAGATGAAAGCTGGGAACCCTATAGATCCAGAAAAGAAGATTTTTAAAGGTTCAAATTGTTGGTGATGTACAATGCATGATGCAGGCCAACGGACAATGGACATCAGGCGATCACAAAAGCTCACCCTGAGTATTTTGTTCTCTGGTGAGCTAAAAAGGTTAATACAACACTCCAGTTAATACAATACTGTGCCATGACTTACCTTCCACACAGTGTTGACATTGTGTGGATCCACTGCCATCTTCCTAAGGGCCAGTAAAGCTAGTCCTATTTCATCAGTGGGTAGATCATGAGGTAATTTGTATGGATTGAGATGTTTAAACTTTGGCATCCAGTACAGCATTCGCCGGACTTTCATGAAAGGTGCAGCTTTAGTTCCAAATACATTTGCCACCACGTAAGCAAACTCTCTGTCTGGTATGACTCCTAAAAAACAAACAAGAGGGTCATGATGGTCCTGTATCACTCACCTTGTTAAATAAGCCAAGAGATCTAATATATACATGTACATCTACTAAAATTGTTTGAGACGGACAGTAGTTTCCTATTAAAACATAAATTTGACCTTAAAGTCAAAGGTCAAGGTCACATGAAAGCCATCATGGTATGAGACACTGGACCTAATCATGATATATTCATTTACATGTCAACTGTCTAAAGCTTAGATAAAAGAACCAAAAAGTTCAGGCTCTACAATAGTTACCCATTTAAGGTACATATATTTGACCTTGATGCCACAGGACAAGGTCACCTGATGGCCTGCATGGTACTTTGTCTCATGATGATACATCCTAATGTCAAATATCTAAGCCCTTGGTCAAAAGATAAAAAAGTTTTGACACAGACAATAGCCCTATTAAATATTCATGGACAAAATGGTTATAACGAAATATGGAAGGTGGAACATTGTAGCCATTTTAGAAAGTAAAGTAGCAGATCTTTCAAATTCCATCAGCAAGAGCAGATCCTGATCTATTGCTATTAACCTAATCTGGGTCTACTCTGTTTGCAAATGTGTGAAAATGTTTTATATGAAGGAAAGGGGCTAAAACATGAGAGTTACAGGTCTTATAAGGGACACATCCTCTATGCATAATTAAGATGCCAGTGCATATGAAAGTTAACCTATTACCTCATAGACTATTTTTAGACACAATCTCTTTGAATAAATCTTCCGAAAAGGAGCATTAACTAGAGAAAAGGAAACTTTTAGAATTTTGCAGTTTGAAACCATTGTGATAAATAGAGCATTTGCTCCTATAGGAGCAAATGCTCAATTTATCACAATGGTTTCACAATGTGACTTTTACAGAGTCGTCAAAAGTCGTCAATATGTGGGATTGGGTTAATAGCCTGGACAAAATACCAGTATGCAAGAAAAAATTCAAAAAAGCAAAGATACTAGAGTTATTGTGTTTGTACACGACAAACCATTTTCTCATGATTAACCCTTCGCTTGCTATTCACGTCAATATACTTACCTGTAAATAGTGAAGACCCAGATGAGACAGCTCCTGCAGGAGCTGTCTCATCAGGGTCTGCGCTATTTACAAGTTGATTGTGCGACCAGTGCACTCCACAGCAGTAATTGCACAGCGAAATACGTGTTCACAGTGAAGATACATTTGTATATCTAATTATATAACAGGGCATGGGTAAAGAAGGAGAAATGTATTTTAAAATTCAGCAAAAGAAGGGTTAACATTTTACTCTATAAATACAAATTTGTATGCCTTTGCAAGCTAATAAGACCCAGATCAGACGGCTCCGGTATAGGCATGATCAGGGTCTGCCCTGTTTGCTTATGAAATAATACAGATATGATTTTACAGTTTCTGTTATAGCCAAAATTTCTGTGGGATTATAAAAATCAATCTAATATTATTTCTTACATGAATATTCACAACGGAAAGGGTTAAGATGTATGCAAAATAATATATAAAAACAATTCCGAAGCACACATTCAGGCACTCAACCCCCATAGTGGTGCCCATTATGAACAGATTGCAAGGAGTCTCCACAAAAATGACAACTGATTAAACTATTATTAAACTATCGATTCATTAATGTTTTAGAGCTAGTGTCATTACCTGATCAGCTGGATGTCTTATGTACAGTAAAACCCCTCCAAATAGGAATTCTAGTAGAGAAGAATTTAGACACTTTTAAGCAGGTGGCTGATTAATGTAAGGTGAAAGTTATGCAGAAAGCTCCTGCGTGACTTTCACCCTGCATTAAGCTGCCACCTGTCTCCAAGATTGATATTTACCGGTATACTAAATTGAATGTCCGTTTAGAGGAGAAGTGTATATCCAACTTGTAACAAGAAACACAGCGATACCAGGTTTTCAAAGTTTTACCAACTTATTTTATCAACAGCCTACAAATTTGGGAAAAGTGGCACTAGGCATTATATTACATATGAGATAATGGAAGAAATGAATGCAGTGTGCATGAAGCCCTATACATATGTATGAATACAAAAGTGATGGAGGAGAAACATGCATTACATGCAATACTCATCATTATTTTGCTGACAGAAAACAGGAAATAGGAGATAATTCAGTATAGAAAAGCATATTGATGGATTAAAAGGGTTACATGCATGGGGAAAAGGGTGAATTGTGAAACTCCAAAACCAGCTTTCTCATGGTGTGAAGCTCATATATACATGTATACAACATTTGATTTTTCTGACCTGCCATGGACATCCTCTCTAAAACTTCTGCTGCCAGATCTTGTTGCTTTGGGAAATGACGAAACGACACTTGCCAATGGTTTTTGGTTCGAATGCTTCCTTGTGGAAATGCCTGTAATAAAACTTGAACCAGTACATATTTCTATTAACCCTTTACTCCATTAAGACACCTTTCTACACCTTTGCAAACACAGTAGACCAATATCAGATGGCTCCTGTCTGATCGGGTCTGCTCTGTTTGCTTATGAACTAATATAGAAATGATTGTAGTTTCTGCCATGGCCAAAAATTCCTCTGTCCTTATGTGATTATAACAATTAATCTAATTAATATTCATGATGGCATCACTTCTAATATGAATATCCATGGAGTAAAGGGTTAAGCAAACAGAGCAGACCCTGATCAGACAACTCCAACAGGAGCTGTCTGATATGGGTCTTCTATGTTAGTGCTCAGCATATCAGTGTAGCGCTAGGGCTGGTTGGCCTGGTGTTAGGATAATGAGAAAAGGATAAAATCCCACAGAGTATCAATGGTTTACATCGAGAATGTTATAAAACCAGGGCACCTGATATTTTTCGGCATGATTTAACAACAGCCTTCCAGGATATAGAACCCTTCACACCATAAATAGGCCTTTTAATGTCTTTGCAAACGGAGTGGATGACAGCTCCTATAGGATATTGTCCTTTTTGCTTAAGCCTTTCATCCATAAATACGCGTTTCTTCGCCTCGGTAAAAGTCACTTTCTAACACTATTGTGGTAAATAGAGCATTTGCTCCATAGGAGTCTGCACTGTTTGCTAAAGGAATTTGAAAGACGTTTCTTTAGTTTCTAAAATAGCTGCAATGTCCCATCTTCCACATATCATTATAACTATTTTGTCCATGAATAATTTCAGTGGGTATTGAAATTTGAAATAAACAGGGAAAGGGTTAATTAATAATCATGAAGTCATGAATTGTTCTACCCGTATATAGTTCGATTTCGAGCGCTGAGCAATGACTGCACGTTTCTATTTATAGAAGTTGCAACCATTCTCATTTATGGGTAAGTGGAAATGATGGTCACAAGAAGCTCCTAGTAATCGTGCAGTATTAGTATATACAGTAAAACCCAGCTAATGCGACCACCTAAAAGAGGTATAACTTGAGGTTTTTGTCAAAAAAGCGGATGTCTCCCCTCTAATAAAAACAAAATGTAAAGGGAAATCACTAAAAATGTTATGGACTTGATGATTGATACTTTCCCTCATTATGCGCTTTCCACACCACATTTTTCAAGAAGAAAATGATAACAGCTAATAACTCCAAAAATATTGACACCAGAGTTATGGCCCTTCTGCATGACACTTACTTTCATCATGCTCTTTCCATAAATGAAATGTCATTCCAATAGCATCAGTCGAACAGGAGTTATTGATCGGCCAAAAACTGTAACATAGGGCAATAACTCCAAAAGTATTAAAGCCAGAGTTATGGCCCTTGTTCATGACACTTTCTCTCATCATGCTCTTTCCATGTATGAAGTTTCAATACAATGGCAAGAGCCATGTAGGAGTTATCATCCGGACAAGAAAGCGTTAAACAAATGTACCCCGGGCAATAACTTTCAATTTATTGAAGCCAGAGTTAAGGACCTTATGCATGACACTTTCTCTTATCATGATCTTTCCATGTATGAAGTTTCACTCCAATGGCATGTGCAATATGGGAGTTATCATCCTGACAAAAAATTGTGATTTTTTTTACAAAGGGCAATAACTTCATTATTAGTGAAACAAGAGTTATGGACCTTAAGCATGACACTTTCTCTTATCATGATCTTTCCATGTATGAAGTTTCAATCCAATGGCATGAGCCATATAGGAGTTATCGTCCGGACAAAAAATTGTGAAAAAATATTACAAGGGCAAAAACTCCATTATTAGTGAAGCCAGAGTTATGGACCTTGTGTATGACACTTCCTCTTGTCATGATCTTTCCATATATGAAGTTTCAATCCAATGGCATGAGGCATATAGGAGTTACCGTCCGGACAAAAAATTGTGAATTTTTTTACAAGGGCAATAACTCCATTATTAGTGAAGCCAGAGTTATGCACCTTGTGTATGACACTTCCTCTTGTCATGATCTTTCCATATATGAAGTTTCAATCCAATGGCATGAGCCATATAGGAGTTATCGTCCGGACAAACAAGCGTTGTTGTTTTTTTACAAGGGGCAATAACTCCTATATTAGTGAAGCCAGAGTTATGGACCTTGTGCATGACACTTCCTCTCATTATGCTCTTTCCATATATGAAGTTTCAATCAACTGGCATCAGGCATATTGGAGTTATCGTCCGGACAAAAAGTGTGACGGACAGACGGACAACTCTCACGAAAACAATGTCTCCCCCATATAATGTGGGGGAGACATAATTATGTCCACAGGACATGGATGACATCACTTTACCATTTTCACAAATCTTTTGAATGCTATATCTTCAAATGGACTACTCAAAAATTCAAATAGGTCTAGCTTACAGTGAATATTCAAGGATTGTCTTTCAGAAAATTGTAACATGACAAAAAGTGCAGAACGGGTCATACTGCTTGCAAAGGTCACTAATGACTCATTTTTCGCACTGAAAGGGTTAACCCATTACCTCATAGGCTATTTTTAGATACAACCTATTAAAATAAATCTACCGAAAAGGAGCATTAACTAGAGAAAAGGAACAATTTTAGAATTTTGTAGTTTGAAACCATAGTGATAAATAGAGCATTTGCTCCTATAGGAGCAAACACTCTATTTATCACAATGGTTTCACAAAGTGACTTTTACAGAGTCGTCAAAAGTCATCAATATGAGGGAAAGGGTTAAGTCAGTGTGTAACTCTGTCTTGTGTATAATCATTCTGTCAAAAATGAGCCAGAATTCCTTTCATTATATAAATCTACATGTATATATAATATATATCCTTGTTGTGGTTCATGTGTCATTATAAAAACTAATCTAATTAATATTCATAATGTCATTATTTCTTACATGAATATTCATTGAGTAAAGGTTTAACCCTTTCCTTCATATATACCCCTTTTCACGCCTTTGCAAACAGAGTAGACCCAGATCAGACAGCTCCTGTAGGAGCCGTCTAGTCAGGGTCTGGCTGCTCGGTTTGCTTATAGACTTATATAGATCTGGCTCTGAGGTTATAAAGCTTTTTGCTGGAGTCTGAGACCATTCTCACGCATCTGGGTCCATGCTTATAATACTTTTAGTTGAGTCTGAGATCGTTCTCAAGTTTTTGATTGGTCAGATTTGAGCCTTTGGCTCAAATCTGACCAATCAAAAGCTTGAGAACTCAAATCTTACCAATCAAAAGCTTGAGAACAAAACTCAGACTCAACGTAAAGCTTTATAAGCATGGACCCTGATTGGTCAGATTCTGAGCTTACTCAGAATCTGACCAATCAGATACTTGAGAATGATCTCAGACTCAGACTCAGAAGCTTTATAACCTCGGACCCTGATCTTACAGTTTTTGTCTAAGCCAACAATTCCATTTTAAATTTTTATCATCTAATAATTAAGTAAATGAATATTCATAAAGTGATCAATTCATGCATAAATGTTCACCAGGGAAAGAGTATCTGGAATTCTAACTTACCTGAAACAATGCTTTATAGCAACTCAACTCTCTGTGAACTCCAAGCTCTTTCATCCTATCCAATCCTTCCTGAATAAACTCACAATGACCACGCCTGTTCACTTCATTCTTCTTTATGTAGATGTCACAAACTTGTAAGAAGACCCATTTGTTGAATGCTCTCTTTTGTAAGACAGGGTCATTGGACAACTTCTGCCATTTACTTAAAGTATCGTCCTTGCTCACTACTTCTGCTTGTTTTTTCACTGCTTCATAGAACTCATTAAAGTAGGACTCATCTTTTCTTGAATACACTAAAGAGGATACACTAAAACAGCGACTGTCACAACAGTAAGTTTTTGTCTTGCAACTTTTCCCATCATGTGTTGTGGCAAAGCTCACTGACATAAATTTTCTATTTCTGGCATACTGACGTCGACATGAGGACAGCAGAACTGTCCTGACCACATTTTGGGGCAGCATACTGAAACTGGAGAATGATCACAATAATAGACGTCCAGGTATGATGCATAAATTAAAAAAAATTCAAGAATACAGTAAAACCTCTCTAAAACAGAATTCTAATAGAGAAGAATTGCTATACGTGTATGCAGGTGGCTGCTTAATGCAGGGTGAAAGTCATGCAGGAAGCTCCTCCATGACTTTCACTCTGCATTAAACTGCCACCTGTCTCCAAGACCGATACTTATACTTAATTGAACGTCGGGTTTAGAAGGGTTTTTACTTTAACCCTTTTCGTGTTCTATGTTTATTCCAAATTTAAATACCTCCTGAATATTCATGGCCTAAATAGTTATAACGAAATATGGAAGGTGGACCATTTTAGCCATTTTAGAAAGTAACAAAACAGATCTATCCAATTCCATTAGCAAACAGAGCAGACCCTGATCAGAAACCCTGTACTGTGACCACTCTTCAGAGTCGTCTCAAAGAGACAATTCTAAAGAGTGGTCACAGTATAGGGTTTGGTAGAGAAATTATGATTTTTGGGTACATACAGTTATCTGTAGCTCTGAATAAACTTTTAATCCATTACCTAAAAGGCTATTTTTGTACCAGGTTTTACATGCACTAACAGTATTTCGGTCATTTTTCATTATCCGGGTCCATGCTTATAAAACTTTTTAGTTGAGTCTGAGTTCGTTCTCAAGCTTTTGATTGGTCAGATTTGAGTTCTCAAGCTTTTGATTGGTCAGATTTGAGCCAAAGGCTCAAATCTGACCAATCAAAAACTTGAGAACAAACTCAGACTCAACTAAAAGCTTTATAAGCATGGACCCAGGCTAATTACAGATGGAGGAAGACCCCAGATGTTTTCCTTTCACAGAACTAATTGCAATTGCTTTGTGCACAGAAGAATGCCTGAGCAGAACCATCGATCTAATGCCAGCTGGAACTGTTTTCAGACCCAACCTCTTTGAAAAAATCTACTGAAAAGGAGCATTTACTAGGAAAAGTGAAAAATTTAGAATTGTGTAGTTTTGAAACCATTGTGATAAAAAGAGCATTTGCTCCTATGTTACAATGGTTTCAAACAGTCACTATTACAGAGGCATCAAAAGGCCTAAATATGGATTATACAGTCAATCAACCCATTCCCTGTTCTATGTTTTTTCCAAATTTCAGTACCTACTGAACATCCATGGACAAAATAGTTATAATGAAACATGGATGATGGAACATTATTGCCATTTCAGAAAGTTAAGAAACGGATCTATCAATTTCCAATTGCAAACAGAGCAGACTCTTATCAGATGGCTCCTATAGGAGCCATCTGATCTGGGTCTACTCTGTTTGCAAATGCGTGAAAAAGCATTTATATGAGGGTAAGGGTTAACCCTTTACTCCATACATATGCCTTTCTATGCCTTTGCAAACAGAGTAAGACTCTGATCGAGGGCTTCTTTAGGAGCCATGATCTGGGTCTGCTCTGTTTTCTGATGGAAATATACAGATCTGATTTAAAATATTTCTCTAAACCAAACATTCCTTTGTAAATTTTAATTATGATGATTTAATCAATGATTATTTATGAAGAGATCAATTCATGCAAATATGTTCATTAGGGCAAGGCTTAAGAAAAACTTGCATTGGAAAAGAATCACAAATGATACTAAGAAGAGCTCAACCTGCGCCGGAATAGGACCACAAATGGTATTAACCCTTTCTTTCAGTAGAAAGGGGGGGGGGGGGGGGGGGGTTGTTCTCAAAAATTCAAAAATTTTGGGCCTCACAGCAGCCACCAGCCCCTCCGCAAGCACTGTAGAGACTCTTAGGGACGGCCCATCACCCTCGCTGGCCCAGGCTCTCCCCAAACAGTCTATGTATAGGAGTGAGTGACCCAAATTTTTGGGAGCCGCCCGGCCCTAACCGCAGCCACCAGCCCCCCTCCGCAAACACATAAGACTAGACCTACACAAATGGATGTAGGCCAGAGCATCCCCAACTTGTAGGCCACCACTCAGGGCGATCCCCTAACCAATAGACCTCTATATAATACCCGAACACCCATTTAGAGAAAGGCTCGCCTCAGGTATACTAACGAGACATGGTGGATTACAACAAATGCGAGTGGCTGGTGGTGGCGAGTCTCGCTCGATGTGGGAAGCGATGTGTGGACAGGTTATGCAGCATCCACCGTGCCCAGCTGAGGCGAAAGCCGGTAATAGAGCCCCGTCCATGTCGATGGTGCCAGAAGGGCACAAAGTCAGAGACAAGGCTGTGCAGCAAGGCCTGTGGCTCAGACCTCAGGCAAAAGGCACTTTACCGGGCTGAGGCTCGTGCCAAACGTATATTCCCTGCCATTATGCATCAGCTCCTGCTAATGGCAGAACGCCAACGGCAGCAACCGTTAATAGCCTTGCGCACAATTGAGCCCGCCCGGCCTGTGACTCCAACCACAGCCAAAAGACCCTTCACCAGGTTGAGGCTTGTGCCAAACTCGTCTTCGGCGCCACTATGCATGAGCTCCTGCGAATGGCAGAGCATCAGCATCGACTATCGTTTGTGGGCCTACGCGCGTAGAATCATGATCGTGCACCCTTTTTTACCGCCTCTACACAGGTCGAATTTTCCATTTATACAGATATGTCTATGGTATGCATAGCAATCAGGGTCTAACCTCCTTTAGACAGACGCTCGCCTATGATATACACCATGGAGACCATGGACGAATATATCAACCACCTGTTGACCTAAATGCACATACCAGAGCCAGTCCAGAGTGTTGTTCACAACATCTTAGAAGAGCCCATCCCGGAAGCCTTGAAGATGCTTCTGCTCAAGCTGCTGCTCCCAGGGAAATATCGAGGCTCTGTTCAACCTCGTAAAAGGAAATAGGGAGGGCAAGCCATTCTGGAGGAGTTCGATCCAATCCCTCCTAATAAAATCAGAACAGTCCAGGACTACCAGAAGGAGGTTCTGGATTTGGACCAGCCAGATCGCCGACCAAATCAGTTTATTGACCTGGATGGCCAGGTCCCTCCCGCAGTAAGGCTCCCAGTTGAGCCATGGGTTGAGATTCTCAATGAGGCCAGAGACGAGTTTGAAGTTGAAGGTGCTATGGCGTCTTCTATACCTGGAGTATAGAACGCAACATTGGTGATGTGGACATCGTGGATGGCATACATGCCAGAGCTGGGCGACTGGCTCTGGACGCCCGCATGTCAGACGAGAGGGCAGAATAATTGCTCACAGCCCTCCCAAAGGGAGACTTCATTCTGAAGCTCAAGTTCTTGCGTGGTCGAAACTAAGGCGATTGGGTCGTCGAAGACAAGTTTGACCCCGTCTGTGCAGGGAGGAAGAAGCGGTAGGGAGTCGTTGAGATCACACAGGACACCAAGCCAGGTGCCTTAACTGGTATTGACAGAGCATACTACCAAATCGCCTACCCTGTCACGGCAGTCGTGTATGGTCTCTAGTACTCTACCCTGTCACGGCAGTCGTGTCTACACCATCAGAGAACCAGACCCCGCCAACCTAGCCCCACTTAAATACGGTGATCTCAATTGTGTAGCCCAGAGAGTGGTGGAGCATTTAGAAGGTGCCCTGAGGGGCCAGAGGCTAACACCCACGAGGTGTCAAAAAATACTGTATGAATTGATGATCTTGTGTGGCTGGCCAAAACGTTCTTTCAGTAGATCTACGGCTTTTCCATAATTTGCATGTGTCAATTGAAATCCGGCAATGCAAGACGCAGCTTCGTTGTGTAGTAACGAGCGAAGATATGAAAATTTCTGTACATCGGACAGAGTGTGATTTGAATGTACGGAAGACTCAAAGCAGTTCCAGAACGTCTGCCACTCAGTAACATTTCCATTGAAATGTGGTCAAGTTAGTTTAGGCAGTTTGTGATAAGAAGAGCTAATACTTTCTAAACTCACATGGGTTGATGGCGGTGTATGGTCCTACCGGCTGTTTTGATTCTTATCCTGTTGTAGATTAGAACTTCTCTCTCTAATGATGTCGAGTTTCAATTCCAGATCGATCAAATATTGTTCACTTTCCACAAGTTCTGTCACTAAAACCTCGATGTCAGCATGGTTCGCAATCTTCTCATTGAGTGTCCTGATTGTTTCAATTTTCTCTGTTAGTATCTGTAGAAGTTTCCTCCGGCTTGATTTCGGCAAGTCTTCTTCCTAACTTCCCTAAACTTGTCAAAACAATGAGATGGTGTGCTTCGCGTTGTGTTAGAAGTTTGTTCAGCTGCATTTTTCACTTCGCCACAGCACAAAAAATATGGTTACTCTACTTTAAATGTGGATCTAAAGGAAACTTAGCGTTTTGTCGGTTTCACTGCTTTATTCAAATCTCTCTTGTTTTCTCTATGTACAACATTACTGACCACATAAGGACATGGGACATCTTGGCACCACCACGTCGCACAACATTAATTGTACCCGACACTAATGAAGTAATTCTAAGAGAGGCAATGTTACTGGCCTCTACCGGGATTCGAACCCATGCCTCTGGAATACTAGTCCATCACTCTAACCATGTTGCTAAAGTGTTAACCCAACAGCAAGGCTGCTGGAGATGCCTTCTCCCGTTGTGTAAAAGCCTATCTAGGATTCTACTACGTATATACATGTATACAAATACAGACGATGGAACTGGGTGCAGTAAAATCATCATAATAACCTAAATCATGGTATTTTAACCCTTTTTGGCTGCAAATGATAGGAAATATGTTTAAAACGATTATATCATACTTTTAACACTTAACAAATGAAAACTTATTTCCGGCACAGTTTACCCAACGGCTGAAAGATCAGTACATTGTATCTTCAAAATTGGACAGAAACTTGTAATAGCTCTAAACTAAGAACCTATGTTCATTTTAAATCACATTTTGAGCTTGAGCCATATCTAAATTGTCTTAACATTAAGAAATTCCGTTATTCGTTTGCTTCCTTCAGATGTTCATCTCATGAGTTAATGATATACAAGAGGGCCAGAATGGCCTTGAAGCGCTCACCAGACTATCAGGAGAAGATTTTCAAAGTTTTCACTATATGTTTCTATAGAAAACTAGCCGGCCCTGGGGCGGGCCAATTTTGACCCCTGGGGCATAATTTATATAACTTTTGTAGAGGACTTAGACAAGATGCTATGAGCCAAATATGAAAGCTGAGCACCTTTCAGCTTCATAAGATTTTCAAAGTTTGCTCTATATGTTTCTACTGAAAACTACCCACCCCTGGGGTGGGGCCAATTTTGACCCCAGGGCCATAATTAATATTACTTTTGTAAAGGACCTGAAAATGATGATACATGAGTTCATATTATTATTCATATCTTAACTTATTTTTAACCCTTCCACTGTTCTATGTTTATTCAAAATTTCAATACCTACTGAATGTTCATGGACAAAATAGTTATAATGAAAAATAGAAAGTGTAGCCATTTAAGAAAGTAATGAAAAACATCTTTCAAATTCCATTAACAAACAGAGTAGACCCTAATTAGACAGCTGCTAAAGGAGCCGCCTGATCTGGGTCTGCTCTGTTTGCAAATGCATGAAAAGGCATTTATATGAGGGTAAGGGTTAAGTAAACATATTATAAGTACATTGTATATTGTACACAAAAATGGAAATAATTTAATGCAATTTGCACTATATAATATCATAAGTAAACAGAGCAGATTGATCATATGGCTACTAAATGAGCCATCTAATCTGGGTCTACTCTGTTTGCAATGGTGCAGAAATGCATAATTATGGAGTAAAGGGTTAATTGTCTGTGCAATAGGCCAGATCTAAAAATATCAGTTGTCTACCCAGAAGGGAGGCAACCCAGTTGTTATCAAAAGTGCAAAGGGAGACCTAGCACAGTTTGGATTCTGATCTGACGCATATGTAACTTCAAATTACATATGTGTCAGATCAGAATCCAATATTGTACTTCATAATTGTTTTGTACAAGAGAGTTAATTGTAAGATTGACATGTATTAAAAAACAATGTGAACAATCTTAGACAAGCAGACAACAATTCTGAAACAACTATAATACTGATAAAGAATGCTACAGCATAGAACACTTGACTTGTATTCAGCTAAACTTCACAAAAGATATACTGATAAGACTCTATATTGATATCTGAGAGCTTAATGCAGGACATAGATATGCAAAGAGCATTTTGAGAATTATCCACTTAGTTTTCTCCATCTAAAATGAGTGTTTGTTATTTATTTGGCTAAATACAATTTCTACTCTACTGATTAGACTAAGGGTAAAACCACTGGAACTGGCTATACTAGGTCAGTCTCAGTGGACTGGGTTGTAGGAGAAACCTTTAGCCGCAGTTTCTGAAGTGAAAAAGCTTATTTTAAAGTATAACCCAAAGGGCAGGACCAATTTTAACCTCAGAACTATGATATTAACAAAATTCCTAAAGGTAAACTAAGTAAATCCATACACCAAATATGTAAGCTCTGGGACATGTAGTTTTTGCCAGGAAGATACTAGTGTTTAAACAGCAGTCAGCTACGGAAAACTTGCCACCCCTAGGGCGGGGCCAATTTTGACCCCAGGGACATGATTTATATAACTTTTGTAGAGGACCTATAGATGATGCTATGTGCCAAATATCAAAGCTGAGAACCTTCCAGTTTCAGAGAAGAAGATTTTCAAAGTTTCACTATATGTTTCTATTGAAAACTTGACACCCCCAGGGTGGGGCCAATTTTGACTCCAGGGACATAATTTATATAACTTTTGTAAAGGACCTATAGGTGAAGCTATGTGCCAAAGATGAAAGCTGAGCACCCTATAGATTCAGAGGAGAAGATTTTTAAAGGTTCAAATTGTTGACGACGGACGACGAACGACGAACGACGCACGACACACGACGCACGCCGACGGACATCAGGTGATCACAAAAGCTCACCCTGAGCACTTTGTGCTCTGGTGAGCTAAAAAAGGTAGAAACATTGGTTTGGAAAGAGAAGAAAGAATTTGTCCTTAGTGTAAATCATGTATTGAAGATGAATATCACTTTTTATTGATATGTCCATTATATAAAGAACTCAGGGAAAAGTACATTTCTGAAAAATACTACAAGTGTCCAACCTTTCAACATTTTAAAATTCTGATATCAAGTAGCAATGAAACAATTATAAGAAAATTAGCTGCATTTATATACTATGGCTTTAAGGAAAGGAAATGTTTATTAGCTGGTGAACACTAATATACTGTAACGTTCGTAGAACGTTGGTAATGCAAATGAAGCTGACCAGATCATTGTATCTTGGGAAGTGGAGGTATATATATAGTGCAACAAACATCTCTTGATGTGAGCTTAAGCTTTGCACCGACAGGGTTTGTTGTTGCTGGGTCTCTCGGTTTGCACGTTAAAAATGGTGGCAGCGGTGGGATAAAGACAACTGCCAGACCGGAGTTGCCTTACCCTCAGGTCTCCCAGGGTCCAAGTCTCGGGACGAGACTTCTCGGAGGGGAGAGTAATGTAACGTTGGTAATGCAAATGAAGCTGACCAGATCATTGTATCTTGGGAAGTGGAGGTATATATATAGCGCAACAAATATCTCTTGATGTGAGCTTAAGCTTTGCATCGACAGGGTTTGTTGTTGCTGGGTCTCTCGGTTTGCACGATAAAAATGGTGGCAGCGGTGGGATAGAGACAACTGACAGACCGGAGTTGCCTTACCCACGGGTCTCCCAGGGTCCAAGTCTCGGGACGAGACTTCTCGGAGGGGAGAGTAATGTAACGCCTAAGGAACATTGGTTATGCAAATGAAGCTAACCAGATCATTGTATCTTGGGAAGTGGAGGTATATATATATAGTGCAACAAACATCTCTTGATGTGAGCTTAAGCTTTGCACCGACAGGGTTTGTTGTTGCTGGGTCTCTCGGTTTGCATGTTACAATACTATATACTTTAGTCATGTGTAAACAGCAAAGGTTTGGGTTCTTCCCCATGAATATTGGAGGCAAGAGAGTATACTACTTTACCTCTTCATTCCGTGTATTTTTTTTATTTTTTTTTTTTTTATTTTCCTGTCTGGGGCGTATTCATGCCCGAGTTTCGCCCCTCGCCCACAGTCATCTCCGCTGGCTCACCACTACGCATCGTACTCGTTTCTTGCCTCCTCGTACTCAGCGTTGTATATGGTTACTCGTGATTTCATCTCCACGGTTTCCTCTCCGAGTTGTCAATCCTAGTCATGGTTCTCCGAGTGCTTTCGCACCCATGTTCGGATAGACTGCCTCTTCATATGCTGGTGGAATCTACTCTGCACTTTATCGCACATACACAGCTCTTTTCCAATCGGGCTATGCACTTTCGGACTCATTGTGACAAGCCGTGTCACAAGTCAATATGGGCTACTGACTACTTTTCAGGCACTTCAAGCTTCACAGACAGTTTTTCTCAGACTCCGTGTGGGTGGGAGACACAGAAAAGCATCTCTGAAATTTTCCGACCGGAATGGGATTTGAACCCCGGACCTCCGGATTGACAGTCAAGCGTGTTACCACTAGACCACCTCTCCACCCTTCACCTTCCGTGTATATTGATATAGCACATCTTCATATATTAATCCAGAATCAGTGAATAATAGTGTTACAGGAGTACGCTCACTTTGAGTATCTGATTTGCTGTATGAACTCTTATTCAGATAACTGTCTCAACATATATTGATTAGATCATATACTTATACATGTTGCTACTGGGTGTATGCTTCAATTGTTCTTGTTAAACACTCATGCATGTACTGTTTATATGTTGTATATGTGTTTGGGCCGGAGGCCTTTATCACAATAAAATCTATTGCTATTGCTAACACATAAAACCCCTCATTTTTTCCGGTCCGCGCGAATCCGGACGACTTTTTCTGGTCTGCTCGGTCCATACAATTTTAACACCCCCCCCCCCCCATCCATGATTGTAAACCAAAAACACAAAATAACAACTGGAAAACAATCTAACCCAGTTTTGTTTCATATAATCAAGTCCTCAAATGTCCAGGTATCGTCAATGCACCTTCTCTCGTACCACACCTGTTTTTCGAACCTTTCAATGTTTTGTGTTTTTTGCGCATGCGCAAGACATCATCAATTCATGAGTACCGGTGCTTAGTCTGTAAACAACACCTCGTAGCTTTCAAAACCAAATATGCGTCATAAACATTAACTCTTAATACTTTATTATATCAAAGACTTATGTTATCATAAGTCTTTGATTACTGTAACACCCCATGATACCGGTGGCCTCACGATAACGGTGTAAATATAAATCTCGCCACCTGCCAATTGTTAACTTTGTCAAGCACTAGTAACTTCTGCTATTCTATTGTGAAATTATTTTTCACGCTATAATGGAGCGATGTGTTCTAGTCTGTGTCATGCTTAGAAGTAATGAGTTAAAGTGCCCACACTGTAAAAGCAGTTAACTTCCATTTTGAGATATTTTGATACTGTTAGTTAATTTTCCTGTTAGATTGAACTTTTCGGAACTTGAAAAAAAGATTAACGGATATAATATGTTATGTGTGACTTTGAGCATATGTGAAAATGTTCATTTAAAGCAGTGTCAACACGACTTTCCATACTTCGACAATTTTTACCATTGCACCGGTTACATGCAGTTGGTCCCCTTACTTCATTCAATATGATCGCTATATTTTGACATTTCTCAGACTTAGTAATATAAAAGAAATAATCTGGTACTTGAGACAATTTGAAAGATTAGAGACAAGTGAAGGAAAGGCTTGCTGATTTTTTTTCAGTTAAATTATATTTTCTTTGTATGCGTGTTGAGTTCATTAAGTACACCGGTCCGTGGGTACCCAGGCTATATCAAATCAGAAAAATATAGAATATCAACATAAATTGAAAGTGTACCACATTGAACATGTTTGACAGGCCTGACCCCTTCGACTTATGCAAATGTCACGTGCCCATGATGAAATCATGTGATTATGAATTTTTATGTTACAGTAAACAATTTCTAAAATAAAGGTTCGAAAAGCAGGTGCTCTTTTTCTGATCGCCATTATTGTTTTTGTAATGCGGGTGGTGGGGAAAACTAGATGGTTTCGGGATTAATACTGAGGATAAAATTACTTAATTATTTCCAGGTATGTATAAAGATTTTTTTTCATTTCTGAGTTATTATTTTCTTCAATTTTGACGATAAACGTTTTCTGTTCCTGGTCAAATATTTAAAGGTTCGAAAGACGGTGCGACCACGCTACTGTATCGAACTATCCTGGTGCCGAAATGGCCAAACTAGTAAAGAAATGTCTAGGTACCGAAGAGACTAGAATTCCCATGTACAACCTGTAGCCTTGATTTGCATGCGGTTAAACCTTCAAATGATTTCGATTTCAGTTCGTTACAATTAATATATGCTATTATGTCAGTAAAAACTACTGATACTTCGCCAATAACATTTGATACTATTTAACACGAAAGCGTTTGGTGAGTTAGATTACTTTTCATAATAAAAAATATTATACTGCACGGTGTACCTTAACTCCTATACGATGAACAGCTGCCCCATTTGAAAATTGGTACAATCTGAATTGATTCTTAACAAAATAAAAATGTTAGCTATGATGATTACCATTAAAGTGATTAACCTCGCTACATTTCTAATATAAACACTTAAATCACATCGCCAAAGATCTAATAGATTCGCTGCGGCTATTACATTACTTTCCCTCCGAGAAATCTCAACCTGAGATTTGGGCTGGGAAATAACTATGGGTGAGACAATTCTGAGACATATGATATACATGTGTACATGCATGCATGTATATGTATCTGGGTGATCCAGTCCGACAATGTCTTTCATCCCAGGCGGTAATTTAACCTAATGTCCTCGCTGAATTTACACTATTCACATATATCTTCAACCGAATATTGGCTGATCCCATATAAACACAAGGTTTCTTAGGCCTGTTTTCATGGTGCTTTCTCTGTTCTGGTTGCAGCCTTTTACAGCTGGTCCGGTTATATGCTGAATACTCTACATCAGTCTTCTTTATTATGCGTGTTACTGTACTGTTTTTGTTTATTTACGATTATGGATTCACTTAATAATCACTCCACTTCACTGCTTCACTTTCTCAGAGTCAGTATTTGCTCATTGTATTTATTGCGTAGCAATGAATACAAAGGTGGTGTTCCACCGTCAAACCAATGGTAAACTTGCCCACCTGACAACGGCCATTCAGCATAGCAGTCTAGTGCAATTTATTGATCTGCATTTGATGAATACAAAAGGCATATGATAACATGGCATCCGGAACCAATCAAGGTATACTATTTCTGACATAAAAAATGCATTGTAACATTAACTTCGGCTTAATTAGTATGTGCAACAAAATCCACAAAATATAGCAATGTGTAAGAGTGCACGAATATACATATATCAGTCACATGACGAAATCACGTGATAATATGAATGAAAGTATTCTCCCAGAGGCAGTTACTCAATGAATAAAGAAGTGCGCATCAGAAGACCTTATGCAAGCGTTTAGGTAATCACGCCCATAAACTGTGAGTGGTCAGTTTGATAATTTAATATGCATAGCGTGATATGGCTGAAGTGTCAGCTGCAACTTTATTACCCACTGGAAAGAGTGTTAATCCTTTCCCTTATAGCTACGCAATTTTATGCCAAATTGAACTTATTCTAGATCAGAAATTTGAATTTCAACACATTGATGCTATTCAAAGAATACTGCAGTGTCTGCAACACTTTGATTATTTAAGGCAGCTACATACACTATCTTTTCACAGTAAGTTCTTAACTCTGAATTCATCGGTATTTTCAATTAAGGCATGTTGGTCAAAATTTAGTTTGCCCCCAAGGCCCCAACCCAGTTATTATTTAGCCTATTTTTAAATGCATTGATGGAGGATGCTGTAACAATTTGTTCAGGTTAATTATTCCATTGATCAACAAATTAACCTGCGGCTATATTCTTTCATTAGTAACCAGATTAGAACCTGACAAAATGGAACATACAGAAGCTGTCTGTTCTTGGTGTAAACTATTTACGAATAGGTTATTGTTTTATTAAAATTCGTATCGATGGAGTAAAGGATTTAAACTTTTTAGTAGGTGAATATTCGTCAAAGAAAAATGACATCAATTTTCAATATCAGAGTCATAAACATATTATAGGTCTCTGCCAATATTAAGTTCTGAACAAGAACTTTTTTCATGACAGAAGCTGAAGATTCACACATGTAAAATAATATTTAATAAGCAATCATATTAGTCCCTGTCAAAACGGAACAAACAGAAACCGTCTGTTCTGTGTCTAAACTAGTAAACTGTTTGCAAACACGTTATTTTTTAGTTAAAAATCGTATCGATGGAGTTAGGAATTAAAAGTTACCGCGACTAAAGGGAGATAATTTGGACAACCGGTATTGATTTTAGAAAAAAAGTTCTCTTTCAACAGCCGCTGCGTGACTCAGATTAAATGAGATCATCAAAACGGAAACAATAGGAAAGTTCATAATTTGTAATTGTTATAAACTCGAGATTTGATTCCCAAAGATGTCAGGCGAAGGTTAGTCTTGTGATAATTTCAATCAATTGGATTTAAATTTATTTCACCCGTTTTATTGTTTTATTTTGAATTGTTATTTTGAATTGTCCCCTCCCCTCTCCCGGTAGTCGATTTTTTTTTTTGGTATGCTGCATTGAATGGTGCAATTTCCTGCTATCTGATTCACTCAATCAAGATATAATTTTATGTTATAATACATAGGAAATCGGGTCCTTTTACACCTGTATTTCAGTGTATAGACTTAAAGCATGATGAATGACCACCAATGTGTTTCGACTTCATACAAATTATACTAACACCAAAAGTTGTGATCAAGGCTAAAGTTTTTTTGCCATTGACAGACAGGCAGACACATATATATATGAACATGATTAAAGTTTTTTGCCATTGACGGACAGACAGATATTTGATTATGCTTAAAGTTTTTTGCCATGGACATACTCGGCATTATTCATCTCAGAACTAGCATCCGCATATGTCTTTATTCTAAATGTGAAAACAACCCTGATCAAAACTACAAACATCAAATGTTACAGTTTACCAAGAGGGTCATGATATGGCCCTTATTCGCTCACCTGGTTGTAACAGATTTATGTATACAATGAAAAAGACATTCCATTTTATCTTATTTTACAATAATATTTTGGCTGATTTTATAGCCCTTATTCAGGTATATTCCCGATAGCAAAATGTGTATTTTGCACCCATTTTTTTTAGGAAAATTCCCAATCTCAAGTTACAAAACAAATCCATGAAAAAACGTTAAGAAACCTCGATTTATTCAGTACAATAGGCCTGGGGACGAAGATCATTTTTACTTTTTTTATCATTCGAAATGTTCAGTTATTTTTTTATTACTATAGTTACTCATCAATGTCAGTAAAACGCTTATCGAACGAAGTGCATACTGCTTTTTGTAGCTATACTATAGCGTCTTGAAACGTCATTCCCATCGTCTTAATTTTGCGACAATGTTTCCTCGCTTAATTAATATACGTGCCACATGTGGTATTTGTGGAAACGCAGCAATTTGCATTTTGACATGACTGGTTCCTGAACAATTTATTTGCTAAACTCCAGTATAGCGAAAACTGGAACCAACTCGTGATTGCGTAATTTGGGTGTTCTCCGCAGTGGGTTACCCTGATTGGTCCATACCAAAACAGGCCAAGCTTGGATCACAGCATGACAGCATGCTAAAGGTTGTCTGTCTGTATAGAGAACTAAAAGATAATCTCCCCGAGGTAGGAAAATATCGGTCACTAAAAAATTGCCTTGGTAAAATTTCAAAACGGTAGATCTAGCTGAAAACTAAAAAGGGGCCCATTAACAAAAATGGTATCTTGGCAGCCAGCTGGGGGGCCCGGGCCCCGAGCCCCCCACCTGGGTACGGGCCTGCGGATGACAGCCCACCATTTCTCTAAGGGTGGACATTAGCCCACTCCTGTTTTTGAGGGGACGGACAATAGCCCATTCGTGGTTTTGTGGAGGGCGGACATTAGCCCACTCGTGTTTTTTATGGGCGGACATTAGCTCACTCGGACAATAGACCCCTCGCGCTGCATATTAACGAGGCAGACATCAGCCCACCCGGACAGTAGACCCCTCGAGATTATAACATATGTTTATTCACACTCCCAATTAGGTGAAAATCGTTGTAATTACCCATGATTTTTCAAAAATTCAGCTACTTTTACTGGTTCTTTATGTTACGGGAAAAAAGTCTCTTTCGGACGGACGATGTTTGGTCCCTAATTATCTTAGTTATAATGTTTGTTTATGTTTCATTTCACTGCACTGTTTGATAAATCATGGATAATTAGCTACATTGATTGTTAACCTGAAAAATACTGTACTGATACAAATTGAACGACTTTTATTTTTTCCCCCAAATTTATTTCTATTTAATAAACACAAGCACTGCTTTCAATGTGATCACTTCCGTTGCCGGGGCAATGTATAAACCTTTAGCCGAATCTCTGAAACAATTGATGCGGGAAGGTTAGAGTTTCTCAGTATACACCAAATTAAAACAAATTAAAACAGATATTTTAAATGAAATAGGTGAAGATTTGTGAAACACTGAGATAATCGATATCTTGCGTCTATTCAACTGATACAATGAACACGCGCATGTCTAATTGGATTATTAAAGAATGAACACGCGCATGTCTAATTGGATTATCAAACACAGGCTTGTTATTAATTGGATTATCACACCTGTAAGTGTTTAACTCTTTCCCTGTTCTATGTTTATTACATAATGAAATATGGAACATTACCGAAAAATAAAATTTATGTGATATGTTTATGTTGTTCCGATCTAAAGTCAAAGATATTATTTTTACAGTCATTTGGCCTTACAGACCTACAGAAATAGGCGAGCAAATTACGAGGGGCCTACTGTCCGGGTGACCTGATGTCCGCCTCGTTACTATACATCTCGAGGGGTCTAGTGTCCGAGTGGGCTCATGTCCGCCCATCAAAAAAATATGAGTGGGCTAATGTCCGCCTGCCTCAAAACCACGAGTGGGCTAATGTCCGCCCCCACAAAAAACACGAGTGGGCTAATGTCTGCCCTTAGCGAAATAGTGGGCTGTCATCCGGGTGGGCTGTTGTCCGGGTGGGCTAATGTCCTAGAACCGTGTACATGTACAGTATAGGTCCTGGGTCAACTCGGCCTCGGTTTAACTCAGCCCCTGAGTCAAGTCGGCCGGGTCAACTCGGCCAACAAATATTATTTCATAATTACATTTTGGGGTGATATTCTTTATTTCGAATACTTTAATATTCTGTTTCTTAGAGATACCCGATACTACAGATACCAGTGAACATAATTATATGGAAATTTCAGAGTAACAGATAATTAATTAAGGACTTCATGAATACATTTATAAATTCTATGTATCTCCACCAAACCCTATTTTGTGACCATTCATTGGAACATTCTCGATAAGACGATTCTAATAAATTGTCACAAAAGAGGGTTTGGTGGATAAATTTGTATATGCACTATTATCTGTAACTGAATTAAAGAAATTTAAAAAACTGGTTTCATCCACTTTATTCTTATCAGGACTAAGCAACATAATAATAATCAGAAAAAGAAGCACTTTATAGATACACGATACACAAATACAATGCCAAAAAAGTATCCAAAATATAATATCTTTGCAAACAGCTTGGATCCTGATGAAATTCTTAGTAACTCGGCCTCTCTTGTGGATCCAAAATTTGTTTGACTTCTCAGTTTGATCTAATTAATCTCATTACTGAATGTCACCTGTTTTATTCGTTAATCTCAGGTGATAAACCTTTATTATCTTGTTCTAGTCCACTAAATTTACTTACAAAAAATGTGCCAACTTTTGTCCTAATTCTTCAAAGAGCCCACCGATCAGGATCTTTAATTTTTGCTGCAGTTTATAAACTTTTATTAACGGTCGAGAAAGGGCCAAGGTTGACCCGACCAAGACGAGCCGAGCTGACCCACCCCAAAACAGGCCGTCTTGACCCGGCCGACTTGACCCAGGCCGAGTTGAGCTGAGGCCGACTTGACACGGATTCACAGTATATAATGGTGAGCCGTATTTAATGCCATAAACAACCCGAACAGATCCGGAGGAATCGCTAGACCCTGACCAGATAGCTCCAATGGTTTACAGAGAAATCGCCTAGTAACGAAATCTCCTACAATTAAATATATAGTAAACCAATTGGAGATTTCGCCTAGAAAGCAGACCCTGATCAGATGGCTCCTACAGGAACCCTTTGATCTGGGTGTACTTTGTTTGCAAAGGTATAGAAAGGCTCATTTATGAAGTAAATGGTTAAAATTTAGCACTTCAAGTTCATTTATCATGTTGGTGAATAGGTATATTGTAGAGGTTTGGATTGTTAACAAAACTAGTATCTACTGTCATGCAAAACTGTTTTATTTTCATGAGTACCAAATTTTGTGTTTGTATTCATCTTGGGGTGGTGGATTGTTGTATTTGTTCTGTTAACCCTTTCCTCCATAAATACGCCTTTCTACGCCTCTGTAATAACCACTTCTTAAAACCATTGTGATAAATAGAGCATTTGCTCCTATAGGAGCAAATGCTCTATTTATCACAATGGTGTCAAACTACAGAATTCTAAAAAATTACTTTTCTCTAGTAAATGCTCCTTTTTGGTAGATTCATTCAAAACCATTGGGTCTAAAAATAGCCTATGGAGGAAAACCCTGTATTTACTGTACTAGGCCATCTCATTATCAAAATTTAGAAGGACATTATGTCAGTTTACAGTGACAGCTCTTGTTTGTTACAAGTTCTTAAAATATAGAGTTTCACTTGTTACAAGTTCTTAACCCTTTCCTCCATAAATACGCCTATCTACGCCTCTGTAATAGTCACTTCTTGAAACCACTGCGTATCACAATGGTTTCTTTACTAAACAATTATAACATTTTCCTTTTTTCTAGTAAATGCTCCTTTTCGATAGATTCATTCAAAGAGATTGGGTCTAAAAATAGCCTATGGAGGAAAGGGTTAAACAATAGAGTTTCACAAAGACCATTATCAGAGTGTCTAACAGCCTGGATTCTAACGATGTGCTGAGGCGGCTAATGAATTCCCTTGCTAATGTGCAAAGAGTTGACCATTACCTCATAGGCTATTTTTAGACCCAACCTCTTTGAATGAATCTACCCAAAAGGAGCATTTACTAGAGAAAAGTAAAATTTTAGAATTTTGTAGTTCGGAACCATTGTGATAAAATATAGCAAATGCTCTATTTATCACAATGGTTTCTAGAAGTGGTTATTATAGAGGTGTAGAAAGGCGTATTTATGGAGGTAAGGTTTAACCCTTTCCCTGTTCTATGTTTATTCCTAATTTCAATACCTACTGAATATTCATGGAAAAATAGTTATTAAGAAATATGGAAGTTGGAACATTAGCCATTTTAACAGATCTATCAAAATACATTAGCAAACAGAGCACACCCTGATCGGACGGCTCCTACAGGATTTGTCTGATCTTGATATTCTCTGTTTGCAAATACGTGAAAAGGCGTTTATATGAAGAAAATGGTTAATTCAACATTAGTTGAACATTAAATTATGAACAACTTGAAAGAAATTAGAATTATTAACTTTTATCTATAACAATTGTCATCGTTGAGCCGTTTACTCCATAAATAGGCCTTTCAGTGCCTTTGCAAACAGTAGACCCATATAAGACAGCTATAGATTTGACCCATAACCCTTTCCTTCAAAGAAATGCTTTTTCATGCACTTGCAAACAGAGTGGACCCAGACCAGACGGCTCCTATATGAGCCGTCTGATCTGGGTCTGCTCTCTTTGCTATAGCCTAATGAAATTTGATAGTTCTGTCACGTCACTTCTGTGTCTTTACTTTCTAAAATGGCTACAATATTCCACAAAATTCCTATAGGAGTCATCATAAAAGCTGAAGAAGGCTGCTACATTGCTTAACGCTTTCCTTCATATAAACCTGTTTGTACCCAAAGGAGCCATCTGAATAGGGTCTGCTCTGTTTGCTAATGGAATCTGATTGATTTAGTTCTATACTTTCTAAAATAGCTACAATGTTATTCCTTCCATATTTATTTTGTTCATGAATATTCAGTAGGTATTGAAATTTGGAATAATTATAGATCAGGGATGCAGGTTATGAGATGCAGAGATGTGGTTTAATCTGGATCCAATCCATTTACACTGTTTTGTCTCAGTTGTCAAATTCAACCATTTTATTGATCGTAACTCTTTTATATAAACATGTTTTCACGCATTTGCAAACAGAGTAGACCCAGATCAGACGGCTCTATAGGACCCATCTGATCAGGGTCTGCTCTGTTTGCAAATAGAACTTGATAGTTCTATTTCTGAACTTTCTGAAAGGGCTATAATGTTTCTCTTTCCATGTTTCATTTTAACTTTTTTGTCCATGAATACTCAATTGGTATTGAAATTTAGAATGAACAGGTTAACTGGAGTAAAAAGTCTTTTCTACATGCAGAATATTCCTTACTTCATTTATCATCTCAGTCAATGGCAGTTTGCCATATAGTTATTACATGGAAGTATTTAGAGATTTACTGGAGTGGAGTTGTTACCCATTAACCCTCGGAATGCTGAATATTCGGGGTGGAATAGTCCGACATCTTTTAATAGGAGGGTCTTTTCAGTATTAAAAGGTAAATTGTATTGAAAAGCATTCAGAATGGCAAACAGTTCAGACCTGTAGGATCTGTCTGATCTGGGTATACTCAATTTACACATAACAAGCATTAACTTGTTTAACTGTATTCGAACAATGAACCCTTTACCTCATATTAACGCGTTTTCACGAATTTGCAACAGAGTAGACCCTGATCAGACGGTTCCTATAGGAGCCGTCTAATCTGGGTCTACTCTGTTCGCTAATGGAATTCAAAAGAGTTTCTAAAATGACTACAATGTTCCACCTTCCTTATTTCATTATAGCTATTTTGTTTGAATATTAAGTAGGTATTGAAATTTGGAATAAACACAGAACAGAGAAAGGGTTAAAGCAAATGTATTTATGATAACAGTTAAACCTCACTATAACAACCACTAAATTACATCAACTACTTCGTGTTAAAGGCAGGTGGCTGCTTAAAGCAAGGTGAAAGTAAAACAGAACGCTCCTATAGGAGCGTTCTGTTTTACTTTCACCTTGCTTTAAGCAACCACCTGTCCAAAATACCAACTAATTAACACAATTTAGTGGTCGTTATAGAGAGGTTTTACTGTACAGTAAAGCATGGGTGTTTGGAAAACAGACTGATGCTTAACCCTTTCCTTCATATAAATGCCTTTTTATGCTTTTGCAAACAGAGTAGACCCAGATCAGACAGCTCTTATAGGAGCCGATTGATCAGGGTCGGTTTTGTTTGCTTATTAGCTCACCTGGTGAGGTATTGTGAGGGGGCAGTGTCCGGCGCCGTGCGTATGTGCGTCGTCAACAATTTACTTAAACATCTTCTTCTCTGAAACCATAAGGCCTAGATCTTTGATATTTGGTATGTAGCATCATCTAATGGTCCTCTACAAAGATTGTTCAAATTATGACCCCCGGACCAAAAATGGCCCCGTCCCAGGGCTTATCAGTTTTTCATAGCAAAATCTTTAAAAATCTTCTTCTCTGAAACGGTAAGGCCTAGATATTTGATATTTAGCATTATCTAATGGTCCTCTACAAAGATTGTTCAAATTATGACCCCCGGATCAAAAATGGCGCTGCCCCAGGGCTTATCAGTTTTTCATAGGATTTTTTTAAAAAATCTTCTTCTCTGAAACCATAAGGCCTAGATCTTTGATATTTGGTATGTAGCATGATCTAATGGTCTTCTACAAAGATTGTTCAAATCATGACACCCGGACCAAAAATGGCCCCGCCCCGGGGCTTATCAGTTTTTCATAGGAAAATATTTAGAATTCTTCTTCTCTGAAACCATATGTCCTAGACCATTGATATTTAATATGTAGCATCATCTAATGGTCCTCTACAAAGATTGTTCAAATTATGACCCCCGGACCAAAAATGGCCCACCCCGGGGCTTATTAGTTTTTCATAGGAAAATCTTTAAAAATCTTCTTCTCCAAAACTGTAAAGCCTAAACCTTTGATATTTGGTATGTAGCATCATCTAATGATTTTCTACAAAGATTGTTGAAATTGTTACCCCCAGGGCCAAAAGTGGTCACGCCCCATGGCTTATCAGTTTTTTATAGGTAAATCGTTTGACCTTTGAAATGGTATGTAGTATCATCTAATGGTTTTCTACCAAGATTGTTCAAATTATGACCCCAGGACCAAAATTGCCCATGCCCCTGGCATCATCTAAAGTTCTTTTATTAAGATTAAAATTATGACTTTTGGTTTCATATTGGCCCCAATCTGAAGCTGACTTATTTTTACATAGAAATACAGTGTGTGCATAAGTGTATAGTAACCAGGTGAGCGATTTAGGGCCATCATGGCCCTCTTGTAAAATGATATACATGTACATATAGATCTAATGATGCAGTTTCTTCAAAGCCAAAAAAGTCTATGATAATGTGCCATTATAAAAAAATATTCTCCTTCATATTGATGGTGTCATTACTTATTACATGAATATTCATGGAATGAACGGTTCACCCTTACACTGCTTGACATGAGTCACTAATGCACTTTACTCCTAGAGGAGCCCTCTCTTCAAGGTCAGCACTCTTTGTCATGTTACAATTTTGCTTTAGAAAAAATCCCTGCATATTATGATATTTGATAAGGGTAAATCTTAGATTACAAAATGATTCTTTTAAGCGTGAACAAATGTAAAACCCTAATCTGATGCTTGGTCTTGTCTAGCTTTTACTGTCTGCGGTGTATTCATGCCCGAGTTTCACGTGTCACCTACAATCACCTCTGCTGGCTCATCGCCATGTATCGTACTCGTTGCTTGTCTCCTCATACGTGGTTACTTGTGATTTTCATCTCCAAGGTTTTCTCTCCGAGAAACAGTTAAAGCCAGGGGTAGAGCGATGGTCTAGTGGTAACACGCTTGACTACCAATCAGGAAGTCCGGGGTTCAAAATTTTGTCTGCAAGGTTTCCCCAAAAATCTTATATTGGATTTTTATGAAACTTCATAGGATTGATCAGCACCATGCCTAGTTGTGCAAAGCTCATTCCTTTTCAAGTTTGATGGTTTTCTGCAGAGTTATGGAAATTTGGAAAATTTTGTCCAAGCGCTGGAGGAGACATCAGTTTTTATATCAAAAACAATTCTAGTTCGATATCAGATTGATGCCATGAAAAGAATACTGCAGCGTCTACAACACTTTGATTTCTAGTTTGTATTCAGTATACCTCATTCAATCTTTGAATGTGGGAAACGACTGTACTACTAAGCATTGCAAACAGTGCAGAGCCAAATCAGGGGTCTGCTAGAAGAGCCTTAGGAGTAGCGCCTGCACTATGTGTCTTAAAAAAAACCTCCAGCAATTAACCCATTCCCTCATAAGCTATTTTAAGATCCAACCTATTTGAATACCGTATAATGGGTATTTTTTACTGCTGTAAAAGTTTACGGATTTGGGGTAAAAACACATGATTTAATTTTATATGACTTTTATTTTTACGAATCCATGAAGATACGTAAAAAATTAGCTCATCAAAAGTTTACATCATTAAAAATTCACAAGTAATAGTTTGGTTAATACAAAATCAACTGTATGTCGCAGTTTGACAAGTGTTCACATCTACCACGGTAACCATGCAGCAAACACATGTGCCGGCTATCGTCCTGGGTATCAATTAACATTATTACCGTAATTGACCATGTTGTACTACATGTACATATTTGTCCCGATGTTTGTTATGGTCCTTCCAACGACGACCCTGCCGCAGAAGTGTAGTTGATAAATGAAATATACGTTATGAGCGCCATGAAAAAGGTCGGATAATTCCAAAAGCAATAGGGACGAAACTGATGCAGGAATGGTACCCGCTTTATATGACACATTCAGGACGTGACTGAAACCAGCTACAATATCGTAATCAGTTAGTAAGCGTGCATCTGATTGGATGATCGTCTCATTTCCTCTCATATGTTTTGATTTCGGCCAATAGAAACGTTTGTCAGATAATGTGTTGTTTCTTCATATTTTGTGTTGATGCTGATAGCATATTATAATTTACACAATGCACTGAAACACTTTTACACTCTATGCATAGGTATTAACAATAACACGTCGCTCTAGTGTATCGGAAGATCAGGGTGACTTTGATAAGATTACCCTGCTTTCAATTAAATTCAAATTCTAGATACTAGATCTTTTACCAGAGTTTACGCGGCGAAAATATATGAGGAATATTTTTACGAAAATGACTTTGGTCGTAAAAATAAGTAAAAATTAGCAGCAGGTAAAAATAACCCGTTATACGGTAAATCTACTGAAAAGGAGCATTTACTAGAGAAAAGGAAATGTTTTAGAAGTGTGTAGTTTTGAAACCATTGTGATAAATAGAGCATTTGCTCCTATGGGGCAAATGCTCTATTTATCACAATGGTTTCATAAAGTGACTTTTACAGAGGCATAGAAAAGTGATTTATGGAGGAAAGGGTTAACCCTTTACTCCATAAATACACCTTTCTACGCCTTGGAGACCCAGATCAGATGGCTCCTACATGTATGGGAGCCGTCTGATCAGGGTCTGCGCGGTTTGCTTGTGATATAATATAGAAGTTTCTGCCATGGTCAAAACCTCATGTGACCATGTACTATTTTAACACTTATCTTATTAATATTCATGACATCATTATTTCTTTCATGATTATTCATGGAGGAAAACGTTGATTGAGTAAGCCTCTCTTACTGTATGGACTTACCTTAGTGTAGTTATGGACCATTCTGCTTTGAAAAATTACCATGCAGAGAGATACGTTCCATTCAAAGGAATGGAAAACATGTATAGAATACTTTTGTTTGTTTTGTATGAATAAATTTTACCAAAGTTAATGGGAAATAGTATTTGAATTTTGTGTCAAGTGTTTGTCATCTGTTTGTATGGGAAAACTCAATAGGCATTCAGTGATCAGAATACAAATGTCATACCATTTGTTGATTGTATATACGTTTCACACTCTTTAGGAATGCCCCATCACTGATAAATGCTATGTTTTGAGGAGCTTTATATTTGCTAGAGGATTTTGACCCTTTCCTCCATAGGCTATTTTTAAACCCAACCTCTTTAAATAAATCTACCCAAAAGGAGCATTAACTAGAGAAAAGGAAAATTTTAGAATTTTGTAGTATGAAACCATTGTGATAAATGGAGCAAATATCACAATGGTTTCAAGAAATGGTTATTACAAAGGCGTAGAAAGGCATATTTATGGAGGAAAGGGTTAATTCTTTTCATAGATACACCTTTTGATACCGTTACAAACATATATCCAGATTAGATGGCTCCTGTAGGGTCCGTCTTATCAGGTCTGCTCTGTAATTTTTAAAATTCACCCGTCCACTCGTCCTGCGTGTAATTTTCTCTTCATTGTCTATATTGCAGGACTAGTGAGCATTTTGAGTTGCTGCCTTCTTTGTCTATATTGAAGGACGAGTGAAGTTTTTTAAAAAAAAATTGTGCCCTGGACTATGCTTATATCTATATTATGTCTTCCAGTTCCACATGCCATAAGCTAACAGAGCAGACCCTGATCAGACACCTGTCTGATTTGGGTCTGCCCTGTTTGCAAAGGTGCCAAAAGCACAAGTTGATTAACCCTTTCTTCCATAAATACACCTTTCTATAAGTCACCTGTTGAAACCATTGTGATAAATAGAGCATTTGCTCCTATAGGAGCAAATGCTCTATTTATCACAATGGTTTCAAAAAGTGACTTTTACAGAGGCATAGAAAAGCGTATTTATGGAGGAAAGGGTTAACAAAATTCTAAAAAATTCCTTTTCTCTAGTTAATGATCCTTTTTGGTAGATTCATTCAAAGAGGTTGGGTCTGAAAATAGCCTATGGAGGAAAGGATTAATCTGCAGCTTGAATGCTGATGTGACTTGGAGTAAGTGGGCGTCTCATGAGGTACCAAACTGTTTCACACATGGCCAGTAGTCTCATGAGGTACCAAAATTTTAATTGTCTCAAACATGGCCAGTAGTCTCATGAGGTACCAAACTGTCTCACACATGGTCAGTAGTTTCTGGAAAATGTGAACAAATCATCGGGCCTCAGCATTTTTCTCAAAGGAAACAATTAGTTTTCACAAGCTGATCAAAATCATGTACATGTTGTAGAAACTATCATTGTTGATTGCTTTGATTTTAACCCTTTCCCTGTTCCAGGTTTATTCCAAGTTTCGTTACCTACTGAATATTCATGGACAAAATAGTTTCAATGATTTGTGGAAGGTAGAGCATTGTAACCATTTTAGAAAGTAAAGAAATCTATCAAATTCCATGAGCAAACAGAGCAGACCCTAATACGTGAAAACACGTTTCTATGAGGGAAATGGTTAACTGGCAACATTGTGAAAACCTTTGCAAACAATTTGGATCAAGATGAAACGCAGAGTAACTCGGCCTCTCAGCAGGATCCAAACTGTTTGTTGTCAATCTGACACTGTTTTTTAGAAATAAATAGAAGACAATTTGTAGCCGGGTAGAGGTTGTGGTGAAACAGTTGATAGGCTTTACTGTGTGGCTTGGTAGATTAGTCGGTAGAGTGTTGGTATGGTAAGCCAGATGCCCTGGGTTCGAGTCCCAGTCGAGTCACAACCGAAGGCCAAATGGTTCTGTGAGTCCCCTACCGGCAACGCAGAAGAAGTGATATTCTGAATGTAGCTTTATTATAATGAGTTACAGATAAAGTTGGATTTTTTTTATGCTACATTGATTTTGACCTCTCTGACTGTGAAGTTTTAAAGTTTGAATAATTTTTCCTTCAAAGCTGAATTTTCATACATTTGTTTTTCAAAATTCAACCAAGGTTACCATGAATATTCAAGGACTTTTTTTTAAAGAAAAGTGTAACATGACAAACACGGCAGACCCTAATGAGAGGTTTCCTCTAGGAGCCCTGTCATCTGGATCTACAGTAAACCCTCTCTATAATGGCCTCTAAATTGTGTTAATTAGTTGGTATTTAGGGCAGGTGGCTGCTTAAAGCAAGGTGAAAGTAAAACAGAGCCCTCCAATAGGAGCGTTCTGTTTTACTTTCATCTTGCTTTAAGCAGCCACCTGTCTTAAACACAAAATATTTGATGTAGTTTAGTGGCCATTATAGAGAGGTTTTATTGTACACTGTTTGTAAAGGACATAAGAGACTGGCTTCCCTCACGGAAAGGGTTCTTTGCAACAAAATGCAGTCATACTGTTTGGATCCTGATGAGATGTCAAGTTACTCAGCAGTTCATCTGGATCAAACATGTTTACATGGATGCAGTTGAACTTCGATATCTCATACTCCGATAACTCAAACTTCGGGATAACTCGAACTAAAAATTTGGTCCTTCCAAAATTTGCGGAGCCTTCAGCATTACTTTTGACCTGCATTAAGCTGTGAACATGAGAAATTATTCAGGTTAGAAATTGGATTACTCAAACCTCTGTTATCTCAAACTAATTTTTATGTTGCGTTGAAGTTCAAGGTATCGAAGTTCAACTGTAATTGCCGATATCCCGCTAGCGTGTAAAGAATTAAGACATGGCCACTTTCTTTTTCTATTATTAACAAAAGACTTCTTTGTTAATGTACAGTGATTAAATCACAGTAAATTTTTTACTGCAGCAAAGTGATAAATGTGTGTGAACGAGAAACTTTAAACCCTTTCCTTTATTTAAACACTTTTTCACGTACATGTATTTGCAAACAGAGTAGGCCCAGAATAGGCGGCTCCTATAAAGCCATCTGCTCTGTTTGTTTATAGAATTTGACAGATCTGTTTCTTTACTTTCTGAAATGGCGACACTGTTCTACTGGCCATATTTCATTTTTGCTATTTTCTCAATGAATTGAAATTTGGAATAAGCCTAGAATGGGGAAAAGGTTAACGTACCAGATGTGTTTAATTTGCTGTGTTAATGTTTAGAGGTAGTTTTAGCTAAAAATGGTTTGATAACATTGAGCACTCTACTGGAGTGTGATAACCTTTATAAACGGCTTATGTATGTAATTGAAGTGCTGAGTAACTGTCTCATTAGGATCCAAACTGTTTGTCACTCTGACACTACATGTTTTGGAAAGAAATGGAAGACAAATTAATGTACTATAAACCGAGGTCCAATGTATCAGTGCTTTACACTGGGCATCTAAAAGAACCAGAGAATCTCTGTCAATAATAAGAATAGGGCATTGCGCCCGGGGTTTCTCTGTATCCTCTCCCCTATCTCTGGGGTGTCCAATTAGCCCATAGAGAGTAAGACGGACATTAATAAACACAAACAAACAAATATACTTCTACAGAGGCCCAGCTGATAAGAAACGTAAATTAAAATATTTTCAAGAATAGCTCCTTTATTTCTCCACCAAACTGTTTGTTGTGACCACTCCTTAGAATCGTCCCAAAGAGTTGATTCTAAAGAGTGGTCACACAACATTGGGTTTGGTGATGCAATGATTATTTTAATGTTTAACCCTTTCCCTCATAGAAACGTGTTTTCACGCATTTGCAAACTGAGTAGACCCAGATCAGACGGCTCCTATGAGCCGTCTGATCAGGGTCTGCTCTGTTTGCTTATGGACTTTGATAGATCTGTTTCTTTGCTTTCTAAAATGGGTACAATGTTCTACCTACCATATTTCATTATTAACATCTTGCTATGAATATTCAGTAGGTGTTAAAATTTGAAATAAACATAGAACAGGGAAAGGGTTAAATACAGTTGACCCTGTCTTAAGTGGACATTAAAAAGAAGTCTAAATATGCATTTCTAAAACTGAGTCCATGCTTATAAAGCTTTTAGTTGAGTCTGAGATCGTTCTCAAGCTTTTGATTGGTCAGATTTGAGCCTTTGGCTCAAATCTGACCAATCAAAAGTTTGAGAACTCAAATCTGACCAATCAAAAGCCTGAGAACGAAACTCAGACTCAACTAAAAGCTTTATAAGCATGAACCCAGGTTGTAGCTTAATGCAGGGCCAAAGTGATACAGAAAGCTCCTACAGGAGCTTGTTGTATAATTTTTACCCTGCATTAAGTGACCACCTGCTTTTTAAGACTCCATTGTTCAATAAATAAATGACTGTTTAACCTATTACTCCGTGAGTATTCATGTAAGAAATAATGACATCATGAATGACATTAGATTAACTGTTATAATCTAGCACTGTAGCACATGAATGTTTAGCCATGGCAGAACCGTAGAGTCATATCTATATTGTATGATATTATAAGCAAACAGAGCAGACCCTGATCAGATAACTCCTACAGGAGCCCCATGATCTAGGTATTTTCTGTTTGCTAAGGCGTACAGTAAAACCTCTCTATAATGGCCACTAAATTGTGTTAATTAATTGGTATTTAGGGCAGGTGACTGCATAAAGCAAGATGAAAGTAGAACAGAACGCTCCTATAGGAGCGTTCTGTTTAACTTTCACCTCGCTTTAAGCAGTCACCTGCCTTAGACACAAAATACTTGATATAATTTAGTGGCCATTATAGAGAGGTTTTACTGTATTACGGCATGTTCAAGGAGTAAAGGTTTTAGACCAGTTCTACTGTATGCACCTTTATCTATTGCTCACCTTGAAGCCATTCCCTCATAGGCTATTTTTAGATCTAACCTCTTTGAATAAATCTACCGAAAAGGAGCAGGTATTAGAGAAAAGGAAAATTTCAGAATAGTGTATTTTTTTAAACCATTGTGATAAATAGAGCATTTGCTCCTATGGAGCAAATGCTAGAGATATTTATTAAAATGGTTTCAGAAAGTGACTTTTACAGAGGCGTCAAAAGGCATCAATATGAGGGAATGGGTTAAGAATTTCAGAAAACAACTGGTCACCGTTAATCAGGAATGGGAAACAGAATCATACATGTAACTGGTTAACAACCATGTTTATCATCTGTCTGAGGCACAGTATAGGATAAAGCATTATACATTATATATTTGGGAAATTCATCAGACTTGGACTGATATTTATAAGCTTTGAAAACCCCCATTGACAACCTGCTTGATTATTTTTTCTGATGGAAATCATATAAAGTTATATTATAAACTATTCATTTCTATCTTAAATTCAGGTAACAATCACCTTTACCTTTTGAGTGTTGATTTCCGCTAGACGGCTCTACAGTAAAATTACTCACTTATGTTATTAATGCATATCGAGAGCTTGGTGCAAAACTATTCTAACTCCTTCACTTTGTGAAGGAGTTAGAATAGTTTTGCACCAAACCCTCGAATTATGGTCTGTAAAATACATGTCCTAACCCTTTCCTCCATAAATACACCTTTCTACGCCTCTGTAATAACCACCTCTTGAAACCATTGTGATAAATAGAGCATTTGCTCCTATAGGAGCAAATGCTCTATTTATCACAATGGTTTCAAACTACAAAATTTAAAAAAAAATCTTTTCTCTAGTAAATGCTCCTTTTTGGTAGATTCATTCAAAGAGGTTGGATCTAGAAATAGTCTATGGAGGAAAGGGTTAATGCTCTTTCGCTTTACCATAATGATTGTTAAAGAACAAGTATACACTAAAACTGGATAAAATTGAGAACAAACAAACATTGGTTTAATTGGTAAAAGTCTAAACAATTTGTGCAATCAGAGATTAGCATAATTTTTGGTTTAGGGAAAAAGTGATATGTTGGTCAGTATTTGTGTAAATGGAATATGCATGGCTAATAGAAGTTGAACTGTATATGTATAACAGCACTGAATAATTGGATACCTGCACTTTTTACCATCACATCAAATCGAAGGCAAACAGAAATAACGAAAGCCGAGATGGTAGAAAAATATTTTTACCAGTGCTCCAGATAATTTTTTGAGAAATCAATATGAAACTGCTCATTTTTAGCTTGTCTGTTTCGTAGAAAAGTGGAGCTATTGTGGTCACTGGCTTTTAGGCGTTATCCTTGTCGTCGGTGTGCAAAAACTTTAATGTAGCTCATTACTCGCAAAGTATAAGTGGTAGATCTCATTGAGGGGAAGGCCCCTACATAAGAACCATAACTCTTGATTTTAAAATTTTGGAGTTGTGGCCCTTTATTTGTTTTCAAATTCTTTTAATTTAGCCGGACAAGCACCAAATCAGACGAGTGTTGGCGCTGCATGTGGCTCTTGTTTTAATTAATCAGTATCCATATCTTTGAATCAGTATTAAAACAATGCAGACTTATTAAATTGTCAATTTGACTACTTTGGAAAAAACTTTTAATAAATTGTATTTATCAACTCTGGTCTTTATTTTTACGCTCGCTTTTATTGTGTCACCTGCTGAGAGGCAGTGTGTCACTTAGGGATCACTTGTCTGTCCGTCTGTCTGTTCTGTGTCCATCTGTCTTGTCTGTCTATCACACTTTGTTTTTTGGCTGTCATTTATGAACTTATCATTATAGAGCTTTCAGATTTCACACATGTCTTTCTCTAATTGAGGATCATTGATGTAACTAAGGTCCATCACTCTGCATGCAATACATTTTTAGTTATTCAGGTTAGTTCTGATTTCACTCCAGTTTATTAATAGTTTTTGTGCCAGCTGAGAGCAGGTGACACATGTGTTCAGTTTTTGTATCAAAAACAATTCTAGTTGATATTTCTTTCATATGAATGAAAAATCCACTGGTAATTTGTACAATGAAGCGGTCAACAAATTTTCAGACAATTTAATGCAGGATATTTTGTTTTTCACCAGTGCAAGATACCACAGATGCCTCGCCCATGGGTAAAGGGGATGATATGGACGCCAAGCCATTTCGAGGAAAAACAGACGACATGGACGCCAAGCCCTCACGCCAGGGTGGCTCGAAAGCTGCTCAGCAGAGACCTGGGTAATTCTTAATACACGGGGGAAAGAGAGAAAGTTATTTCAATAGTATACTTTAACCTTTTACTCCATGAATATTCATGTAAGAAATAAGACTCATACAGTACTTGTTAGATCTTGGTCTACCATGTTGGCAAAGGTATTAAAAAGCATTTCTTGTCAGCTAACTACAGTCTGCAAAAATATGTCACCTGCTTCGATGACATCCTTAATTTCTTTTCAAATACAGTAAAACCTCTCTATAACAGCCACTAAATTACATCAAGTCTTTTTTGTTAAAAGCAGGTGGTTGCTTAAAGCAAGGTGAAAGTAAAACAGAACACTCCTATAGGAGTGTTCTGTTTTACTTTCACCTTGCTTTAGCCCTTTCCCTGTTCTGTATTTAGATCAAATTTTAATACCTACTGAATATTCATTAACAAATTAGTTATAAAGAAATATTGAAGGTGGTACATTGTAGACATTTTAGAAAGCAAAGAAACAGATTTATCAAATTCTGTTAGCAAACAGAGCAGACCCTGATCAGACGGCTCCTCTAGGAGCCGTCTGATCGGGGTCTACTCTGTTTGTAAAGCATGATAACACGTGTATATGAGGGAAAGGGTTAAGCAGTCACCTGCCCTAAATTTCAACTAATTAACACAATTTAGTGGCAGTTATAGAGAGGTTTTACTGTATATAGTCAAAGTGTTAAACAGTTTGTATTCTTATGAGACACCAATTTATTGTTTTTGAAAGAGTGGCATATAGTATGAACCGTCCATCTGTCAGTTTCCTCTCATCTGTCCATTAACTGTTCATCCCTCCATCCTCATTTTCGTATTCGCTAATTAGGTAACTCTGACATGTATGCATGGCCTGTCAGTTTCCTATCATCTAATCTATCCATCCAATCATCCATCGCTCCTTCCTTATTTTCGTGTTCGCTAAGTAACTCTGACATGCATGTATGGATTTTTGATTAACCTGGTACAATTGTTCATGGCATCACACTAAGCACAGGTCTATCTCTCTAAGACCAAAGTTACACTTTGACGCCAAAGGTTATAATTGCTCATTTTCTTGTCAACTCTGCAAGTTCACACTCAGGGCTAAAGGTCATGACTGACCATATGACTTCCACTCAGTAACTCTTGACATACATGTATTGATTTAAGAAATAATAAATTCATACCAGTGTTTTATCGTGCAATCGAACACTGGTAGGAGTTGAGATGCGTAGTAATTAAATCACGAGGCCGATAGGCGTCATGATTTAATTACTACGCATCTCAACGACTACCCGTGTTCAATTGCACGATAAAACACTGGTATAACTTTATTATTTCGATTCTAACACTTCAATTTACTATAATTTGCACCGCCACAACGACACTACGTTTCTTGATGTACGAATTTTCGAAGCCATATTACGTCACGTTAAGCCGTTACAGCGCATGCGGTGTTTTATGGAGAATTCAAAACTAGATACGTTCCTTCTTTGTTTATATAGATGTGTGCGCGAGGTGTGTTAGAATTTGGAATAAAACATTCACTGCATTAATATGATGTGTCACACACAAGACCCAGATCTGAATCTCAAAATCCAAGGTCACTCTTATGAATCAAAAGTCATGACTCCCCATTTGTGTGTCCTCTGTAACTTTGACATGCATTCATGGATTTTGGAGTAACATGGCAATGCTCCCCACATCAAGGTAACATGTCGAATGCTAGACCCTGGTCTGTCTCTCAGAGGTAAAGGTCGTCCTTAGGGTCAAAGGTCAAGACTCCATTTTTATGTCCGCTCTGTAACTCAGACATGCATGAATTGATTTTGTAATAACCTGACACAAATGTTAACAGCATCAAGACTGACTTGTCACACTTTGAGACCTGGGTCCATGCTTATAAAACTTTATCCATTTTAGAAAGTAAAGAAACTGATCTTGCAAATTTCATTAGCAAACATAGCAGACCCTGATCAGATGGATCCTATAGGAACTGTCTGATCTGGGTCTACTCTTTTTGGAAATGCGTGAAAACATGTTTATATGAAGGAAAGGGTTAACCGAGTACAGTTTGGGCCATTTGATCAGAGTCCTCTCTGTTTGCTTATGACATGATATAGATCTGTTTCTACAGTTTTGACTATCGACAAACAATACTGAACAATTTTAATTTAAACAGCGTAACATTTACCATCTTTCATGATTATCAAGAATTTAGTTGTCATAGTAACAAGGTTTTACTGTATCTCACTTGGAAGTGGCTGTATTGGTCTGTTTGCAAATGTTGATGTGAAACATGTTAGTAATCGAATGAACATCAGTGAAGTTTTATTAAAAATATGATGCATTTTCAAGAAACTTTATGCATTTATAACGACTTTTACAGTTTTGGTGAGCCTGTTATCACAGCAGAGGAGTTCTATTCAGACTACTACAAGATGGATTATCCCCAACGAGGACGGGCTGTCATCATAAACAATAGAACATTTGAACGCTCCCTTGGACTTGGGGAACGAACCGGCACAGATCAGGATGCCATTGCCTTACATCAAAGATTCTCTGAGATGGGTTTCGAAATAGACATGTACAATAACCTTGGCATAAAGGAAATGTTACTGGTGATGGAAAAGGGTAAGAATAAGATACACATTTGAGCTCTGTTATTCTTTTAATTCATGAATATTCACATAATAGATACTTATATCATGAATATTAAATACATTGTACAGTAAAACCTCTCTATAACGACCACTAAATTGTGTTAATTAGTTGGTATTTGGAGCAGGTGGCTGCTTAAAGCAAGGTGAAAGTAAAACAGAACGCTCCCATATGAGCGTTCTGTTTTACTTTCACCTTGCTTTAAGCAGCCACCTGCCTTTAACACAAAATAATTGATGTAATTTAGTGGTTGTTATAGAGAGGTTTTACTGTACATGTATTTCTATTATGGCACATAGACACTTTTTGCCATAGCAGAAACTATATAATGAGATCTTTATTATTCCATTAGCAAACAGAGCAGACCCTGATCAGATGACTCGTGCAGGAGCCATCTTATCTTGGTCTATTCTGCTACTTTACTGCCAAATAGATGTGCTTTATATGGCTAATACTGGGATAAAACGATTTGTTACAGTAATGAAAAGTTTTACTAGACTACAAGATATGTAGTTCTGGATGCATACCAGTCACACAAGAATGAAGACTACATGACTGAAAGGACTGACTAAACCCGTTACCTGATGAATATTCATGATTAACCTTTACTCCATCATACGCCTTTGTACACCTTTGAAAATAGAGTAGACCCAGATCAGAGTCGTCTGATCAGTATCTGCTCTATTTGCTTATGGTATAATATAAATATGATTTTACAGTTTCTGCAATGGCCAAAACTTCCTGTGTTTATGTGCTATTAAAAACATGATCTAATTAATATTCATTATTATTATTTTTTTAAATAAGCATTCATGGAGTCAAGGGTTAAACATCTGGTCAGGGTTTACAAAGTTTGAATAATGAATTTGTTAACCGTTCAGTCCATAGCTAGGCCTTTTAATGCCTTTGCAAACAGAATAAATCCAGATCAGGGTCCCCCCTGTTTGCTTGTTGAATTATAGATACCCGATTCTACAGTTCTTACCATGGCCAAAACTAGTGGGAGTGAGTACTTAGTGTTGCACCTTTCATAACTGCTCATGGAGCAGGTTGCACTGTATATAGGTGTCACCTCGTCATTCAGTCAGTTTTGTTGATTCGTCTTACCCACACTCTGTTGCTGACATAACTACTGACAGGATTTCAAGAAAAAATTATTGGAATCATATCAAGAAGAGATGTGCTTGTTGTTACAACATTCCGTTTAGATGAATTTTCTCAGAGTTATAACACTTTGGATTATTCAGATCTCGATAATTGGAACACTCGACCAAGTATTATTACTGGTCTTTAAGATAGGTGGCAGCTTAATGCAGAGTGAAAGTCATAAAGAAAGATCCATAAGGAGGAGCTTTCTGCATGACTTTTACCCTGCAGGTCTGCTCTGTTTGCTTATCATTCGATAAACTGATAAAGCATTACAAACTGTTCTACTGTATATGATATCAACTGTTGGTCTACTGTATATGATATCAACTGTTGGTCTACTGTATATGATATCAACTGTTGGTCTACTGTATATGATATCAACTGTTGGTCTACTGTATATGATATCAACTGTTGGTCTACTGTATATGATATCAACTGTTGGTCTACTGTATATGATATCAACTGTTGGTCTACTGTATATGATATCAACTGTTGGTCTGCTGTATATGATATCAACTGTTGGTCTACTGTATATGATATCAACTGTTGGTCTACTGTATATGATATCAACTGTTGGTCTACTGTATATGATATCAACTGTTGGTCTACTGTATATGATATCAACTATTGGTCTACTGTATAATTATGATATCAACTGTTGGTCTACTGTATATGATATCAACTGTTGGTCTACTGTATATGATATCAGCTGTTGGTCTACTGTATATATCAACTGTTGGTCTACTGTATATGATATCAACTGTTGGTCTACTGTATATGATATCAACTGTTGGTCTACTGTATATGATATCAACTGTTGGTCTACTGTATATGATATCAACTGTTGGTCTACTGTATAATTATGATATCAACTGTTGGTCTACTGCATATGATATCAACTGTTGGTCTGCTGTATATGATATCAACTGTTGGTCTACTGTATATATCAACTGTTGGTCTACTGTATATGATATCAACTGTTGGTCTACTGTATATGATATCAACTGTTGGTCTACTGTATATGATATCAACTGTTGGCCTACTGTATATGATATCAACTGTTGGTCTACTGTATATGATATCAACTGTTGGTCTACTGTATATATCAACTGTTGGTCTACTGTATATGATATCAACTGTTGGTCTACTGTATATGATATCAACTGTTGGTCTCTCTTTGCTCTACCAGTACTGCATGTATTTTCCAGCTTCTAAAGATGACATATATAATGCCCAGTCTGACTGTTTCTTGGCTGTAATACTCACTCACGGGGAGGAAGGAGTAGTATATGGCTCAGACAATAAGATAGAGGTCAAAGAACTCCTCGAGCCATTCAAGGGAAATAATTCTAAAGGACTGATAGGAAAACCCAAAATATTCTTTATACAGGTAAGTATTAAGGTAGAACCTGTCCCAGCTGGAATTTTACAGTGTAGGTTTTTTTTTAGCCATTGGCTCCTTAACCCTTTCACCGCCACAGTCGCGTAAATCCACCACGACAAATAGTGCAGTCCCAGATCAGACGCCGCCTTTTCAAGGCGGCGTCTGATCAGGGACTTCACTATTTGTCTCAATTTCTAGTTCTATATATGTGCTTTATTCCTTTGAAAGTTGCATTTATTTATCTCATTTCCTTATTTTACTGAATGATTTAACAATCTTGGATTGCAGACGACAATTAGAAATTTGGCGCCGAAAGGGTTAACCCATTACCTCATAGGCTATTTTTAGACCCAACCTCTTTGAATAAATCTACTGAAAAGTAGCAGAACCAGAGAAAAGGAAAATATTAGAATTTTGTAGTTCTGAAACCATTGTGATAAGTAGAGCATTTGCTCCTTAGGAATTGTTTTGAACGTTCTGATCTCTGAAACCCTAAGTCAGAGTGTAACCAAACGTTACATAGATTGTCTTGGTATCAAGCTCTATCAAAATTAGCAACCAAAAGAAAAATATTTGAAAATTATAACTATATAGAAAACCTTTGAAAATCAAGTCCAGAACCAGTGGTTCATTTTAAATGAAATTTGGTTAGGAATACTCCCCTGGTGACCCTTTATCAACATTGCTAAAACCATGAATTGATATCACTTAGAAAAACATGGCCACCTTGACCCATGCTTATAAAACTTTTAGTTGAGTCTGAGTTCGTTCTCAAGCTTTTGATTGGTCAGATTTGAGCCTTTGGCTCAAATCTGACCAATCAAAAGCTTGAGAACTCAAATCTGACCAATCAAAAGCTTGAGAACGAAACTCAGACTCAACTAAAAGCTTTATAAGCATGGACCCAGGAGTGGGGCTAAATTCCCATGTATGACAATTGGGAACACTGTAAAAATCTTCTCCAAAATGGGTGATCCAATTTGAATGGTATTTGGTATTATTGGTCTTCTTGTGACTTTCTACCAACCAAGTTGATATATATAAAAGGAAATATGACTGTCATATCAAAAACCTAAAAATGTATGGTCAAATTTGAAAGGCAGTTTAGTAGAAATAGTCTCCAGGTGACCCTTTATCAAAATGGTCTTTCATTCAGCTTCAAAGGGTCAACCCTTTCCCCCATATAAAAGCCTTTTCACGCATTTGCAAACAAAGTAGGCCCTGATCAGACAGCTCCTACAGGAGCCGTCTGATCAGGGTCTGCTGTAGTTGCTTATGGAATTTTATAGATCAAACAGTTTCCACCATTGTGAAAAAATCTTTTTCCATGTTCCATTGTATTGAACCTGTCCATAAATAGTAATTTAGTGATACAATATTGAATAAATGTTCTATGTTTATTACAAATTTTAATACCTATTTAATTAATGTTCATGGACAAAATTGTCTAGTCTGGGTCTACTCTGTTTGCAGATGTGTTAAAACCTGTTTATATGAAGGAAAGGGTTGAGCATGCTGTGATTTTATCACATCCAATTCATTTGAACACAGAGCTGAGCTGATATAGATGAGGCTGAATATGGTGAACCCCCTAAACCAGATGTTAACCCTTCGCTTCCTGAATTTTAAACTACATTTCTCCTTCTTTACCTATGCCCTGTTGTATAATTACATATATCTTCCCTGTGTACAAGTATTTCCCTGTGCAATCACTGCTGTGGAGTGCAATGGTTGTACAATCAACTTGTAAATAGTGAAGACCCTGATGAGACAGCTCCTGCAGGAGCTGTCTCATCTGGGTCTTCACTATTTACAGGTAGGTATATTGATGTGAATAGCAAGCGAAGGGTTGAATTTAGAATAAATATTGGTCTTGGAGACTGGTTGGCAGCTTAATGCTGGGTGTAAGCTGCTGTATGAGCTTTTTGCCTGACTTTCATCCTGCATTGAGCAGCCACCTGCCTAAAAGTATCTTAATTTTTCCTCATAACAATAAACATTATCCTATTGCCATGTATGACTATGATACTTGCAGGCATGTCAAGGAGGCCAGTTTGATGCAGGTGTGGGTGTGAACACAACTGATGCCAAGGGTTTCTCACCCATGGAACAGGAGATACAAGTTCACAAGATACCATCAGAGGCAGACTTCCTCATAGCATACTCAGTTGTACCTGGTAAGTACAGTTGAATAGCAACTACGTAAGGAATAAACATAGGGGTCTATAGAGCAGGTGGTTGCTCCATGAATTTTCATGTCAGATATATAATTATATCATGAATATTAATTAGATTAAATTTTGTAATGGCACTTGAACATATGAATTTTGGTTGTGGCAGAAACTGTAGAATAATAATCAATTTTATTTCATTAGCAAACAGAGCAGACCCTGATCAGATGGCTGCTACAGAAGCCATCATTCTGATCTGGATCTATTCTGCTTGCACATGTGTTGAAATGTGCAGAAAGGAGTATTTAATTATTTATGAAGTAAAAGGTTAATGCAGGATAAAAGTAATGCAGAAAGCTGCTAAAGGAGCTTTGTGCATATCATACATCCTCCTTTAAGCCACTTGAGCAACAGATGAAGGTGCATATTCAAATACAAAAAAAATGTCATTTCTCCACCAAACCCTATGTTACTACCACTTTTTAACCCTTTCCTCCATAAATGCACCTTTCTGTTCCTCTGTAATAACCACTTCTTGAAAACATTGTGATAAATAGAGCATTTGCTCCTATAAATGCCTCTGTAATAACCACTTCTTGAAACCATTGTGATAAATAGAGCATTTGCTCCTATAGGAGCAAATGCTCTATTTATCACAATGGTTTCAAACTACAAAATTCTAAAAAGACAACTTTTCTCTAGTTAATGCTCCTTTTGGGTAGATTCATTCAAAGAGGTTGGGTCTAAAAAATGGCCTATGGAGGAAAGGGTTAAAATAGTCTAGAAGACTGGTTTTGAAGAGACGGTTCTAAAGAGTGATTACAACATATAGTTTGGAGCTGTTTTTGAAAATGTTTTAGTGTATGCCCAGAATTGGATTTATGGTAGATAGTCGTTGTAGACAGGACTGGTGAAATCATGATTATTTATCTCCAAGACAGATATTTATACTAAATTGAATGTCCGGTTTAGAGGGGTTTTACTGTAGTCACAACTATGGATCTTGTGGAGAAACAAGGACTTTCACTTCTGATATACTTCCCTGATCATCTATTTCCCTTATCATCTGATATACTTCATCTGATATACATTTACAGTAAAACCTGTCTACAATGGACACTAAATTACATCAAGTATTTTGTGTTAAAGGTAGGTGGCTGCTGAAAGCAAGGTGAAAGTAAAACAGAACGCTCCTATAGGAGCGTTCTGTTTTACTTTCACCTTGCTTTAAGCAGCCACCAACCCATAATACCAACTAATTAACACAATTTAGTGGCCGTTATAGAGAGGTTTTACTGTGCTTCTTTTATCATCTGATATACATGTATTTCCATTATCTGAAACTTTGATGGGATTTGTGTTTCAGGTTATTTTTCATGGAGGAACAGTGCTAATGGTTCATGGTTTGTCCAGGCCCTCTCCGATGTGCTGTCTAAGAACTGGAAGGAGATGGATCTACTTACCATGATGACCCGAGTCAACAAGAAGGTCGCCTATGATTTTGAGTCTAACACTGGAAAAGACTTCATGAACAAAAAGAAACAGATTCCATGTATAACCTCCATGTTAACTAAAGAAGTGAAGTTCACCCCAAAGGATTGAGACTGTGATAAAAGTTAATGTTCTTTTCTGAAGCAATTTAAATGACATTGTTTAATGTAAATTATTATTTGCCTAAACTGATTTAGGAACATCATAGAAACCAATTGAATGGTAGGTCAGTCAGTTCATTGGTCTGATATTTTTATCTCGCAGCTTTTCTGTTTTCAGTTTACAGTAAAACCCTTTAAAAGTGGACGTTCAATTTAGTGTAAATATCAGTCTTGGAGAGAGGTGGCAGCTTAATGCAGGGTGAAAGTCATACAGAAAGCTCCTCTAGGAGCATGACTTCTGCATGACTTTCACGCTGCATTAACCCTTTCCCTCATATAAATGCGAGTTCAAGCATCTGCAAACAGAGTAGACCCAGATCAGATGGCTCCTACAGGAGTCGTCTGATCATGGTCTGCTCTGTTTGCTAATGGAATTTGAATATGTGAAATGAGATATGTTCCTTTACTTTCTAAAATAGTTACAATATGGAAGGTATGGAAATTTGGACTAAATATAGAACAGGGAAAGGGTTAAAAAGGCATTGAGCCAGTGGAAAGACCCATGCCCCAGGAGTAAATGTCAAGGCAAATGTCAAGGTTTCAAGGAAGAAACTAAAGAATAAGGTCTATATAATTGCATCTGTAAACAGAGCAGACCCTAATCAGAGGACTCAGCAGACCCAAATCAGAGGACTCCTCTGTTCATAAAGGTAGATAAAGGCCTATTTATGGAGTAAAGGGTTAATTATATAGTTTAACATCACTAATATAGATAAAAACTGGATGTGTTTGTGAAACACTATGCCCCCGACCTTTGACCCTGAAGGATGACCTTGACCTTTGACCCTTGGACCAGGGAGTTGAAAGCGACACATGGTCTTTGTGTGGTGAACATTTTGCTAGGTTACTTTGAAATCCATTCACAGATAAAAAAAAAAAAGTTACAGAAGGGACATAAAATTTGGGACAGACAGACTGAAGGATGGATAATGTGATTACTATATGCCCGCTGTTAGGGGGCCTAAAAATGAATTTTGCATTAGAATTTTAGTTGTAGAGTCTGTGTGTTCATTTTAAGACTGTCTCTGATGGCTTTGTGAAAAATAGTTTCTGCTTGTACAGAATCTTGAATGGGACTGGTGAATCCATACTCCCCATTTAAGCCCAGCCACATTTCTTTTTAAAATTGTGTAGTTTTGAAACCATTGTGATAAATAGAGCATTTGCTTCTATGCAGTAAATACTGTATTTATCGCACTGGTTTCAAATGACTTTCACAGAGGTGTCTAAGGTGTCACTATGAAGGAATGGGTTAAAGGTTTTAGTTGAGTCTGAGTACGTTCTCAAGCTTTTGATTGGTCAGATTTGAGCCTCTGGCTCAAATCTGACCAATCAAAAGCTTGAGAACTCAAATCTGACCAATCAAAAGCTTGAACGAAACTCAGACTCAACTGAAAGCTTTATAAGCATGGACCCAAATCCAGTTGCCTTATTCAAGTCACAGTCTTTAATTAATGTGCACACTGTTTTATGGATAGACATTAGGATAAATTGAACTGGACTAATATGACCACTTAATTTATTAACATGGGCTTCTTTAAAAACGGGTGGCTAGCATATATTTTTTTCGAATGCTAAAAGGCATTGGATTCTATAATCAATTTAACTCTTTCCCTGTTCTATGTTTAGTACAATTTCAATACATACTGAATATTCAGGGACAAAAAAGTTATAATGAAATATGGAAGGCAGAACATTGTAGCCATTTTAGAAAGTAAAGAAACAGATCTTTCAAGTTCTATCAGCAAACAGAGCAGACCCTGATCAGATGGCTCCTCTAGGAGCCGTCTGATCTGGGTCTTCTCTGTTTGCAAATGGATGAAAACACGTTTATATGAGGGGAAAGGGTTAAGGATTTTTTGCTTACCTGGCCCAATGCGCCAAAGCGAGCTATTGGGTCGCCCTGTGTCCCTTTTCGTGCGTCATCAACATTTCCTTTGAACAACATCTCCTTAACTCTGGACTGGATTGTCACCATAATTCACAGTGATGATCTGCAGATGACCCTTTATCAGATTTGTATAAAAAGCGTTGCAGTGAACAATTCCTTTGAATGACTATCTCCTCCTTAACCACAGAATGGATTTCCACTAAATTTAACAACAATGATTTTTATGTAACCCTTTATCAAAGATATTATTTTTTCAATCCATTGCGTAAGTAGTTTGCACAGGCTAAAAATAGTTTTTAACAACAATAAATGATATCTCCTGAAACCACAGACTGGACTTTTACCAAATAACAGAGAAATGATACATTCCGGTCTGCTGCATAAGTAGGTCACAGGAGCTGAAAAATAGGTTTTAACTGAAAATTTCTCCACTTAAAAGCAAGGATTGCAATATGACAATTTCATAGGAGTACTCTTCAATTAACTATCTATCAATACGGTTTAAATGATTCCAGTCTGTTGCGTAAGTAGGATTCAGGAGCTAAATATAAATTTTAACAATTTCTTTAACCTTTTCCTCCATAGATATGCCTTTCTATGCCTTTGCAAATAGAGTAGACCTTGATCAGATGGCTCTTATAGGAGCCATCTGATCATGGTCTTTTCTGCTTGCTTTTGGAATCATATAGATGTGATTCTTCAATTTCTGCCAAGGTAAACAAAACCTGTTTTTACGTACCATTATTAACCCTTTCCCTGTTCTATATTTAGGCCAAATTTCAATACCTACTGAATATTCATTAACAAAATAGTTATAAAGAAATATGGAAGGTGGAAATTTGTAGATATTTCAGAAAGCAAAGAAAAAGATCTATCAAATTATATTAGCAAACAGAGCAGACCCTGATCAGACGGCTCCTCGAAGAGCCGTCTGATCTGGGTCTACTCTGTTTGCAAATGCGTGAAAACACGTTTATATGAGGGAAAGGGTTAACATTCACTTAACCCTTTCTCCCATCTACCGAAAAAGAGCATTAACTAGAGAAAAGGAAATTTTACGAATTGTGTTGTTCTGAAACCATTGTGATAAATAGAGCAAAAACATGGTTGTCTTTATAAGCAGGTGGTTGCTTAATGCAGGACAAATGTCTAGGAGCTTTATGCATGACTTTTGTCCTGCATTAAGCTACCACCTGCCTCTACCATCCAGAATTATATCTCTTTTAGGTGGTCGCATTAGAAGGGTTTTACTGTAAACATCTTTTCATGCATTTGCAAACAGTAGATCTAAGGAATTTTTGCTTTAACAAAAACTGTATTATCAGATCTGCTTAATGTCATAAGCAAACAGGGCAGACCCTGATCAGCCGACTCCAAGAGAAGCAAAGGCATATGGAAGAGTTCATATGAGGGAAATGGTAAAATGAAATTTCCTCTTATTTAAAACTAAAGACTGGATTTTCACAAAATATCACATGAATGATTTGTAGGTTACCCTTTATCAGAATTGTATAATTTTTACCTTATTGCTGCATAAGAAGGTCACAGGAGTTAAAAAATAAATTTTATATACAATTGTTTTAAATGACATCTACTAAATCGCTAAATGGATTTCCACCAAATTTCTCAGGAATAATATTCAAGTGGCCTTCTGTCCAAATTGTATAGAAAAACAATGTCAGATTCACTGCATTAGCTGGTCATTAGCTAATTATATATTTAAAAACCAATTTCTTTACCACTTTACCCAATGAATACATGTTAGAAATAATGACATCATGAATTGTAGCTGAATTTTTAGACTGGTATACATGTACTAGCAAATTATTTTTTGGCCATGACAGAAATTGTAGAATCAGATCTATATTGTTTCACAAGCATACATAATATGAAGGCAGCTCATACAGGAGCCATCTAAACTGGGTCTAGTCTGTTTAAAAAAATGTCAAAAGACGTCTCTATCAGATAAAGGGTTGAACAATATCTTCTCCTTAACCACAGGAATGATTCTTAGGTGGTCCTTTATCGAAGTTATACAAATGGTTTTGATTGGGTAAATATAGATTTCAATGAATAATTTCTTTAAATGACTTCAGAATGGAATTTTAAGGAATGATCCTCAAAGTGAAACACAGCAGCAGCAGCCTGAACAATTTTAACCCTTCGCTTGCTATTCACATCAATATACCTACCTGTAAATAGTGCAGACCCAGATGAGACAGCTCCTGCAAGAGCTGTCTCATCAGGGTCTGCACTATTTACAAGTTGATTGTGCAACCAGTGCACTCCATAGCAGTGATTGCACAGCGAAATACATGTAGACAGTGAAGATGTATGTAATTTTACCACAGGGCATGGGTAAAGAAGAAGAAATGCATTTTAAAATTCAACAAGAGAAGGGTTAATAGATTTACCTCATAGATCACTTGGCCTGTTAACCAGGTGAGCAATACAGGGCCACCATGACCCTCGTGTATTAACAATCACAAGCAAGTAGCATTTTAATACAGGGCCATCATGAAACACCCCCCGTGTATTAACAATCACAAGCAAGTAACATTTTAATACAGGGCCTCCATGACCCTCGTGTATTAACAATCACAAGCAAGTAGCATTTTAATACAGGGCCATCATGAAACAAAACCGTTGATACTTTTAACCCATTCCCTCAATATTAACGTCTTTTGACGCAATTGTAAAAGTCATTAGGAGCAAATGCTCTATTTATCACAATGTTTTAAAAACTACATAATGGTAAAATTTCAGTTTTTGCTAGTAAATGCTCTTTTTCGGTAGAATTATTCAAAGATGTAAAAATAGCCTATGAAGGAATGGGATAAAAGAATTAGCGGTAGTTGTATTTTTTCCACTTCTGGAACAAACATTCATGTATGTCAAATTTCAATACAGTATATGATAGAGCTGTATGCCCTTCATTCCATGATGTTACAGAGCTGTGGATAAGGTGTATATTTAGCAAAGTTAACTCTTTTCCTCAAAGTAGCACCTTTTGATGCCTTTGCAAACAGAGTAGATCTAGATCGGACGTGCTCCTGTAGGAGCTGTGATCTGTGTCTGCTCTGTTTGCTTATGGCATTATATAGATTTGATCATACAATTTTTAAGCCAAAATTTCCCCTGAAGATTTTACATTATAAAAATTGAATGAATATTGAGTGACCAATTTATGCATAAATATTCATAAGGGCAAGATTTAAGATGTTTTTGACATTGCTTTGGGCAATTCTAATGAGTATCATTAACCCTTTACTCCATGAATATTCATGTAAGAAATAAGGACATAATGCATATCAATAAGCTTTGTTTCTAAAATAACACACACAAGTATTTGAGCAAAACAGAAAGTGTAGAACTAGATCTGCATTATGTCATAAGCAAACACAGTAGACCCTGATCAGATGGCTCCTATAGGAGCCGTCTGATCTGGGTCTACTCTGATTGCAAAGGCATAGAAAAGTGTTTTTATGGAGAAAAGGGTGAAGATAGGGTTTGGTTTATATATAATAGATTTTGATAGATCACTACACATCTTATATACAGCTCAGAATAGAATCGAGGACTTGGTGCAAAACTATTCTAACTCCTTCACTTTGTGAAGGAGTTAGAATAGTTTTGCACCAAGCCCTCGACTGATGTAAGCAGTTAGTCTGTTTTGTTTGGAATCATGATTTGTAGCTATGAAGTGCTAAGGATGAGAATTTCATCTATTGTTACTCCTATGATTTTTTTGTATGCATTACACAGACATTGTGATGCCAGTCAATAGATTTTACAAAGACACATCTGTAGTGTTCACTTAACACTTTACTGCATAGATACGCCTTTAATGCTTTGCAAACAGAGTAGACCCAGATCAGACAGCTCCTGTTGGAACTGTCTGATAATGGTCTGCTCAATTTGCTTGTGTAATAATATGCATGCGGGTGTGATGTTACAGTTTTTAACCAGGTACTAGATTTCATATTTCTGAGTATGATGTCAAGTGGGAAGCATCTTCTAGTCAACACTGTTATGAGAGCTGTAGATCGCGGGAACATTTAACCCTTTCCCTCATATAAATGTGTTTTCACGCATCTGCAAACAGAGTAGACCCAGATCAGACGGCTCCTAGAGGAGCCGTCTGATCAGGGTCTACTCTGTTTGCTAATAGAAATTGATAGATCTGTTTCTTTGTTTTCTGAAATATATACAATGGTCCACCATAATGTAATTATTTTTGCTTTGACAAAAAATGTAGAATCAGATCTACATGTATATTATGTCAAAAGCTAACAGAGCAGACACTGATCAGACCTACAGGAGCTCCTACAGGAGCCATCTGATCTGGATTTTCTCTGTGTGCAAACGATTAAAAAGGCAGTGGAATATTGTAGCAATTTTAGAAATTAAAGAAACAGTTCTATCAAATTCCATTAGCAAACAGAGCAGACCCTGATCAGATGGCTCCTATATGCAAATGTGTGAAAACGTATGAAGGAAAGGATTAACCCTATCATTGTAAGAACCAAGTGTACTGGTATTGCAACAGTGTAGAGGAGTCCTCTGATCAGGGTCTAAATAATGTGCCATTTTAGCAAATTTAAGCCTTTCAGACTGAATGAATTTTTGTAGTTAAACACCGATGGGCAATTCCACTTTGACTATCTGGCATTCAGTGGGTCAATATTCATAAAACCATGATTTCTGACTTGAATATCCATCTAGTTAACCCATTCCCTCATATGCTATTTTAACCCTTCGCTTGCTATTCACGTCAATATACCTACCTGTAAATAGTGAAGACCCAGATGAGACAGCTCCTGCAGGAGCTGTCTCATCAGGGTCTGCACTATTTACAAGTTGATTGTGCAACCAATGCACTCCAAAGCAATGATTGCACAGCGATATACTTGTACACAATGAAGATATATGTAATTATACAACAGGTCATGGGTAAAGAAGGAGAAAAAATGTATTTTAAAATTCAGCAAGCGAAGGGTTAATAAATCTACTGAAAAGGAGATTATACTAGAAAAAAGGACAAGTTTAGAATTGTGTAGTTTTGAAACCATTGTGTTGAGTATTTATCACTATGGTTTCAAAAAGTGACATTTTCAGAGATGTCAAAAGTTGTCAGCATGAGGGAAAGGGTTAAGATTGGTGAGTATTCTCAAGCGTGTTTCCTTTTCATGCATTTGCAAACAGTAGACCCAGATCAGACGGTTCTGCTCTGTCTTCTTTTGACATTATATAGATCTGATTCTACGGTCTTTGTCAAAGCAAAGAAGTTCTTTGAAAATTAAACATTATAAAAATTCAACTAATAAATATTCATGATGCTGTTATTTCTTACACGAATATTCATTAAGTAAAAGAGAGGATTAAAGGGTATTCCCCAGTCTGTTTCCTAGGTTTCAGAAATATAGAATGTAGAAACTGGGTATCAAGTATATGTGTTTGAGAGTACTCTTGTGTTTTGACAATTTTGAGAACATGATGGAGGATACAAGTCCCATACCATAGCTTGCCCTGCAGTAGCTAGTCAGTAGCTTTTTATGTACAAAAGTTTTAATGTAGGATAGAACCTCTTTTACCCATTCCCTCATTTACTATTTTTAGATCCTACCTCTTTCAATAGATCTCCCTGAAAAGGAGCATTTACTAGAGAAAAGGAAAAATTTAGAACTGTGTAGTTTTTGAAACCATTGTGATAAATAGAGCATTTGCTCCAGAGGAGCAAATGCTCTGTTTATTACAATGGTTTCAGAAAGTGATTTTTACACAGAGGCGTCAAAAGACGTCAATATGAGGGAATGGGTTAAAGCTGTCTCTTAATTAGCCGTGTGATCAGTGTCTGCTGTTTGCTTATGAAATGATATAAATATGTTTCTTTAGTCAATATCCCCTTGTTCACTGTATCATTATAAAATTTCAGCGAATTAATGTTCATACATTCATTATTTGTTACTTACTGATCATCATGTAAAGAGTTAACCCTTTACTCCATAAATACACCTTTCTATGCCTTTGCAAACAGTGTAGACAAAAATCAGATGGCTCCTGCAGGAGCTGTCTGATCAGGGTCTGCTCTGTTTGGTTATGATATGATATAGATATAATTCTACAGTTTCTGTCCTGTCCTAAACTTCCAGTATCCGTATGCTATTTATAATTATTCTAATTAATATTCATGATGTCATTATTTCTTACATAAATATTCATGGAGTGAAGGTTTAAACAATACAAATGTCATTATCCTCCGTGCAAAATGATCTCCTTCTAGTGATGCTTTGAACCATGTTTATGTTTGCATCCTTTTATTTAGTTGATCTCCAGAATATACTTGTAGGTAAGCTCTTGCTTCCAATAGCAAATATTTGATTACCATTGGAAACAGTTTTGATCCAGAAGAGATGCTGAGTAACATGATCCAAACTGTTTGATGTTGTGATTATACTTAACTGTAACAAAAAGGAAGCATATTCAAAAACTGAAATTTTGAAGAGAACAATACTTGCGGTTAATCATTTGTTTTAAATAAATGCTCAAATGTTACTGTTGACTTTCTCTATACCATCTGTTCAGCATTGAACTACCATCTGTCTTAACCCTTCGCTTGCTGAATTTTAAAATACATTTCTCCTTCTTTACCCATGCCCAGTTGTATAATTACATATATCTTCACTGTGTACACATATTTCGCTGTGCAATCACTGCTGTAAAGTGCACTGGTTGCACAATCAACTTGTAAATAGTGCAGACCCTGATGAGACAGCTCCTGCAGGAGCTGTCTCATCTGGGTCTTCACTATTTACAGGTAGGTATATTGACGTGAATAGCAAGCGAAGGGTTAATCCTCTACTCCATAGATAAGTCTTCAATTCCTTTGCAAACAGAGTAGACCCAGATCACACAGCTCCTTTCTATGAAATAATATAGAGCTGATTCAGCAGTTTCAGTCATGGTCAAAAATAATCATGTGTTCATTTGTCATTATACAGTAAAACCTCTATATAACGGCCACTAAATTGTGTTAATTAGTTGATATTTACGACAGGGGGGTGGTTACAGCAAGGTGAAAGTAAAACAGGGCAGGTGGCTGCATAAAGCAAGGTGTAAGTAAAACAGAACTATAGGAGCGTTCTGTTTTACTTTCACCTTGCTTTAACCAGCCACCTGCCTTTAACACAAAATATTTGATGTAATTTAGTGGCCGTTATAGAGAGGTTTTACTGTACAAATTAATCTACTTGATATTCATGATGTCATTATTTCTGACATGAATATTCATGGAGTAAAGTGTTAAGACCCCAGGATAAGACTTGAAGACTGGTTTAACTCTTTTCTCCATGAATATTCATGTAAGAAATAACGACATCACGAATATTAATTACATTAATCTTTATAATGTAATAGCACATAGACACAGGAAACTGTAGAATCATATGTATATTATATCATAAGCAAACAGAGCAGACCCTGAGCAGGATTGTCTCATATGGGTCTACTCAGTTTGCAAAGGCTTAGAAAGGTGTATTTATGGAGTAAAGGGTTAAAGACATCACATCCCTAGTTGCACACATAGTGTCCATAGTATCCTACTAGCAACTTGTATGACACTTAGACACAGTTTTTGCAAGTCTTTGCAAACAAAGTAGATCCCAGTCAGGCAGGCTTTGTCTGATCAGAGTCAGCTTTGTTTATTATACCCACTTATGAAAAAAGTGGGTTTATTGCTTTGCATATGTCGGTCGGTCGGTCGGTTTGTCTGGCTATCTGATGGTCAGTAGATCAAATGGTTTCCGATCAATAATTCATGAACGGCTTGGCTTTGCTGTGGTGGTTGGTTATGACCACTAAATAACCCTATACTCACAAGTCAAAGGTCAAGGTCACCATGACCTTAACTGGTGAAATGGTTTCAGATCAATAACTGCTTAAGGGTTTGGCTTAGGCTCTTCAAACTTGCTGTGGTGATTAGTCATGACCACTAGATGACCCCTATTGTTTTTTAGAACACTAGGTCAAAGGTCAAGGTCACCATGACATTAGTTACAAACATCTCTTATTCCTTTAGAGGTCACTAGGTCAAAGGTCAGGGGGTCTGGGGGTATACATTTTTTACGAACCTCTTTAACCTTGTTTATTAAATCATATTGATCGGATAGTTTCTGCCATGATAAAAAATTCCCTTGTACATAATGGCATTATTAACCCTTTCGGCGCCAAATTTCTAATAGTCGTCTGCAATCCAAGTTTGTTAAATCATTCAGTAAAATAAGGAAATGAGATAAATAAATACAAATTTCAAAGGAATAAAGCACATATATAGAAATAGAGATTGAGACAAATAGTGAAGTCCCCGATCAGACGCCGCCTTTCTCCCATATAAACACCTTTCACAGCTTTGCATAGGATCTGTATGATCAAAGTCTGCTCTGTTTGCTTATGGAATGATAAAGATCTGAAGCAGCAGTTCCTGTCATTGCCAAAATCTCCTTTGCCTTTATAAAATACAGTAAAACCTCACTATATTGGCCACTAAATTGTGTTAATTAGTTGATATTTAGGGCAGGTGGCTGCATAAAGCAAGGTGTAAGTAAAACAGAATGCTCCTATAGAAGCGTTCTGTTTTACTTTCACCTTGCTTTAAGCAGCCACCTGCCTTTAACAGAAATCTTGATGCAATTTAGTGGCCATTATAGAGAGGTTTTACTGTATCAACTAATAAATATTTACCAGGTAAAGGATAGACTAAGTTCAGGGATAATCACTCCATGTTGCCTTTATTGTGAATGTTGATTTTGCTGTCTGTTGCTTGACATGTCATTCTTCTTTATTGTTACATGTACCTGTGCTGTGAATTATTATGTGAGGATCAGTTTTTCATAATGAACAGTAATACTCTGTAATGCATTGATGGAGTGTATTTTAATGCATTGATAAAGTCTATTGTTATGCTTTGATGAAGTGTATTGTTTTGTTATTTTGCATTGATACAAACTACCATACTGTGTCTGTCACTCCGTCATCATTATGAGTTTTATTATTTATGATGACCAGAGATAAATGTATCTTCTCATTGTGTGCTGATTCTCAAGTCACTATTGTGTACATCTGGGTGAAATCAGTAGACATAATTGCTTTAACACTTTACTCCATGAATATTTATGTACAAAAAAAGACATGATGAATATTGGCAAATGAACAGTTGTTTTGTTTACCTTGGCAGGAATTATTGAATCAGATATGTATTATCCCAAGAACAAACAGAGCAGAACAGAATCAGATCAGACAGCTCCTACAGGAGCTGTCTGATATGGGTCTACTCTATTTGCAAAGGGATTAAAAGACTTCCAGATTTTATTATAGCTAATTTGCCCATGAATATTCAGTAGGTATTGGGATTTGGAATAAATATAGAACAGGGAAAGGGTTAAAGCAATCAGTCTTGACAAACTCTGCATGTTAACAAATTGTCATCACAAAACAATTATAGCCTGGAGTTATTTTTTCTTTCATTTCTCCTCGATGAGAAGTGTAGTGTGTTTATGCTACTATATTGTGTTCATTTGATAATTGTGTGGCCTGCTTTCTGATACTGGTTCTGATACCCTTTACTCCATGAATATTCATGTTAGAAATAATGAATATTAATTAAATTATTTTTATTATGTCACATTGATGACTATTTGTCTACAGTAGAAACTGCAGAATCATGTTTATACCGGTATTTCAAATGTACTTCATAAGCAAATAGAGGAAGAAAATGCATAGAAAGGTGTATTTATTGAGTGATGGGTAACCCTTTCCTTCCTTCAAACCGAGAGCTTGGTGCAAAACTATTCTAACTCCTTCACTTTGTGAAGGAATTAGAATAGGTTTGCACCAAGCCCTCGAAACACTGTAGAATCTTTTTGGTTATTTACAAACAGAGTCGACCCAGATCAGATGGCTCCTGTAGGGAGTTATATTGGCACTGTTTTGAAAACCATATAACCCATTCCAACATAGGCTAATTTTTAAACCAAGCCTAACAACTGAAAAGGAGCATTTACTAGAAAACAAACTTTTAGAATAGTGTAAATTCGAAAAGATGTGTGATAGAGCATTTGCTCCTAGAGAGTAAATGCACCATTTATCACAATGGTTTCCAAAAGAGACTTCTACACAGACACCAAAGGGTATCAGTTTGAGGGAATGAGTTAAATGGAACTAAATGGTCAAGCAAATAGTGTAATCTGTGTAGTGTAGTAATGTCTTTGTTAATACGCCATTTTAAAGATTCAGTCAATGAATTTTCATGAAGAATAATTTTTTGCATCAATATTTATAGGGGGTGGGGGAAGAGGGGGAGTTTTATGTTCCATTGCTGCTTCAGCAAATGCAACATTTATTATCAGATACTGAAGTCTTGCTTGTTGTTTTGCCAAATTGATAGATTTTTTGTTCATTGTGCATCTACATGTATATACTTGAGCAGAACACTAATGTGTAAATGACACTAGTGATGTAATCATAACATTAAATGATGTTGAAAGAATTGTCTTGTTTGTTATGAAATCTCTAATTCTTTGAATGCAGAATCTGCTGTCATATATATGTTGCTGTAAATATTTACACCTACCTAAAATGAAAGAGCCTTTAGAGTTTTTATAGGCCCACCTAATAAAGGTGGTCGTATATTGTCGTGGCCCTGTCTGTCCGTCCGTTCGTTCGTTCGTCCGTCAACATTTTGTTTGTCCACTGTTTTCTGGGAAAACTATTTGACAGATATTAATGAAACTTCACAAATGTTTAATGCATCAAGATCTGAAGCTGAGTTGATTTTGAGGTTCATTTGATTTTTCGTTTCAGAGTTATGGCCCTTGTCCTTAAAAAATAATGCAAATACATGCAAATAGTTTGTCCGCTGTTTTCTGGGAAAACTATTTAAGAGATATTAATGAAACTTCACACAAATATTTAATGCATCAAGATCTGAAGCTGAGTCGATTCTGAGATTCATTCCATTAGTTGTTATGGAGTTAAGGCCCTTTTACTTAAAAAATAGTGCAAATACATGCAAATAGTTTGTCCGCTGTTTTCTGGGAAAACTATTTGAGAGATATTAATGAAACTTCACACAGATGTTTAATGCATCAAGATCTGAAGCTGAGTTGATTTTGAGGTTCATTTGATTTTTCATTTCAGAGTTGTGGCCCTTGTTGTCCTTAAAAATATGCAAATAGCTTGTCCGCTGTTTTCTGGAAAAACTATTTGAGAGATATTAATGAAACTTCACACAAATGTTTAGTGCATCAAGATCTGAAGCTGAGTCAATTCTAAGGTTCATTAGATTTGTCGTTTCGGAGTTATGGCCCTTGTATTTAAACAAGAGGGCCATGAGGCCCTGAAGCGCTCACCTGAGATAACCCAAGGGGCGGGCCATTTTTGACCAAGAAGTCATCATTTGTACAACATTGGTAGAGAACCACAAGGCAAAGCAGTATGCCATTAATTAAAGGTCTAAGCCTAATGGTTTCAGAGAAAAATAATATTTCATATTTTTCCCATGAAAAACTGATAAGCCCCAAGACAGGGCCAAGTTTTGCCCAGAGGCAAGGGTCGTAAGTTGAACATTCTTGGCAGAGGACCACAAGCCAAGCTACATATTTGTAAAGGACCATTAGATCATGTTACATACCAAACATCAAAGGTCTAGGCCTTACAGTTTCAGAAGATTTTTAAACATTTTCCTGTGAAAAACTGATAAGCCCATGGGCGGGCCATATTGGCCCAGGGGTCATAATTTGAACAATCTTTGTAGAGAACCATTACATCATGCTACATTCCAAATATCAAAGGTATAGGCCTAACAGTTTCAGGCAAAAAGATTTTTAAAGATTTTCCTATGAAAAACTGATAAGCCCTTGGGCGGGGCCATTTTCGGTCCAGGGTCATAATTTGAACAATCTTTGTAGAGGACCATTAGACCATGCTACATGCCAAATATCAAAGGTCTAGGCCTTACAGTTTCAGAGAAGAAGATTTTTAAAGATTTTCCTATGAAAAACTGATAAGCCCATGGGCGGGGCCATTTTTGGCCCGGGGGTCATAATTTGAACAATCTTTGTAGAGGACCATAAGATCATGCTACATGCCAAATATCAAAAGTCTAGGCCTTACAGTTTCAGAGAAGAAGATTTTTAAAGATTTTCCTATGACAAACTGATAAGCCCTAGGGCGGGGCCATTTTTGGCCCGGGGGTCATAATGTGAACAATATTTCGTTCCCCCTAACCACTGATGCGTCTGACAAAATTTGGTTAAAATCGGGTCAGTAGTTTCAGAGGAGGTGTCGTTTGAAAATGTGGACGGACGACGGACGCCGGACGGATCGCGGTCACAATAACTCACCTGAGCCTTTGGCCCAGGTGAGCTAAAAATAATGCAAATAATTTGTCTGCCGTTTTCTGAGAAAACAACTTGAGAGATATCAATGAAACTTCACACAAATGTTTAATGCATCAAGATCTGAAACTGAAATGATTCTGAGGATCATTTGATTTTTCGTTTCAGAGTTATGGCCCTTGTCCTTAAAAAATAATGCAAATACATGCAAATAGTTTGTCCGCTGTTTTCTGGGAAAACTATTTGAGAGATATTAATGAAACTTCACAAAAATGTTTAATGCATCAAGATCTGACGCTGAGTCGATTTTGAGGTTTATTTGATTTGTCGTTTCGGAGTTATGGCACTTTTACTTAAAAAATAATGCAAATATATGCAAATAGTTTGTCCCCTGTTTTCTGGCAAAACTGTTTGACGGATATTTATTTAACTTCATACACATGTTAAATGCCTGAAGCTAAGTCGATTCTGAGGATCATTTGATTTGTTGATTTTGAGTTAAGGCCTTTGCACTTAAAAAAATAATGCAAATCTATGCAAATATGAAATGATATTTACTTCAATTTTTTTATATGGTTAAACCTTAATGTGAATTTTCACATATATTGCGGGGGGTTTGATATGTCATTTTAATCTAAAGTTATGGTCCTTGAACTTCATGTGTTCGTTGCTTTGTTTGACGGTCAACTTTTAGTTTGTCTGTTGTTTTCTGGGAAAACTATTAAAATGATATAAATGAAACGTAACACAAATGTTTTAAGCAACAAAATTTGAAGCTGAGTTTATTTTGAGGTTCATTCAGTTTTTCTTTACAGAGTTATGGCCGTTGCACTTTACAAAAATCTGCAAAAATGAGGATTAACTTTTTTTATTAAATAAGATATTCACTTCATTTTTAAAAAAAATTAGTATCACCTTAATATGGAAATCAAGATCTGAAGCACAGATTAGAAAATGTCAACACTTATAAGGCATGTTGAATCGGAGAAAGTTTGCAAGTGGGCGTATTATGTACCGTATGCGGTACTCTTGTTAGAGCTTGGTTGTTATCTGTCCATTCAAGCTGCGGAACAAACTTCTACGATTTTCACTGCATTTTCATGAAACTTCAGAAATGAAAACCATGATAAGCAATTACATGTTGTATGCCAATGTGGACAATCTAGATTGCCCTGTGTGCATCATCTGTACAGTAGGCTCAGCAGTCCTTTGGACTGAAATTAGACTGACTAGGAACACTGTACTTTTTTGTGTCACCTGCCTTCCGCCTTCTGTCTGTCCATCACTTTCTTTTTTGGCTGTCATTTCTAAACTAATCATTAAAGAGCTTTCAAATTTTACACGTTTCTTCCTCTAATTGAGGACCATTGATGTAACTAAGGTTCATTACTATGATATATATACAAAGTGGGGATACTGGACCACCTCCCTCGGCTCACCTCGCCATACTGGCTCGGCTCACCTCCCTCGGTGATCCAGTATACGTTTCACTCCCCACTTTGTATATATACCAGCAAGGAAATAAGAAAAATAAGAAATTTTTACTCCTATTTCAAAATTGAAGATTTCCACTTTGTCCGTAAAAGCTAACCAAATTGTATTTTAACCTATCTCAATCTACTTTATTTTAAAAAAAGCTTACATCCGGAAAAAAGAGGGACAGTGAAAATTAAAAAAAAAAATCTAATGAGGAACACAGAGAATCTTTCGTGGGTAGGAGAGGTGATAAAAAAAAAATGGGTACATGGGGGGGGGGGGGTAAAATGAGGGACAGAGGGAAGAGGTAAAATTAAAATAAAATGTAAAGAGGGACAGAGAGAATCTTTCGTGGGTAGGAGAAGTGATAAAAATAAAATAGGTACAAGGGGGGTAAAATGAGGGTCAGTGGGAAGAGGTAAAATTAAAATAAAATGCAAAGAGGGACAGAGAGAAACTATCGTGGGTAGGAGAAGTGATAAAATAAAATAGGTACATGGGGGTAAAATGAGGGACAGTGGGAAGAGGTAAAATTAAAATAAAATATAAAGAGGGACAGAGAGAAACTATCGTGGGTAGGAGAGGTGATAAAAATAAATTAGGTACAAGGGGTAAAATGAGGGACAGTGGGGAGAGGTAAAATTAAAATAAAATGTAGAGAGGGACAGAGAGAAACTATCGTGGGTAGGAGAAGTGATAAAATAAAAATAGGTACATGGGGGTAAAATGAGGGACAGTGGGAAGAGGTAAAATTAAAATAAAATGCAAAGAGGGACAGAGAGAAACTATCGTGGGTAGGAGAAGTGATAAAAATAAAATAGGTGCATGAGGTAAAATGAGGGACAGAACGCTCCTATGTCCTATGTGCCCCCCGATTGACTAAAAAAATACCTTAAAAATGAAGCAACCGACGGCTCCTTCGATATATCCGGAATTATCCCCTAACGAACCTCCAGCCCCTCCGGAATATAATTATAGATTACAGAAAATATCGGAGATTGAGAGAACATTAATTAATGAAAGAGATATAAGAAAATCATTACCTCTTCCCTCTGTCCCTCATTTTACCCCCCCCCCCCCCATGTACCTATTTTTATCACTTCTCCTACCCACGATAGTTTCTCTCTGTCCCTCTTTGCATTTTATTTTAATTTTACCTCTTCCCTCTGTCCCTCATTTTACCCATGTACCTATTTTTTATTTTTATCACTTCTCCTACCCACGATAGTTTCTCTCTGTCCCTCTTTACATTTTATTTTAATTTTACCTCTTCCCTCTGTCCCTCATTTTACCCCCCCCCCCCATGTACCTATTTTATTTTTATCACTTCTCCTACCCACGATAGTTTCTCTCTGTCCCTCTTTGCATTTTATTTTAATTTTACCTCTTCCCACTGTCCCTCATTTTACCCCCCTTGTACCTATTTTATTTTTATCACTTCTCCTACCCACGAAAGATTCTCTCTGTCCCTCGTTACATTTTATTTTAATTTTACCTCTTCCCTCTGTCCCTCATTTTACCCCCCCCCCCCCCACCCCCCATGTACTCATTTTATTTTTATCACCTCTCCTACCCACGAAAGATTCTCTGTGTCCCTCATTAGATTTTTTTTTTTTAATTTTCACTGTCCCTCTTTTTTTCCGGATGTAAGCTTTTTTTAAAATAAAGTAGATTGAGATAGGTTAAAATACAATTTGGTTAGCTTTTACGGACAAAGTGGAAATCTTCAATTTTGAAATAGGAGTAAAAATTTCTTATTTTTCTTATTTCCTTGCTGGTATATATACAAAGTGGGGAGTGAAACGTATACTGGATCACCGAGGGAGGTGAGCCGAGCCAGTATGGCGAGGTGAGCCGAGGGAGGTGGTCCAGTATCCCCACTTTGTATATATATCTATGTATGCAATACTTTTGGAGTTATTCCCCTTTGTTCTGATTTCACTCTGAACAGCATATTAACAGTTTTTGTGTTAGCTGCGAGCAGGTGACACATGTGTTCCTCTGAACACTTTTGTTTACTTTATCTGTCATCCTTCTCCTGAACCAGACTGGATTTTGATCTGCAGGTAACTCTCTATCAATTTTATACGCCCATTTTAAAAAACGGGATGTATTATGGAATGGCGCTGTCCGTCTGTCTTCAACATCTCTAACTCAAGTTCCGCTTGATGGATCCTTCCCAAATTTAATCACAATGTTTATCTGGACATGCTACAGTAGCATGCCCAGTCCCAGTACATATATCCAAGGTCAAGGTCACACAATTGGACTTAGAATTTGCGTTTAGCAAAAATGTTAACCTGTCTGTAACATCTCTAACTCAAGTTCTGCTTGGCGGATCCTTCTCAAATTTCACCACAATGTTTATCTGGACATGCTACAGTAGCATGGGTGTTTCCTGGTACGTTTATCCAAGGTCAAGGTTGCACAATTGGACTTAGAATTTGAATTTAGCATTTGCGTTAAGCAAAAATGTTAACCTCAATTTATGCCGAACACATTTTTGTAAGTCCACTTATTTACATAACCCTTTGCGATAAAGCTTTGAAACTTGGAACACTTGTTCACCATCAGAAGCTTAATCTTTAGACAAGAGTAAATAACTCTGTCAAGCATTTAGACAGAATTATGGCCCTTTTTAGCTCACCTATTCAAAGAATAGGGGGGCTTATGGAATTGCCCCTGCGTCGGCTTCGGCGTCTGCAACGGCGTTGGCTTTTGGTTAAAGTTTTGGGGTAAGTGTTGAAATGCTCTAATACTGCATGAAATATTTACCATAAGAAGCTGATACTCGAAATGGAGGTTCCCTGTGTGTTGAACATTAATGTAGTGTAGTTAAAATTTAAAATTAAACTGAATTTTAGTCAAATTTCACCTGTTTTGGACTTAGCTTTTGGGGCTGAAATAGGAAGGTTAAAGTTTTGGGGTAGCCCAAATAGGCAGGTTAAGGTTTTGGGGCAAGTGTTGAAATGCAATACTACATGAAATATTTGCCCTAGAAAGCTGATATTTGGAATGGAGGTTCCCTGTGTGTTGAACATTCATGTAGTGTAGTTAAAATTTAAAATAAAATTGAATTTTAGTCCAAATTTAAGCTTTTTGGGCTGAAATCTCAAGGTTAAAGTTTTGGGGGTAAGTGTTAAGATGCACTAATACAACATGAAATATTTGCCATACAATGTAGGTAGCTGGTATTTGGAATAGAGTTTGTCAGTAGGTTTAACATTGATGTAGTTCAGTTAAAATAGGAAAATATTTTGGACTTAATCTTTGTAGACAAGGTCTACAATAGGCGAGCTTTGCTGTCTTGCTACAGTCTAGTTGATTTCTAATTTTTGGTTACGTTTTTTGTTACGCCTATTTACAACCCTTTGAGATAAAGCCTTGAAACTTTGTCGCACAATTTGACTTAGAATTTGTGTTTAGCATCTGCGTTAAGCAAATACGTTAACCTCAGTTTATGTTGAACAAGACATCGATGGGCGTATATTGTGCCCACTGGCACTCTTGTTTATCTGTTCTTGTCTTGCATAGATAGGTCACAGGAGTTAAAAATAGGTGATTTTTAGGTACAATTTCTTTGCATGAGATCCTTGATTGCTTAATGGATTTCCACCAAATTTCACAAAAATGAATTGCAGGTGATTATTTAGCTGAACCACTTTGGTCCACTGCATTAGTAGGACATAGGAAGTAAAAACAATTTCTTTAAACGCCATCTAAATTGCTTAATGAAATACCAGATTTCACAGGAATGATCATCAAAGTTATATAAATCCTCCTGGTCCACTGTATAAGTAGGTCATAAGTAGGTCAATGACCTACTTATGACCTACTTAAACAGTGGACCAGAAAAATTTATACATGTATAACTTTGATGATCATTCCTGTGACCGTCATAGAAGCTAAAAATAGATTTTAATGCACAATTTCTTTCAAACAACGCAAAACTTCACAGAAATGGTACACAGGAGGTTCCCTATCAAAGTTATTGAAATGGCTCTGGTCTGTTGTATAAGTAGGTCACATGCTAAAAATAGAGTTTAGCCCTTTCCTTGTCCAAGATTCATGCAAGAAATAATGACATCACAATTATATAACTGGAATTTTTACAATGTATAGTTTTAAGGGAATTTTGGTTTTGACGAAAACTGTATAATCAGAATGGAAAATTGAATCCATTTTAGAAAGTAAAGAAATGGAACTATCAAATTCCATAAGTAAACAGAGCAGACCCTGATCAGACGACTCCTATAGGAGCCATCTGACCTAGGTCTAGTCTTATTGCAAATGTGTTTATATAAAGGAAAGAGTTGCATGAAATCTCCTAAACTGCTGACTGGATTTTCAACAAATGCCTCAGAAATGATCAGCAGGCGACAATCTCTTTTTGGTCTAAATGTATAAAATATGTATAAATAGACCACAGGAACTCAAACAAATCTTAAACTATTTCTTAAAACTCTTACTGAGCAGGAACCAAATATATATATAAGACCTTTGCAAACAGTGTACAAGCTTCTCAAGCTTTTTATTGGTCAGATTTGAGCCAAAGGCTCAAATCTGCTTTGGCTCAACTTTGGCTCAAATCTGACCAATCAAAAGCTTGAGAACGATCTCAGACTCAACTAAAATCTTTATAAGCATGGACCCAGATTCTTGGATAATCCTCTCAAATTTGTAAATCATCAAATCGGCTACATATCATAATTATGTTTGTCACAGGAGCTAAAAATAGATTTTGATAAACTATTAATTCTTACATCTTTTAAACTGTGGAATGAAATTCGATTGAATGAAAATTCATACTTTGATGGTCCTCTATCAAAGTGAAATCAATGGCCTGATCAATTTGAAATGATTGTAAACAAACGTAATATGTGTCCATATCACATGTACATTCCCATTAGATGTGCAACACAAGTAACAAGAGTGCCAGTGGACACAATATACGCCCGTCGGGGTCTTGTTCAACATTAACTGGGGTTAACGTATTTGCTGAACTCAAATTCTAAGCCCAATTTTGTGACCAAGTTTCAAGGTTGTAAATAGGCATACTTTAACAAAAAAACCTTAATCAAAAAGTGCCATAATTGTGTCTAAATGCTTGACAGAGTTGCATTGTATTTACTCTTGCCTACAGATGAAGCTTCTGATGGTGAACAAATGTTTCAAGTTTAAAAGCTTTATCTGAAAGGGTTATGTTAATAAGTGGACTTTAACCAAAACCTTAACCAAAAATTCCAAGCTAAAAAGCGTCATAATCATGTCAAAATGTTAGACAGAGTTATGTACTCTTGCCTACAGGTGAAGCTTGTGATGGTGAACAAGTGCTCCAAGTTTAAAAGCTTTATCTCAAAGGGTTATGTAAATGAGTGGACTTTAACCAAAACCGTAACAAAAAATTCTAAGTTAAAAAGAGGTATAATTCGGTTAAAATGCTTGACAGAGTTATTTTTTCTTGCCTACAGGTGAAGGTTGTGACGGTGAACAAGTGTTCCAAGTTTAAAACCTTTATCTCAAAGGGTTATGTAAATAAATGGACTTTAACAAAGCCTTAACCAAAAATTCTAAGTTAAAAAGGGGCATAATTCGGTTAAAATGCTTGACAGAGTTATCTACTCTTGCCTACAGGAGAAGGTTGTGACGGTGAACAAGTGTTCCAAGTTTCAAAGCTTTATCTCAAAGTGTTATGTAAATAAATGGACTTTAACAAAGCCTTACCCAAAATTCTAAGTTAAAAAGGGGCATAATTCGGTCAAAATGCTTGACAGAGTTATTTACTCTTGCCTACAGGAGAAGGTTGTGACGGTGAACAAGTGTTCCAAGTTTCAAAGCTTTATCTCAAAGTGTTATGTAAATAAATGGACTTTAACAAAGCCTTAACCAAAAATTCTAAGTTAAAAAGGGGCATAATTCAGTCAAAATGCTTGACAGAGTTATTTACTTTTGCCTACAGGTGAAGGTTGTGACGGTGAACAAGTGTTCCAAGTTTCAAAGCTTTATCTCAAAGTGTTATGTAGATAAGTGGACTTGTTCCACATAAATTGAGGTTAACATTTTTGCTTAATGCAAATGCTAAACGCAAATTCTAAGTCCAATTAAGCGACCTTGACCTTAGATAAACGAGCCGAGACTTGGCAGGCTACTGTAGCATGTCTAGATAAACATTATGATTAAATTTGGGAAGGATCCACCAAGCGGAACTTGAGTTAGAGATGTTACAGACAGACAGACCGGTTAAATTTTTTGCTAAACGAAAATTCTAAGTCCAATTGTGTGACCTTGACCTTGGATAAACAAACCGGGACTTGGCAGGCAACTGTAGAATGTCTAGATAAACATTGTGTTAAAATTTGAGAAGGATCCACCAAGCGGAACTTGAGTTAGAGATGTTACAGACGGACAGACAACCAGACAGCGCTATTCCATAATACGTCCCGTTTTTTCAAACGGGCGTATAAAAATGCTAGTTTTTGTCACTAAATCAATTGCTATTAATTTGTCTGTTTTGTTATAGATCAAACATTATTTACTGGTGTACAAACATAGAGGAGGACAGGAGTAACAACCACCTGTTGTTTTCTTTCAGCGTTCAAGGAATTTATAGTTCTTTAATACAGGTTCTACTGTACATTGCAATTTTAATAGGGTGGTGAATGTGATGATCAATTCTGTGGCATGAGTAACCTTTAAGCTGCTAATCAAAATGACATCTGCTCCATAACTTGAATTCTATCATATAACGAATTGTATTTATTCTTAAATCATATTTGCAATGCAAGCATCGAACGGTTTAGATCCGGAGGAGACATTGAATAAACAGATGTGTCATCAGGATCCATACCGTTTACTAATTAGCCTAACCACACTAAATACGTAACAACAGTACAAAGTAAACTCGAGTTAAGAAAAAACAGCCTCTTTATACACCTGCAATATTCTACAATTATTCCACAACTAAATGGCTGTCAAACAATTTTGGTCCAATACACAACACGGTTTTGATTCTAATCAAAAGTTGCTCAGGTTTTATAAAGTTTTCCATGATATTACAAATGCTAATTTCTCACCAGTTCCATTTATGTTAGTCAAGTTATTTGTTCAGTATTAATAAAGTTTATATTTAATTTTCTTGTGTTACCTTTATGAATTGCCCTATTTCACAAAGTTCACTTTCCACATTTAATGTGCTAATCCCTAGAATAAACGCACATATTATATAACATCATACAGAATAGTTTTTGTTGAGTTCAATCATTCTTATGAAAATTGTCTATTTGAACTTCTAACAAAAATTGTCTTTGTGATACAAAATATAGTTTTCTTCAATACTTTAATTTTTAACAGTTACAATAACCCACACGCAAATAAACACTACTACATCGGCAAAGCTTTTTATATCAATCACATGAAATATTTGTCTTCTCCATGGTTTTTCCATATACTGCTTTTCCATATAAGAACAAATTAATTCTGGATTTTTGGGCACATTTTTAATGGGTTTGCAAGTACTGATTGTAATTGCCATGTTTTATTTCTCCTTTGCTGTTATCCAACTCCATTCGCGCCCTTTGATGCTTTGCATCAATGGTTTTCTTGTATACTTTTTAAGATACATGGGATGCAAAATTGTAATGAAGAAACAGACAATACAGATGTATTGGACCATTTATGGAACGACCACAGAATCTGAAAATTGTCAGCATGAAGAGTCACTAACAGTTAACAAGTACAGTAAAACCTCTCTTAACCTGACATTCCATTTAATATAAATATCCGTTCTGGAGACAGGTGGAAGCTTAATCCAGGGTGAAAGTCGTGCAGAAAACTCCTAGGAGCATTAAGCAGCCACCTGCCTAAAAGTATCTAATTTTTTCTCAACTAGAATTCCAGTTTCGAGGGGTTTTACTGTTATGTGTACTGAGAAAAACAACACCATGACATTCAGATTACTTCTTTTATTCTTGACATTTTGATGGCAGTGTTTTAAAACTTTTCATAAAAACACATGTATAATGATTTTGATATAAGATCTGTGTTATAAAAAGACTAAAACTGACCTCTTTAATGTATCTATAGCTGCAGACTACTATGGGAAAACCAACCTTTTTGGATTTCAAACAATGTAGACCAATGAATGCTCTGAATGTGACCTCTGGTCCTTGGCAATGCTGTTTGCAAATCCAGTGTAAGCTAAACTATGATGGTGCTGGTGAGTTGCAAACAGTGCAGATCCTGACCAAACACAACATTTTCAACATAGTCATACTGGGTATACACTGTTTTCAAGGTCTCTCTACTGGTTTTCCCCACAGCAGTGCCCATACATACAAGAGAGTGACTTAAAGACTAGAGCTAACACCACAACATGTATGGTAAATTCTTCACTACATGTGACATCTAACCTTTTACTCCATGAACTTTTAACCCTTTACTCTATCAATACGCATGTAAGATAAAATGACAAGAGTCAAGAGTGTTCGCAGCTGACACAAAAACTTACTGTTAATATGAAAAGGGGGAATAACTCAATAAATATTGATGCTAGAGTTGTGGCCCTTGTGCAATGACACTTTATCTCATCATGCTTGTTCCATGTGTGAAATTTGAAAGCTCTATAATGATTAGTTTAGAAAATGTGTTTGACAGCCAAAAAAAGAAAGCGTCACAGACAGACGGACAACGGAAAAGTGATCCCTAAGTGACACACTGCCTCTTGGTAGGTGACACAAAAACTAACATAACTAAACTGCATCCTTAATAAATAAAATATGTTTGGAACATTGTTGTATCTTGTAATTTCAAATTAAGTACATTTGTATCAGTCCCCTTGCTAAACCCTGTTCCCTGTTTTTATGTTTATTCCAAATTGCAATACCTACTGAATATTCATGGTCGAAGTAGTTATAGTGAAATATAGAAGGTGAAACGTAGCCATTTTAGAAACTAAAGAAACAGATCTATCAAATTTCATTTAAGCAAACAAAGCAGACCCTGATCAGATGGCTCCTATAGGAGCCATCTGATCTCAGTGATCTGGGTCTTCTCTGTTTGCAAATGCTTGAAAAGGTGTTTATATATATGAATGAAGGGGTTGATCCATTACTCTATAGACATCTTTGAATGTTTTTGTAATACACACAGAGTAGACCAAGATCATATGTCTCCTGAAGAGCCTCCTGGTCAGAGTCAGCTTTGATTGCTAATGGAATTATACAGAGTTGACTCTACAGTTTTCACCAAGACCAAATATTTTCTTTTGCACATAAGTAACATGTATTAAGCTAATCAATATTCATATATACATGTACATTATTTCTCATATGAATATTTATGGAGCAAAGGGTTAACACAGTTTTACTATACATGTATGTGTTTACCCTTGAGGGAAACAGTAATTATCCTACCATTGAACAATTTGTGATAAACTTTGTAAATGCATGAATCTAAGTGAGAGACTGAGTAACTTGGCATCGCATCAGGATCCAACCTAGTGTATTGTCTATAATAAATGTCTCCAGGGATAACATCTTCCAACTCTTTACACGCTAAGAAATTTTTCGTCTGCTTCAATTCTTAAAATAAACTTTCTCTCATTTTTTTGCAAAAATATTGTCAAGACGACAAACAGTTTGGATCCTGACGAGACGCCGCATTATGTGGTGTCTCATCTGGATCCAAACTGTTTGCATAGGTAATCACAATTTTGCCGCTAGCGTGCAAAGAGTTAAAATAAGCTTGCATTGATTATCACAAATTTTCTGCTAGTGTGCAAAACATTTACCCTTCCTTAATATAAAACGCTTTTTCACACCTTTGCAAACAGAGTAGACCAAGATCAGGATCTTGATCATATAGGAGCCATCTAATCAGGGTTTGCTCCGTTTGCTGAAATGACATAGATGTGACTCTACAGTTTCTGCCTTTACAAAAAAAATCCTGTGATAATAATTATGTCATTACAAAAAATAATCTAATCAATAGTGATGTCATTATTTCTTACACGAATATTCAACAGGGAAAGGGTTAACAAATCCATGACAAATGTTTCTTCTGTTTCTCCTATAAACCCTATCTTGTTGGTGCATGTAAGAACTAGACCTTTGAGGGGATTCTCACAAGTATTAATAAAATAAAGTCAGTTGAGAGGAAAAACAATATACATGTAATAGATCAGTATGCTTCTAACCTTGAACCTATTTTAACCCTTTCCCTGTTTAATATTTATTCAAGATTTCTTCACCTGATATATGTTCATGGACAGAATCAGTAATACGGATAAGGAAATTGTTTTCAGTGCTTTTCCATAAGCAAACAGAACAGACCCTGATCAGATGGCTCCTACAAGAGCTGCCTGATCTGGGTCTACTCTGTTTGCAAAGGAGTGAAAAGTCATTTATCATGAAGGAAATAAATTGTCTTTGCAATTTGCTTCACAGAGAAAATTGATCCTTTCAGCATGATAGCAGTCAATTTGCTGCAGCTTATGCAGACAGTTTCTATCCTAATGTCTCACAAGGATAAAAAAATGTCAGACACCGTAATTGCATTTTGAAACAGAAATGAAAGTAAACACTGTCCATAATTGCAGTAGAAAACAATATTTCCACATGATAATTACTTGGCGTGCAAAGATTTAAATCATGCATTGACCAACAATTTCCACTATGAATATAATATATAACATTACTATCTATCACTAAACGCTTTCCCCTCATACACTCTTTTTTATGCCTTTTCAAACAGAGTAGACCCAGATCAGACAGCTCCTGTAGGAGCTGTCTGATCAGGTTCTGCTCTGTTTGCTGATGAAATTATGGTAGATCTGACTTTACAAATTCTACCAACACCAAACATCCTGTTTACATAATATAATGCTATTAAAGAAATTCAGCTAACAAATATTCATGATGTCATTATTTCTTACATGAATATTCAAACAGGGATAAGGTTAATAACAAGGTCAAGGTCCTGCTACAACTACTTACTATACACTGTACAACAGGCAAAATAAATAGATATCAACATACATACATATGTACAGCTATACACTGAACAAGGTAAAAGGTGATAAAATCATAAGTTTAGAGTCCAAAGCACTATTACCAACACCTACTGGGCCCTATTTTATGATAGGCCAAACTTGTCACAAGTCCTAATTTATGATAGGCCAAACCTATCACAAGTCCTAATTTATGATAGGCCAAACTTGTCCTAATTTATGATAGGCCAAACTTGTCACAAGTTCTAGTTTATGATAGGCCAAACTTGTCATAAGTACTAATTTACGACAGTCATAACTACAGTAAAATCCCTCTAAAGCGGAATTCAATAAGATAAGAATTTGGATACTTTTTTAATGATGGCTGCTTAATGCAGGTTGAAAGTCATGCAGGAAGCTCCTAGGAGCTTTCTGGATGACTTTCACACTGCATAAAGCTATCATCTTTCTCCAAGATGGAAATCTATATTAAACATCAGGTTTAGAGAGGATTTATTGTATTCACATAGCCGTAATTATCGCACATTCTAGCATGCGACTGAAGTTCTTTTTGCAATCATCGTATGTTAGAACCTGTGACAATTCGAGTTGTATGACCTTAAACAAATCAGGCCACTGGTGCTTTATCCATTGGTATGGTTCTAATTGTGATGGTTGTCCTCGCAGCTTTCAGATCCACTCATACACGAAATGTCAAAGGAAAAGGTCTCCAGGACATTCCTTACAGTATAGACTCAGATCAACTACTGCATTATGAGCAAGGTGTGGGATCAATGTTATTTTAAAATTAATTTTAACCCGTTACCTAATAATTATACTTTTCAACACCTTTGCAAAAGAGCGGACCCAAATCAGATGACTCCTGTAATCTGTAGGAGCCATCTGATCAGTACACCTGTAGGCTGTAGGAGTGACATGATCAGTAGACCTGTAGGCTGTAGGAGCCATCTGATCAGTACACCTGTAAGCTGTTGGAGCCATCTGATCAGTACACCTGTAAGCTGTAGGAGCCATCTGATCAGTACACCTGTAAGCTGTAGGCTCCATCTGATCTGTACACCTGTAAGCTGTTGGAGCCATCTGATCAGTACACCTGTAAGCTGTAGGAGCCATCTGATCAGTACACCTGTAAGCTGTAGGAGCCATCTGATCAGTACACCTGTAAGCTGTAGGCTCCATCTGATCAGTACACCTGTAAGCTGTAGGAGCCATCTGATCAGTACACCTGTAAGCTGTAGGAGCCATCTGATCAGTACACCTGTAGGCTGTATGCTCCATCTGATCAGTACACCTGTAAGCTGTAGGCTCCATCTGATCAGTACACCTGTAAGCTGTAGGCTCCATCTGATCAGTACACCTGTAAGCTGTAGGCTCCATCTGATCAGTACACCTGTAAGCTGTAGGCTCCATCTGATCAGTACACCTGTAAGCTGTAGGCTCCATCTGATCAGTACACCTGTAAGCTGTAGGCTCCATCTGATCAGTACACCTGTAGGCTGTAGGAGCCATCTGATCAGTACACCTGTAAGCTGTAGGAGCCATCTGATCAGTACACCTGTAGACTGTAGGAACGACCTGATCAGTACACCTGTAAGCTGTAGGAACGACCTGATCAGTACACATGTAGGCTGTAGGAGCCATCTGATCAGTACACCTGTAGGCGCCATCTGATCAGTACACCTGTAGGCGCCATCTGATCAGTACACCTGTAGGCGCCATCTGATCAGTACACCTGTAAGCTGTAGGAGCCATCTGATCAGTACACCTGTAGGCTGTAGGAACGACCTGATCAGTACACCTGTAGGTAGGAACGACCTGATCAGTACACCTGTAGGCTGTAGGAACGACCTGATCAGTACACCTGTAGGCTGTAGGAACGACCTGATCAGTACACCTGTAAGCTGTATGAGCCATCTGATCAGTACTCCTGTATGAGCCATTTGATCAGGACTCCTTAAGGCAGATGGAGTCATCTGATCAAGACTCATGTAGGCTGTAGGAGCCATCTGATTAGGACTACTGTAGGCTATAGGAGCCATCTGACCACGATTCCTACAGGCTATCTGTAGAAGCCATCTGATTAGGACTCCTGTAGGCTATAGGAGCCATCTGACTACGACTCCTGTAAGCTATAGAAGCCATTTGACCAGGCCTCCTGTAGGCTGTAGGAGCCGTCTGGTCAGGGTCTGCTTCGTTTGTTACTGGAATACTACAGATCCAGCTCTACAGTTTTTACCATGGCCAAAAATACATGTGTACATATGCCATGGTAAATTGTCAGTCAACCCTTACAACGCTGTATTTTTAAATGGACTATTCAAAAATTCACACCCGTCAGTCTTATGGTGAACATTTAGGGATTTTTCTTATAGAAAAGTGTAACATGACAAACAGTGAAGACCCTGATGCAAAGGACATTAGTGACTCGTGTCCCGCACTGTAAGGGTTAACCATTTCCTTTGCAAATAGAGTGAACCTGATAAAATGGCTCCTATAGGAGCCGTCTGATCAGGGTCTGCTATGTTTGCTTATGAAATAATATAGATATCATTATACAGTTTATGTCTTTCTAAAACATATCTTTGTTAAGTTAATTAATATTCATGATGACTTTGATGTCATTATTTCTCGTCTAAAAAAGGTTAATCAACCAGGGCTCAAGATGGAGCTGTCAATAAATAAGAAGTTTGGTGGGATTCAGAGAAGTTTTGGGCCTGACTTCTTTTTCTTCTTATATATTCTATATATTTAAACTTCTCCCTTAACTCAAAACATGGAGAAGTCAGCAAGGTTAATGGAACCATTTCTTCCAAATCCTCCTCCAGTATGGGCCCTGATTAATAGTCATTCTTTCTTACATGAATATTCAAGTAAACATTAATTCTTAACCCTTTCCCTCATATAAACGTGTTTTCACGCATGTGCAAACAGAGTAGACCCAGATCAGACGGCTCCTAGAGGAGCCGTCTGATCAGGGTCTGCTCTGTTTGCTTATAGAATTTGATAGATCTGTTTCTTTGCTTTCTAAAATGTCTACAATGTTCCACTTTCCATATTTCTTTATACATGTATCTATTTTGCTAATGAATATTCAGTAGGTATTGAAATTTGGCCTAAATACAGAACAGAGAAAGGGTTAAAATAGAATGCTTTTTTCATTTGACTGGTAACTACAGGTACAAATTTGTACACATTTCAAAGGTTTCTATTCAACTAGGAGTAGAATCCTTGCTCCAACAGTAAGTTGTAAGTGTAACTGCAAAACTACAGGTTCATTACAATCTCTGTAAACAGTCTGCATTAAAATATAATTTGGCAACTAATCACAATCAAAACTGTTTGATATACTGATAATTTCGATGAAATGGAAACAATAATTAAAACATTGCAGGAAGTGACGAAATAATACGAAATATGGAGCAAGGAATACTAACCGATTCCAGCAAAACTAGCATTGATTGTCAAAGGGTGAAATGATTAACCCTTTCCCTGTTCAATATTAACCCTTTCCCTGTTCAATATTAACCCTTTCCCTGTTGAATATTCATGTAAGAAACAATCACATCATGAATATTAAATTTTGTCAATTGATTTTTTAAAATGGTATATGTACACATGATTTTTTTTTATTTCAGGCAAAAGTGTAATAAAAAATGAAATCATTGCTTGAAAATTAATTAATTATTGAAAATAAAATTCAAAAGTTAATAACAAGATTGGGTTGGGTTCATAATGAAGGATAGGTTAGGAAGCCAGAAACAAAACATTTTGATCCAGACAAGATGAAGAGTAAGTATCTATGTAATCAGGATCCAATCTGCTTGACAATGATAATGCTTTTAACCCTTTCCCTATTATACGCTTATTCCAAATTTTAATACCTTCTGAATATTCATTGAAAAAATAGTAACAACAAAATATGGAAGGTAGAACAGTGTAGGCATTTTAGAAAGTAAAGAAACAGATCTTTCCAATCCAATTACCAAACAGAGCAGACCCTGATTAGACGGCTCCTATGGGCCTATTCTGTTTGAAAATGTGTGAAAAAAAATTTATATGAAAGATTAGAGTTAAGAAAATTGAATGAAGCGGATTATTTCCAATATCTTTGAAATAACTAGTTAGCAAGCAAAAAGTTAAAGCTGTTTCTACAGTGCCAGTTAACCCTTCAATTGAGAGAAAAGCCTTTTCATGCATTTACAAACAGAGTATGACCCAGATTAAACGGCTCCTGTAGGAGCCATCTGAACAGTTAGACCAGATTAGACAGCTCCTGTAGGAGCCATCTGAACAGAGTATGGCCCAGATTAGACAGTTTCCGTAGGAGCCATCTGAACAGGATCTGCTATATTCCATATGAAATAACATAGATCTGCTTCTACAGTTTTGCCATGGCAAAATATTTTCTTGTTCATGATGTCATTACAAACAAGAGAGTCGTCACGGGTGACAAATGCCCCCAAAGTGTTTGACACCGAAATGCATTTTGGCGGAAAAACAATACAATGTAATGCAGGTGTAACATGAAATTTTGATGCTGTTAAAAATGACACAGGAGTCAGTTCTTAACATTAGAAACAGAACCTTTGGATTATGATAGCTAAGAAAAGAGCCAAGCGTCAAAACTTAGTTAAAAAGGACCCTAAGTCATTCTCAACGTTAAAAAGGACCCTGGGTTGATTGTCAACGTTTAAGGTATAGGAGATATGCTCTGGACAAGCTTTTTGTATCTGGTAAGATATAGAAGATATGCTCCGGACTGTAAAATTGAGGTCAAAGGTCAAGGTCAAGGTCAGTGATCTGAAAATGGTACACGACTCTCCGCCATCCCAAGATGAACTCACAAATCAAATTTGGAATCCGTAGCTGGTAAGGTATAGGAAAAATGCTCCGGACAAGCTTTGTGTAAAATCTAGGTCAAAGGTCAAGGTCACAGTGACCTGAAAATGGTACGCGACACACCGTCATCCCAAGATAAACTCACACATTAAATTTGGAATCCGTAGCTGGTAAGGTATAGGAGATATTCTCTGGACAACCTTTTTTGTAACATTGAGGTCCAAGGTCAAGGTCAAGGTCACAGTGACCTGAAAATGGTACGCGACACTCCGCCATCTGAAGGTGATCTCACACACCAAATTTGGAATCCGTATCTGGTAAGGTATAAGAGATATGCTCTGGACAAGCTTTTTGTAAAATCGGTCAAGGTCAAGGTTAAGGTCATAGTGACCTGGAAATGGTACATGACACTCCGCCATCCCAAGATGAACTCACACACCAAATTTGGAATCTGTAGCTGGTAAGGTAAAGGAGATATGCTCCGGACAAGCTTTTTGTAAAATCGGTCAAAGGTCATGGTCAAGGTCACAGTGATCTGAAAATGGTACGAGACACTCCTCCATCCCAAGATGAACTCACACACCAAATTTGGAATCCTTAGCTGGTAAGGAATAGGAGATATACTCCGGACAAGCTTTTTGTAGCTGGTAAGGTATAAGCGGTTTTTAAAATCGAGGTCAAAGGTCAAGGTCAAGGTCACAGTGACCTGGAAATGGTACGCGACACTCCGCCATCCCAAGATGAACTCACACAGCAAATTTGGAATCTGTAGCTGGTAAGGTAAAGGAGATATGCTCCGGACAAGCTTTTTGTAAAATCGGTCAAAGGTCATGGTCAAGGTCACAGTGATCTGAAAATGGTACGCAACACTCCTCCATCCCAAGATGAACTCACACACCAAATTTGGAATCCTTAGCTGGTAAGGTATAGGAGATATACTCCGGACAAGCTTTTTGTAGCTGGTAAGGCATAAGCTTTTTTTAAAATCAAGGTCAAAGGTCATGGTCAAGGTCACAGTGACCTGGAAATGGTACGCGACACTCCGCCATCCCAAGATGAACTCACACAGCAAATTTGGAATATGTAGCTGGTAAGGTAAAGGAGATATGCTCCGGACAAGCTTTTTGTAAAATCAAGGTCAAAGGTCAAGGTCAAGGTCACAGTGACATGAAAATGGTACGCGACACTCCCCCATCCCAAGATGAACTCACACACCAAATTTGGTATCCGTAGCTGATGTGACAAAGGAAATATACTCCGGACAAAATGTACACACACCCACACACACACACACCCACCCACCCACCCACCCACACACCCACCCACCCACACACCCACACACCCACCCACACACGCACGGTGCGATCACTATATGCCGCCAAAGCCTAGCTTTGGGGGCATAAAAATGTCATTATGATATCATTATTTTTTAAAGCTTTCCTTCATACAAATGCTTTTTGAAGCCTTTGCAAACAGAGAAGACCTAGACCCTGATTAGTGTCTGCTCCTTTGTTTATGAAGTTTCTACCAATACCAAAACATACTTTGTACATATGCCATCATAAAAATTCAGCTAACAAATATTCATGATGTCATTATTTATGAAATGAATCTTCATCAGGGAAAAGGGTTAACCCTTTCCTTCATGTAAACGTGTTTTCACACATTTGCAAACAGAGTAGACCCAGATCAGACGGCTCCTATAGGAGCCGTCTGATCAGGGTCTGCTCTGTTTGTTAATAGCATTTGATCGATCAGTTTATTTGCCTTCTAAAATGTCTACAATGTTGCACCTTCCATATTTCTTTATAACTATTTTGTTAATGAATATATAGTAGGTATATAAATTTGGACTAAATATAGAACAGGGAACAAGGGTTAATGAATATTCATGAGGTAAACAGTTAAAATGTAAGACAACAACAAACGCTGCTTAATATATTTTCTATCTACCTATGACAAAAAATCATAGAAAAGATAGAAATAACCATTGCAAAAGTCATACTGTATTCTGCATGGCAGAAATACAATTACATGTACAGTAAAATCCCTCTAAACTGCCATAGATGTGATCTCCCAGCAAGAATACAATAATTAGTATCAATACTCGTCTTTCAGACAGATGGAAGCTTAATGCAGGTTGACAGCCATGCAGAAAGCTCCTTTGGGAGCTTCCAGCATGACTTTCACCCTACATTAAGCAGCCACCTGCCAAAAAAGACTTAAATCATTCTGTATTAAAATTCAGGTTTAGTGAGGTTTTACTGTATATTGAAAACTACTTCATCTTTGAGATGTGTTGGATAAAACTGACAAGGACATCATCCTAAGAATCTAAGTATTGCTACAGTCACCCACAACAGACTGGTTTTTAATCAAACAACTCCAACAACATGAAAGTCACCTTCAAAATTGAACTTCTTCACCACAGACTGCTTAGTTTCAAAATCCACCTCACTACTCCCAACCTCCTGAGTGGAGGACTGTCTTGTAAGGTTCTGAGACGAAACATTTATCTCTTTGTGAAGGTACTTCATATTATTGAGAACTTCTCTTTGATTGATTTTCACATTCTCATATAGTGTATCAGATGTTATTCTCCCAAATGAGTCTTCAGAACTATCATCTAGTTTACCTACTGAATTGTTAAGTTTTGTCTCAGGTTTAAGATTATTGCACATAAAACTATTTTGCTCCTTTGCTAAATTACTCTCTGTTTTTTTACTTTCATTTGAATTTTCTGATACTCGAGGGGAGCTAAATCCACTATCACCGAGTGTCATTTCACACACACGAGGTATCAGTCCCTCTGTGTGCTTACATGCACCTGATCGTGTGTTAATCACAGTTCCAAGGCTATGTTCACTACTCGCCGTTCCTTCTACAGCACTATCCTGTGAAGTTCTGTCCTGGCTAGAGCTTGAATTAGTGGTTCCTCTATCGCTGTTGTGTTCAGACCGATGATCACACTCTGGAAGATGCAGACCGAGGTGAGCAACATCAGATACTGGCTGTACTCTCTCTCTTTGACTATCTGAAATATCTCTTTGTGATTTTCTGTGGGTTCTTTCAGGCAATTTGGGTCTAACCTCCTGGTTAGAAACATGGACATTTGCATAAATATGAACATCTGGCACACCATTTTCCATCAAGGGTTTCCCCTCAGGATTCTCTGTCACAGTAGTGTACTCATGGTTTTTTGTCTGCCCATGCTCCTTCTCCAAAGCAAATCGTCTCATGCCATCATTTACGGTTGTATCTTCCCCAGTGGGCCTATATGATCTGGACCTGTGATATGTGTAGCCAGCTGCTTGTTCATTGTCAAGACCCATACAATTAACACCACTGTTGTGCGAGACTCCAATAGTAGAATGTTTTTGTGGCAGTCTCCCCTGGTATTCAAAACTGATGTCCTCTTCCCTTGTCAGGCCTGTGCTCATGCCACTGACATGCCGAGACAAGGTGTAAGCACTAGAATGGCGGTCTTGGTGAGCTTTCTTCTTTGACCTATGACCTTTTTTGTGAGACTTGTTCTTACTAGCTCCCTCTTTTCTATCATCTACATGAGTTTGTTTTGCCCTATTCTCTGGTGCAAAAACATCATAGGTAGCACCATTTCTTGGAGTTGAGTTGAACATTGGATGTGTAACATAGTTAGAGTGTAATAACTCTCCTGTGGGTGAGGACAATCTTGTGGGTAGTGAGCTGAGTCTCAGACCAGGCTGCACCATACTGTTTCTAAATGAAGGCTTCTCGACTGGCTCAAGACTGTTCATTTCTTGTGGAGTATTTGCGATCACTATTGCAGACCTGTGCTTGTGCTTGTGAGATTTCTTGTGGGATCTTCGGCTGACAACTTGCCCAAAGCCTGGAGGCTGTGACATTTGAATATTATGAACAGGAGGTATTCTGTCAGGCACAGAGTTGGTAGCAAAGTGCAGACTGCCTGTGCCGGAGTCAGTTGGAAGGCTATTTAGGTAGTGCCAGGTACCAGACTTTACCATCTGTTGCTGGACCCAGGTCTGTGTGCGAATCTGCTTGTCTATCTGTTGCTGGTACCAGGTCCACTCAGGAGGTGGGAACTGGGCTGAGAATGTGGCATACTCTACAGCAGGTTTCTGAGCTTCCTGGGGTACCTTTTTCTTTCCACGACCAAACAGCTTGGACAGCAATGAGACTTTTTCTGCAAACAGAGTATCACAAGTATTTAATCCTTTAACTACTTAAGTTTACCCTTTCCCTGTTCTATGTTGATTATGAAATTTAACACCTACTGAATATTCATGGACAAATAGTTATAATTACATATGGAAGGTGGAACATTGTAGCCATTTTAGAAAGTAAAGAAATCGACATATCAAATTATGTTAGCAAACAGAGCAGACCCTGATCAGACAGCTCTTCTAGGAGCCGTCTGATCTGGGTCTACTCTGTTTGCAAATGCGTGAAAACACGTTTATATGAGGGAAAGGGTTATAGGGAAGATAATTCTGTAATGCAACAGGCTAAACACATGAAAATTGTATCTTGCACATCTACTTATCATGGGTAGTATGTATGGCAAGTATCAGTTCAATATGTATGGCAAGTATCAGTTCAATAACTTTCAAATTGAATGAGGATTTTGCGACACCAACTAGGCAACTACCTATGTTTCATGCTAAAATGACAAACATTACTCAAAGATCAAGGGGCGATAATTTTGCAAATTCTGGTGCTAAACAGATGTAATTTGCTATTCATGTTTATCATGTATACCAATTTATAACATAACACGTGGCTTCAGCGTGACGTAACACTATCATTTATTTTTTGATAATCATGGGCATATAATCACTAGTGAATAACATTCGAACGACCGAATGACATTTGAACGATTCATACGCGCTGTCAAAACAAACAAACTGGCGGACGGTGGTCGACCTACCTGTCCACGATTGAGTCACGATAGATGGCAAAGGATTGTTGGCACTTGCGCCTTAATTTCGATAAAATAATACAAATTGTAATCGCTGTCAGGAATCATATACAAAATGTATGCCAAAAAAGACCTACCAGCTACTCTGACCCATACAATCAATTGCCAAATTAAAATGCCTCCTCAACTTTGCATTTTCTTCACCGCATGTCTTTTTGTTTATGCAGATTTCTACTCATACAAATATCTCATCAATCAACAACAATAGTCATCTGAATCCAGCACAGCACAAACATATTTCAAATATGCTATACTCACTAACTCAGCTGATCGCGAAAATCTTCCTCCTGTTCCAACACATTTTATGCAGCAGTTCGTACTGAATCTTTTGTCCATTTCAAACATTTTCACTGAACTTGAATCGAGATTTTTTTTCTCGGTGGAAATGTCCATGTCCATGTGTATACATACAACACTAATGAAGGGCTTAATATACCAAAACGAAGGCGCATTTCGAATCCCATTGACAGTGAGTGTCGGACGTGTTGGCGACTGTATGTATAGGTCTTCATGTAAATGGCGCGCTTTACATAGACACATGTTGTGTACAATGACGTCATAATGTGACGTGTTTGTAACTATGTATGTCAAAACTGTAACTCAAAAATTATTTTGACGTGTTTCTGTATGTTTTTGTATCATAAACTATCACAGTTAAATTGAATACCAGAGAGGTCTGAATTAGATCCTGGTTGATATGACAGTAAGTAAAAAATAAAGTTGGAAAATTTAGACCTACTTTGTCCCAGTTACCTAGCGAACCTAATAACACCTTTCATTCATCATTTCTATATGTAAGGAGAATTTATAACAATCCACGTTACTGCTGAAATATTGGCTGCAAATAACATTTGTGTGTGTTATGTTATAAATAGGATCTTGCATTCGTGTTCACTCATGTAAGATCCTCTATATAAATTAAATATATCCATGATTAAATGTTAACAGACTGATTGACAGCTCAACAAACAGGCCACCAAGGTGATTCCAGTATACCCCCTAAAACTGGCCACCAAGGTGATACCAGTATACCCCCTAAAACTGGCCACCAAGGTGATACCAGTACACCCCCTAAATCTGGCCACCAAGGTGATACCAGTATAACCCCTAAATCTGGCCACCAAGGTGATACCAGTATACCCCCTAAATCAGGCCACCAAGGTGATACAAGTATACTCCCTCAAACAGGCCACCAAGGTGATACCAGTATACCCCCTAAATCAGGCCACCAAGGTGATACAAGTATACTCCCTCAAACAGGCCACCAAGGTGATACCAGTATACCCCCTAAAACTGGCCACCAAGGTGATACCAGTATACCCCCTAAATCTGGCCACCAAGGTGATACCAGTATACTGCCTCTATCAGGCCACCAATGTGATACCAGTATACCCCCTAAATCAGATCACCAAGGTGATACCAGTATACTCCCTCAAACAGGCCACCAAGGTGATACCAGTATACTCCCTAAATCTGGCAACCAAGGTGATACCAGTATACTGCCTCTATCAGGCCACCAAGGTGATACCAGTATACTCCCTCAAACAGGTCACCAAGGTGATACCAGTATACCCCCTCAAACTGGCCACCAAGGTGATACCAGTATACCCCCTCAAACTTTGTTCAAATTAGGTCAGATGTTCACAAGCCAAAATTCAACTAGAACTATCACTGAAGGTGATTAATACCCCCACAAATGTGACTGTCACATGAAAAAGCTTTGCACAATTTGAAGGGGCATAACTCTGTAAGGAAAAAGATAAACTGGAAAACTATAATTGGACACGCATGTCCTCTTTATGATAAAGCATCACGTCAAGTTTCATGGGATTCCAGTCAGCGTTTACTTAGAAACAGTGTGGAATAAGAGTCAACAGAAGGATCGGCACAAAACCTTTAAACAAAGGGGCATAACTATGTAAGAAAGTATGCAGTTGCTAAGAAACGGCGCGAAAAGAAAGTCAACAGACTGACCAACAGACCAATATTCAAAGGGGCATTATAACTATGTAAGGAAACAGATAAACTGTAAAACTATTATTAGATGGGCATCTCCTCTTCATGATAAAGTATCATGTCAAGTTTCGTATGATTCCAGTCAGCAGTCGCTGAGAAACTGTGCGGAATAAAAGACTGACCAACACAAAACTTTTAAACAAAGGGGCATAACTTTGGAAAAAAATCAATCAGCTTGAAAACTATAATTGGATACACATGTCCTCTCTATGACAAAGCATCATGTCAAGATTCACTGGATTCCAGTGAGCAGTTGCTAAGAAACTGCGCAGAAAAAAGTCAACAGACCGACCGACAGACCAAAATTCAAAGGGGCATAACTCTGTAAGGAAATGAATAAACTGTGAAACTAATATTGGATGCACATCATTCTCCTCTTCATGATAAAGTATTATGTCAAGTTTTGTACAATTACAGTCAGCAGTTGCAGAGAAACCATACAGAATAAAAGTCAACAGGCAGACCAACACAAAAATTGTAAACAAAGGGGCATAACTCTGTAATAAAATCAATGAACTGTAAAATTACAATTGGATGCACATGTCCTCTTTATGATAAAGCATCATGTTAAGTTTCTTTGAATTCTAGTCAGCGGTTACTGAGAAACTGCGTGGAAACAAAAGTCAACAGATCAACCAACACAAACATTGTAAAAAAAGGGGCATTACTCTGTAAGGAAATCACTGAGCTGGAAAATTATAATTGGATGCACATCTCCTCTTTATGATAAAGCACCATGTCAAGTTTCTTTGAATTCTAGTCAGGGGTTACTGAGAAACTGAATGGAAACAAAAGTCAACAGACCAACACAAAAAATTTAAACAAAGGGGCATAACTCTGTCAGGAAATCACTGAGCTGGAAAATAATAATTGGATGCACATCTCCCCTTTATGATAAAGCATCATGTCAAGTTTCATTAAATTCTAGTCAGCAGTTACTGAGAAACCGCGCGGAAACAAACCAACACAAAAATTTAAACAAAGGGGCATACCTCTGTAAGGAAATCACTGAGCTGGAAAGTAATAATTAGATGCACATCTCCTCTTTATGATAAAGCATGATAGTCAAGTTTCATTGAATTCTAGTCAGCGGTTACTGAGAAACCGTGCAGAAACAAAAGTCAACTGACCAACCAACTGATCGACCGAAAAGGTGACTCCTCTATACCCCCAAACTTTGTTTGTGGGGGTATAATAATTTTAATGCAACAAAATCATTCTGTAAATGTCCTACAACCTTTCTAGGCAATTTTCTGTACACAATGTTTTTTCCAAATACAGTAAAACTTCGATTATCTGAACCCTAAAATACGTATTATTATCGATCTTTAAGACAGGTGGCAGCTTAATGCATGGTGAAAGTCATGCAGAAAGCTCCTCTAGGAGCTTTCTGCATGACTTTCACCATGCATTAAGCAGCCACCTGCCTAAAAGGGTCTAAATTCTTCTCTACCGAAAATTCGAATAATCGAGGTTTTACTGTATATGAGTTTCATGTACACTTTTACATGATCCAACATAATGGCCTACACTGTTGGCATATGACTATAGACTTGTTTCCCACTTCAAATGTTTAAGTGGTTAAAATCTAACTTGATGCAATCAAAATAATCACCTTTAGGTTTTTCCTCCTTCAAGTCACTTTTACTGTCTGTATCTTTTGGCTGGGTCTTTTTCTTTTCTTGCCGGCCTTTCACTGAGGAGCTTCTCTTTAAGGTCCCCTCCTGAGGCTCATCTTTGTGAGTCTTGTCCCCCCGAGTGCGTCTCATGCTTAGACTTAAACTCCTGTGTACCCGGGGCATCGGTAACTCCACCTGAACAGTAAACAGAAGACACGAGATTACAACTTACTTCCCTACACATGCAAGCAGGACACACAAGACAAAGTATTTTTAATTCAAATAACCAGTTTCAAACTTTGCTCTTAAACAAGAGGGCCATGATGGCCCTAAATCGCTCACCTGGTTACTATAGACATATGCATAAACTGTATTTCTATGTAAAAATAAGTAAGCTTCAGATTGGGGCCAATATGAAACCAAGGGCCATAATTTTAGGCCTTGGGTTTCAAATTTGAACAATCTAAATAAAGGAACATTAGATGATGCTTCATATAAGTTTCAAAGTGTCACAGGAGATTTTAAAGATTTTCCTATGAAAAACTGATAAGCCAGGGGCGGGGCCATTTTGGTCCAGGGGTCATAATTTGAACAATTTTGGTAGAAAACCATTAGATGATAATAAATACTAAATTTCAAAGGTCTAGGCCTTACAGTTTAGGAGAAGATTTTTAAAGATTTTCCTATGAAAAACTGATAAGCCAGGGGCCGGGGCCATTTTTGGTCCGGGGGTCATAGTTTGAAAATCTTTGTAGAGGACCATTAGACGATGCTACATACCAAATATCAAAGGTCTAGGCCTTACGGTTTCAGAGAAGAAGCTTTTTATGAAAAACTGATAAGCCCCGGGGCGGGCCATTTTGGTCAAGGGGTCATAATTTGAACAGTCTTTGTAGAGGACCAATAGATGATGCTACATACCAAATATCAAATGTCTAGGCCTTACGGTTTCAGAGAAGAAGATTTTTAAAGATTTTCCTATGAAAAACTGATAAGCCCCGGGGCGGGGCCATTTTTGTCTTTGGGGTCATAATTTGAACAATCTTAGTAGAGGACCATTAGATGATGCTACATACCAAATACCAAAGGTCTATGCCTGATAGTTTCAGAGAAGAAGATTTTTAAAGATTTTCCTATGAGAAACTGATAAGCCCCGGGGCCATTTTTGGTCCGGGGGTCATAATTTGAACAATATTTGTAGAGGACCATTAGATAATGCTACATACCAAATATCAAATGTCTAGGCCTTACGGTTTCAGAGAAGAAGATTTTTAAAGATTTTCCTATGAAAAACTGATAAGCCCCGGGGCGGGCCATTTTTGGCCCAGGGGTCATAATTTGAACAATCTTGGTAGAGGACCATTAGATGATGCTACAAACTAAATTCCAAAGGTCTAGGTCTTACGGTTTCTGAGAAGATGATTTTTAAAGATTTTCCTATGAAAAACTGATAAGCCCCGGGGCAGGGCCATTTTTGGTCCAGGGGTCATAATTTGAACAATCTTTGTAGAGGACCATTAGATAATGCTACATACCAAATATCAAAGGTCTAGGCCTTACGGTTTCAGAGAAGAAGATTTTTAAAGATTTTCCTATGAAAAACTGATAAGCCCCGGGGTGGGGCCATTTTTGGCCCGGGGGTCATAATTTGTACAATCTTTGTAGAGGACCATGAGATGATGCTACATACCAAATATCAAAGGTCTAGGCCTTACGGTTTCAGAGGAGAAGATTTTTAAAGATTTTCCTAAGAAAACCTGATAAGCCCCAGGGCGGGGCCATTTTTGGCCCGGGGGACATAATTTGAACAATCTTTGTAGAGGACCATTAGATGATTCCACATACCAAATATCAAAGCTCTAGGCTATGTGGTTTCAGAGAAGAAGATGTTTAAGTAAATTGTTGACGACGCACGACGCACATACGCACGACGCCGGACGCCGGACACTGCCCCCTCACAATACCTCACCTGGCACTTTGTGCCAGGTGAGCTAAAAATGGCAAACATACTATTTTAATTTTTTTCATTTATGGAATCTGACATACATACATGTTATTTTAACTCTTTACTCTATGACTATTCATGTTAGAGTTAACGACATCATGGATATTAATGAGATAAATTGTTATAATAGCACATGGGCACAGGAATATTTGGCTTTGGTTATCATGTATGGAAATTATAAAATTGAAGGAGGAGTTTGCGACACCAATCCCTATGTTTCATGCCAAAATGTCAAAAATTACTCAAAGTTTAAAGGGAGATAATTTTGCAATGCCTAGCCCTGATTGCAAAATTGAGTATTGCTCATCTACTATTCATGGTTATTATGTATACTACTTATACACTGAATAACTTTAAAACTGAAGGAGGAGTTCGTGACACCAACTCCCCATGTTTCATGCCAAAATGACAAAAAACTAAGTTCAAGGGGAGATAAATCTGCAATGCCTAGTGCTAAACTGTAAACATATGAAAATTTGTGTCTTGTACATGTGTTTGTGGTGTATGACAAGTATCAATTTTAAAATTGAAGGAGGAGTTTGCGATACCAATCACCGTGTATAATGCCAAAATAACAAAAAATACTTAAAGTTCAAGGGGAGATAAATCTGCAATGCTCGGCACTAAACACATGAAAATTGTGTGTTGCAAATCTAATATTCATGGTTATTATGTATACCACTTATATACTGAATAACTTTCAAACTGAAAGAATTCCTGAAAACCAACTCCACATGTTTCATGCCAAAATGACAGAAAATACTCAAGTTCAAGGGGAGATAATTCTGCAATGCCCTGCAGTAAACACATGAAAATTGAGTCTTGCACATCTACCATTCGTGGTTATTATGTATACCAAATATAAATTCAATAACTTTAAAACTGAATGAGAAGTTTGCAACACCAACTACCCATGTTCAAATGCGGAAAGACCGACGGCCGGACAGGCTGATTCCAGTATTCCCCCCCTCAAACAAGTTTGCGGGGGTATAAAAATGAAGGGTCCACTTTAATCCTTTCCCTCATACAAACACATGTTTGCAAATAGACTAGACCCAGTCCAGTTGGCTCCTGTAGGAGTCATCTGATCAGGATCTGCCCCTGTTTGCTTATGAAATCATATAGATCTCATTCTGATCCTACAGTTTTTGTCAAAGCAAATAATTCGATTAAAACATTTACCTGATAAAAATTAACAATTCGCTTGCTGTTCACGTCAATATACCTACCTGTAAATAGTGAAGACCCAGATGAGACAGCTCCTGTAGGAGGTGTCTCATCAGGGTTTGCACTGTTTACAAGTTGATTGTGCAACCGGTGCACTCCACAGCAGTGATTGCACAGTGAAATACTTGTACACAATGAAGATATATGTAATTATACAACAGGGCATGGGTAAAGAAGGAGAAATGTATTTTAAAATTCAGCAAGAGAAGGGTTAAGTGATCAATTCATACATAACTGTTCATTAGGGACGGGGTTAACTACTCAGCATTGGAAGGGTTGACATATAAACTTTCAACATATTTAACTCTTCCCCTGTTCTACATTTAGCCATAGTTTCAATACCTATTTAATATTCATAGACAAAATAGTTATAATGACATATGGAAGGTGGAACATGGCAGCCATTTTAAAAACTATAAGAACAGATGTATCAAATTCCATTAGCAAACAGAGCAGACCAAGATCAGACGACTCATACAGGAGCCGTCTGATCAGGTTCTTCTCTGATTGAAAATGCAAGAAGGACTGTTTATATGAAGGACTGAGCTAATAAGAGAAAGTTCACTTTCTCATTTGTAACAGTCTTTTCTCTTCATATCCTCAGCTTTATCACATTTAGATAATTAGAATAATGATTTTTACAGAATGTCAAAAAAAGATTAATCTACCTGTGTACTGTTATGACAAGAAAATTCACTTTCCCAACTGTAACAGTGTTTTCTCTTCATTTCCTCAGCTATTCCCACATGTTATACAAAAATCAAAATCATGGTGTTTGCAGAATGTCAAAAATATTAACCCTTTACAACATAAATGTGCCTTTCTACGCCTTTTCAAACAAGAGTAGACCCAGATCAGATGGATCCTATAGAAGTCGTCTGATGAGGTTCTGTTCTGTTTGCTTATAGCATTATATAGTTCAGATTCTTAAGTTTATGCCAAGACTAGAAGTGCCTGTGTCCATATGTCAATATATGAAATTTACTTGTGTACCATGATGATAAGAAATGCATTTGTACTTCAAACAATCTCTTTATACCTTTAGTTTTTCTTCACATTCAAAAGCCTTCTCCTCCTTGTCATGTGACTCTGGCTGATCAATCAGGTTCCTCTCTACATCAACCTGGCAGGAGATTGACCTGGTAGGCTGCTTTGGTGGCTGGCTATCAAGAAATAATACAAGAAATGTACACTCCTGTAAACTCTTATAATTTGTCAATTCTTTGAAACTATTAACCTCGACACTATTTCTGTAAGAACAAACTGGACATAATCATACCAGGTCTCAATGTCTTTCAATAGCCAAGTTTCTGATCTTACATAATCAATGACAAACTTTTATTTTTCACAGATATTGATTGATGCGGAAATGTATTAAGGTAACATATTGGAAATTCTGCCCTGCTAACATTAATGATCAATAAATTGAACACAATTACTCATAAGACATTCTAATTATTTGTCACACCTCTGACTGTTGAAGTGATCAAACCATCCACATTGGCATCTGTTTAATAAATGATGGTCACCTGCCACATGTCCTTAAAGTTTAAAACTATGATCCACTCCCACCCACCCCACAAACAAACAAAAAAAAACAGTAAAAAGACACACAACACTTTGCATGAATATGAGAAATAGACATTATGAATATTTATAAGCTGAATTAAACTAACACATGAACAATGAAAGTTTTGACTGCAGCAGCAGAGACTGTACATATCTATATTATTCCTCAAACAGAACAGAACAGAACAGATGTTTTATTTTGACTTGAGCATACAAGCTCATCATCATAACATCGAAACATACACATGACAGTCACGCTAATATAATTATACAGTGCAAAGAGAGCAGACCCTGATCAGAACTATCTAATCTGGGTCTAATCTCATTGTAAAGGTGTATCTTTGGAGTAAAAGGTTAAATTAAAGTTCCAGTCCATATAGGTTTAAATTCACCTTTCGCAAAGAATGCATTCAATTTTATACAATTTATAAACACATTTCTAGAATGAAATTAATGTGTATCAGTATTTGAGAATTTACAAACAGAGGAGACCCAGGTCAGATGACACAAGTAGGAGCCATTGATCAGGGTCTGCTCTGTTTGCTTATGAAATAATATAGCTCTGATATTACAGCTTCTGCTACGTTCAAAAATTCCCTAGCTCATGAGGCCATTTTAACCCTTTACCTCATATAAACGTGTTTTCACGCATTTGCAAACAGAGTAGACCCAGATCAGATGGCTCCTATAGGAGCCGTCTGATCAGGGTCTACTCTGTTTGCTAATAGAATTTGATAGATCTGTTTCTTTGCTTTCTAAAATGTCTACAATGTTCTACCTTCCATATTTCTTTACAACTATTTTGTTAATGAATATTCAGTAGGTATTGAAATTTGGCCTAAATACAAAACAGGGAAAGAGTTAAACTTCAGCTATGTAATACTCATACAATCATCAGCTATGTAATACTCATACAATCATCAGCTATGTAATACTCATACAATCATCAGCTATGTAATACTCATACAATCATCAGCTATGTAATACTCATACAATCATCAGCTATGTAATACTCATACAATCATTACTTCTCACATGAATATTCATGCTGGAAAGCATTTATTCAAGATGAGAAAAATGCAGAATACACCAGCTCCAAAATAAGTATGCTGCATTAACCCTTCGCTTGCTATTCACGTCAATATACCTACCTGTAAATAGTGAAGACCCAGGAGCTGTCTCATCAGGGTCTGCATAATTTACAAGTTGATTGTGCAACCTGTGCACTCCACAGCAGTGATTGCACAGCGAAATAATTGTACATAGTGAAGATATATGTAATTATACAACAAGACATGGGTAAAGAAGGAGAAATGTATTTTGAAATTCAGCAAGAGAAGGGTTAATATTGTGCTGCACAAAACACTTACTTCAAATATATACATTTTACACTTATGCAAATAGAGTATACATCTCTGTTTGCTTGTCTTTGCATGCTAAATAACTTTTGTCTGCAACAATTGTCAACTGCTTTAATTCTTAAAACTATAGAGTTTGTTTTTGAGAAAAACACATGTCTCCCCCCGGTACCCCGCCCCCGCACCCATAAGAGGAATGAACGTTGAAACCAACAGTTGCGTTTTAACAACTATTATGATAATCAAGCTTAATTCAAAATCACATGACCACCTTCACATATAGATTGGTTGTGCATCACTTATAGATACATAATAATAGATTGGTTGTGCATCACATATAGATTGGTTATCTGTAAACTTTTGTAGACATCTATAAATACTAGTTTTCCCAATAAATTTCATATTTGAAAAAAATCAAAACTTTTGTCAAAATTGTTGCAGCCCATATTCCAATCCACATGACCATCCTCACATATAGCTGGTTCATATTTAAAAGTTTGAATGAAAACTCTTACATAGTATAGGAGGAGTTAGCTGCACAAGACTTTTTCGCTATTACTCTATATAAGGAAAAACTCAAAAGGCTTATAAAGATTTTTTCGCTATAAGGAAAAACTACAAAGGGCCATAACTTCTGTCAAATTGGTGCAGCCAAAATTCCAAACCACATGACCATCCTCACATATAGCTGGTTCATATGTAAAAGTTTGAAGTAATTCCCTCAAATAGTGTAGGAGGAATTAGCTGCACAAGATTTTTTCCCTAATTATATTCTATATAAGGAAAAACTAAAAAGGGCTATAACTTCCGTCAAAATTGTTGCAGCCAAAATTCGAAATCACATGACCATCCTCACATATAGCTGGTTCATATGTAAAAGTTTGATGGAAATCCCTTTAATAGTGTACGAGGAGTTAGCTGCACAAGAATTTTAACAGACAGACGGACCAGACGGCCGGATGGACAGAAAGCACAACATCAATACGTCTCCCTCCCCTAAAGGGGGAAGACATAATAAAATTTATCTCATTTCTTTGCAAAACTATGGTTGCAGTATCAAACAGTTTGGATCCTGATGAGGATGTGTTATGATGAGAGGCTGCATTATACCCTGCCTCATCTGGATCCACTGTTTGCACAGGTAATCACAGTTTTGCCGCTAGTGTGCAAAGAGTTACAGGAAAAGTTTTAGAACAGTGGACTTTTGAAACCATTGTGATAAAGCACTTGCTCCTACAGAGCAAATGCTTTATCTATCACTATTTCAAAAATTGACTTTTACAGAGGCACCAATATGCTGGAATGGGATAAAGACTCAAAAAAGTCTATTCACCAAAGTGGTGCTTTAACCCTTTTAATGTTTGGAAAAGAGTTAGCTGGCTTCTGAAAACAGTGCAGACTCAGATCAGAAAGACTCCTAATAGAGATTTCTAGCCTGGGTCTGTACAGTCTGTCATTCCTAATCCACATAAAACTCTATCTTTAAACAATGATGGACCATTCCTCTTTGAAAGGGTTAACGTTTTACTGCATGTAGGCTCCATTCAACACTAGTAGCCATCATCCAAAAACTTGTCTGCTTCAATTCTAAAAGTACATCTTTTCTCTACTTCTTTTCAAAAAAACAGTTTGAAGGAGCCATCTGATCAGGTTCTGCTCTGTTTGCATATGAAATTATAATAGATTTGACTTCACAGTTTCTTTCGATACCAAACTATCCTGTATAGCTGTGCTATTTTAAAGAAAATCAACTAATAAATATGCATGGTGACACCATTTCTTACATGAATATTCATGAGGTCAAGGTTAAATCATCCTAAATGACATTCAGAATGGCATCATCAAATAGTTTACCTGAAGGCAGCAGGAATATACATTGGATGTAAATGAGTCCAAGGTGAAAACAGGGAAGTTGTTGGTACCTCATCTCCATGGAAACGAAATGTGTCTGGCGTCACAACAAAGTAGCCAAAGCCTGAAAGAGTAAGAAACAATGGTTGTGTAGAAAAATTAGGATGAATTAAAAATAAAAACATTTTGAATATTTATTGTGAATATTTACTGGTTAAATATTTGTAATGGATTTATTAACCCTTCGCTTGCTGAATTTTAAAATACATTTCTCCTTCTTTATCCATGCCCTGTTGTATTATTACATATATCTTCACTGTGTACAAGTATTTCGCTAGCCAATCACTGCTTTGGAGTGCACTGGTTACACAATCAACTTGTAAATAGTGCAGACCCTGATGAGACAGCTCCTGCAGGAGCTGTCTGATCTGGGTCTTCACTATTTACAGGTACCGTATTTCCCCTTTCTATAGCGCCCTCTCTAATAGTAGCTCCCTCCCTATAATATACGCTTCGAAAAGCCATCAGGGGGATCAACTTACCCCACCCACCTCACCTCGAAGTCAAAAAGTTGGCGAAGAAAAAGAAAACTCAATGCATCATCACTAGTAGTAATTAGGGAAAGCAAATTACAATGAAACTATTTTATACTGTTGTTGCATTGGGGTAGGTTATTTTGTTTCTCTTCGACTTGTTATGTTTGCAAAAAGCGTTGGAATCAGATTATTCGGTGCTGTAAACCATGTATACATGTCACTTCTGCAAGCAATTCATTTAACACCGACTCACCTACATATCGCTCTTTAATTCTAATTCTGTCACTATTTCCCATACCTAATGGAAAGGTGATTCTGTTTTCTCCAATGGAAAGGTGATTCTGTTTTCTCCACTTGCCTAACGGATTAAACCAATGTTTGTTCGTTCCGTTGATATTTTTACTGCAGAGCAGTCTAGCGGAAGTTGAACCTTGAAAGGTAAATACCATTCTTACTGTCACTTTAAAATCCATAAATCTACCGAAGATTAAGTTTGAAATAAATGATTTCGGTCAACAAATGAACCAAGTAGGAAGTCTGCGGGTTATTTCAAGTCTTAAGGCGGGTTATTTCAAATTTATATGATTAAATTTCAGAGTATGCAATGTATCATTCTTTAGCCTATATAGTCTCTACCGTGACATACATAGTAAAAACTCCGAATTTTTGGTATGAAATAAGAGCTCCCTGTCTGCGTTCTGCATCGCGCCCGGGAGCGTCTATAAGAGGAATACGGTAGGTATATTGACGCGAATAGAAAGCGAAGGGTTAACTTTGAAATTCCATAAGCCAACAGAGCAGACCTTGATCAGCTGGCTCTGTAGCCCATCTGATCTGGACATTCTTTGCAAATGTGTTAAAAGGTGTTATGGAGTAAAAGGTTATTTTAAATTGGAAATACATTTACTGTGTATTACTATATAATAATTGACTATGATTTTGCTGAGTGATTTCATGATGCCCTTTGCAAACAATCTGGACCAAAGAGATGGCAACTTAACTCTTACAAAGCTCAATTTGCAAATGGACTATTCAGAAATTCAAAAAGGTCAAACTTATGGTGAATATTTACAGATTTTTCTAAAGAAAAAGGTAACATGACAAACAGTGCAGACCCTGATGAGAGGGCTCCTCTAGGAGCACTCTCATTTCATAGTAAGGAGCCCTCTCATTTCGGAGTACATTGTTTGCAAAGGACATTAGTGACTTGTGTCCAGAACTGTAAGGGTTGAACTATCAAAATATATAATTGTTGGGTTTTTTTGTGCCAATATAATGTATGTACATCAAAGGCACACTTTCTTTGCCAATTACTTTAATCTAATTAAAGGTTATACAGTGTAAAACACTATTTGCTTATTGTTTATACAATATGTGCTAATATTAACTGAACTTTACCTGATGAATATTCATCAATTGTCATTAAACGAACAGGGTAGACTCAGATCAGATAGCATTGCTTTAGAATCTATATGATCTTGATTTACTCATTATTATTTATTTAAGTTAACCCTTTCTCTCCTATAAACACCTTTTCACACATTTGCAAACAGTGTAGACCAAGATCAGACGGCTCGGAGAGGAGCCACCTGATCAGGGTCTGCTCTGTTTGCTTATAAAAATATACCATTAGCAAAGTTAACCCTTTATTCCATGAATATTGATGTAAGGAATTACGATATCATAGTATTAATTAGAATAATTGTTATTATAGCATACTGACACGGGAATTTTCACCAAAGCTCAAACTGTAGAATGATATCTATATTTTGTCATAAGCAAACAGAGCAGAACATTCCCCCAATATGACCTTTGACCTTCATGTATGAAGTCACCCCTTAAAATGTTTGCCTCCATAAGATGTACTTGCATGCAAATTTTGAAGTATGTGTGATCAATAGGGATAAAACTATCACCAATTGTAAAAATTGGGGACAAACCTGAACCAACCAACAGAGCAAAACATGCCCCCCCCCCCCCCCCCCCACCCACCTCAAAAGGGGGAGGGTGGTGGATAAAGAAATGCATAAAATGAGTACAGCTACTTCTTGAAAAACCAGAATCATCTAAATACCTCCATAAATAATCATCAAGGGGAATAATTCTCCCAAAGATGAGTATATCAACAGACTAGAGTTATTCATCCGATACCTACTGCTCAAAGACGTATCTCTGTTCAGACATTTTCACAGACATAAAATTTGACCTCTTTCACCCTGACAAGTTTCCATAGCAACAGCATACCACATTTTGTTCTCTATAATGCTGTTTTGGACATTTTAATAACCTTTTTATTTTCTTAATGGTGTGAGAGATGTCATGATGAGATTTATACCAGCCAATCAATGGCTAACAGGCCATAAAAATTCCAACAACAATGGTCTGCAGTCTGATTTACTGCTTATTGCCAAACATGTTAATACTACATGTACTTATGCTGGCAAAAGTGATGCCTGCTCAAATACTGTAGCAATTTAAGTGTACCTTAGATTCCTTAAAATTTTCAATAACTATTAATCAAGTGTAGAACAGCTTGATCCTGGTAAGACTCCAAGGTACTCAGTATCCTATCTGGATTAAAACTGTTGGCAAACGCACGACATGTCATGTTTAGTATCATAAGGGATAATAGGACTGCACTTTTTATTTGTGTTCACTTGTCATCAGACAAATTACAACTTCAAAGGCAGCCCGAAGATTCTTTCATCAAGTTTTAAAGTTAATGAAATGCAGATCTGACTTCAAAGAACAAAATTATGTAACTACAAATGTATCTGTTATTATAATTATGTACATGGATTGTTGGAGCATTTTATTGATGTAAATACTAAATAGAATCCTTCAATCTGAGTAGATAAACTAGTGCATATACACATTGTAGTTTCAACTAACAAGAGCATTGTATTCAAGTATGCTATCAGAAATGTTGTACTGACCCTTTATTCTATTAATATTCATTAAGGAAAATTAATAATGATATCATGAATATTAATTAGATTAATGTTTGCAATGGCACATACAAACAAGACAATTCGGCCATGACAGAAACTGTAAAGTTCCATCAGCAAAGAGAGCAGACACTGATCAGACAGCTACTATAGGAGCCATTTGATCTGGGTCTGCTCTCTTTGCAAAGGTGTAGAAAAACGTATTTATGGAGTAAAGGGTTAACCGACCATTCAATGATAAAACACAGGAGTCTTAGGAAGCAAGTACAATGTAGTTGCTTAAACGTTTCCAACTTTAATATTCATACATGTAAAATAAAGAATGACATCATGAGTATTCATCAGATTAATTTTCATAATATGTTATGAACACAGGCTTTATTGGCTTTCGCAGAATTGTAGAATCAGATCTATATAATTTCTTCAGCAAACAGAGCAAACCCTAAGACAGGAGCTGATGATCTGGCTATATTATGCAAATGGCACGAAAAGTCGTCTACATCAGAGAAAGGGTTAATGCAGGACAAAGGGATAAAGAAACTTCTTTTTAACACATTCCTCCATAGGCCAGTTTTAGATCTAACCACTTTGAATAAATCTACTGAAAAGGAGCATTTACTAGAGAAATTCAAAAGGAATATTTTAGAATCTTGTAGTTTGAAACTATTGTGATAAATAGAGCAAGAGCATTTGCTCCTATAGGAGCAAATGCTCTATTTATCACAATGGTTTCAATAGACGACTTTTACAGAGGCGTAGAAAGGCGTGTTATGGAGGAAAGGGTTACTTACATTAAGCTATCACCTACCCTAAATACCCGAGATTTGACATATTTTTAACGGTGACTTAACCCTCTTTATTCTATACATTTTGTACATATGCAAACAGCCTTTGCAAACAGAGTAGACCAAGATCAGAGGGCTTCTGTAGAAGCTGTCTGATCAGGGTCTGCTCTGTTTGCTTATGATCTAATACAGGTATGATTCTACCGTTTTTATGCCATGGCCAAAAGTTCCTTTGTCTATGTGCCATTAAACCAATTAATCTAATATTCATGATGTCATAATTTTTTACATGAATATTCATGGAGCAAAGGGTTAACTTAAGACAGGTTTTACAGTTCTGTAAAACTCCACTATAGTAGCCACTTAACCCTTTCCCTCATATAAACGCTTTTTCATGTCTTTCAGTTTGCAAACAGAGTAGCCAGATCAGACAGCTCCTTTAAAAATTTCCTTCATATAAATGCATTTTCCTGTATATGCAAACAGAGTAGACTCAGATCAGACAGCTCCTACAGAAGCCGTCTGATCAGGATTGCAAATGGAATTTGATAGTTCTGTTGCTTTACCTTCTAAAATGGCTACAATATTCCACCTTGCATATTTCATTCTAACTATTTTGTCCATGAATATTCAGTAGGTATTGAAAGTTGGACTAAACATAGATTAGGGAAAGGGATAACTATTCATGAGGGAAAGGGTTAACCCTGGTTCCCTGTTCTATGTTTATTACAAATTTCAATACCTACTGAATATTCATTCAGAAAATAGTCATTATCAAGAAATATGGAAGGTGTAACATTGAAGATAATGATTTTAGAATAGAAAATAGTCATTATCAAGAAATATGGAAGGTGTAACATTGAAGATAATGATTTTAGAAAGCAAAGAAACAGATCTATCAAATTCTATTAGCAAACAGAGTAGACCCTGATCAGACGGCTCCTCTAGGAGCCATCTGAACTGGGTCTACTCTGTTTGCAAATGCGTGAAAACATGTTTATATGAGGGAAAGGGTTAATAAACATGGAGGTGTTCAAACTCAGGAACATTGTAGCTGTTTATCTGTTATCACAATAGTGTCTCATTGATCCAAGACTTGACATTGTAGGACTATCATTGATTCGCTAACCTGTATCGATACAGCGATTGATCCAGTATTGACGATATATCAATGTGTATTGTAAACAGGAATAAGACTGAGAAAAATAAAATGTTTCTAACTTTCTAAATTTTTTTGTTTTTAGTTGTGTTTTTTTGCACCAATTTCAATTATTACAACCTACTGAATATTCAGGACAAAATAGTTACCATGACATATGGAAGGTGGAACATTGTAGCCATTTAGAAAGTAAAGAAACAGGTCTATCAAATTACATTAGCAAACAGAGCAAATCCTTATCTGGGTCTACTCTGTTTGCAACTGTGTGAAAAGACATTTATATGAAAGAAAGGGCTAAAAAATAAATAAAACATAAATTCTGTAACAAACTTCCCAGTACGTGTATACATGTATTTTAAAATGAATTCTGTAACAAAGTTCCAAACTTTGTCTTCTCACATCATGATAGATCCATCCCCAACAGATCCTGCATTCAAACACTGCAGACCCAAACACTGTAGACCCTATTCAGAAACATCCTAAGGGGCTCTATGATCCGAGTCCACAATGTAAAATATAGTTACAGGAATACTTAAAGTTTCATTATGAAACCAATAAATTTTCTCTAAAATTTTATGTTTTGTTTGTTTGTTTGTGTATTAGCATTCGTTCCTGCCAACCATGGGCTAAATGTATCAATACTTCAAATTTTGTTCCAACACATTGATTGCATTATCATATTGGCGATACATCAATATTGAAAGCAATGATGATAGCCTTATCTCACAGTCTCAATGAGTTTTAAAAAAGAATTAGACCAAAACATTATGTTTAGATTTTAAGCAAATGACAATTTTACCAAACAAAGTTTCTAATACAGTAAACCCCTCTAGACCAGACATTTAAATTAGTAGCCATGCTGGTCTATAAGACAGGTGGCAGCTTAATGAAGGATGAAAGTAATGCAGAGAACTCCAAAAGGAGCTTTCTGTATGACTTTCATCCTGCATCAAGCAGCAACCTGTCTAAAAAGATCTAAATTTTGCTTTACTTAAATTCCGGGTTCATGCTTATAAAGCTTTTAGTTGAGTCTCTGAGTTTTGTTCTCAAGCTTTTGATTGGTCAGATTTGAGTTCTCAAGCTTTTGATTGGTCAAATTTGAGCCAAAGGCTCAAATCTGACCAATCAAATGCTTGAGAACGTTCTCAGACTCAACTAAAAGTTTTATAAGCATGGACCCCAGTTTAGAGGAGTTTTACTGTATTCAAGAAGGAATAGCAGCTTCAGAAGGGTCTGTCCCTTTTATTGGATGATTTTGATTATAACTTTTCCTCAGTTCAAAAATAAGTTTCCTTTCACTAGAAACGAAATTCTTTGTGATACAAACCACTTGTAACAAGCTGGGGTTAATCCCCAACCAAATGAACTACTGAAGCATGGCCCACATCAACACTCTGACTAGTTCTTGTTTTTTCTATGACTAACGCCTGTTATCTGTTTTATGTTCTTCTTCCAGTGCAGCCGATATCAGATAAACAGAGTGAAGAGCTTTATTTCCCTCTTATAACTTTCAACAGAAAGCAATTTACACCACCAGATAATTCCTACACTTTTTTCTACCACTCCAATTGGGCCATGGAGTAGCAGGCCCTGACAAAACTCTCATCTTTCTTAGAGTGTTACCTATTTCAAAAATACTGTCTGCTTCATTTTTAATGACCACTTCTGTAGTTATATATTACAGTTGCTGAAAGTAGAAAATCATAAAACAGGAAAAGATTACCATGCTTGTGTATGTGTGCAGCGGTATGCAGACTATGGATATATTTCACCTGGTACAGTAAAACCCCTCTAAACCAGAATTCTAGTAGAGAAAAAATTAGATACTTTTACACTGTTGATAGCATAATTTTAATGCAGGGTGAAAGTCATGCAGAAAGCTCCGTGGGGAGCTTTCTGCATGACTTTCACCCTGCATTAAGCTGCCACCAGTCCTGTCTTCAAGAATGATGTTTATACCTAATTCATTAATTGAACACCCCATTTGGAGAGATTTTATTGTACCATTTGGGAAAAACAAACAGTGTGATCATTTAATGTATAAACATGGTTAGCTTTAAAAGCAGGTGAGTGCTAAATGCAGGAAGACAGTAAAGCAAAAAGGCACTCTCTGCATAACTTATGTCTTGTATAAAGCTACCGACTGCCTTCATGACCCAGAATTACACATCTTTCCATAGCTGCTTTAAATGAGTCTTACTGTTCATAAAACCATAAAAGGATAGCACTGTTGATAACAGTCTGATCAAACGACATAAATCAGTGATTTTAATCACTGCATGTGGCTTCACTAAGCAAATACATTACTGAATAATTTATTACTAGAACTAAATTCAATCCAATCCTTTCGCCTGCTAATCCTGATATGACTGCAGGTATAAAAGCTTCCCAGGAACTAGCTTGGATCCAGATCTGACACTCCGTAACCTGAGTTCTGATAAGGTATCACATGATTAGTAGTCTCATAAAATCAAAGTACTGATAGTACTGAAGGGATCTGTGTTTTTGGAAAGAAAACGTGTGTTATTCAGTAGAACCTCTCTAAACCGGACGAATATAAACATTATGACTGGGCATTAAAGACTGCTGTATGCTGACCAACTATACAAAAAACTCCGGCAGAAGTTTCCGTATCGCTGTCAGCCTGCATCAAGCAGCCACCTGTTTTGAATCCTCGAAAATAATGTTTATTTTCTGTTCGGTCTAGAGAGATTCTACTGTATTTGGGTGTTTGTTTGCGAGTTATTTTTTATGTTCCCAGATGCTGAAATCTTATCTGGTGGTAGCTGGCATTTTGCATGTTTTATGTAAATATTTCAAACCCAATTTCCAAATTTGAAGTATAATTTAGTAAAGGTACAAGTTGAACAGTGTCAAGAAATCTTGATCTTCTGAAAACATTATATATAAATATATTTATATAAATGTATACAAAAATAAGTTTAAAATTAATTAAATATTGGAACCTCGCAAACAATTCATGTAGATAATCAAGAATGGTTGTATAGTTTTACAATCTATAATGGCAATCACCTGAAATTGTTAACAGATTTTGAAATGGGAGAAAAAAAGAGTAAATGTATTTATGATGAAAATTTTATTGTAGACAATGTCAAGAAAAAGTATAAAACAGCAAATAAACATATGTTGCAAGTAAAGCATCTGTTTGAAAGTAATTAAACCAGAGCACAAGCGGGTGCCAACGCTTATCTGTTCCATAACCCTGTAAAGACAAACTGAATGAACTTCAAAATAAACTCAGCTTCAAATTTTGTTGCTTAAAACATTTGTATTAAGTTTCATTTATATCATTTTAATATTTTTCCCAGAAAACCACAGACAAACTAAAAGTTGACCGACTAACAAAGCAATGAACACACGAAGTTCAAGGACCATAACTTTTGAATAAAATGACATATCAAAATCCCCGTAATATATGTGAAAATTCATATTAAGGTTTAACCATGTAAAAAAATTGAAGTAAATATCATTTCAAATGAAAAAGTTATGGCCATCCTCATATTTGCATAGATTTGCATTATTTTTTTAAGTGCAAGGGCCATAACTCCGAAACATCAAATCAAATGATCTTCAGAATCAACTTAGCTTCAGGTCTTGATGCATTAAACATGTTTATGAAGTTTCATTAATATCTGTCAAACAGTTTTGCCAGAAAACAGTGGACAAATTATTTGCATATATTTGCATTTTTTTTAAGTAAAAGGGCAATAACTCCGAAACAACATATCAAATAAACCTCAAAATCGACTCAGCATCAGATCATGATATATTAAACATTTTTGTGAAGTTTCATCAATATCTCTCAAACAGTTTCCCAGAAAACAGCCGACAAACTATTTGCATTATCTTTTAAGGACAAGGGCCATAACTCTGAAACGAAAATTCAAATGATCCTCAGAATCAATTCAGTTTCAGATCCTGATGCATTAAATATTTGTGTGAAGTTTCATTAATATCTCTCAAATAGTTTTCCCAGAAAACGGCGGACAAACTATTTGCATATTTTTTAAGGACAAGGGCCATCACTCCGAAACGACAAATAAAATGAACCTCAGAATCAACTCAGCTTCAGATCTTGATGCATTTAACATTTGTGTGAAGTTTCATTAATATATGTCAAATAGTTTTCCCAGAAAACAGCGGACAAACTATTTGCATTATTTTTTAAGTAAAAGGGCCATAACTCCGAAACAACAAATCAAATGAACCTCAGAATCAACTCAGCTTCAGATTTTGATGCATTAAACATTTGTGTGAAGTTTCATTAATATCTCTCAAATAGTTTTCCCAGAAAACAACGGACAAACTATTTGCATATTTTTTTAAGGACAAGGGCCATAACTCTGAAATGAAAAATCAAATGAACCTCAGAATCAACTCAGCTTCAGATCTTGATGCATTAAACATTTGTGTGAAGTTTCATTAATATCTGTCAAATAGTTTTCCCAGAACACAGCAGACAAACTATTTTTTAATGTATTTGCATTATTTTTTAAGTAAAAGGGCCATAACTCCAAAACGACAAATCAAATGAACCTAAGAATCTACTCAGCTTCAGATCCTTGATGCATTAAATATTTGTGTGAAGTTTCATTAATATCTCTCAAATAGTTTTCCCAGAAAACAGCGGACAACAAACTATTTGCATATTTTTTAAAGACAGGGGCCATAACTCTAGAATGAAAAATAAAATGAACCTCAGAATCAACTCAGCTACAGATCTTGATGCATTTAACATTTGTGTGAAGTTTCATTAATATCTGTCAAATAGTTTTCCCAGAAAACAGCGGACAAACAAAATGTTGACGGACGAACGAACGAACGGACGGACGGACAGGGCCACGACAATATACGACCACCTTTATTAGGTGGGCGTATAAAAAAGCTTTGTTTATTAAAACAAGCCAATTTTTGACAAAAATAACAAAAGGCAATAACTCCAAAGACAGAGTTATGGACATTGTGCACTGCACTTGTGGTCAATGTGTGGTCTATCTGTATGTGAAGTTTGAAGTCAATAACTTTTATACTTTGAAAGTTATGATCCGGACAAGCCAGATTTTAAAAAAACAAAAACAAAGGGCAATAACTCCAAAAATACTGAAGACAGAGCTACTAACCGTGTGCACTGTACTTTTGGTGAATGTGATCTATCTCAATATGAAGTTTGAAGTCAATAGCTTTTATATGTTTGAAGCTATGAGTCGGACAAACCAGATTTTCACTAGAATAACAAAGGGCAATAACTCCTGAAATAATGAAGACAGAGTTATGGACCTTGTGCAAAGCATTTGTGGTCAATGTGTTCTATCTGTACTATCTGTACATGACGTTTGAAGTCAATAGCTTTTACACTTTGAAAGTTATGATCCGGACAAGCTAAATTTTGAGAAAAATAAACAAGGGCAATAACTCCAGAAGTACTGAAGACAGAGTTACGAACATTGTGCAATGCATTTGCAGTCCATGTGATCTATCTGTATATGAAGTTTGAAGTCAATAGCTTTTATACTTTGGAAGTTATGATCTGGACGAATGGACGGACTGACAGACGGGCGGATAGATGAACAGACGGATGGACATGGTTACTCCAGTAAACCCCCCAAAACTTTGTTTGTGGGGATATAAAATACAATGTTCATTATTTTGTAGATTTTAAACCATTAAGATAAATAGAGCATTTGCTCCTTTGGAGCAAATGCTCTATTTATCACAATGGTTTAAAAAAGTGACTTTAACATACTTGTATGCGATGGCAATCTGTCCTAGGAGAATCGGCAATTGTCCTGAATCGCAATTAAATATATTATTTCATGAGCGAACAGAGTAGATCCTGATCTGGAACTACTCTGTTAACAGTTTGCAAAGCCTTAGCCTTATGGAGGAAAGGGTTTACCAAATGCCTTTTCACTTTTGCGAACAGAGTAGATCCTGATCAGACGGCTCCTATAGTTGTTGTCTGATCAGGGTCTGCTCTTCTTTACTTGACCTGACTGTCAGACATGATATAGATATGATTCTATAGTTCTATTCAGAGTAAAAAATTCCTTAGAAGGTTTATATTAACATTCAGCTTATATAAATATTCATGATACATCAATATTTCTTAAATGAATAATGAACAGGGAAAGGGTTTAGATATAATATACATGTAGATCTATACGGTTATAGTTTCTGCCATGGCAAAATATTCCAGTGTCCATGTGCTTTTACAAAAATTAACCTAATTAATATTCATAATCATGATGATGTCATACTTTCTTACATATAAATTAATATTAATATTCATGGAATAAAGTCTTTATTGACATAAAGTATTGAACATTGTCAGATAAATTATGTCTCTAAACCCATTGCTACATGAAATAATGACAATATGAACATTGATTGTAATATTATTCTTGATATAACGTTTAACAGGAATTTTGGTAATGGCAGAAACTTTAATCTATACATTATTCTATTAGCAAAAAGAGCAGACCCAATCAAACGGCTCCTAGTCTCCCACATCTGTCTGCTATGGGTATACTCTTTTTGCAAAGATATTCAGCTCTTATATATATATATATATCACCATCTGGGTGTTGTCAGTCTAGTTCCTTATATACCACTCATACTGTGTTAACCCCTTACTCCATAAATGCGCCTTTCTACACCTTTGCAAATAGGGTAGACCCACATCAGACAGTTCTTATACAGAGCTCCAAATAAGATGCCTTTACATTTTCAAGAATAGCTCCTTTATTTATCCACCAATTAAACCTTATATACTGTGACCACTCTTCAGTAATTTTCTAGACGAGACGATTGTAAAGAGTGGTCACAGTGTAGGGTTTGGTGGTGAAATGACGATTTTAGTATTTGGGAACACACCCTTATCTGTACCTCTGCCTATATGAGTCATCTGATCAGGGCATGTTCTATTTGCTTCTGACATAACATACATTTAGCTCTACAGTTTCTGCTGTGGCCAAAAACCCCTGTTTTAAAAATGCTGTTGCAAAATTTTAAAACTCAACCCATTTATATTCATGTCATATGATAATTTCTTACCATGAATATTCATGGAGTAAAGGCTAAACTGCTATGATCAAGTTTTGATCACTGTGACCATGGCATGACAACTCTGCATGGTTTTACAAACTGAGCATCATCTACAGGGTCGACAAACAAATACTGATTGCTTGTATCCCAAGTAGTTCATTAGGTTCATTCTGAGACATGTTGGTTGCTCATTTTACAAAACGTTGGGATAGCTTCTGATAGTCCTTTCTGCTTTTTAATATGTCCAAGTTGTTGACAAACATCATGCTTCAGAGTCCTGCCCATCTCTCTCAGCATGCCAACATATTCTATTTAATTATCCGTTTAGAATTACCATCATACTGTCTTTGACTAAATTGTTTTGCAATAAACTGGTACATGTGAAAAAGTTGTGACTCGACTGGGACTTGAATCCAGGGCCTGTGGCTTACCATGCTAACACTCTACTGACTGCGCTATCAAGTCACACAGTCTAAAGCTTTTCAATGTTCCGACAATCTTTAACCAACTACTGTTCCATATGGAGATCAGCAAACACTGGCTGCTAGTATCTAAAGTAGTTCAGTAGATTTTAACAATTCGTATATCACAAAGTCAGCACCAGCTGAACAAGCTTTTCATACTTAGATCAGTATTGGGAAATCTTGTTTGGATGTTGATAAAAATGTTTCATTGATTTGGTCTTGCTTTGTGGCGACAATTACTGTGTTTCGACATTGAAAGCTCTTTGTCAATAAAGCAATATTATTCTCCATTTCTGTAGCATTTAAAGCATAGTGGGCTTTGTTAGAAAACTGGCGTGTCAGGTCCCTTGTTGTTTGGAATCTTGTCGAAATTACTGTCCCCTGCAAATAAAATTAATGTTTATGATTAAAATGTATTTCTGGAAATATTTCTTAATCCCCTACACCATAAATATTCATATAACAAATAAATAGGGGTTATTACGCAGGTGACTAGGGCCGCAACAAACAAATAGCGGTTATTACGCAGGTGACTAAAGCTGCAGCGTGATATATTGGCCCGCCACCTTGCAATTGGCCCGAGGGCTTAGCCCGAGTTACTATATCAAGGTAAGGGACTATATCACTCTGCGGCCCTATAGTCACCTGTGTAATAACCTGTTTATTACATTTATGGGTCAAATTGGATCTCCATGTACTAGGTGCAATAGATTCTCAAAGGATTGAAAGAATCAGCACTATCAAGTCACACAGTCATTAGATGACGTCATTATGACGGGTTCATATTATTCAAAACTTGGCGTTGGAAAGAGCGGACAGAGTGCTCTTTTTATTCACCGGTACGTGCACATGTATTGGGCATGTAAATTTGAATCGAATCGGGTGAGGATTGTCTTTGTAAAAGCCATGGTTTGGGGACTATTCGGTATACTGTGTACGAGAACTTTGATAACATTTGCATCATCGGAGCAAAATTAGACCTTCATCGCATATCAGGGTTCTGTTGATATAGATTTAGAATGATTACCTTGGCAGCGGGCACAATATCTGTTATTGGTCCGTTGCTAGGTCTGTATTGGTCTGCTCAGACCACACAACTCTATTTTTTTAAATGATATTGGATCATTTATAACGTAAAAATGTTACTATTTATAATAACAAATGTAATAATTACATTTATAGTTGATATTAACTGAATATTTATAATGACACTACAGACAATTCTGTTTTAAACATGCTAGAAACTGTATTATCATCTTAATTATTTCATAACTTAAGCAAACATAGCAGACCCTGATCTGAGAGCTCTTATATTGATATAGATACTATCTGATATGGATATATATGCTCTTTGCAAAGGCATTAACCCGTTTCCTTATATAATGTGTCTTCACGCATATGCAAACAGAGTAGACCCAGATCAGATGGCTCCTATAGGAGCCGTCTGATCAGGGTCTGCTGTGTTTGCTAATGGAATTTTGTAGACCTTTTCCTTTACTTTCCAAAATGGCTACAATGTTCAACCTTCCATATTTCATATAACTATTTTGTTCATGAATATTCAGTATAGGTATTTAAATTTGAAATAAACATAGAACAGGGAAAGGGTTAAGAGGCCTGTTGATAGAGTAAATGACTATAAAACATTTTATATTTAAAATTGTACACATCATTCACCTTTTTTTTCACAAGCCTAAACGCATATAAATGATACTAAAGCACCTTGCTGGTCAGAATGTCTAAGTTTCTCAGTGTGTATTACCAGGATAACAACAATATAGGAAGGCCTTGTACAAATTTTCTTCAGATTTCACTATATGTCCATAAATTAACCCTTTCTCTGTTTAAATATTCATTTAAGGGTTAATGACATCATTGGTATCATATTATTGGATAATTTTTTTAAATTGCATATTATTAACAAAGGATATTTTGGTACAGACAGAACCATAGAATTTGATCTATATAACACAATATTATTATAAGCAAACTGAGCAGACCCTGATCAGACAACTACCATGAGAAATTAGTGCAAAACCATTATAACAATGTCTACGAGTAGATCCACGAAAATTACCATTGTACAGTATAAAACCTCTTTAAATTGACCACCAATTTGGCAAAGCATGTCTAATTATGCCTAAAAGTCAGGTGGTAATTACTTGCAGGTATGATAAGTTTAATTCTTTATGCCTTTGCAAACAGAGTAGACCCAGATCAGATTGCCCCTGCAGAAGATACTGTTCATATTTTTGTTTGCCTTGTGATGATAATACATATTATTTCTAAGGTCTAAAACCCCCAAGAAGAATGCCGGCCCTTATAAGTTGAAAAAGTACTGAGACGAGTTTTATTTGTTATTATAACAAATAAAACTGTCATCCCTGTAAGTTTTCAAAACTGGTGCGAAAAATTTACGGGTATAGATTTAATCCAATTCTGTGTTCCGTAATAACAATTTATAATGATGATCTGTATCCACCTTATAAGTTCATTTTATTGCTTGATTGACAGGGAAAATGTAAATTTGATAACAAAAACTCATGAAAATAAATAGGTACCGAATCGTCTAGGGTAAATTTTTGGGAGGGGCCGAGTTGACCATGGTGTCGAATCGTTTTGGGGCCGAATTGTCTAGGGACCCGGTTAGTTTGGTGCCGAGTCGTTCAGAAACCTGTTGTGCGTCTACTTTGTTTGCAAAGGCGTAAAAAGGCATATTTATGGAGGAAGGGGTTTAACTTAAAGTATCAGGGATGAATAAGTTAAAAACTTAATAGCGCAGGTGCTGCCGATATTCTTTCACAGCATTGTAATAACTCGGAAGATTCAAGATAATAAATCGTGTTCACGAAAGTCATAGCAGAACTATAAATAGAAGACAATGATAACCTAAGCGTTAATGTTTGTATGTATATGTACTTACGATTTTCAAGCTCATCCAAAATGCGTGTCTGGTAAACAAATTCTGCGTAAAGTTTTCATTCTCCTACTCGATTTGCAAACTCCTCACTGATCTCCCTTGTCACCACGCCTGCGGTCTATTAGGGGAGGTTGGAGGTTGCGTTTCCCTATGGCGTAAAGTCACGTGATATTCAAAATGGCGGCGATCAATTAATCAAAAATTGATTCGTGTATAAGTGAGCATAAATACCCCAATATTATTAATATCGCCTCATTTTAAAAATATTCGTCATATTTGTTGAAAAAATGATCAAATACAGTAACTGCTTGTCTTAAAAAACGGTCCACGATAGTACTTTTTGTAATAAGTTCAGCTGATTACCTAACTACATTACACATCTGAGTAAATCGTTTCGTGAGGACCGGCTGATTTGCTCTCGCCGTTTCGGTAGATTTGGTATCTGTGTTAACACACAGATCCCAAAAATCAAAGTACTGATAGTACTGAAGGGATCTGTGTTTTTGGAAAGAAAACGTGTGTTATTCAGTAGAACCTCTCTAAACCGGACGAATATAAACATTATGACTGGGCATTAAAGACTGCTGTATGCTGACCAACTATACAAAAAGCTCCGGCAGAAGTTTCCGTATCGCTGTCAGCCTGCATCAAGCAGCCACCTGTTTTGAATCCTCGAAAATAATGTTTATTTTCTGTTCGGTCTAGAGAGATTCTACTGTATTTGGGTGTTTGTTTGCGAGTTATTTTTTATGTTCCCAGATGCTGAAATCTTATCTGGTGGTAGCTGGCATTTTGCATGTTTTATGTAAATATTTCAAACCCAATTTCCAAATTTGAAGTATAATTTAGTAAAGGTATAAGTTGAACAGTGTCAAGAAATCTTGATCTTCTGAAAACATTATATATAAATATATTTATATAAATGTATACAAAAATAAGTTTAAAATTAATTAAATATTGGAACCTCGCAAACAATTCATGTAGATAATCAAGAATGGTTGTATAGTTTTACAATCTATAATGGCAATCACCTGAAATTGTTAACAGATTTTGAAATGGGAGAAAAAAAGAGTAAATGTATTTATGATGAAAATTTTATTGTAGACAATGTCAAGAAAAAGTATAAAACAGCAAATAAACATATGTTGCAAGTAAAGCATCTGTTTGAAAGTAATTAAACCAGAGCACAAGCGGGTGCCAAGAGCACAAGCGGGTGCCAACGCTTATCTGTTCCATAACCCTGTAAAGACAAACTGAATGAACTTCAAAATAAACTCAGCTTCAAATTTTGTTGCTTAAAACATTTGTATTAAGTTTCATTTATATCATTTTAATATTTTTCCCAGAAAACCACAGACAAACTAAAAGTTGACCGACTAACAAAGCAATGAACACACGAAGTTCAAGGACCATAACTTTTGAATAAAATGACATATCAAAATCCCCGTAATATATGTGAAAATTCATATTAAGGTTTAACCATGTAAAAAAATTGAAGTAAATATCATTTCAAATGAAAAAGTTATGGCCATCCTCATATTTGCATAGATTTGCATTATTTTTTTAAGTGCAAGGGCCATAACTCCATAACATCAAATCAAATGATCTTCAGAATCAACTTAGCTTCAGGTCTTGATGCATTAAACATGTTTATGAAGTTTCATTAATATCTGTCAAACAGTTTTGCCAGAAAACAGTGGACAAATTATTTGCATATATTTGCATTTTTTTTAAGTAAAAGGGCAATAACTCCGAAACAACATATCAAATAAACCTCAAAATCGACTCAGCATCAGATCATGATATATTAAACATTTTTGTGAAGTTTCATCAATATCTCTCAAACAGTTTCCCAGAAAACAGCCGACAAACTATTTGCATTATCTTTTAAGGACAAGGGCCATAACTCTGAAACGAAAATTCAAATGATCCTCAGAATCAATTCAGTTTCAGATCCTGATGCATTAAATATTTGTGTGAAGTTTCATTAATATCTCTCAAATAGTTTTCCCAGAAAACGGCGGACAAACTATTTGCATATTTTTTAAGGACAAGGGCCATCACTCCGAAACGACAAATAAAATGAACCTCAGAATCAACTCAGCTTCAGATCTTGATGCATTTAACATTTGTGTGAAGTTTCATTAATATATGTCAAATAGTTTTCCCAGAAAACAGCGGACAAACTATTTGCATTATTTTTTAAGTAAAAGGGCCATAACTCCGAAACAACAAATCAAATGAACCTCAGAATCAACTCAGCTTCAGATCTTGATGCATTAAACATTTGTGTGAAGTTTCATTAATATCTCTCAAATAGTTTTCCCAGAAAACAACGGACAAACTATTTGCATATTTTTTTAAGGACAAGGGCCATAACTCTGAAATGAAAAATCAAATGAACCTCAGAATCAACTCAGCTTCAGATCTTGATGCATTAAACATTTGTGTGAAGTTTCATTAATATCTGTCAAATAGTTTTCCCAGAACACAGCAGACAAACTATTTTTTAATGTATTTGCATTATTTTTTAAGTAAAAGGGCCATAACTCCAAAACGACAAATCAAATGAACCTAAGAATCTACTCAGCTTCAGATCCTTGATGCATTAAATATTTGTGTGAAGTTTCATTAATATCTCTCAAATAGTTTTCCCAGAAAACAGCGGACAAACTATTTGCATATTTTTTAAAGACAGGGGCCATAACTCTAGAATGAAAAATAAAATGAACCTCAGAATCAACTCAGCTACAGATCTTGATGCATTTAACATTTGTGTGAAGTTTCATTAATATCTGTCAAATAGTTTTCCCAGAAAACAGCGGACAAACAAAATGTTGACGGACGAACGAACGAACGGACAGGGCCACGACAATATACGACCACCTTTATTAGGTGGGCGTATAAAAAAGCTTTGTTTATTAAAACAAGCCAATTTTTGACAAAAATAACAAAAGGCAATAACTCCAAAGACACTGAAGACAGAGTTATGGACATTGTGCACTGCACTTGTGGTCAATGTGTGGTCTATCTGTATGTGAAGTTTGAAGTCAATAGCTTTTATACTTTGAAAGTTATGATCCGGACAAGCCAGATTTTAAAAAAATAAATAACAAAGGGCAATAACTCCAAAAATACTGAAGACAGAGCTACTAACCGTGTGCACTGTACTTTTGGTGAATGTGATCTATCTCAATATGAAGTTTGAAGTCAATAGCTTTTATATGTTTGAAGCTATGAGTCGGACAAACCAGATTTTCACTAGAATAACAAAGGGCAATAACTCCTGAAATAATGAAGACAGAGTTATGGACCTTGTGCAAAGCATTTGTGGTCAATGTGTTCTATCTGTACATGACGTTTGAAGTCAATAGCTTTTACACTTTGAAAGTTATGATCCGGACAAGCTAAATTTTGAGAAAAATAAACAAGGGCAATAACTCCAGAAGTACTGAAGACAGAGTTACGAACATTGTGCAATGCATTTGCAGTCCATGTGATCTATCTGTATATGAAGTTTGAAGTCAATAGCTTTTATACTTTGGAAGTTATGATCTGGACGAATGGACGGACTGACAGACGGGCGGATAGATGAACAGACGGATGGACATGGTTACTCCAGTAAACCCCCCAAAACTTTGTTTGTGGGGATATAAAATACAATGTTCATTATTTTGTAGATTTTAAACCATTAAGATAAATAGAGCATTTGCTCCTTTGGAGCAAATGCTCTATTTATCACAATGGTTTAAAAAAGTGACTTTAACATACTTGTATGCGATGGCAATCTGTCCTAGGAGAATCGGCAATTGTCCTGAATCGCAATTAAATATATTATTTCATGAGCGAACAGAGTAGATCTTGATCTGGACCTACTCTGTTAACAGTTTGCAAAGCCTTAGCCTTATGGAGGAAAGGGTTTACCAAATGCCTTTTCACTTTTGCGAACAGAGTAGATCCTGATCAGACGGCTCCTATAGTTGTTGTCTGATCAGGGTCTGCTCTTCTTTACTTGACCTGACTGTCAGACATGATATAGATATGATTCTATAGTTCTTTTCAGAGTAAAAAATTCCTTAGAAGGTTTATATTAACATTCAGCTTATATAAATATTCATGATACATCAATATTTCTTAAATGAATAATGAACAGGGAAAGGGTTTAGATATAATATACATGTAGATCTATACGGTTATAGTTTCTGCCATGGCAAAATATTCCAGTGTCCATGTGCTTTTACAAAAATTAACCTAATTAATATTCATAATCATGATGATGTCATACTTTCTTACATATAAATTAATATTAATATTCATGGAATAAAGTCTTTATTGACATAAAGTATTGAACATTGTCAGATAAATTATGTCTCTAAACCCATTGCTACATGAAATAATGACAATATGAACATTGATTGTAATATTATTCTTGATATAACGTTTAACAGGAATTTTGGTAATGGCAGAAACTTTAATCTATACATTATTCTATTAGCAAAAAGAGCAGACCCAATCAAACGGCTCCTAGTCTCCCACATCTGTCTGCTATGGGTATACTCTTTTTGCAAAGATATTCAGCTCTTAAATATATATATATATATATATATCACCATCTGGGTGTTGTCAGTCTAGTTCCTTATATACCACTCATACTGTGTTAACCCCTTACTCCATAAATGCGCCTTTCTACACCTTTGCAAATAGGGTAGACCCACATCAGACAGTTCTTATACAGAGCTCCAAATAAGATGCCTTTACATTTTCAAGAATAGCTCCTTTATTTATCCACCAATTAAACCTTATATACTGTGACCACTCTTCAGTAATTTTCTAGACGAGACGATTGTAAAGAGTGGTCACAGTGTAGGGTTTGTAGGTGAAATGACGATTTTAGTATTTGGGAACACACCCTTATCTGTACCTCTGCCTATATGAGTCATCTGATCAGGGCATGTTCTATTTGCTTCTGACATAACATACATTTAGCTCTACAGTTTCTGCTGTGGCCAAAAACCCCTGTTTTAAAAATGCTGTTGCAAAATTTTAAAACTCAACCCATTTATATTCATGTCATATGATAATTTCTTACCATGAATATTCATGGAGTAAAGGCTAAACTGCTATGATCAAGTTTTGATCACTGTGACCATGGCATGACAACTCTGCATGGTTTTACAAACTGAGCATCATCTACAGGGTCGACAAACAAATACTGATTGCTTGTATCCCAAGTAGTTCATTAGGTTCATTCTGAGACATGTTGGTTGCTCATTTTACAAAACGTTGGGATAGCTTCTGATAGTCCTTTCTGCTTTTTAATATGTCCAAGTTGTTGACAAACATCATGCTTCAGAGTCCTGCCCATCTCTCTCAGCATGCCAACATATTCTATTTAATTATCCGTTTAGAATTACCATCATACTGTCTTTGACTAAATTGTTTTGCAATAAACTGGTACATGTGAAAAAGTTGTGACTCGACTGGGACTTGAATCCAGGGCCTGTGGCTTACCATGCTAACACTCTACTGACTGCGCTATCAGTCACACAGTCTAAAGCTTTTCAATGTTCCGACAATCTTTAACCAACTACTGTTCCATATGGAGATCAGCAAACACTGGCTGCTAGTATCTAAAGTAGTTCAGTAGATTTTAACAATTCGTATATCACAAAGTCAGCACCAGCTGATCAAGCTTTTCATACTTAGATCAGTATTGGGAAATCTTGTTTGGATGTTGATAAAAATGTTTCATTGATTTGGTCTTGCTTTGTGGCGACAATTACTGTGTTTCGACATTGAAAGCTCTTTGTCAATAAAGCAATATTATTCTCCATTTCTGTGGCATTTAAAGCATAGTGGGCTTTGTTAGAAAACTGGCGTGTCAGGTCCCTGTTGTTTGGAATCTTGTCGAAATTACTGTCCCCTGCAAATAAAATTAATGTTTATGATTAAAATGTATTTCTGGAAATATTTCTTAATCCCCTACACCATAAATATTCATATAACAAATAAATAGGGGTTATTACGCAGGTGACTAGGGCCGCAACAAACAAATAGCGGTTATTACGCAGGTGACTAAAGCTGCAGCGTGATATATTGGCCCGCCACCTTGCAATTGGCCCGAGGGCTTAGCCCGAGTTACTATATCAAGGTAAGGGACTATATCACTCTGCGGCCCTATAGTCACCTGTGTAATAACCTGTTTATTACATTTATGGGTCAAATTGGATCTCCATGTACTAGGTGCAATAGATTCTCAAAGGATTGAAAGAATCAGCACTATCAAGTCACACAGTCATTAGATGACGTCATTATGACGGGTTCATATTATTCAAAACTTGGCGTTGGAAAGAGCGGACAGAGTGCTCTTTTTATTCACCGGTACGTGCACATGTATTGGGCATGTAAATTTGAATCGAATCGGGTGAGGATTGTCTTTGTAAAAGCCATGGTTTGGGGACTATTCGGTATACTGTGTACGAGAACTTTGATAACATTTGCATCATCGGAGCAAAATTAGACCTTCATCGCATATCAGGGTTCTGTTGATATAGATTTAGAATGATTACCTTGGCAGCGGGCACAATATCTGTTATTGGTCCGTTGCTAGGTCTGTATTGGTCTGCTCAGACCACACAACTCTATTTTTTTAAATGATATTGGATCATTTATAACGTAAAAATGTTACTATTTATAATAACAAATGTAATAATTACATTTATAGTTGATATTAACTGAATATTTATAATGACACTACAGACAATTCTGTTTTAAACATGCTAGAAACTGTATTATCATCTTAATTATTTCATAACTTAAGCAAACATAGCAGACCCTGATCTGAGAGCTCTTATATTGATATAGATACTATCTGATATGGATATATATGCTCTTTGCAAAGGCATTAACCCGTTTCCTTATATAATGTGTCTTCACGCATATGCAAACAGAGTAGACCCAGATCAGATGGCTCCTATAGGAGC